>OY751394.1:5042500-5667500 GCA_963565295.1 Epirrhoe alternata
CACTGGGATTTGAACCCGGGGCTGTCTCACTCAGAGTCGAAGTCTGTCTGACCTCGACCTTTGTGACGATACAATGTGCGACAAAATTAAAGTAAGTTAAGGGGATGGTGTCGTAACAGTCACGTGACTGAGTTTGATATTTTTCTCCCATCTCAAATTTTCACTTCAAAAAACTTCAAAGTAAGCATCTATCACATTGTGGTCTGCTTATTTTTAAATAGCATCAATTGGTCCCTGAAGCGCTCGTTCTTGATAGATCGTCGAAGAAAAGCAACGTTCGAACCAGTCATGTGACCGCTAGTCGCATTATCTTCCGAGCGCTTCTGTGCTTCGAAGGGCAAGTTAAATTGTCAGTCCCGGCTAGTCACTAATCCATGGCGAAGGTTTTAATGCGACCTCAAAACTCAGTCATCATTGCCTACTTCATCATTGTTTGACGACAATGATGAAGACGTCTGGGTGGTGGTCCAGTGGGTAAAAGCCCGCTTGGGACGCAGAAGGTTGCGGGTTCGATCCCCGCCGCGGGATAAATGTTTGTATGATCTGCAAATATTTATCTCAGGTCTGGGTGTTTCTATGTATTATACGTATGAATTTACAAACAAAAAGTATGTAGTATACCAGTTATCTGGTTCCCATAGTACAAGCTTTGCTTAGTTTTGGGCTAGATGATGCTGTGTGAAATGTCCAGCATTATTTATTTATTCAACATGGCTCGAGCCCAAGCTAGTTTATAGTTTACCTATAATGTTGTATCTGTGCGGATAGTAATATCAATTTAAACCTCCTATCGTTGCCATTTTCCTCATCAGAATTAAAACCTCGTCTACACGGTAACAATAACAAGTTTTTACCTGACGCATTGCCCGCGGCTCGGATAAATCAGCAGGACTGGCTGCCAATGGACTAACGGTTGTGGACAGCTGTGCTCTGTTCACACGAGATAGCTTACTAACTTTCTAAATGCTTCTGTAGTCGTTTTTATGATTACCCAAAAGTGATTTACCAGAATTGACAGAATACTCACTTTCCTAAGATAAAAGAAGACTTTATTTGGATTTAGGATAGGTATTTAATTAAATTAGTTTGAAGCTTATGATGATGATTACGTCCTAGCCGTTTTCGGCAACGGCGACTGATTTCTTTTATAAGCTAATAAAACTCTTAACACAGAAGTCATATCAATCTCACATTGAAGCAATAAATGAATTTAAATTGAAAAGAATCACCATATTTTAATGCAGGTTTACAGCCAATTTAAACGATGACAAGGAGAGCAACTTTGAAATAGGTTTTTAGATTTGTAGAAAAAATCATATAACAGTTGATTTCTTTTCAACTTGCCCGCTCCAAACGCAGCATAGCTCAGCTGATGAGGCTCCAGTCATTGTTGGCTAATGCATGTCCTGACTTACTGCATTGTGAAGTCCCAACCTGTTGTTACGGACAGGTTTGACGTGTGGCCGGTGGATTAGTTTGAACTGACCGTTAGTGCAAATGATGATGAACAGAACCGAGCCTTAGGTTATGTCTATGACAAGAACGAACAAGAACGCTTAAAGGAGACTGTAAAATATAATTGTTGAGTGCAAGTAACTAAAGAAACAAGACGTAGACAAATTTCAGTACATGCAGCATAATTATACGTGATACATTATTACATTACTTAAAAAAAAGCGGTTGTAGTGAACAAGCTTTCAGAAGTCAGCTAAAAGACTCCTTCGAGAACTTTGATAAACTCTGAACTTTGATTGTAAAAAAAGTATTTGTACAGTACATTGTAAACTATACAGGGTTATTCGTAAAACACCGGTAACCTCTCAGGACTGTATAACTATCATCATAAGGAACAACTTTTGTTCTATGACATTTAAAAATTCATCATTATTTTTTTTCATCAGATTGTCATACAAAAATAAAATTATTTAAATTCAACGCTCTAAATGTAACAAATTCTATGCGAAACAAAAGAAAGCAATAGTAAAAACCTAAAGGAGCGGAGATAGGGCGGCGGGGGCCAAAATGTGTTCGATAGGAAAACTAAATGTTTGTTTTTGGTAAATGTATTATGTTTTGTAAAAAGTCATAGAACAAACCTTGTTGTTTATGATGATAGTAATACAGTCCTGAGAGGTTACCGGTGTATTACAAATAACCCTGTATACTAGGCTGTATAGAAAAAGAATGTCAAAAATGCTCAGAACAAAAATTACTTTGTTTATCAACAACTTACTAAGAACGTGAATTCAATACCAGAAATTCTTAAGCAACTGATGAATTCTCCTGTCAATCATGAATCAGACTCGGAAACCCCGGAAATTCCCTCATAGAAGGTTGATTGTGGCAACACAGAGGAAATGATTTCAATTGCCACTTGGCACGTCACAATCGTGGTATTTAGGGGCGACTTGTAGGGGAAACAATTTACAAATTACAAATGAGTTTTCAATTTAGCTTCAATTGAGTTTGGGTTATGGAATGTTTTGGTTTGGTTTACTTAGGTATGCCGATAGGATGATCAGAGATGCAGGGCAAGTTGATTTGAAATATGATTCAAAATAACCATCTTATTACATTTTATCTTTTTAATTCACACTTCCTATAAAATTATTATTATTTTCAGCCGTTAGTGTCCCATTACTGGGCAAAGGTCCCCCACTCGCTCCAGACATCTCATCCTATAAAATTAATTTAAAAAAATAATAAAAAAGTAAGTTCGTATTAGTCAGTGGCCAACTCTGGTGACGGAGTTTTTAGGCCGCCTTAAGGCCTCCGTCATGGCTTAACGACTTAAATAGCCGGGACCGACAATTTAACGTGCCCTCCGAAGCACGGAAGCGCTCAGATGAAAATGCAACTGGCGGTCACCCATCCACTTACAGACCGTTTCGAACATTGCTTAACTTCGACGATCTATCAAGAACGACTAAGCAAGCACGACCACGAGCGCTAATTTATTTTTTTAACAACAGGGTCACGACTAACAGGGGCACGGTAGACATTCTCTCAGATCTTTTTATGTATACTAAATCATTTGAAGATGTCTAAGGGGTTAGTCAGAGCCATGTCCAAATACATTATTTGAGTTCACATCTTGCAGAAGTTCAACTCTTCAAAACTCAAATAGCGGGATGTAGTTCTTCAGAGATAGAGACGAGTGGAGATAATATAGATCTAGGAACCCATAGAAATTGCCACTGAATAACCAGTTCCTCATCAAGCGCGGTCCGAGGGGGGTGGTCACAGGGGACATGACCCCCCCCCCTCCAAAATCGTACACGTCTAACAATAAAATCTTGTTTAATGTGCAATAAAGTCTAATATTAGTGTAGTGACCCCCCCAAAATTTCAGTTGTGACCCCCCCCAAAATCTGAGGCTGAGACCGCGCCTGTTCCTCATTAGCTTCATACTCTTCACTATGTCTAAATCACAAGCCGTTTAGATTTAAGTATTCTTATTTATTGCAATTTGTCAGTTAAACGAGATTTTAAGCCCATTATAATTGCCTTGAAGTCTTTAACAGGGTTGAACGGAAAAAATCTTCTGCTAAATCACTCAGTACCTACAATATACAATATAATTAATTTATAAAAATGCAAAAGTAAATTATTTACGTAGCTACTTAAAAAAATAGAGTGAAAATAATTGTTTATTTTTATATAAAAATCACTAGTCCATAAATTATTAATTCTTATTTTTAAAATTATATATTTTTTTAGCCTTAATCATCTCACTGCTGCTGCAGGCAAAGTCCCCCAAACACAAAAAGAATTGAAGTAGAAAATAGTGAAAACATTCGTAGATTAATCAAGAATGAATAATTATGCTCTAAATTTTTACTCTTTATTTTACGGGCAACTAATTTTTTTATGAACTGGTAGCCCTAATCATCAGTCGTCAGAGCCGCCATTTTGTTTTTGCTCCCGCGCGAATATAAATGAATGTGGCCGAAGCCATCAATACCGGCCATTGATAAATAGTCGGGGATCTCGAGACGCTACGATAAGACACGCAACTTGCTACTCTAGTAGCTCTACCCTTGAAATAAATACGTTTAAACTAAAATGTAAGTATTAAAAGGTAAGTAGGTACTATAAAAATACAGTCCTCTTCTTAATCTAGCTGCGCTTCGCGGTTTTACCCGCGATCCCTTCGAAATGCCTACTTCCTTTTTCCAAGAGTTATTCAGGCTTTATGCAACCTCAATAACTGCTTTTCTCTTTTATCAGTCAGTACTTTGACGGTTACCGTCATTTAGAAAACAAAACATAAATTAAACCAAATAAAAAACAAGCCGTCACGTTTTGTTTTACTTACTTAGTACCTAATGCTAATAAATAGTACAAGATTTCAAAAAGGGGGCAAAGATAAGATCCACTATGTCTATGAAAGGGGGCAAGCGGCGAACAGACCAAATTGACAGGACTGACTGATTGACATGATATGAATTTATCAGAAGTATAACAATTCACTGAATACATTAAAACTTGACATTGTCGGAATTATACTAATTACAGTTAGCTGCCATTTAGCAAAAGGAGAAGAAGAACAAAATAAATATTTTTACCTGTGTAAAACATTGCTTAAAATGTTTTTATGTTATTTATTTGGTGAGTTTATCGTGAGAGCTGATTGCTTGCACGCGAGGTGATAATACCAAGTTGCAGCAGATGTTGATAAAATGAATTATTTATGAATATTAACTAAGTTTTAATCTTACTGTTGTCACTGTGGTAATTCGATTCGTTTTGTCTCTCCTCAAACCTGTTTAGCTTCCTTTCAAAACTAAAGTAACTACCTTCATCAACTGTAACCACTTACTGCTAAAGATAGAAATTAAACTTTAACTTGTCGTAATAAAAAAGTTCGTATGAGTCAGTGGTGGCCAACTCTGGTGACGGAGTTTTTAGGCCGCCTTAAGGCCTCCGTCATGGGTTAACGACTTAAATAGCCGGGACCGACCATTTAACGTGCCTTCCGAAGCACGGAAGCGCTAAGATAAAATGCCAATGGCAGTCACCCATCCATTTACAGACTGTTGCGAACGTTGCTTAATCTATCAAGAACGACTAAGCAAGCACGACCACGAGTGCTTCTTGAAACACAATAGATACACGAACAAAACACCTAAATTCTTCATTTAAAAAAATGGTGGTGACTCGGATCTTACTTGATTGACAAAAAAAAACGAATAAGATTAGGCCGACTGAATTATAATAATAACTTAAAAAATGTGTGCCTGGATATTTTGCAAGTTTTATTTATTTTGAATTGTTTAGCTCTACGAGAAAAAACACTGTATCTAGAAAAACTACCGCCCGCATGCAACACTGTAGGTGGTAAGTACCTACATTATAATAATTAATGCTTACAATAAGGACAATACTTTCCCAAGCTCCATCAATTCAGCCGAAACAAAAACCTGACGCGGAACTGTATCAAACCGAGAATAAATCAAATTGACCCAAAAAATGTCTGCTTTCGGCAAATTTCGACCATTATCGGCTCGGTGGGCCGCAAAAAGAGCAATTTGGGCCACGTTTTCGGCCTTTTTGTTTCGCAAGTCCCGTAAAGTGTGTTCCTTGGATGACGGGATCATCACATGGCATCCTTACCTTACCTACATTATGATAATTTGCTTTAATAATTAACATTATTGAACAATTTTAGGCCATAAAGATCTCATAAGAAAACTTTCCTCCGGCCAGGTGGAGTGACGATCTGCGAAAGGTTGCTGGCAGAAGCTGGATGCGTCGAGCTGAGGACAGGGCGCAATGGCGCTCATTAGGGGAGGCCTATGTCCAGCAGTGGACTGTTATAGGCCGAAGATGAAGAAAACTTTAAAAAATTAATTGAAACGAATCATTACTCTTTCACTGGCATTGAAACCAAAAATTAAACATTATTATTAAAAAAGTTTTAAAGAAGCCTTCAGTTTTAAGTTTTTCCAATATAAGTCTGAAGTAGAAAGCGGCTGTATTTAAACGGTCACCGTTTTCAAGGAACAAAGACAAAAGAATCGAGTTGTAATTGTTGTATTCATTGTTCCCGCCAAAATAAATGCTGCTTTGTGTTTAATTAACATTTTGACTTGACTCATGGGAATTTGGCTGAATTTAAGGCTCAATGCACACTGAATTGACAGAATAAACAATAAATAAGACATTTTAAAGCTTATGAACAATGTTACAAAATATAGAACGATGTGTGGTGCAGCTTCGCGCCGGCTCGAGCATTCTCGCGCAGTTGCGAGCTGACGCGCGTCGTTCATTCTATCAAGCGTTTATACAGGGTGTAAAAAGACAACTACCGAAAACTGAGGTGTTGCAATCAGGCCATGATTCTTAACATATTTAGCGAAAGAAAAACGCAATATTTTTTTTTACTTAGCTTAGTTATTTTACGTTATTTTCGGTTATTTACTACCAGGACAACATAATAAGACCATACCTACCTTATAATCTTATTTATAAAAGAAGAAACAGTTATAACTCAAAATCCAGCAATCTACGTAAAAAAACGCGCACAGAACATACGCAAACAGTACTCTTCAAACGCTGTTTTCTCCGGAAATAATATTTTTTTCGGAAAATCCTTTTGGATTTGGTTGTGTGTTGGGATGCTGTACCTACCCCTTTCGGCTTCGGTAGACGTCTTTTTACACCCTGCATATCGTCGGTTGCAGGTTCAATTGGGGTATCTGACAAAACACGTTTTTTCAGGAGAGCCATTTAAAGTTTTTTTTCACACTAAATTGAACATAACTTTTTTCCTATGTGACCTTTTTTGAATCTGTTTCGACAGAAAAACTTAGAATTCTATGTAGTTTCTGGCTAAATATAATTTTTGTCCCTAAAAGCCTTATTTTCTGATATAATTTGCAGTTACACCAATTTTTTTTCATTCTCATGTCAGATACACTACTTTTTAGTCAAGAATTCGTAAAATATTACTGAGTCAAAATGGTTTAAGACTATTTAAAAAATAAGTAAAGGCTTTTCTATTTGATGTAAGAGACGACGTCTACTTTATTGGTTGATGTAATTTTAGAGTAAATCCAGAAAAATGTATAGAAATATAAGTAAATACGCAAATATTTGCCACTTACGCAAATATTACTGTAATTTAAAATTTACTTATTAACAGGTTTATTTATAATTATATAAATAAATAATTTGTTTAAGGCAATTTTATGCTATCAACAGTTTATGTGAACCATTGTGTGAGACAAATAAACGTTATTATGAATATTACGTTAAAAAAAGTCATAATGTTTAAACTATTTTTGAATAGCAGGTTGGCGGTGAATGTATGCAAATGGTTTTTATTCATAGTTTAGGTGGTACCCTATCTATGCATTGCAAAGTCTCAAAGGTTGACTTTCTTGCGGTCAGGTTTTTCTATTTTTAGAGTTCCGTACTTTAAAAGGAAAAAACGGAACCCTTATAGGATCACTTTGTTGTCTGTCTGTCTGTCAAAACCCTTTATCTCAGGAACGCGTGGAGTTATCGAGTTGAAATTAAAACCGGCTTCAAGGGACCGTAGACTATATACGGTCCCTTGAAGCTGTTACAAAATCAAACTTCTACTATTGATTTATTATTTTACTAAAACGCATATTTCAACACTCAAGGAAATCAAAATTCATAGGGTGCCTACCTACTTTCCGTCGACCTAGAACTATGAAATTTGGCAAGTAGTAGCGTCTTAGACTACAAGTACATTGAAAAATCTGAAAACTGTATATTTTAAGATAAATTACAAAAAAACAGAGCCAGAGAAATTTTAATGGGAGCTAACCGTGTCATATGAGGTATCGTATGAAAGGACTTCATTGGTACAAGCTTAAACAGATTGTAATTATTTTTAGGGTTTTTAGGATGATATAGTTTTCGATTTAAGACGAAAAATTAAAAAAATGTTTTGCCTTCTCAGGTAGATCAAAGTTATAAGGTACTTATCGTTATAACTTTGATCTAACAGTTTGCACTGCTATACGTACCTACTTAGGCCTTTGTACGGAACCCTTAATACTTGTTGATACTAATGCTCAAATTAATGTAACTAACAACAAGTTGAAACTTTGTTCAGAGCAATTGGTGTAACGTCAATGGATGAAACAATTATTGTTTTCATTTTGGTGTAAATGTTGTTTTAATTTTTCGTTCAATTGGTGTAAGAGCAATTTCTGGTCTAAAAAAATAATTTCTTTAATTTTAACTCGTTCGCGCTTGTAAATACACCAATTTGACTGATTTACTGGATCACATTGTCAGTTACAAAACAATTTTGAAAGGAATCTGAAAAATTCACACCCAAAATGTGTAGCGTATCTGACATTTTTTTTGAGCTAGAATTTTTTTAAATATGCCATTCGAAAGAGCAGAAAATTCTAAGAAAAACTGTATACTCAACTCATTTTACGTCATTTGTCAGATACCCCAATTGAACCTGCAACCGACGATATCTTTAACATTGTGCATAAGGTTTATAATGTCTAGTTACGTCTCGTCACATCGTCGCTGCCAATTCAGTGTGGATTGAGCCTAAAGGAAAGTTAAGGCACACCAAATGTTAGTTGGGCGTGAAAAATAACACAGCTAGTGTTATGTAACTTTCAAAACATCGTGAAAACATCGTGAGGAAACCAGTTAGTATTCTTATAGGCGGCTATGGGCTTGCAACCTGTCACATATGGTATACTAACTTCCATAGGCGGATCCAGGGGGGGGGGGGGCACGTGCCCCCCCCCCCAGACGATATTTTTGTGTACCTACTAACTACGAAAAATTAATAAATTGTGAAATTTTTGTCAGTTTTTGTTTCTTGTGCCCCCCAGAAAAAAATCCTGAATCCGCCCATGCTAACTTCTGCAAGATGTGGTCATGTATCAAATATGTATTTGGACATGCCTCTGACTACCCCCCTTAGAAATCTTTAAAGGATCTGGTATACATAAATCTGAGAGAATGACTACCGCGCCTTGGGGATACAGTCGTGACCCTGTTTTATTGTAAATAAATTGTTGATAATGATTATCAATACATGGATCAAAACAGATTGGTTCCTTCACATTAGAAACTGGACACAAAAATAAATACCTATTGTTCGAAGATTTCAAGATTGTTTATCGTTTGATCCCCACAATCACTCAATGTATTAAGAGCCTTATTTAAAAGAAAAGTGATAAGTACTGTAACTAGGTACAGGTTAACGTGTTGTTTTCGAATCACGACTGTGCCAGAACGAGTAGGGAACGTGTGCAATGATTTTGGGTAACATCTCATGTACAGTCAGCGTCACCAACTCGTGACCCCTGCAGTACAAACCGCCTTACTAGGGGGTTACCAATTGGTGACGCTGGGGTACTGACATAAAAAAAATGTAAATGCACCTTTAGTGAGCTAGCTTTCTTCACAATCTGTGGCAGTTGCAAGCTGGTGTACACAGGAAATTCTATGAATAAATTAGCTGTTCGCTTCTGCGTGGAAATTAGTTGGCTTTCTCATGGATGGAACGTCGTTTCTTCAACAATCACTATAAATAATGGCTGGTCTAAGCAGGTTCTGTCTAGATTTAGAATTCGGATAACTTTGTAATTATTTTATTCATTTATGGTTCTGCCACCCGTTTTAATATTGATTTATCTGACAGTCAGATTAAAAATTATTTAATAATATTTTAGTTATAAAATCTGTTTTTTATGGTAAATACAAATAGATAGAAGATAGAATACAACTTTATTGTACACCATAAAAATAACATAAATTAAAAAAACAAACTTTCAAAAATATGGTACAATGGGCGACCTAATCGCTAACAGCAATCTCTTCCAAATATCTCGTTGTTAGTGTTATAAGTAATCTGTGTATTATTTATTCAGCTTGTTTTTAATAAGTAACTAATCAGTTATTTGATTTAAACACGTCTAAAGTGACTCTAAAGGAAAAACTTATTTTGAAATGTGGCTTAATAATACCTACTTATTATGTCTTTTTTTCTGTTTGACTCTTCAAGCTTTTTATACAAGTATTGTGTGTTGAAAAACTGCCTAAGCTTATTAGTGTCCGCCCACATGATTAGCGTCACTCATTTACTAATACAATAATAAATACAATCATTTTTATCTATTTGTACAAACAAATTGTTTTCAAGATACTACGGTAGCGTCGAGCGTCGCCGAAGGCGATCGGTAATTGTCGAGAAAGACCGAGCGGTTCCGAATGCGCCCGAAGTAGCCCGAGGGTAGATACGTGATGGACATTAATTGTTCATGAGATATTAATGCGTTATAATTATATTTATTTCAACAGCATAACAAAATCACTGTCGACAATGATGTTAAAATTAAGCTCCAAGCATAAAATTTTCATATAGTGTCCAAGGTAACTTTATTGGCAATCGACTTTTCAATGAAAATAATGTATGTAATACCTACTAGTTTTAATGTTACGTGTAAAATGTTGCCTTTAACTTAAATCAATTTGGCTCTAATGAGCCCTCTACATATTCGGCAAAGATGACGAATGCCGACAGTGAATAACGTGTCTCTACATATTCGTCACCGTTGGCACCGAGAGCCTCATCGCCTGTATTCACCTGCTATCATCTATCTAAGTAGTTCGGCAAAAATTCTTTTTTTTTTATGGAAAACGGGGCAAACGATGTGTCAACATCCGATGGTAAGTGATTGCCATCGCTCAATCTATTATTATCAACAGTTAATCAAATCGGTCAGCCGTTTAAATTAAACTTGGAAGTAAAGCCTATTTTCAAAAAACAATAATGATGAGCACAATAAAATGAGAGCAAAACGTCTACAATTGACAGGCAGGTACTTAAAGCAGTCGCTACTGAACCTATACTAAATTTACTTAAAAATGACCCTAATAATACTTAAAAACAATGTCACCACAATTTCTAAAGATACCATCGCGAAGGCCGTAAAACTAAGAATGAGCATTGAACAGACCAAGATGAAATTACAATGCGAATTAAATTAAAATTTGCCGACAGAGGGCAGTATAAAAAACTCACTTTATTTGTCTCCAGACAGTTATACCTTTCATAGGGCGATTAAACCGGGGATGCACTTAAAGTACCGCATCACACTATTTTTAGTTTTATGGATAGAAGAGTTCTATAATCAAAAGGTTGGTTTAGATTATGTGTAGATAATGTATAATGTAATGGATGAGATGCTAAATCTTCAAGTTAGGTATAATAGACCAGAACATTAATGACAGAATACAATAATTAGATATTACCAAAGAGGAATAAAAAGCATAAAAAAACTAAGAAGGTACTGTAGCAAAAAAATAATTTAGAATTTTGATAAGTTTATTCCAATTAGTCGGAATATTACTATACCGTGATAATGTATGATTTATAAAGCTCGCAAATTGGTATTTAAAAATTCCACAAGAATTAAAACAAAATGGAACGCCATTAAATAAAGCGTTTCCAGTAAATACGGGTTACAGACAAAAGGAAGCGTTTAATTTATGCGACTAACGTGTAGTATTAAGCGGACATTTTTCAAAATGACGCGCCTCATCCATCGTTCGGCTAAAACAAACAATGAAATATATATGGACTGTTGGTTTTGTAAAACTCTGTCACCTTACTCAGGCTGGTTCCTACTTTAGTAATTTATTCTACTTGTAGTAGCGAAACAAGTCAAGTATTTTTGTCAAAATTCTTCATCATCATCATCATTATCTCAGCCATCTAGCGTGCACTGCTGAACATAAGCCTCCCCCATTGATTTCCACAGCGATCGATCTTGTACAGCCTGCACGACTCCCAGCAACCTTTGCCAAATCGTCTTTCCATCTAGTGGGGGGCCGTCCTCTGCTGCGATTTCCGGTGCCTGGCCTCCACTCAACAACTTTTCTGCCCCAACAGCCGTCAGTTCTACGAAGTTTGTCAAAAGTAGTCGCACTAATTTACCGAGTAGCGATTAATTTAGTCTCCATAATTTAGTACAGTGATTTAGCTGAAAATTACTAAATTAGCTCGAACTAGCCTTTATACCTTCATTGGTTCGAAGAGGTTCGAAGCTAGGATTTCGAAACTTAAAGGGGGAGTCTCGATAGGTATGAAAGATTGGTCATCAAATCATCATCCGCAGCGGCACAGCCTCATACTCACTGCTGAAGTGCTGATAGGCCTTTCTTTAATCCATCCAACACAATCTTACGCTAATCTGACCCATTGACGGCCCGCGACAAACACAAAATTCTACATGGTATGATGATATATTATCTGGTTACAGGAAGGATAAGGTTGCATACACATTAGTGAAACCTTCACAAAGTAAACTTGAGAGAATTCACCTTAACCCTGAAATTTAATCCGCGAGATGATAGCGCTGAGCGATCGCCTGTGACCGCGTGTTTAATTGAAACAGGTAGCTTTTATTGGCAAATGTGTGGAAATGGCAGAATTAACTCTGGAGCCTGTTACTACAAAATAAATAACTCATTACTTACATACAGGGTGTAAAAAGACGTCTACCGAAGCCGAAAGGGCATCCCAACACACAACCAAATCCAAAAGGATTTTCCGAAAAAATCATTATATCCGGAGAAAACAGCGTTTGAAAAGTACTGTTTGCGTATGTTCTGGGCGCGTTTTTTTACGTAGGTTGCTGGATTTTGAGTTTTAATTGTTTTTTTTTCTTTTTTAAATGAAATTATTAGGTAGGTATGGTGTTATTATGTCGTACTAGTAGTAAATAACCGAAAATAACATAGCATGACGAAGTTAGGTGAAAAAAAAAATTGCGTTTTTTTTCGCTAAATATGTTCTGATTGCAACCCCTCAGTTTTTGGTAGCAGTCTTTTTACACCCTGTATAAACTAGATGATTTATACAGTGTCAGGATGCTTAAGCCTACATTTAACGGGACGCTTTAGTGCCTGGCACATTGAGATGAAATAGGCTTGCCCAGCACCTGAACCGTTCTCTCTACCTATGATAAGATGGACCTAATAACTCAGTCAAGTATTAAAAACGGTCTTTAAAAAGGTAACGCAACTTCGGTCGTATTTTTGTCAGGCCCGAACATTCGGAAGTCACATTGAGATTAGAGTCCCTAGTACCAAACTTGTACTTTGTAAAGTACTTCATTAAGGCGTTAGTTCTTTGTACTTTATGAACATCTCAAACTTATATAACGAGCCTCAATTTCGTTTGACTGGCTCCCCACTGGAGCTTGACTTTTTAGTTTTAAGATAGATGACCTAAAAGAATTCTGCCTGATTCTTTACAGTATTGGTCGAGAGTACGATAAATCTGCCGTCTTCAAGAATATAGGAATATAGTCAATAGGCAGTGAAAGTAAATAATAACAATGACATTAAAAATCTTAAAACAGCTAAGCACATTCCAATTCTATGCCCATTGCCCAAAGTTCAGTTGGAAATAGTTTAATACAGTAAATAAATAAATAACACCAACAATCAGATATAGTATTGACCCACCACTGAAATTCCTTGTATCGGGTTCCCAAGATAACAGAAACTATAGGTATGGGTATTTGGGTAGGTAGCACAACGTATCAATTTTATTCCTAAGCCAATTTAAGTTTTCTCTTCAAAGTTTTTCTTTTGTTGACTAAGATTTTTCCACGAATCGCAGCGCAGCTATATAACGTCACACGCTTGAATGAATGAATGATAATTTTTATTGTAAATCTTAACAATAAAATAAAATAATGACTTAAACATAACAACTAGATAAAGATAACAATGTACAATTGGCGGCCTTATCGCTAAAGAGCGATCTCTTCCAGGCAATCTTTGCATGGAGAGGATATAAGTGAAAGAAAGAGATACAAGAAGCAACAAGTGAAAGGATAGTCTTTATCGATTTTCTCGAGATTTTCATAACAAAACAAAAAAAAACTTTTTAAATTTGTTGAACCTAATTCCTGAATTAAGTTAGTTTTAAACCCTATTTATACTGCCTTAAGAACCAAGGGTACAACGAGTACAGCCACGTCAAATGACAGTCTAACTTTCTCAAAACCTCAAGTATAAAACTACTTACAAATACATACCACAGCGCACAAACAAATTGAATTTTAAACACATATTGCAAGTACAATTGAGGAGGCGTTATTCAATACATGGTGCAATAAACTGGACAAAGCGAGACAATACCCAGTCGCCTGTCTCTCAGATTTATGGCTCGTCACTTAGACAATAAATAGTGATTTTCGCGTTTCTCTGCGCAACACGCAATGCCTGAGAACGAAGGCTAGACAAAGTTTCAACGGGATCGGGCATAAAGCGGCTGTTACACAAGGAGTTTCTCGCATGCGAGTGGCGATTTCTTCTAGACAATAATATGGTCGCCTAGTGTAAACAAATGCTTCGAGCCTCGCCTCTTGCTATCAAGCTTTCTACTAAAAGTAGTCTTTTTTACGAGTTTCTGTTCAAATGTAAACAACCGCAAGCGAGACTCTTTTTGTGTAATAGCCTCTTAAGGCTTACGACTGGTTAAAATTTTACGTTAACAGAGTCACATTATCTGTAAGGGTCGGTTCATATCTAACGGAATATGCGTCGCGTATTATCGGTCGCGTAACGCCAGAACTGACAAATGTATAGAAAAACACTCGACCGTTCACACTCAACCGGTGATACGTTAGTGCGTCGAGTGTGAACGGTCGGGTGTTTTTCTATACATTTGTCAGTTCTGGCGTTACGCGACCGATAATACGCGACGCATATTCCGTTAGATATGAACCGACCCTAAAAGTCGAACTGTTTTCTATAAACATTTGTTGTGATTGAAACCTATGATTTTGAATAGGTACTAAGCAAAGCTGATACTATAAGAAACAGGTAACTGATATACTTTTTGTTTGTAAATACATAATATAGAAACACCCAGACCCAAGATAAATATTCGCAGATCATACAAACATTTATCCCGCAGCGGGGATCGAACCCGCAACCTTCTGCGTCCCAAGCTTTCACCCACTACGCCGCAGAGATCGTCAAAGCTCGTTTTAAGTTTGCCCGTAGTTACGTTCCATTGCATCTGTCCCGTAATCTCCATTGTGCTGCATATAAGGTATAGCTGATATTTTTATAGGACGCCCGACGGCATTGTGGTAGGCAGGTCTACTTCACCGTTTGTTTGGAATTGGTTCCGCGTCAAGACAACTTCAAACTAGATAGTATATCATGCTATAAACTCGCCTTTATCTAAACTATACTATTTTTACAGCTTCAACTTTGGTGACAGAGTTTTTAGGCCGTTTATAGAGCTTTATAACCATCGACAAGTGATTCAGTAGATGAACCCTAAGTACATACTCTTCCACAAACAACGTAATAATTGCAAACTTAATTTTATCTACAAAACTTGTCTGTCTAGACGCAAAAGATCGTAAGCGTCAAAACTAATTTTCCCATTTCAAAACGAACAAAACCAAACGTTTAAAATAACAAATACGCCGGAACAATCAAGCTTAAGCATACATTACAAAAACAAACAATAATTTTAAGCTAGTTATGAATCTTGGGAGATTTTTCAATCAACTGCACAGCATGAAGCCTAATTAAATGTATATATCTAACGAAGTCGATACGTTCTTTAATAGAATACTTTAAAAAGTACCTATAATGAACTGAATAATACATACCTAATTAAGAAAAAGTATTGGTTTTTCTTAATTATTTGTATTGTTCAAAGGAAGTTGTGAATCAGCTTTATTGGTCTGAACTGATTATATTAAATTAATTATCGGTTTTAAATTGATGTAATTATGTTTGGAAATTAAACTGAATTTATAAGCAAGCATTTGTATTTCTAAATTAATTATGTAAAATTGAATCGGCAATTCCAAAACTAAAGTATAATGGTATCATTATTTAGATCACCATGAACCTAAAGAGTTTTAATAGGAGTACTTATAGCCACAGATGACACCGTTTTATGTGATACCTAATTCTTAAAATATAAATAAATAAATAAATTAATTTATTTTATTTAAATAAGTAAATTTATTTTTTTTCTCTCACAAACAAACAAAATTTAGAAATAAATACATACACATTATAGAACCTAAAAAATAAATACTTTAAAAATCAAAATGTTTGTAGATATAAAAACCTGTATAATAATATTCTCTTGTTTTTAAAATGCTTAGGAAGTTCTATCAGAATGTTTAATTAGCACCTGACGCACAATCAGCGCCGTCTCGTCAAAAATAAAAAACTTAAGCCTTTACATCTTTATTAGATGTTTATACAGCGTCAGGAGGCAACCTACACCTACACTCAACGGGACGCTGTAGTGCCTGGGACATTGTTTGTGATGGAATAGGCTTGCCCAGCTTTTAAGCTATCCTCTCAGCTTAAGCATCAACGAACATCCCGATCCATCATCTTCAAATCGTGATCTAAACTGACATTGAAAATAATTAAGAAAAGTCATAATTACGCTTAAAAATGATTAGACAGTTTGCACTTACAACACTATCGATGTAACCGGATGAATTTAGAGTTCTTAATTTAAAATTCAATTAAAACTTTGTACATGTAATTGATTATGTAAATTGATGCGTTACATTTTTAATTGGAATTAAGACATTCGAATTTCAAATGTGTTTATTTAATATACACGTTGGCCTAGTTATATGAAGTTTTTATAATGCTGGACTTCTGACACAGCATCATCTAGCCCCAAAGTGAGCGCTAAAGGGGCACATGACTGACTAGTACTTCTATACTTTTTGTCACTTACACTCCACATATTGTATTAAGTAAGTTCGTATGAGTCAGTGGCCAACTCTGGTGACGGAGTTTTTAGGCCGCCTAAAGGCCTCCGTCATGGCTTAACGACTTAAATAGCCGGGACCGACAATTTAACGTGCCCTCCGAAGCACGGAAGCGCTCAGATGAAAATGCCACTGGCGGTCACCCATCCACTTACAGACCGTTTCGAACGTTGCTTAACTTCGACGATCTATCAAGAACGACTAAGCAAGCACGACCACGAGCGCTTCTCATATTGTATTGACAATGTCAGATGTGTAACATCGTGAGAGCGCAGCTAATCTGAAATAAAGTATAAAATGTACCGCGAGGACAAAATCCTGTCAACAATGAACGTAATCTAGTACAAAAATAGCAGAACAAGAAAAGCGGTTTCAATAATTAAAAAGAGCAAAGGCACTTCCATTTGAATATGCAATAAAAGGCGTAAATGAAATCGCGTTCTATCCTACGCGATGCGGACAAAGTGGGAACATAAAGTGGGTTGTACACTAGATGATACATTTTCATAACATCAACATTGTGACAAAAATCTTAGAACAAAATCCGAAAGTTTGGATGGATGGTTGATATTATAAAGACCAACATATCGATTCACACTTTAATGGATGAGTTTTTTTTTTTGAAAAGCATATTTAATACAATGAAAAACTTTACTTTTTAAGTAGTTCATCATCATTCATTTCTTATTTCCAATAATTAGGTAGTCTTGTGTAGTTCCGGAACGAATAGCTCAATTGGACTACTTCTTTTGCGTTTAGTTCTTCCTTCACTAGTTCAGTTTCAATTCAATTATATCTCTAGTTCCGTAGTTCAGCACGGCGAATGAGCAAGAGGAATGTTGCGAGCGAGAACGATAGAGGGAGACAGGCGATACATTGGATTAGGTTGGACTATTGAACTAAACTGTATATCTAGTTCAAAACATTATGTTACTAATGAATACCGATTGAAGCGATGAGAATGACATAGGCAATTGAACTACGGAACTAAAAGATAGATATACTTCGCGGCGATCAAAAGATATGTATCTTTTCAATTAGGTGACACATTTTACGCATGGCTATAATTAGGCAAGTCATTCGAGAATGCTAACTTTTGAAAACATACACAAAACAAGCTAAAACAGTTTCCCTGTTCATATCAAAAGCCTGTACGTAAAAGTTATATAACTTGAATAATTAAAATCATAGAAATCGAAAGAAATTTCACAACAAAACGAATTCCGTAATGAATTTACAGAAATGCAATAAACCTAATACCTGCCAGCGATCATAACCATAAACAAAGCTAACTAAACGTGTCCCATCCTTTCTAATGTACTCTTGCATAACACCATCCACTACCCCGAGCACCAGTTTCACTAAGTAGACTTTTGTGAGATCAAGTGCGGTCGCAACCTGAAATTTTGTGTAGTGTAGTGAAAAAAAATTTTTTCACTACACTAATATAGACTTAAAGATAAAAATAATTTATTTGCTCAAAACATTGTGTCGATTACATTTGCATGCAAGATCAAAAGTTTTGGAATTTGTCACAACTTTATTGCACAATACACAAGATTTTACAATTTGACGTGGACGATTTTGGGTCATGTCCCCAGTGACCCCCACCCCCTCGCACCGCGCCTGAGTAAGACACTCCATACTAATAATTATTATGAAAGTAACTCTATTCTATGTGTAACCTTTTCACGCCTGAGCCGCTGAACAGATTTTGATAAAGCAATGGTCAATATAGACAAATTAAATTGCATTCCTGGACAGGATAAAGGGCTTTTTTTGACTATTCATGGTTGGGCTGAAATAAATGATGTATGGAAACGAGATAACAACCCTTGCAGACTACAGACTTTCTATCGGCCGATAGTTGAGACGGAATATACTTGCTCATAATGAGTATGGAGAAGTATAGCCCGTCTCTACTATCGGCCGATAGAAAGTCTGTAGTCTGCGAGGGGTCTAAATGCAGACAAAAATTGGCATTCTTCATGTAATAGGTGTCCATCCTTTCACCGTCTATTAGAATAGCCATTGAATTTGATTAAGTAAGTTCGTATGAGTCAGTGGCCAACTCTGGTGACGGAGTTTTTATGCCGCCTTAAGGCCTCCGTCATGGCTTAACGACTTAAAATAGCCGGGACCGACAATTTAACGTGCCCTCCGAAGCACGGAAGCGCTCAGATGAAAATGCCACTGGCGGTTACCCATCCACTAACAGACCGTTTCGAACGTTGCTTAACTTCGACGATCTATCAAGAACGACTAAGCAAGCACGACCACGAGCGAATTTGATTGAGATGATTCTTTTATTTTCCTAAATATTTTAGTCTTGCTGGTCTCACCAGTGCTTATTAGACCAAACAACTAAACAACAATACGCGAATACTAAAATAAATTTTACAATCAAAATGATTATCCGTAAATCTGTTGCGCAAACGGATGATGGCTTACGACAAAATTAATTGATGGCAGTTGGTTTATTCTTGATTTATAACTAGTCCTCAATTGTACTTACATAGGCAATTATTGTAGGTACGTGGTTTTCTTATGCCTTTGGGTGTATAGAATCTAAAACCACTAGACCGACTTCAAAGAAAAGAATAGATTCTATGTTCGACTGTATGTTTTTAGGGTTCCAAAACGAGACCCTATTACTAAGACTCCGCTGTCTGTCTGTCTATCACTAGGCTATATCTCATGAACTGTGATAGTTAGACAGTTGACATTTTCTCAGATGATGTTGTCTGTTGCCGCAATACTAAAAAACAGAATAAAATAAATATTTAAGAGGCTCCATACAACATATGTCTTTTGTTTGCCGTTTTTAACCGACTTCAAAAAAAGGAGGAGGTTCTATGTTCAAGTGTATGTATGTTTTTTTTTTTTTTTTTTTTTGGATTTATGTTCATCGATATCTCCGTCAGTTGTAAACCGATTTCCAAAATTTTTTTTTTTTTTTGATTGATAGTTTTCCCGTAATACTCAAAAAATCACCGATCTTTTCGAAAAATGTGGACCGATTTCCAAAATTTTTTTTTTTTGCTTGAAAGGGTATACATATCTAGGTGGTCCTCATACTTTTTTTTCCTGAGGGATTGATAGTTTTCCTGTAAATCTCAAAAAACCTCATTCTCACTACAAAATCTGAGTCAAACATTGAATAGTTTGACATGTTTAAATACGCTCGAGGTGATCCCATATAATTTTATTCATGAGGGATTCTCACTCTAACTTCTTTGATCTTGACTATTCCAATATCTAACCTAACCTACTATACTATTTACACTAAAAATTGAAAAATAAAAATTTTTGAAAAAAAAATTGAACCGACTTCACATAACACAAATAGACACTAAGAACCTTCTATGTACCTACACTAAAAAGAGAAAAATAAGAATATACACATGCAATTATTACTTACAGTATTCAAATAATAAATTATTATGTTATATTATATTTGAAGTCGGTGCCAACTATTCTACTCTAACTACTCCATACAATTTTGCACCCAAGTTCTATTGTAGGTACTCGTAATTTCTTCTTAGATGTAAATGCATAGGTAGTTGGCACCGACTTCAAAATAATATGACATAATAATTTATTATTTGAATACTGTAAGTAATAATTGCATGTGTATATTCTTATTTTTCTCTTTTTAGTGTAGGTACATAGAAGGTTCTTAGTGTCTATTTGTGTTATGTGAAGTCGGTTCAATTTTTTTTCTAAAATTTTTATTATAGATAATAATAATAATAAATAATGCTGGACTTTTTCACACAGCATCATCTGGCCCCAAAGTAAGCAGAGCTTGTGTTATGGTACAAATATTGACAAACATTACAAACAAACATTGGTCCCGCCGCGGTCGGTTTTTTAATTGTATATGTTCACCGACATCTCCGTAAATTGTTGATAGGTATTAAAAAAATATGAAAATCATTTGATAGACAGTGTGTAAGGATCTTAACAATGAATGAATAGTTCAGATAAACAATCGTACTCCTGTTTATCAGTACAGTTGGCACCAGTTTCGACGTTATCAAGTAGAAAGTGAGTTTGGTAGCGAGTTCTATTACTAATACGTAGTAATATATACATACTTTTAAGGGACTTAATTGCGTATATAAAATGAGTACTCTTGACCACGGTGGCTGTAATGCCAATAGTGGTTGTTATTGTAAAATATTATGCAATATGTCCTAAAGCATCAATCTATATCTATACTTCTATACTAATATTATAAAGAGGAAACATTTGTTTGTTTGTATGTAGGTATGTTTGTTTGAATTGATTAGGCTCCAAAACTACTGGACCGATTTGAAAAATTCTTTCACCATTAGAATCCTACATTATCCCTGATGAACATAGGCTATATTTTATCCCGGGAAAGTGAAGTTTTTTCGAGGGAAAGCGGGTGAAACCACGACGAACAGCTAGTAAAAGATACATTTTGAAGTGAAAATTTAAATAATAAATAATTTAATAGACGTTTGTCCTCAAACGTACGATACGGTCAAACGTCTATTTAAAATCCAAAAATGAGGCCTTGTCAGTTTGTGTAGTTTATAATGAAAGACCCTGTAAAATCTAAAGTTTCAGCTGCAACTCTACAAACTTCAAAGATAAAGGAGATCAAAAAACATCGAATGTTCATTAACTTCTGTCGCTGACCGTACCATGATTTTCGTAGTCTGACACCCACAACACCATAATCCTGGTTGGTCCCAGGATTACCAGGATACCAGGATTAACTGTGATAGTCTTGATAGTATACATGCCTGTTGGTATCCACTTTGACAATTTGATGACTCAGCAACACAAAGACATTAATCGGCCGATATTTTGATCGTAGTCTACGCTCTCCCTTATAAAAGGCAAGAACAAGCGTTGCGCAGTAACATTTGCAAATAATCCGCAAACAGGTAATACTATACGGGGAGTGGGAACAGAGTGGAGATAAAGAAAATATCAAGACTATTATAGCCCGTCGCACGCACGTCGCTCTGTCTTTGGGAATAATATGGATATCCCTTTATTCCCTGATTTAAGCATGCTGCAGATAGTCTTACAATGACAGCCATCTTGTTTTCTTGAGATATCTGGCGCTCGTGGCATTGTTTAATGAAATTAAATTACGCAATTAAATAAAAAGATTCTGGAATTGTTAATCCAATCATAAAAAGCTCATATTCATGATTTATGAAAATATTGAGTTTTCCCACTGACCCCACTGAGTTCAGCCCAATTATGGGCCTAACGCCATCATCTTCCTGCCCTTGTCACTGCCATATCAATAAAATTTCAAATTTTACTCCTGTTGTCCCCACCAACATTAACAAAAAAATATTTCTGGTAACTGTTACCATATAAGCCTATAATGCTTTTCTCACGTAAATGGTTGCCTGGAAGAGATCACTTTCTAAGGCCGCCAGTTGTCTACATAAAGTAAAGTGTATTTTTCTTATATATCGCTTCGCTGTGTGTTTGTGTATTCAATAAAGAATTATCTATCTATCTCTTTCTAGCTAGTGCTTTTAGCAATCAGCACTTTTTAAATATGTAGTTTGTTCTATTAAATCTTATCCACACAAATCCACCGTTGCGCCGCCTGTATCTTTTGTAGTATCGCATCCCGCGAGCTGTCATACTGCAGGCCTTAGCGAATTAACACCGGAGTTAGTTGCATTATGCCGGTGGCTTTTGTGACGCCGCCGCCGTTATGTCGGTATTTACTTGATTGTATCACTGGTTTTTTCTTGCTCCTATAAATGACTGCGTTTGATGATGTTTCATGTACAGGATAGTGAAGTGTTATAGAGAAAAGAATGGATATAATAATCAAATCTAATCAAGTAGTTTATTCTCCAAAAGAAAGATACAGGTTACAAGATAACATTCAGTGGACCTCACACTATAGCCTGTATTGCGGGCGTCCGAGCCAAGTTTACAATGGAGAAATTTTGTTGAATACAATTTCCGATCATAGCATGACGAAAATGAAACTTTAAAATCTTCAAATTGTTCATGAATTTCTATCGCCGACAGTACCTAAATTTTATATCCAAAAGTCGAGGGTTTGAAGCCCAACTATGTATCGATGGGTATTTCGGTTCAACCTGCGATGACATTAAGACCAGCTTCATTCCATAGCTCCTTTTCAATAGCCAATTCCATTAATCCGATGATTGGCGTAAGTCCCACATAATCCTCATTAAACCTAGCTAAGTTGTATTTAAGACAACGTTATACTGTGGTTATACCAATAATTAAGGTTTGAACTTTACTCTCTTTGGAGATAACTTTCAATTGAAAATGTATATGGAGTTGAAGCTGATCAAATCTATTAATTAAGCTTTTGTTTGAGAAAGACGACGGGCAACACAGTTTACAATGATTGGTTAATGATGATGAGGATTTTAGCACATCATCATCATTTTGCACGTGGTTGTCTTTCCTGTGGATATAGCCGATAAAACTGAAAGGATGGTTAAGGTGCTGGGCAAGCTTATTCCATTTCAAACAATGTCCCAGGCACTTCTGCGTCCCGTTAAGTGCAGGCATAGGTTGCCCCTGACGCTGTATAAATCATACTTCTATTACCTATAGATGTAGAAGGCCTAAGTTTAGCATGTTACAGAGTATAAGCTTTTGCTCCTTAGAACGATAGTCAATAATCATCGATTTCGGCGCGTTATAAAACAACTAGGAGATATTTCAAGGACGAATAAGTCGGAAAGCCGTGGAATTCAATAATTCAATCTGAGAAAATTTAATGGTTGGAAAGGCAACCGTGAATTGTCATTTAAACGATACGATTCTGGCATATCATTCTTGCCCCTAGCCACAGACTTGAGAAATCACTATTTCTCAAACTCAACGGAGCAAGCGTTAACATTGGCCCCGATTCTGTTGTTCACTGACTAAAGTTAACTAAACTAAAATGCTTCGTTCTTATTTCGTTAACGATAAAGTCCAAAATGGAATGACTATTACAGTGGCATTCTTAAAATTTCTTAATTTTAGTAAAAATGAAGTAGGTATTTGTGGGTGGATTTAGTCAAGACCATTTTGCTTGCCGTGTAAAACAGCTGCTAAAGAAGCTCAGAGGCGCCATTATGATTATACTTTTAGTTATGTCACTTTCAACGATATGCCATTTTCGTCTTTAGTGAGAACAAAATAAGAACGTGCCAGTTTTAGTTTTAATTAAGTTTAGTCAGTGAACAACAGAATCGGGGCACTAGAGGCAAGAATGCTATCGTGTAAATAGCGCTTTAATTCTGCTAAATTCCGAAAGACTTCACGCGAAATTTAAGCCCCCAGTTCTTAGGTCAATAATAACCTCGTAAAGACATTTGGTAATTCTAGAACTCAAACAATCATGATTTTGATCACCTTTATACAAGAGGCTGTTTGCCAGTCTTTGCATACAAATACACGATCGTTTCAGAACCCATTCTGTCCAGATACATCTAATAAAAGATGGGTTTGAAGACGAGAATGCGCTCTGGGTGGACGATAAAAATAACGGCTGATTATTATGTTAATACCAGATAGAAGTAACCACCAGGGCTGTATTTAGTAAAGCATCGTATTGACTCCTACACTCTGCTGTTGGCGATGGCATTGAAAATATCGTTATATTGCGATTGTGTGAGACAAAATGGCGATATCCAGAGCTATATAAATGATATTTTTCAATGTGTCCAAGTTTTTACTTAACTATTGAATCTGTAATAATTATGATCGATTTCTGATATAGGTAGGCTTACACCATGTGGCGACAACCGTTGGAAAACAACCCTGTATTTTGTAGGCGAGTATGATAATTTTTTTAATTAAAACAATTAATCTTTATTCAGAAAATATAATAATAATATAGGCTTTTATTCAGAAGTTTACAGGAAACTATTCGATATCCCACTTATGTATCCACTCTCAGCAAACTACAAAATAATTATAAGTTCTCTTTTTTAGGTAATCCATCTTCAATTAGTAATAAACATTTTTGTATTTTGTTTTTTTTTGTATTCCCTTATCGCAATTTTTTTTCTTTTAGATAAATATAATTTGTGTGTTTTATATGGATCTCATGTGTCTGCAATAAACGATTTATTATTTAAGTTAATCTAGCAATCTTGTCCTGTTTCCTCCGTTTGCCCTAGTTTGGCATAGGCCTCTTCCACTCGTTTCTATCTCTGGTGGTTCTTGACCATAATTTCCCAGCGATTCAGAAAATATTAAGTTTTAATTTCAAAAAAGTAACTTATAGCTTCTAAAGATTTTTCCTAGGACCGTCCCCGAAGGCTCCCACTTGGCAGATAATGTCTTTTATTCAGGTTTACACTTAGGGGCACAATGCTAGTTGTAAACCTAGATACATCAGATTAACATTTACATATTGAAACGGCAACAATGTCTGCGATTTGTGTCTTGCGTTTACGCAGCCCAATCAAATTACCTACTTACTTATTATGGGAAGGATTGTAAGAAGGATTTTATGACAACAGAAAATCACAGTTAAATGTAAATAGCTGGTTTCTTCTGTTAAATTTCACCAAAATTATGTGTGTGTTCGATACATTCAATTTTTATTTTTAATTTCTATACCGTTTACAACTGAGGCAAGTCCATGTATACATATTTTGCACAGTCCCACCTAGTGGTTAGTATATAATAAGATATTATTTACTCTATTGTATAATTTCCTCCGGAAATCGCAGCAGAGGACGGCCCCCTACTAGATGGAAAGACGATTTTGTAAAGTATGCTGGGAGCCATCATGCAGTGCAGGCTGCACAAGATTGATCGTTGTGGAAATCGATGGGAGAGGCCTATGTTCAGCAGTGGACGCTAGATGGCTGAGATGATGATGATGATCATTTACACAAAACAAGAAGCGGTAAGATTCATGATACTTTTCCAGAGGAAGTTCAAAATGCTGGCAAAGCATTTTTCTAAGCCATTTAGCAGCTGAGCGAGCGTTGCAATACAACTTTTAGCAGCCGATTACCGTTTACATGTACAAAATTGCAGTAAAGATCACATCGATTAAAAATAAATCTCTCATCTCATAAGTCTTTCCATTAGAGTCACCGAATATTGGATAGGCTAAAAAACCTAAGGTCAAGCATTATTTATTATATATTTATTGACACGATAGAAGAAGTCTAGTATACACATAAAAGATTCTCCGTTCTCATGTATCATATGACAATGCATCTCACGCGTCGCAGAGGCAGGTGGACGGTATGATAATTTGCTTAACTGGTTCTACCACGGCTTACATAACCAAAGCTTACGATGGAATAAAAATGTACAGTGACCAACGACGGCTTTGTTGAGAACGTTAAGGTTCACACCTTACTTATTTCTTAGTTAATACAACTTTTCAATATTTATTATGTTTTATTCTACTAAACAGATATACAAGAGATTCAAAAAGTACCTATATTAAAAAAAGTTAGTAATGAAAATATTAAATTGAATTCCAGCTACATTTAAAAAAGAGCGAATACCTACCATTTTTATGATGAATGTGGCTCTTGACCTCGAAACTTACACAGGCAAGAATGAGGTCTACGATGGAGCGAGCCTACCCAGAAGGTGCCTATTAACTCTCTTCTTAAAAACAACAGGGTTGTAGGGAAATACAAAAGCTGGAAGCTGATTCCTTTTTGCAGTGCGCATAATAAAAGAACTTTCAAAACGCTTGTACGTAAAAACGTATTGCAATTTGGTGAAACTTCAGCAATTTTTTTTATGAATAAACAAAATGAATGAAGACTGAATATTACACCGGACATATACTATTCATTCAAGAATGAAATCAAATACTATGGTATTTGAATAGGTTCAGAGCTTCGATAATTAATCGCAATTGACTGACTTCTAATATTCTCAAATGACAGTTTTATGTCCCGCAATGGATATTTAAGTGGTTATTATACGATTTTATCACTTCTCGCTAAGCTCAGGGTTTCAACCCCGTTCGCGTTATAGAATTTAATTAATATGATTATAGTCAAGCTTAGCCATTATAATTATGTCTAAGTTTTGCATAAAAGTCAGCGATCTTGGAAGATATTATATTTTCTTCTCACAAGATAACTTTATGGCTTCCTCATTGTTGGTAAATTATACAGGATGTGCAAAAAATTTATCTCCTATCTTTGTTAAAAAATATTGTTTAGTTGCAAATAAAGTATGGGTACAATTATTTTTTAAGTCTGTACCTTATCGCCATAATTTAAAAGCTACAGGAGTATGTGTAAAAACTAGGCTAAAAGAAAAATAGAAAGAAGGAACAGGAGTAAAATCACCTAGCTTTAAGACGATTCAAAGTAATCCCAGCAGTCCATACTGAATAAATGCTTTTTGACATTGACTTTGTCTACCGCGCCTTGGGGATACAGCGGTGACCCTGTTTATGTTTTACGTTAACAAGAGTATAAATGTTATAATTACCTGTTCTTAGACAGCTCAATGAGTCTTCATAAATATTGGTTGGTTTTGCATCTAAGTATTTTTTGTATTCATGCAATTTCAATACAATTTTGGTATATGGCCATTTATCTTTAAATGTGACATCTACGAGATAAACTTAGAGAAAAAAAGCTTTTGCAACACCCTGTAGATCTATATCTCAGATCTCGGAAGAGTCGACAATGTAGGTGAGTATAATAACACTAAGTTACATGTAGCCTGTCGAGCTGCCTGTAAGTTGTTTAAGCTTCTGGTTTGTCCTTTTACTTGGATTCTCTGAGAAAGTAGCGGAAGGCTTTGTCCACTTGTATAGACTTTCTAGTGTTTAGCTTTAAGCTATTTGTTAGCTTAGATGCTGGTTTAGGTGCTGGGCAAGCCTATTCCATCTCAAACAATGTCCCAGCACTCGCGTCCCGTGGACTGTAGGCATAGGTTGCCTCCTGACGTAAATCAACTTCTGAAGATATCAAGGCCTAACTTTTAAGCTGGTACCTAATAATAACACAATTTTTTATAGTATTTATCTTCTACTGATTCTATGAGATTCTGATATGAAACGGAAATTGTGTATAATAAATTTTATGTTTAATTAAATGTCATAAAATAGAAATATTGCATTGTATTTATAAAGTACTTTCTAACAATAAAATTTATTATTTACGCACGTAATGTAATATCCTTTGAATTTGAAGCTTTGCAAACGTTTTCATTATAACGTTTCGTTTTGAATATCAAAGATTGCTAGAATAAAAGCGCATAAAAAACGTAAATTCCTCATGTATTTTGTAAATAATGTAGCTAGGTTTTTCTAATGTACGTTTGAATTTGTTCCAATCAAATACAATTAAGTCTATTCATTATACAGCAAAACTCTTTCATTTACCCTTTTTGGATCCTAGCAAAGATAGTTCCCATAATGATTGCCTACTTGTTACGAGACAGCAATATTAATACGCCAACAAAGGGGATGCAAAAAACAAAGGGCCGGTTAACTATAGGCCGCGGAGGGCAGCAATACAGCGGACAATGGCCAATTAGCGCGGCCCACAATTAAATCAGACGAGCTGTCGTGAGACTGAGCTGGGAGACACCTATAGAGATGATAATACCGAAACAAGAAATCTAGCTAAGTGGGGCTACATCGACCCATCCCGCGGGGTAACTGTGGAGCGTTCTCCCAAAGTATGGCACACCTACTTTCATGCCTACTTTGTCCAACCACCTGCACTCGGGGACTATACAAGGCCACAGATAGGGGAGTAAGAGTCGCAAAATATTGGGCTAAAAAGATTTAAGGTTAAGCCATTGACATGAGAGAAGAATAAGACTGAAACAAGATCAACGGAAAAGTCAAAAAGCTTTTATTCCGTAAGACTACTTCCCATTAGTCCTATAGACAAGAAGCTTTTTTACTGAGTCTGAAGACCTTGGAAATTCTACTCCAGTTCGATTGTAACCAGTACTGTGAAGGACCAGGTTTGAGTGGCCTTCTTTGAGGACATGACGTTACACCAAGGCACGACAGTCTATAAGGGTAGTCAAAGGTAAGTTAAAATACGTGGATATTGGCGCATATCCATATTTTACAGAGGATAGAATTCCATACAAAAGAGAGTTCTCTTTGATCACACAATTTAGCTCTTTCTTGTTGTGAATGAAAAAACAGGATCCCTTCTTGTGTGGAACGAAAACTTTTAGAAAATCAATTAATTCTAGGAATTTAGCATAAAATATCCCACTCATATAATAAAGCTGAAAGTTTGTGAGTTGTTTGTGTTTCAATTACGCCTAAACCAATGAACCGATTTGGATGAAACTTGGAATAGGCGTAGATAGTGAACTGGAATAGCATATAGGCGATTCAAAATGTTGGTACCACGCGGGCGAAGCCGCACGCAGAAGCTAGTGACTAATAAATAAACATTTTCGCATTCACAACTCTATAAATGTTAATAAACTAGATAGAATCCACCTCCCACACATACCCAAGTATTGTTCAGGTAAGCCAACTTATTATTATCGATAATGCTTTATTTATTAAACTGCACCGTGCTAAGACGTTAATGAAACTTACTTCATTGTTTTACTGTACGAAGATAATTGGATATTTAAAACATGTTTGTTTTAACAGGTTTAAACATGTTTTAACAGGTTTTTATGATATCATCATCAACCACATACTTCTACAAGATATTGTTTATGCAGTGTTTGGTAAAAAACATCGTGAGGAAACCCGCCACGCGTTTCCACGTTTTTACTGTGAACAAGGCTGATTAGGCTGTGAGGATGGTGTAGGTGCAGGCCCATTGCATTTCAAACAATGTCCTAGGCCCTACAGAGTCGGCCCCAGGGCCGTTCCATGGCCTCTTACGAAACACTTCAGTTTGGGTGCTATCCAGTTTAGGTTCCGTATTCGCGTTCCTTTTTTCGTTCGTTTGATGAATATTCGGATGCTTCCCACCACGATTTCTGACTTCAAGAGCCAATTTTTCAAACGTTAAAACACGGTCCTAACCTATGATATACTTTACCAAATCGAAAAGGAACGCGAATACGGCCCCTGAATCGCAAAGTTTTCGTACCGTTGTTTTAAGCAGAATTTTTGTATTACTTTAGTATTATATTGACTGACGTGGGCGTAAAGGCTGCCAAGTTAAAATGGGAGTGGGCAGGTCATGTCACCCGCATGCACCCAGACAGGTGGGCCAGAGTGGTGACTGGTTGGATCCCGGTGGATGGCAGGCGACTCTGAGTCCGCGATGACCTGAACACCTTTGAGAAGGATTGGGGGAAAATCGCAGAACATCGCTGTGGAAGGATGGATCGGTGTGGAAGGTGACGGGGGAGGCCTTTGCCCAGCAGTGGGACAGTTTAGGCTAATTAAAAAAAAGTATTATATAGCAAAATGATTCAGGTTTTACGAGAAGTCTAGTAACTTTTATTATTTGTAACTTGTTTTATCATACGTCATGGTACGTTATAGCGAAGCAGTTCAGTTTAGGACATAACTGGATCGCTATAAGAGCTCATAAGGTCCCTGTTGAGTGTAGGCATAGATTACTTCCTAGCGCTGTTATCATCTAGTCTTAGATAAGTTTGGTAAGTCCTTTACGTTCTCGTCTTTCTCAGTGCAGTATTTATTTGGTGATTTACTAAAGACAATTTGAACTTCCATTGGATCAAAGATAGCTCCTACTTTCTCCTATAAAATGTAGGTAATCTGTTGTTAATAAAACAGCGTTGCTGCTTCTTAAGTGTAATTGTCACTCCAAGCGTACTGGGAAAATGAAAAGTAGTTGAAAAAAATACGTAGCTAAGTATTATAGAGATTGTGTTTTGAGTGCAGCTGATCTTCGCCCAAAAGAGTATGAACAACTCGTATTGCAAAAAAAAATTAACTAAACATAATATACGACTTTTTAATGAATTTCAGACAGCAAACAGTATTTCGAAAAAGATTTTATGATTTCCTAAATTGCTACAAATAAAATAATCGATTCTAATAAACCATAGCATTTTAAAGAAGTTTGGGATTTTCAACAATAAACATTCTTCATTGGTAAGTTAAAATATTTTTACAAATTTTATAGATTTTTTATTTTTAAATAATTTGTATTCAAAAATTTTAATTATTTTATTTTATGTTTATGACATATCTAATTCTTCGTTGTTTACGAGTAAGTGCTCTATAGTGATGGGAAACGCATTTTATGCTTTGTCGATAAAATGCGTGCTTTATGAAGTGTTTTTAATTCATCTCGATTGAAATTTAGATTGTCTCAATCCGTTAAGATCGAATCTTTGTTTTTATCGATAACAGATTGAGTTTCAATGTAGAGGTGTGGATATAAAATGAATTCTGAACACAATGTGGTTTTGTGGCGATACGAGTTTTTATGGCGTAATTTTTTAGAGAAGTTTATTTTGTGGTGTATTTGGAGTGCATCATCACCGTTATAAAGTTTTGTGAGTCTCTAAGACACGATGTAACTGTTTTAAACTAATTAACATACCTGAAAATTATATTACCGTGTGTAATATAATTATATTATTCGCTTCTCAGCGATAAGGCCGCCCATAGTGCATTGTATTATGGCTCTCTTTTCCACTGTATTTTGTAGTTATAAGGTGTGCATTGTGCAATAAAGTATTTTCATTCATTCATTCATTCATTACTGATTTCAATTACCTAGTTGTCAATTGGAGGCTAAAATGTGTTAGAAAATGTTTTTTTAACACTCAGTGCTGAGTAATACTGGCTCATATCTAAGTAAGAGTTTTATGTGATGTCAAAATAACATTTTTCTATCGAAAAATAATTTTCAGGCATCGTCCTGAAAGAACGCGACTACGCGATAAATAACACTGTCGAAAAGTAATTTAAGCAACTCTCAGCCATCGAACGCGACAACGCGACTACGCGATCAAACATACTGATAAGTAATAGGTGTCATAATCGTAATTCGCGCGATACGGTCGCGCGACTAAAACTTTTGGTGGATTTTAGCGAAGTGGCATCGCTTACTGGCGCGATAATCGTGTAGCCGCGTTCTATTAGGACGATGCCTCATGCATTTTGTTATGACAAAAACTACTTCCTTTTTGAGATAAAATGGCTAACATAACTAGTTATCGATATGAAAAGGATGCAATATTCTCGTATGATTGCGAAAAGAAAACCTTTTCATACATAAAGGTCCATCTCTTCCACAATAGACTTATTTGCAATTAAATGTAAATGTTATTGTTGCTAAAAGACTTCAAAGCACTAACGCATCTAACACGAACGCGCATCCATTGACAAGGTTTATGGTAAGTTTGCTATAAACTTTGTCACCCACTACTAATAATACAGACAAAACACGCTCCTATCACAACGGAGTAAGATTTAAAATTTACATCATGAACAGCAAATCTTGGTAGCTAGAAATCTAACAGTGCCACCCGTAGATACCCTTTGTCCAGCTTTTGATTGAATATCGAACGCATAATCGTAAACATGAATCGATTCTCACAAGTACGAAGAATCGGTATTGAAATCTCTAAGCATTAAGACCCCTTGAATAGGGAGAGGGTATAGTTTAATGGAGATTATTATTGTAATAGAGTTTATATTTTTCAATATGCTTTCTTTTTACAATTCAAGGAAAAGCATAGACGTAGTACCCAAACTCACGACCGCAACTTTTTTTTTGTGGGCGTTATTGGCTAAAACGTAGCAGAACAGAAACTATGTGGGTTTGATGTCTGCGATAGGACAATAATTGATGTTGCTGTAATGTTTTTTTAAGGTTGTAGTTTTTTTTTATCTAGGTACTCAAAGTAAATCATAGCCCATAGAATATTGTTTGCTTAACATTAACAGCCTTACCATAAAACGTAACATAAAGTTATTTCTCGGAATAAACCAAGAATAACCATACATTTTGACAGTTTGCACTCAGGAATAACTTTATACCAGGTTTTTTAGTAGGCGCCTAAGTATTTATAACTAAAGACAGTTATGGAGGGCTATCAAAGTCAAAAAGCATTTATTCAGTAGGACCGCTGGGATCAATTAGAATAGTCTTAAAACTAATTTAACTCCTGTCATTTTTTGACCGATACCATGAAGAATCCGAGCAACAAACACGGTTTGGGGCCTAGCCTATCAGTATCTAGGAGTACCCGTGTATTCGTGTTCGGTGATAGGCTACACTTAAGCTTACTTACCTTACAAAAGCGTTTTACAGTCTTTATTACGTTGTAAAAATTTACGATTAATTGTGTTTTCTTTTGAAAAATGTAGGGTACCCCTCGCAGACTGCAGACTTTCTATCGGCCGATAGTTGAGACGGAACATACTTCGACTTACTTCTCCATACTCATTACCGCCGATAGAAAGTCTGCAGTCTACAAGGAGGCTAAATTGACCAATTTTTTGCATCACACCAGATAATGGCACCTTTCTATGACTAAAGTAAAAAAAAAACAATTTGGTTCCAACAATTGAACGATTTACTCTACCTAGCTTTTTTGTTCTTGCTGCCCGCTTCCTCAGATTATTGGTACAAATTATACAGCCGTGGATTCTTAAACTCGATAATATATTCGATTCCGGACGATGGCATCGTTCACGCGAGCTTCGAATGTTCTAACGTATCATCACTACTTGTGTAACTCGAACAGAAGTTAAACACTGCACATCAAATGAATAAATATTGAGGTTATGATCATCAAGGCCAAAAACTAATCAAAGCTACATTTTGGGAATAGTCTTTTCAATTTAGACAAAATTTATCAAATAAAAACTAGCATTTTTGAACATATATTTTCATAATTCTATAAAACAAACACGCATGTTGTTTTTTTCACAATACATTTCAAAAATATTATAAGTAGGTACAAAACAAATCTGACGTAATGTAGGCATCTGGAAATCGTCTCTGAAATTAGCTGAAACGTGGATTTTTCAGTACCTAATGTACGATTTGCGATAATTTCGTACAATTTAATACAATTACAAAACGTTGAAGTTCAATAAACCGGATAATATTTTTACGATGAGAAAATCTTCTAGTCACGTGATTTTGATCAGCTTATGTTTTGTATTATATATTCTCTTTATGTTACTTATTTTTACTCGGACTTATCGCTATAAAAATGGTGTAAATGCGAGGCCTTTATAGTTGAGATGCTTAAAGCTAGATTAAAATGTCTATAGCATTAAAGTGCAATAGTGTTTTCGAATATCTTAAACTAGGCATTCAAATAAAAACATGATACTTTTATAGAGATTTTAAGCCCTAAGGTATTTTAATATACCTAAAAGCAAAGGAATTTAGCCAATACCTTTAACGAATATAATCGCATTTCCTGTTTAAATAGAAAATCGTATGCAGGAACAGGTTGGCAACTCTTGGTAGTGCTTGTCAGAAAATAATTCATTGTTTTTTTATTGGAGTCGAAATATAGAGACCACATTAGCTTCCTACCCTGGTTTTACTTTATTGTTGTGTCGGCACATCAACGTAAGCTTATCCACAGGAAAGACAACGTCAATACTTATAGAGCTAACCAAGCTGCGGGTTTCCTCACGATGTTTTCCTTCACCGTTTAGAGCTCGTGTTAAAGCACATATAAAATTTTCTAAATGAAAAACCCATTGATACACGCCCGGGAGTCCTCCTTTTGACCCACACAGCTCAAAAAGAAAAGCTATGTTGATTTACTGGTTAATTATGAAGGAGCAATTTTTTATGTATATATTTTGGATATCGAAAACATGTAGTAATACGGCAGATTCGCGCTCGATATTTGTAATATTCACGCGATGATATCTACCCACGAAGCTGAATATTTTGTCCGGGTTTTGAGAGAATCGTGTCACCTGCAGAAAGTCCCGATAAAATAACAATTTTATGTGAATGCGCCATTGTTTAAGAACATTTGTATTTGAATTGATTAGATTGCATCGGTGTGTAGTACCTACTAAGGTATTCGCTGTTATTTTCACTCTTAGAACATTGGACATCTTCTTTCAATTACCTTTCTCTTTCTCATTAAAGAGAACGCAAATAGAGCCTCGTAAAATCTTCAAAAGTGTAGCAGCTTTGAAAAAAAAACTGAAGAAATGATAATAATTCATCGGTTGATATTGAACCAAAAAGTTTTCTCAACTGATGATAAACCCCTGCCCTGCCAGGGTCGGCACAACATAATAATATTCCATCTCCACTCACTCCTGTCAACTGTGAACCCACTTTTTCACATTCATCTCTCTTGTGTGAGAAAGGATTATGGATGTGAAAAAGTCCAACCACTTTTTTGGCCTTCCTCTACTTGCATAACCCATTCATAACTCGTCAGATGATAAAACCTAGTTTTCAAATCATAAGACTACTTAAAAGGTAGATTCAAATATACAGTTACCAGTAAGCTAATAAGATAAACCTTACAGGGACAACAACATAAACAGTTATACAGGCACACATTAACGCCACAAGTAATCTTTTAGATCTAGCTTAGCACTTACATGTATAATCTGAGACGAGTGCAATTGTGTAAGAGGTCAAGAAAATTATTCGTTACTCTTATCTTTACTTTGCTCATCTAGTAAAGGTAAGAGTAGAATAATAGTCTGGTTATTAGGTAACTTTGCAATATTAACCTTCCTACTTATTTCTTCGAAAGACATTTTGATACTGAATACTCAGCGAGCTTTGGAACGAGCTATGTTCGGAGTTTCTCTGAAGAATAGGATCCGCAATGAGACTATCCGACATAAAACCAAAGTTGTCGACATAACTCAGAGAATTAGTAAGCTGAAGTGGCAGAAGCTGGATGCGTCAAGCTGAGGACAGGGCGCAATGGCGCTCATTAGGGGATGTCCAGCAGAGGACTGCTATAGGCTGCTGATGATGATGATGACTATGTTTAACAGTACAGAAACAATAAAAACTAATAATTACAAAATTAAATTGTTTAAGATAACTTTTCTCCAGTTTTCTAAAAAATTATCCTAAACTAGAGTTGCCCTATAACACGAGATATTTTTAAGCTAACGCAATAACTCATGAAAAAATATCAGAGGTTAGGTGATTAATAAAAGCAAAGACAGACGAGCAAGAATAAATTCAGCCATTGAAGTCAAAAGTAGCACAATATACCAGAAGCAACAGTACACGTAAGAGGTCATACTAAAACAATTAACCCGCGACCAGGTACTCGCCACAAAAAGGCAACGATAGCAGACCGACTAATGAGTTGTTAGAGCCGCAGTGCTGGACGAAAAACCGCATGCGAGGCAGTGATGGGACATGGAGTTATCGATACCGTATTTTGAAGGGACTATTTTACAATTTCCCTCGCAAAACTTCAAAATTAGAATGAAATTCCTCCTTGGACATCTTCAAACGATCTGGAATACATACAAAAAAACAGAATGTACACGAAGCCTCGGGAATAGTGTCGTAATCCTGGTTGTAAAAATAACTATTTTCCATTAAACTCCGGGTTCAGTTTTCAAGACTGTCCGGACTCAGTGTGATACATGCTGTTGTTTCTAGCCCTGCTGGGCCTTTGTCCAGCAGTGGGACAGTGCGGGAGGCCTTTGCCTCCCCTCGATTTTTACAGCCTTTTCGGTCCAACGCCATTGCCTGCCACTGATAGTGTCTAGCTCGTTGCGCCATCGCTTGCGTGTTCTGCCGCGCCGTCTTACTGTGTCAGAGGAATATATATAAAAAAAATCGGTATTTTTACGGAGTATATTATTATGCGTAATATTTAAAATATTGAGCATTATCTTGAAGTGGCAGTGGTTTGACAAGAGATTTTAACGCAGTTGTACACGGCAATTTTTTTTAACCGCTGCACATCTTCCGAAACAATTGGACAAACAAAAAACTTGAGTCCTATACAAAAAAATATAAAACAAGGGTATTATCATAGACATCCATCTACTTGATGGATGTCTATGATAATACCCTTGTTTTTACTTTATGTGTACTTGAGTTATAAATAAACAATGTCTATGTCTATACATAGGTCTATGACGAGAAGCATCGACAACTTTCAATCGACACCGTTCCGTCACTACCCTCTGCGGCGGTCGGATGCGTGCGGCACAGCGCTAGTCCAGTAATTGGTTTGCTCTGTACCATCTGATTTTTATCTCCAATTATTGAGTTTTCACGCCAATTAAATATTATCTCGCTTCCGGTAGCCGCCGCTTAATGTCGATATTATCATTTCGATGCTAGAACGCTTAATGTGCTCTAATACGTTTGTCATGAATTAATGAATTAACTTTTACCGATTGCTACCGTTCATTTGAACCAATTTTGGCGCTTTACTGTTCAATGTGTCTTGAAAACACGTAATCATTTTAACTAATGTGCTTTGATTGCTATGTTGGTGGCTAGCGATTATAAATCCGAAGGTGCCAGTTTGAGTTCTGGCTGATCATCGATGGTTGTTTTCGAAAAAACATGTGCATTATCACGAGCAGGAAAATAGAAAAGTATTACCTATCGAGTGTTTTTTTCTTCTTCTCATTTAACGGGCCTGGTTGGCACAACTGATATTAGGTATATCCCTCAATAAAAGATTTTCTCCAGGGTGTTTGTATTTAACTGCACATGCTAGGTTATCCTTCCTTGAGATCTACTATTATTTTCCTATTTTCCCGTAGGATAATAAGCACTAGTGTAGTCTGATTACTGTTTAATATTCCATCAATGCATATGCCCATGTGGGAACCACTGATTAGTGCCCCTCTGGTGCTATGATAAGATAGTGATCTCAACGATTTCCACTTCAGTTTATTAAACACCTGAGCATCTAGTACCAGAGTATATCGAAACAACTAATTCTTTCATCATCATCATCATCCATAGCCTGACTTCATCCACTGCTGGGCATAGGCCTCCCTAAGTTTGTGCCATCCACCACGATCCTGCGCTAATCGGACCCATTAACGGCCCGCGACGTGTACAATATCGTCTACCCATCTATCCGCCCCGGTCGCCCTACGTTGCTGTACCCAGATTTATCATCGTCATTTCCTGATAGTTTTACTTTTTTACATGCGCAACGCGATAATTTTTAATGGCAATTGTAATACCAATCTGTCACTCTCTAGATATTCAAAATGAATGGCAGAAATGGCAATGAAAAATGTAATTCACGATAATGTGATCCTTATATAGGTCTCCACACTGATTTTTGAATTCACCACGCCAAACTGGAAAATAGATTTACCCCATCGTAGAAAAACTATAAACGATAGATAACACGGAGACACCCGTTCAATCTGAGTGATTGATGACCGAATGGATGACCGAATGAAATCGATTTGGCGTCCAATGGCTGCCATTTGCATGTGTATAGAGATTGAAATTGCGCTTTTTATAAATGTAAAAGAACTTTTTGTAATATTTATGTGCCTTATTGCCCTGACGATTGGAATAGTAGTTTTCTACAAATCTTTGTGCGTGAGAACCGTCAATGAAATGTACTTAGTGTAAAAATGATTTTATCGATATTTTATCATGGAAAACTAAACTAAAAGTAATAGAATAGGCAGTTGCTAGTTACCGTAAGTAATAAAGTTCAAACAAGCTTAGAATAATTACGGGTCTCCTTGTTATGTTTGTTGACTTTCTTCGGTACAATTTTATGGTAGCACTCGTTAACCAGCCCGATAATTAGAAAAGTAGCCAATAAATTATACGTTAAGTAGATATCGATTGTAAACACATATTTGTTTGTGGTTTTCTTGTTTTGAACGCCCACAAACTGCCCACGAACTTTTTATGATTTCGGGTAAAGTAACAGAAATAAAACCTTTGAAAATGAGATAGTTTTTAATGACTTATTAGGAAAAAGAAGTACCTAACTTATAAATCTGTATTTAATAAAATGTAGGTAAGTCCTTAAGTACAGAATTTTTGAAGTGAAAACTTTTTTAGGCGCGCTAGGTATTTTTGAGATGGAAAAAAACTATCAAACCGTGGTTGAGTCACGTGACTGTTACGACTCCATCTCTTACTATAACTACCTTAATTTCGTCACACATTGCATCGCCAGAATGGTCGATGTGAGAGACGCCTCTCACGACAGAGATCTCAGATGACAGCCCCGAGTTCAAATCCCAGTAGGACGACGGTATCTTTTTGCACTTTCACTCTATTGTTTTGTAAGTACCTACTTTTTTTAAGTTTAAATAAATAATAAATAAATAAATAATGCTGGACATTTCACACAGCATCATCTAGCCCCAAACTAAGCAAAGCTTGTACTATGGGAACCAGATAACTGATATACTACTTATATACTTTTTTGTTTGTAAATACATACATATTATACTTAGAAACGCCCAGACCCGAGATAAATATTTGCAGATCATACAAACATTTATCCCGCCGCGGGGATCGAACCCGCAACCTTCTGCGTCCCAAGCGGGCTTTCACCCACTGCGCCACAGAGGTCGTCATAGTTAGGTCATATAGTTTAGATCTATTGCCACTGTTTTTTTTTGTGAACAAAATGTAAATAAAAACTAAAGCTGTTTTCAGATAAAAAAAAATATGTAATAGCAAAGTCCCTTGCCTGATAATTGTCAAACTTTATTTTTTTGATATTAAATATTTTCATAATTACAACATAGCATTTGTAAAACAAAATGGAATGAATTGAAAACATGAACCAACTCCTTTTGTATCCCTTCAATGCCGTACCACCGAAGTAGCTACTTATAAATGACGCAAAATAATATTGCCTTGTACAACTGTTTTGCTACTGAAAATTGCTTATAATACCGGATTTAAATAACACACAACATTCTGCGCATTTTGACATTTCAATCCCGCAGAATCACACAATAACCGCTAAATGTGAACACAATTGTTTTCACAATAACGTGAATTTTAAACCAACTTCGTATATAATTGAAGAACTTTTGTATGTTTGTAGAAAATAATACTAAATTTTATTTGACAGGAACTGCAAGGGCACAGGCAAGAAAATAAAAAAATAAGCTTAAGAGGCACACAAGTAGATAAAAAACAATTGTTCTAACTTTCAAATTCCGTATTTCAGCTGTAGGTATTTATCGTTTTATTATTGACACTGCAAGCCAAAGGCTTACCTTTTTTTAACTTAAATAGGTCAGTATTTGACCTCACCCTGCCTGATGTTAAGCAGTAGTGAGGTCTAAGATGGAGCATGCTTACCTAGAAGGAACCTATTTACTCTTGATTTGAAGACCCCTATATCGTACTTTTCGGGAAATACAGAGCCCGGCAATGAGTTCCTCAATTTGGCGGTGCGTATGAAAAATGTAGACTCAAAACGCTTTGTACGAACTCTTCTTTAATCATTGTAACTATAGGTAAAAACAGTTTTTGCGATACAAAACTGTTTGTTGACTTAATTTATTTGATTTGTAGGGTTGTAGTAGATTTTGCTACTTTTGGATGACAGCGCACATCACTACATATTATAAAACAAAGTCGCTTTCTCTGTCCCTATGTATGCTTAAATCTTTAAAACTACGCAACGGATTTTGATGCAGTTTTTTTAATAGATAGAGTGATTCAAGAGGAAGGTTTATATGTATATTACATGCATAATATAGTAGAGCAATTTAGTATCAGCATTGCACCCGTGCGAAGCCGGGGCGGGTCGCTAGTAATGTATAATCAATAGTCGGTAGTTTTTCTTCATTGTTGGTCTTTGCATTTACATTACATTTTCAATGAATTCATGAGCAAAGCCTAAAGCAGTAGCTAGTGCCAACAAAAGCCGGGGAATGTAAACAAAGTGGCCAGTGACCACACACAGTAATCGCAGTAATAGCGGATCGCCGGACGCGCGTGACCGCACCGAGCCTGCTATTGTCCTGTACACCTGTATTAGTTGTTTTATTCTGTCTCACGAAGTCTGCTTGGTCTTAATTGTGTGTGTATAGATGCACGTTGTTTTTCTGTGTGTGTGTGTAAGCGTCAGAACGCTTCATGGACATATGAGCGCTCAGTATCGCTTACGCAAACTGAAACACACACACAATTAAAACCAACCCGCCTTCACCTGATCGCACACTTATCCGCGCCGTACGCGCCGCAGACATTTTTCTATACAAAAATCAGCAAAAAATGCTGATGACCTCAGAAAATGCGGTTCGTTTCTGACGTCGGCAGCATTTCCATTATTAAATTGACAGTTTGGCGCGTTTAACTCGGCTGTACTGTGCGACCACTCTTCATGAGATAAAATAATAGATGTACGATATGTACATTGTGTTGTGTATCTATCTCAGTTTACACGACTATAACAAAGAAGCGCCCTAGGTTTAGTTTGCTTAGTCCTTCATGATGAAGACCTACATCACCGCTGCAACGAAACCCCGATCGACCAACAAATCAAGCGCCGTAAGTGGAATTGGATCGGCCACACGCTCCGAAGGGATCCCGATCATATACCAAAACAGGCTATGGATTGGAACCCCCAAGGAAAGCGAAAACGTGGTCGGCCCAAACAAACCTGGCGGTGGACGGTGCTCAACGAGGCGAGGAAGATCGGGAAGTCTTGGAGTTAAATCAAACGTCAAGCCCAAGACCGATCTAGATGGAGAGTCACTGTGGACGCCCTTTGCCCCATCGAGGGGACATAGGATTCTGAAGAGAGTCCTTCTTGATAGAACGTTATGAACAGTCATTAAGTGAATGGGTGACCGCCTAGTAGCACCATCTACTGAGCGCTTCCGCGCTTAGGAAGGCACATTAAATTGCTGGTCCCTGCTAGATGTTTTTGACTTTACGTAACAAAAAGGTAACCTCATTCTCAGAACAGACAAGTAATGAGTATCATAAACTTTAGAACTCCATGTTTGACAAGGGCCGTTTAAAACACATTACCATACATTTAAAACAATTCTTGATTTTCATCTCGAAGCAAAGTTTCTTCATCGGAATGAAACTGGTCCAGCGACACTTGTCCATTGACAATCTAATTGCAATCGATTCTTGTTATAGAGTAGATAATACATCCGGCGAAGATGAAAAATGCAAGATTTTTGCGTCAATTAATGAGAAAATAAATGGACCAATAAGGTGTATTTATTGGCGTGATCAAAGTGTTTTATTTATTCCTTGATAATTATGCTATTTATCAAGCTAGGCCAAGTGCTACTGAAAAATAGAATAAAAAGGGTTAGTGATAAAATGTACCGCCAGGTGCATTATAAACTAAATATGATCATGACTGAGTTACCTGGGGCATTAATACTATACATACATACATTCTCAAAACTTTGTTTTCATGTGTGCTAGATCCGTTAAATATAATATCTAACGGGGCTGTCACATGCCTATATTTTGAAGAAGTTTGTTTGTGAAACTTCGCAAATAAAATCAGTCCATCTCCATTTTATTACAATACTGACTGGATTTCTTACGATGTTTTCCTTCGGCATTATTCAAGATAGTCAAATCAAGACAGAAGATAAGTGATTTTATTAATTCACTTATTTTCACTTTATATTTACACGAAACAATAAACATAAAAATAAATAATATTGTCACTTTATTTTTTTGAAAAAATAAAATTTTTCAAGAGCGGTATTATCAGCTCTATATCAATTAAAAATTGTGCACAATGTACACGCAACCAACGATTACCGACGGCAGGACAACTGACAAATAAACAGGAATCTGCCCGTTGTTACGTAATTTATTATTCTCCATCTTAGTTATTGTGTAAGTAAAATTATCGTTCGCAAGTCCTGTAGCATTGGAAGATTATCGGTTGTGGGAGCCAGTTATTTCAATCAAATGTATTGGAGATAATACTAGTGGTATTATCACCATAATATTGATTCAGTGAAGGTCAATGACCAGGCTGTGATTATGAAATAACCAGTGCAAAGGATTGTGGTAGAATGGATTTTAATAATTTATGATCGAGTCTTATTACGTCAAGTTGTAATTTTTTTTTATTAGATGTCTTTTTATACGTCATTGTTTTTATTTATTTACTTGCACGTATTTGCAACATCTCACTGTTTTTTTTTATGTTTTGAATCCAATTTTTTAACTTTAAAATTATACCTACTTGCTTCTACAAAAAACGATGGCCTTCATAACTTTATTAGAGCTTTTAAGTTTTGATTGAAACGTATACCATCAAACAGTGTAATTGGAGCTAGCGCTTAACTTAATAGCTTTCATTTAATTGCCAGTCAATCAATAAACTGACAGATTTATGATCTAGAAATGACATTAAAATGATTTATGAGTGACGTTTAGACGTCATTATGAAGCGTGACAAAACTGGAAGAATCAGCAGCCCTACATTAGCACGGTAATCGATTCTTTACTACTTTGTGCCTTTCACTTGGCATATAAATTGTTCAGAAAAAGTCTAAGCGGAAAATCACTTGGCATACTTGGCAGTTTCAGATTTACAATTGAAAATATAAAATGTTATATTGGTTTTATCCTTTAAGTTCAAGCGACTCTTTTTTTATTCCGGTTAATGTTTTGACGATCGCATTATTCTGAAGATTATATGTATAATACATACATAATATCACGCCTCTTTCTCAAAGGGGTAGGCAGAGACCACGGATCTCCACTCGCTACGATCCTGACACACAACTTTCGACTCATTCGCTCTCATTACACTCTTCATACATACTCGTCGGTTTAGGGTACTTTTGACCTGGCCCTTCTCCAAAATGTCGCCAATTTGATCTAAGAAGGTTCGCCTAGGCCTTCCCCTTCCAGCTTCCAGATTCTGATGATCATACTTACAATGTTCACTTTTACTTACCTTCCTATCATTTTTCAAAAAGCTCTCTCAAAACAGTTTATAACAAATAGCTCTCTCTCGAGTAGGATAAAACGATGACAATTAGAACAAGAATCATAAGAATTTGATTTTAAATTAGACCATTCGAACACAGTTTTGATGCAATAAAATACTTATAAATAGCAGGATCAAAGGACGTAAACTTGTGGGAATGCGGTGGTATTATCAGCTTAGTATAATTGTGAGCGTGCAAAACCTGTCGCATGCTGGGCACAATAATTTTATCTAGCAGCAGGAAGACTGGCGCCGCTACTGACTTGTCATATTAGGTGTAGCTTTAGCTTTTGTACGTGGGTTTGTTTAGGTTTGTGCATAAATTGCTGATCTCGACTTTCGATTCGTGGTGTGAAATCTTCAATGGAATAATCGTTCCTTTAATTTCGTGAGTGCGAGTACAACCGTTAAATTTTTCATAGTCTTAGAAAAACATGCGCGGGTTTTTCCTTTTTTTGACAGCCATGAAGTTTGAAGTGGCAGTGGGCGGGGCACATAGCTCGTAGAACTGACGGCCGTTGGGGCAGAAAAGTTTTCGAGTGGAGGCCACGCACCGGAAATCGCAGCAGAGGACGGCCCCCCACGAGATGGAAAGACGATCTTGTAAGGGTTGCTGGGAGCCGTTGGGTGCAGGCTGCACAAGATCGATCGCTGTTCAAATCTATGGGGGAGGCCTATGTTCAGCAGTGGACGTAAAAAAGGCTGAGATGATGATGATGATGATGATGTGTTCAGCGGTGCGTGTTGGGTGTTGGGCTGCCGGCAGAAGCTGGATGCGTCGAGCTGAGGACAGGGCGCAATGGAGCTTATTAGGGGAGGCCTATGTCCAGCAGTGGACTGCTATAGGCTGATGATGATGATGACGTGTTGGGTGAGAGCTCGAACGCAAAAGGGTGAGTTCGATACTCACGGCGCTGCGGTAGAATTATTTGGATGATCTGTAGATAGTTGTTCTGGGTCTGGGTGTTCTGTACCATTGGTAGAGTTTCTGATACCCACATCGCAGGGAATCATAGAGAAGGATTAGAGTGAAGGGTTTCTGAGATAATGATAATTATCAAATTATGAACATTGTACAAATCAGCACAAAACCTATCCTATCCCTTCAGTATTTACTAAATGTGGACAGGTTTAGTGTCAAATATGGACAAGTCTGTCTATCCCCGTTAATATCTTAAAATATCTAACAAAAGTTCCAACAATGTTGTGCTCTGAATATAGACGTGATCCTGTGTCATTGTTCAATAATTACAGAAAATGTCGTGTAACCTCAAAAAACCTCTTATTTGTCTGTTATAACACAATTGCGGTAATATGCAACAACCCCGCAATTTGTCCAACGAATCGGACCATTTCGTTTGCGTCATTGACCACGCCACCGATATCGTCATTAAATACAACCCAGTACATTAAGTGGTATTATCAGCTCCTAGTCTGTCCAGGTTGCACAGGCCAACTAAACAGTAGTCCGTTGTTATTACATACCACATACTTATATGCGGTGCGTTGACTCCTTTTAATAGTATATTGCGTACAGGCGGATTCGATGGTTCGTTTATATGGCGGGGTTTGACAAAGTTAAAATTCAAAAAGCATTTTCAGCCCGCTGAGGTCACTTACAATAATCTTAGAAGCTAGGTGATTACTTTACTACTAGTAAGTAAACGTCTCACGTTTACCGACCAGGTATTCTTATGGGACCTACCTAGATAAAGGATATAGGTACATGTGGCAACCTCTAACGACGATCGCCTGAACTACAAGGGCATCGTAATGAGTTGCCAATTACAGCGACCAAGCTACTTCAGAGCTTCACCGCTAGATGGCGCTGGCGCGCTACAAACCGACGATTTAAATCCTAGATCGCGCTTACGATGTTTACAAGCACATCTAATCTATATAGAACCATCTGATATTAACAGTTGGCTGAAAGGCCCTAGTGGACCAGATGGCGTCGATCTTAGTGAGGTGAGATCTCTCTCTTTACCACAGATTGGGGGAATTACACTAAATATAATAACACTTTCGGGAGGTTAATACTAGGAATCTAAAATTTAAGTGGTTGTGACACAAGAAATACTCTGTACTAAGTAACTCTGTAGCCTAAGTTATCCATGTCAGCTACTAGTTTCTTCTTTACAAATCAGGAGCTGTCTCCATATAAACCAAGCACAATAAGGAAAAGATTGGCACATCTCGTCTACCATTGCCCGAGGCTGCCGTCTTAGGTAATCGCACTTATTATGTATGTATTAACTTACGTACAAACCACTGGATTAGCACATAAGTGCCCTGTTATGTACTGGGTAGTTTTTGTGTGATTGTTACTTGTTTGTTAGTTTAATTATGGAGCTAATAAATTATTGGTTTTAGTTTGTTGTGACAGAACAAATAAAAATTATCATTTAAGATGAAGATGTGGAAGTATTTTTTTTTATTTAATTAAATAGGTCAGCATTTGACCTCACTCTGCCTGATGTTAAACAGTAGTGAGGTCTAAAATGGAGCATGCTTACGTAGAAGGAACCTACTCACTCTTGATTTCACATCTTGCAGAAGTTAGTATTCCATACATGACAGGTCTATCGCCGCCTAAAAGAATACTAACTGGTTTCCTCACGATGTTTTCCTTCACCGTCCAGTGCTCGTGTTAAAGCGCATATAAATTTTACGAAACGCAAAATCCATTGATCTGCGTGCACAGCCTGGATTCGATCCCACGACCTTCGGATTGAAAGTCGAGGTACAACCTCATTCGGCCAAAACGGCTTAGAAAAGTAGTTCATGGCATTTCCGAATTTTGGTATTTGATTTTGCTGTAAATTATTGATGCAAAATATAAATAGAGTTATTCATAATTTTCCTAAAGTTAGATAGTAATATTTTCTGATACGCAGTAGCCATCAAATTATGGCAACAGCTTACCATAATGACCGCTAGATGGCGTCGCCAGAACCTATTATATTATCATCTAGCCTCCATTACGTTTACACTGATAAGGTTCTATTATTAGATCGCTTTAATAATGCTATTCAGGCTATCATGACGAGGTACCCTATCTCAACGGTAGAAAAGGTTACATTTGAGTTAAGCAAAAATATATTTTCGGGCAACGGCTATAAAACTCAAAATTCTTTAAACTCTGTACTACGATAGAGATAGGGTCGTCATATCCAGAGGTCACAACCTGGACTGCTGGACTGACCAACTCCGCACCACCCTGGACAGTCGACACCCAGCTACACAATGCCATCGGTCGCAAAGGATCGGACAAGATAGAAAGCTCTAGTGTCAGCGCAGTAATATTGAATCGACATACGGAAGAGAGATATTAAGCTGTGATTGATTTGGTAGGTATAAGTATCTTCTTTATGGATTTAATTAATATCTGCATAACTGATGCATCCCTCTCGTAGTTCTTAAGGGCTACTTCCTAAGGTATACTATACAGGGTGTAAAAAGACAACTATCGAAAACTGAGGGGTTGCAATCAGACCATGATTCTAAACATACTTAGCGAAAAAAAACGCAAAAAAAAATTTGACTTAGCTAAGTCATTTTATGTTATTTTCGGTTATTTACTACTAGTGCAACATAATAAGACCATACCTACCTAATAATTTCATTTATAAAAGAAAAAAACAGTTTAAACTCAAAATCCAGCAACCTACGATAAAAATGCGCCCAGAACATACGCAAATAGTAATCTTCAAACGCTGTTTTCTCTGGATATAATGATTTTTTCGGAAAATCCTTTTGGATTTGGTTTTGTGTTGGGATGCTGTACCCCTTTCGGCTTCGGTAGACGTCTTTTTACACCCTGTATAGAGATGGAAATACCTAATCTTTGAATTTTTCATCCTTATGTTCTGTTGTATCCTAACGTTCATAATCTTGAATCGTAAATTATATTCTCAAAAAACTGTTTTCACGTATTTTATAAACTAACCAGAGCATTTTAAAATTTTTGCAATTGTACAAAATTTATCAATAGATTTTCAATTTTGTCTCTTTTACATAAAGTTGTATTTTATTTGATCATAATATAAGTAGATAGGCTGTTTTAGTTTTAAGCTGCTCTATTTCTATCGCCTATAATTTCTCTTCATAAAGTTCAATATTCACTTGTTCGATAGCGTCATTCTGATCTCAAGGCTACTGTTTCTTAGCACAAGTTATTGTTAAGCTGCGAACCACACTGAGTACGGACTACGCGTTCCAGGCTACGCGTTCACGTGTTCCAGCCTCGCGCGAGTCGATGTAAAATGTCAAAATGTATACGATATTACCTGATCGCACACTTGGCCGCGCCGTACGCGCCGCAGTCATTTTTCTATACAAAAAACGCGTAGTCCGTACAAAGATTTACTCAGTGATCTCAAATTAAAAATTGAAATAGAAAACACACCTTTGATAGAAACTCACCGGTTAATGAGCTGATTTATTTCCTGCATTTTTACTTTTTGAAGTGAACTTCCTTAGGCGCGCTGGGCATTTTTGAGATGGAAAAAAATTGTTTGAACTCAGATTGACAGTGTTACCGACACCACCGTCAGCGCCATCTAGTTTGAACACTGTAACTAAACCCGATAAAGAACCTTTATCACAGCGTTTCCCCGTGGCGATTTAAAAATATTTCCTGACAATTTAAAAAATACACACGTAATTGTTCAAGTTTTCACTTCTGTTGGCACTCCCGGAGTGTCATTGTTTTTTTATCATTATTATTTAACAGAACTAAAACCGTCCTGGTAAGGCCAGTAAAAGTTAGTCAAGTGAAATCAATAAAGCTTTTAATGATACTCAGTATGAATGAATTTAAGATATATGAAAAGTCTCACCATAAGTGTTGTAGATTCAGAAACTCATGCTAACATCTCTCTACCCGTCAAAAGCTAACTTACAACGATTTATGTGTACAAAGGAATCAGCACGAAATGACTTCGTAGCCTCAAGGGGAGCGCAAACATCGTTGCTTATAAAACGGTGACTGGCAAATGACGGCTGTAATATGTTACATACATATTGCGGAGTTTGCAAGTGGTGTAAAATAAAATTGACCTAATGTGCGTTGCGGCATGCATGCGAAGAAATATTATATGAAGCACGGAAACGCTTAGTATCACTAGCAATCAGTCATTTATTTTGTGACTGCCAAGATCAGCTTAGCAGACTACACCACGAGTAAACTTGTCTATCAAGATCAGCTTAGCAAACTACACCACGAGTAAACTTTTTGGACATAGCTGATTGTTCAGACTTGTTTGAGACAAATCTGATTTCTTGATTTTTAACCTACCTTCCAACCAACTGAGCTGAGGTACACAATACTGATGGTTCAATCCATACTATCCATACTTTCATATTAATATTATAAATGTAAAAGTAACTCGGTCTGTCTTTCTGGCTGTTTGTTAACTTTTCACGCCCAAACCATTGAACAGATTAGGCTGAAAATTGGCATGGATAAAGGTTGTATCCCAGGGAAGGGCATAGGCTATTTTTTATCCCGAAAAATCCCGAGGGATCGCGGGTTACACCGTGGGAGCGCTTGTAGCTCTTCAGATTAAAACCTAGATGGGGCAATGAGTTATTCGTGGAAGCTTTTCATCTATCACTTTTAACGTACCTTTAAACTTGTATTGAAAAATATTTTTCATGAAAAAACATCACGTGTGTAAATGAACGGTGACTGTCATTTAAGAACTCGAAGCGTAAGTTACGAGCTAGTAGCATTATGGCACGGAATCATTCGCCATCGCACCATCTAGATAAGGCATGCTTTACAACCAGCTACTCAGCCTAACGAAGTTTGATTTAAGAGTTATTTTACACTATTAAATCATCTCGCTCATTCATGAATGCAAAACTGTTGCTATCACACTCTTATGAGTTTAATTATAGCATCTTTGAGTTGGTGTTTTTTTTTTTCATTATTTTTAACCTGGCTCAGAAACTGAACTCAGAACTTCCTTTACGAAAGAGTCCAGCTCGTCCAGCTATCAAGTTCGTATGGCTAATATTGGGACGGAGTTTTCAGGTCCCTGAAAGTCGCCATCGTGGCTTTTCAGTAATAGTTTCCATGTCTTCAAGATTATGCAGTGTAGTTTTCGTGACATCCATTTTTAGGAAACCTGACTTAATCTAGGTCTTGCCAATATCCTGGATTGTGCTAACAAAGTGCTTTCGAAACAGATTTGAAATCAGTTCAGATTGTTAGATTTTGTTTGTATTTGAAATACAACTGTCGGTATTGTCAGATAAATCTTGATTAAAGATGTGATTTTATCATTTTGTCAGTGGTCTTACAATGTTGATGACGACAGTTACAAACCTTGAAGGATAGATGGGGTTCGATTCCCACTGCATTCCTATTTTCATCGGAAAGCGCTCGTGGTCGTGCTTACTTAGTCGTTCTTGATAGATCGTCGAAGTTAAGAAACGTTCGAAACGGTCTGTAAGCGGATGGGTGACTGCTAGTGGCATTTTCATCTGAGTGATTCCGTGCTTCGGAGGGCACGTTAAATTGTCGGTTCCGGTTTTTTAAGTCGTTAAGCCATGACGGAGGCCTTAAGGCGGCCTTAAAATTCCGTCACAAAAGTTGGCCACTGACTGATACAAACTTACTTAATTTTTTTCTATTTTCATTGTGCACTTATGTGTTATGATTTTTTTAGCACTTTAACTTATTGAAATGAAATTCGTTATGGATGTAACTTACCCTGGAAAAACGCAAATGATTCTTTTTATCCAGGAAAAGTGATTTATCCCCTAGAAAATAAACTTTACATGAAATGTTTTTTGAGCTAAAATAAACAGAATCATGACTTCATTCCCGAGCCGCAGTGGACAAAATCTCAATCTAAACACCTTTTATAAGATTGTATAATCTAGGTGAATTTTAGGCACAGCTGATGAAATCACTCTTGACAGAAACGGATACTAAAAGCCTACACTCAATATAATCTTAGTTTATTATTGAGCTCAATTTCAGGCAGCTTGATGTACAATCTTGCTTCCATTGCATATGGCTGTTATTTGGGCGCAAGCCTCAGGCAAGCGTGTAATAATGAAATATCGGTTATTTTGCAACAAGAAATTAACTGGTACGAACATGATTTTGAATCATTTCAAAGCTATTTTTTATTAAGACATATTTTTTTAGAAAAGATAATATAAGATTGTAAAACTACAGATTGAAATCCAAAATTATGTTGTCTGTAATACAGTTTATACTTAAACTAAAACAGAAAACAGAGTCTCAACTCCACTTTGTAAGCACATTTTATTAGGTAATAAACTATTTTGTATTTTGTATTTTACATTTTCAAAATGCATTGTTTATTATGCAGAATAAAATCCTTCGTGTCTAAACAGGAAAAAAAATTGCAGTAGGTTTAAAAGTATTTACATTTACATAAAGTGGTCGCACAGTCCTGCCGAGCTGAACGCGCCGAATTGTCAATTCAATAGAGAAAATGCTGCTGACGTCAGAAGCATTTTTTGTATAGAAAAATGACTGCGGTGCGTACGGCGTGGACAAGTGTGCGATCAAGTTTAGTACGCTCTTTGCTTTGAGTTCCCAAATAATAACTTAATCCACGCTTTTGGATCTCGACTAACGTGCCACCTACCGAATCATCCAGGATTCGGTAAAAATTTGCCACCATACCGAAATAAAAATGTCGTTCGTGACAGCCCTGTATTTTATTACAAAAAATATAGATTAAAATGAAGCATTTAAGAGTCAAACGAAGTCGTAAAACTTAATTTTAAACTCAATTTACAACCTCTTGATACAGTTGTTCCATTTCCCGAAGACAGATTGGTCTTGATTGTATGTGTAGATTTGTTTCTGTGTGCGTAAGCGATACTGAGCGTTCATTCGTCCATGAAGCGTTCTGACGCTTACAACCACAGAAATAACGTACATGTGCATCTACACACACTAATATGATTTACCCGCTTTCGTGACATGAAACAACTGTACTGGCACACACTGTACCGCTATTATTTCGCCGCACGCCCCACGGCTCGTACAAAATAACAATAATTTGCCGAAATTTATTCAGATGATCGGCCTTTTGTTTCCGATAATGAGAGGTATACTGGCCGATTTTAAAATGCCATTACGTATAATGTCCGAAGAGAAATTTAGTGGCTGAACACGTTTTAAGCATTGACCGAATAATTGTGCTTTTCTTTTTTAAAGGTTTTAAGTTCATTATACATTGAATCATGATTTTAATAGGATTTCCAAGTAGATAATGAAAAACATAACTAACCATACAAGTTAATACCAAAAAAGAAGATTGTTTTGGTATAAAATCCAAACTCATAGTTTGATCATCTATTAGATAGGTAAGAAATGTGGGCGATGAACTAATAAAAAGTACAAGATTTCAAAAAGGGGGCAGAGATCCACAAGTTCTATGATTGGCTAGAAATGGTAGACGAAATCAGAAAGGGGGCAAGCGGCGAACAGATCATCTATGATAGTCAAACTCTTGCAAAGTTTCCTTGACCTGCAACTTTCATACGTATCAGACAATATCGGTTGACCTTTATAAATGTTCTGGATAAACCTAAGTCAAGCATCTATGGTCTCTCGTACAGTCTCGCATTCTCACGTTCTTTGAACACGTGTCGCGGCGTGGAGAACTATCCATAGAACGTCTTGTGGTTCAGGAAAAGATTGAGGGTACAAGGCCACGAGGTAGATCTCCAATGAGATGGACGGACCAAGTGAAGGCAGCGCTGGACAGACCCTTAAATGAGTGCACCAGAAAGACCACCAGAATTGTGAAGCGAGCCACACAACTCCCGACCTGACGACCACGACCACTCTGTCAAGAGTGAAACGACTAAGAAGAAGCCCATACACTAACTTAGCATGTATTACTTGTTTTACTTCCTTATTTTGCGTTCACCGAGACAAATATTTCTAGATCATTATTATTATTATTATTAGCCATTGCTGTCCAACTGCTGGGCAAAGGCCTCCCCCCACTCCTTCCAGACGTCTCGATCCTGCGCAAGGCTCTCCCAATCGTTCGCAAATTTGTCGAGTTCATCCCGCCATCTCCGTCTCGGTCTGCCGCGTCGCCTTCTCGCTGGGTCGGGGCGCCACTCGGTGGCTACCTTCGCCCACAGCTCACCTGGCATGCGACAGACGTGCCCAGCCCAATTCCACTTAAGTGGCGGCCTTCGTAGCTACGTCCGCGATTTGTGTCTGGGAGCGCAGTTCGGTGTTGCGGATCCTATCCACTAACCTGACACCCAAAATGCTGCGCTCCATCGCTCGTTGGCAAACCTTAACTTTGGACTTCTGATGTTGTGTCAATGACCAAGTTTGCGCACCGTACGTGAGGACGGGGAGAACGCATGTGTCCATTAATTTTCGCTTGAGCGACAATGGAAAGTCTGGACTTTTCATGAGATCTCCCTTGGCCCAATAGCTCCTCCAGGCATTCTCAACTCGCCGAGCGATTTCTTTGTCTTGCCTGGAATCGAAGGAGACTATTTGACCAAGGTAGATATAGTCCTCGACATACTGCAATATTATATTTCTAGATCATACAAACATTTTTTTCATTAAAAGTATTGTAACGAAAACAAAGTCTTCCAACTACAATCTAGCATCATCAAGTATTAAAAATGTGTATTAAAATCAAATTCCCAATGATTGCGCCGTACAATATAATGTATAGGTCAGCACACGCTTCGTGAATACTAATGTTTAATATGGAGAAAAAGTAGCGGGTATTGTGAGCCCGCGGCGGGACACTGAAGGAGCCGTCTCGGTGGCGGGCTGGAGATCTGTGGAGAGGATACTGAGATAAATAACTTGATGCTTCGAACATATCCAATGTATGTCTTATATTTTTGAGACTTAAATTTGTATGCCTTATATTTTTGAACATGCTTAAAAGGCAATTTACACGATATAATTTTGGCATACCATTCTTGTCTCTTGCTCTTGAATATTCTTGCTCTTTGCTCCTTTAAGTTTTAGAAGCTTTTGTTCTGTCAAGAGGCAAAAATAGTATTCCAGATAGGTAACATGTAAATGGTTTAAGCTTCGGTTATTATTCTCTTCGAAGCTGGTAGGTACTTCAGTCCTGAAGATCGTGATCACCATTGTGTCGTTCTGTAAGTAGACGGCTTGTCTCCAGCGACTTCGGTTAGTAGCAATTTACGCGGCGAACTGTCAATTCAATAGAGAAAATGCTGCTGATGTCAGAAGCGAGCCACATTATCTGACTTCATCAGCGTTTTTTGTATAGAAAAATGACTGCGGCGCGTACGGCGCGGACAAGTGTGCGATACGGTTTAATAGCACTCAATCACCAACAAATTTTATATCTAAGTTAAAATGCGGTTGATTTTATATTACAAGTAATCAAGTACATTCATAATGATACTCACCTCTCGGAATGAGTATACCTCTGAAATTCAACTGTTCTTTATTTCGACACGTCCGTCGAGAAAAGACAAAGTTCAACAAGCGTTTGTTTCAACGCAACATTACTTCGACAACATAAATACCAATACATAAGATCTGTAAGAATATTTACCGTACATTGGCGACATGACAGCTTTATTAAGAACATCATAGAAGGAAAAGTGGAAGGAAGACGAGGAAGAGGCAGGCCTAGAATCTATTTCATGAGTCAGTTAAAGGAGAAGATCGCTGTCATGTCGTATAAAGAAGTAAAGGAATCCGCATTGGAAAGAGAGAGGTGGAGGAAGTTGCATCATTGCACCGACAAGAGCTGAGCTCTTAAGTTTAATGAATGGGGACAAAGTCGTGTTATTGACTATATTTTTATTTATTAGTCAGGTCTACAGTTGTCTTGTTCACCTGTCGTCTTACCTTGCTTTGGGCGCGCATTGTCCAGTACAAATGTGATCAAATTATAAAGAGTGGCGTGCGCCCGCGGCCTTACACAGGCGCGAATAATGCGACCCAACGCACGTATTATCCGGTAATATCTGGTTTGGTCCAGATATTACTCGGCTATTTGCTTTGATATGAGTTTGGATTGTTCTAGAAATTGCTTTGTATCAAGGATATTATTATACAAGTGGATATGTTATGGGCTTTCTATATATTCGCCGATGATAGACGAATACCCGCGCTCATGGACGTGTAGAGGGTCTACTCGTATTTGCCTGTATTTGTCGATCATTGTCTATCCAATAAATAGTTCGGCAAATAGTCCGGCAAATGTGTAGAGTGGCCATTACGTTCATAGAAACAAACGTTTAAAATCCGAGTTAGTGTGTAACGGAACCGACAATGGACTTCGGCTTCATTTTGACATTTGAAATCAAGCCTCTACTTCAATTGTCATTTGAGTATTGTGTGATTGGTTGAGGACTATTGGGATGACAACTGGGAATGGATTTCAAGATAAGGCTGCGTAGTGGAACAGAGTGAAACTGTGACTGTCACTGACTAAAACGTCGCCCTTTTTGACGCGGACTGAAAAAAAAACATACCAATTGACTCGTTTTCGAGTTATCAATATCTGCACGCTAGCTTTGTATTGTTAAGTTCATAATGTTGTAAGTTAAACGTCATTTACACGATACCATTTTTTGCCTCTTGTCACAGAATATTAGCTCTTGCCCCGTTGAGTTTGAGAAAGCAAGAGGCAAGAATAGTATTGTGTAAATTCCGTTTTAGAGTAGATATGATCGGTGTATTTCATAACAAGTTCTTGTCAAGAAAGAGTCTTGATCTTATAACCTTTAATTAAATACGCGGTTAATTTTTTTGGATTTTTGGAAATTGAAAGTTTTTTCCAATTGTTTTGCTCTAAATTCTTATCTAATCTCTTAATTTTACTTGCATCAAACCATTATCTTATGACAGTTTATAGCCTAAGCTGAAAGGTTAAAGTTGTTGTATACTGTAAATTGTTATATATATCAGAAATGTGTATTTACTATAATTTATATTTGGAAATGTTTTAATGTATATGATGTGGTATACTAATAAATAAATAAATAAATGAAAGGTTTCTTAAAGAAAGTTCTACAAATTCCACATTCTTGATATTCTATTTTATTAATTCATAAAGAAAATTAAAATGTTCGTATGTTTTTATATATGATCTTTTTATTACAGATAAACATACTTTGTTCATTATGCTTTTAAAAAGTGCTATAATTTCTTATTTTGCAATACCATTCGCAGTATCATAATTATCATTCATTTAATTAAACAACCCATCTAGGCTCCTAATAGGGGTATACCCAGCTGTAAAACATTTAATAGACCTAAACTAAGAACTAAAGTACCATTTATTAAACTTTCATTGCACGGTCGTAAAAACACAGTTAACATTATATCAGTAAAATAATAATTATTTTAATAGAAAACAAGGTTTCCTGACACAAAATCCGAACAGGCTCACCGCTATAACTCCTAAGCTCTGTGAGAAATTTTCATCTCACCTTCAGCATAACTTAAGTACAGTAAAATTGACCTGGCTTTATATTTTATCTTTGTCGTCGGCAGATCGTTGAATTATCAATTTCATGATATGCCTAGGCATACATTTTACGTTATATACATTTTTATTAACCAGCACTAAACAAATTTATAGCAGAATATTACATTTCTGGCGCTTCGCGGCCGCTGCCGCGGCACGCTCGCTACGCTCGCTTGCCTCACGCATTTTTTTCACTAACCTAACAAAACCTACCCAACTAATTTCGATCTAAGTAAATGTTGCTTAACGTTAAACATTGAACGATATGGCGGGTCTAAGTTAAGCAGATCGTAAAATGGCGTCGTTGAACGATATGCCTAGGCATATCATGAAATGGCTAATTCAACTATTTGCCTACTACATCTATACCAATATTAAAGAGAGAGTAAGAATTAGTGTGTTTAATTATATAGGGAGGTATAATTACCCTTAATCTACGAGTAATAATTATCAGGGGTAAAGTCGTTAAGCCATGACGGAGCTTTCAGGTGACCTAAGAATTTTAACCCAGAACTCAGTTCTAGATTCTAAATGTAGTTAAAACAGCAAAATTAGTTTTCAATAAAACTATTAACTATAAAAGATGCAATCGATACATGATGGCTCACTTTAATGTGGGAACTAACATGCCGGTTCGACTAATAGAAAAATAAGAGTTGCCGTACATTGAAACTATTTAGAAGAATCATATGATCACGATTGTTTCTAATACTCGTAGGTAGCATTAAATAAGATCTTTAGAAGATTTATTTATAAATGAACTTTATTAGAGATTTATCTTACATGAGCTGAACCCAGTTAAAATTTTACTTTCACACCGATTAATAGTATGTAGCATCGTAAGCATAGCTTGTGTTTTGCGAACCTGATTGAGTAGAAAACAAATTGTCCCTAGCTATCGAATAATCGAAGCTGTGACTTGGTCAAAAAAACATGAAAATGCCCGCATTCAGCTAAGCCGTATAGTAAAGATTTTCCACGTAAAAATAACCATTACTCGTACTAAGAAACGGGTTTAAGTTGCCGACATTAGAAACAAAAGACTGATACAGAAAACAGCTTTGAAAAAGCTCTTGAATGTACGCACACCTTAACGAATAAACATCACAGCCTGACAATGATGTATTGTAGTGAGGAGTCAGAGGTTTGGGTGTGTTAACATTTCAACATTCTCCTTTAACGATGGGAAGCCGGTACATAATAATATGTTTCTATGACCATAGTCCTTTTTAAAACTATTACCTCACTTGCTAAAATTATCTATTCTCATGTTGAATTAACAAGATTATGGAAGCTTATTAAGCTTTGTTGAAGATAATAATTAAATAAATAAATAACGCTGGACACATCACACGGCATCATCTAGCCCCAAAGGAAGCAGAGCTTGTGTTATGGGTACTAAGATGATTTATATACTACTTATATACTTTTTTTTGTAAATACATACAATATTAAACATAGAAACACCCAAACCCAAGACAAATATTTGTTGATCATACAAACATTGGTCCCGCCGCGGGGATCGAACCCGCAACCTTGTGCGTCGCAGGCGGGCCTTCGCCCACTACGCTACAGAGGTCGTCAAGATCGTCGTAAAGATGATGATGATAATTAAAAAAGGAAATTAGTAACAAATGTATTAGAGAACAAACATTATCTTGAATCTTTTTTAAGGAGTTTAGAGAGAGTAGGTATAATATTAATTAAGTCAGCAATAAAAATGCTAGAGATTTCACTATAAATAGTAAAAAAAAAACAACGCGTTTTCACTATAAAACAAAACATTTTAATAAAGAAACAACTGAATTGTTTTAAAAGTATAATAGAATGTCAAAAGTAATTTATTATCCGTACTTCAACATACATTTGTGCATGAAAACCATTTAATAAAGACATCACATGGCGGTAAAGTTGAAAGGGGGAGGGAACAAAAAATAATCGATTTAGAATCGATACGAGACCGCTTTAATCGATTCAGTAAAACAATTTAATCGAGAGACATGCGAGTTGCACATGCAAATGAGGTTTTACTAACTTGTAATATTCATATTTTACTGGTTGTAGAAAAACTACTATCAAAATATTGAACAATAATATTTATAATGTTCCAAGACGATTCAAAACTTTTTTTCATTTTTTACTATCTAGTAAAACGCTCTACATTACAACAGTCTTGTTTATCTGCAAAAAAACATTGTAATAATAGCTGCTCTATCTCACGAGGGGCTGGTTTTAAATGTGTGTGTAGTTTTGTTTCTGTGTGCGCGATACCTACCTGAGCACTCATTCGTCCATTATAGCGTTCGGACGCTTACGCACACAGAAACAACTGCATATGTGTATTTACACACACAATTGAGACTAAGCCGCCTTCGTGAGATAAAACAACTAAACTTTTCTTTAAAAAATACATACGTAGGTACTGGAAATGCTAACTTTTAAATGTCACGGAATATGCAATTTCCTAAGGATTTTGAACGTTTGTTGACATATTTTTTTAAATCTGAGTGCATTTTTCAACTTTCAATTTTGGCGAGTAATATTATTACATCCAGTAAAATGAAAATATAAATTAAATATTTAATGTGATACGGACTTTTAGCGATCACTTAGGATATTTTATTATTTCTAACGTTATTACTTTTTTTATAGTAGGTAGCCTTCTTAAATGAGTACACGTGCCGGCAAACAACAACATCGAGTGGTTTATTGCTGATGGCTCTGTCCTTACCAAATTAAGTCTTTCAAATACTAAATCAACTTGGAGACCATCCCACTGGCTTTCAGTAGCAGTTGCCGCTGTCTACAGGCTGCTACATAAAATGAACGACAGATAAGGACGCATCTCGCCACTTGTTTTAAAACATTTGCTTCATAAACTCAAAATGAAAATGAGAGAAAGAAAGAAACTTGTGAACATAATTTATTATGAAAACCGAACATGACTATTAGGTAAGTCATAGGTAAAATAACAGTATCTCTATCTGTCGGATTGGTTGTTGAAAGGCTACCAGAAAAATCACTTAGTAAAATAACTGGTAAGTACTTAATCTCATTTCAAGACCTACCGAAGACCTCAGTGGTGGGATGGGTCCGCTGTGACGCAAGAGGTGAAAGTTTGATACCCACGGCGGGTTATGTGTTTCCATAAGTTTGAGAAGTGGAGATTATTCACCTGGTTTTCACTTGGTCACCTTAAATTACTTAGTGGTGTAGCGCGTTCGACGACCCAAAGTAGATTTCAGCCTAACTTTCAGCCGCTGCTGGTGAGTTTACCAACTGCATCTGTTCTTTACTGTTTCATTCCATTTTCCATGAATAAAAAAGAGCATCCTGTACAGCATCATGCAACCCAGTCGTTTTCCGTTTCATTCCATTTTCAAATGAATAAAAGAGACATCCGCTTCATTCTGTTTTCCCATGAATAAAAGAGAGCATCCTGTATAGCATCATACCCAGTAGCGGTCGCAATATAATTGGCGAGCAATATTTATTGTTGGGATGAACATATCACCGGCTGCGACGTAAGTCAGCGCTGGCTTCTCCATTTTGTATCGGGATGTGAGATAAGTGGGAACAGGATGACTATGGAGCGGTTGAAGTACTTTCATTTTATATAATTCCCAAAAACCACTGCCAGAATGTTCCAGCACATGTGTCGCGAGCCTCTCAGAGGCGCAATGATAATTTTTTCAGCACACTGAAATAACATTACGACAGGAATGAGAAGATCGCCCTAATGAGTTTTCAATGCAGCGAAATATAAAAAGTTATTAGCTATAGCAGTCCACTGCTGGACATAGGCCTCCCCTAATGAGCGCTATTGCGCCCTGTCCTCAGCTCGATGCATCCAGCTTCTGCCAGCAGCCGTCGCGGACCTCCACTCCACCTGGCCGGAGGGCGTCCTACACTAAATTTCGCTATTCGCTCACAGGCTTTTTATATCTGAGGTTATTTTGTTTTTGATTTGTCTGATATCAAGCAACAGGAGATACAAACTTATAAAGGTATACTATTGACTCTTGATTTGAAGACACCTATTATGTAGTCTTGAAATGCTGATCTAGACAAAGAGTTGCACAGTTTAACAGAGCATAATGATAGAGTAGACTCAAAGCGCTTCCCAATGCTACTTGATTGCAAGCATGTACAAAATGTACTACGAGTATAGCCTATTGTCTTAAATTCTCTATTTATTATAAATGTCAGATTTCTATAATCAACTCCAAATGATCGTATAAACTTGCTTTTTCTCTTCATACTCTTCAAGATTAGTGCACATAAACTAGTCATTTCAACAACAATATTGTGATATATGCAAGACTTTGAAACTTAAGATTTCGAGGCAACTCCATTGGAACAAGACTCTCCGATAGCAATTTAACGAACCTGCATCAAGACGTCTTCATTTATATGAAAAACAAAAGCAAGATATTACAATATCAATTTAGGAAAGTGAACGCAATGATTTATTGAATCGTCTCATGTAAATATTGGCCGAGGTCCGTGGCTAATTACGATGACTAAAAGGATGACCACTTAACATAAATCGTTTGACCAGTAGCACTTTAGTCGCCAGGTTCGCTAACCTTGAGCTTTATTTGTGGAACCTTTTGGTGGTTTTCAAAGCAAAGGTGATGCAAATGGTGTGAAAGAATGATGAAGAATATGCGACTGGTGTGTACGAAAAGAACCTCTTCGAAGCGCTTGTAATCCTTTGAGCACACTAGTTTGAAAGAACTGGTGACACATCAAGAAGGTGTATGGGGGCATTTCTTTAGGGACTGTAGACTCACAAAATACAATAACAGGATCACTTTGAAGACCTTTAGATTGACAGTTGAGGCTCTACCCCATGGCGAACTGTGACTATGGCAAATCGGTACATTGGTTCAATCAAACAATCTTCAACAACATCACAAACAATCATCCAAAATACAAACACACTCACACAATTATCTATACTAGGTATTAGAAGTAATATCAATGGTCTTGTAAAATCATCATCATCATCATCTCCCTGCCCTTTCCCACATGTGGGGTCCACACAACACGTGTTCTTCTATTCTCCTCTGTCAGCCGTCATCTCAACACTCACTCCCTTCTTACTCATGTCATCCTTCACAAAATTCATCCATCTTTTCTTTGGCCTACCTCTACTTTTAAATCCATCAACATTCATACCGTACTTTCCTAGTTGCATGACATTATTCCCTTCTCATTACATGCCCATACCATGCTAGCCTGTTATGAGACGAAACAAATATTTTATAACTTTCAACATGCTAATAAATAATATTCATAAATATATTGCATAAAATGCACTTATTTAATTCCGCGACAAAAATCTTATCTGGGTAATAAAATATTTCATTTAGATAATAACTACCATTTTTATAGCCACCTTATCTTAATGTTTATTCGTTTTTGGAAATCGCTACAATGTCTGAATCCAGTGCTGACTTCATCATTGTTTTAAATATCTGTGCATCTGTTTTCAACGTAACAATACATTTACAATAATACATTTACTATATTTGAGGAAAATTTGTCTCGGAAAAAAAATGAACAAGGAGAAAAGTTAATAGAATATGCATTCTACTAGCACAAACTCTTAATAATAAAAGCAAGCAAGGAACGTGGACAAGTCTGGAGGAAGCTTATACCCTATTAGGGGTTCCCACCCAAGAAGATAGTGTACAATGATCATTTATATTAAGTTTCAAATGTAATTAAGGATGGGAAATAAAAAAGCTTTATTATTTAATATTATTATAATTGACTCTGTGATTGGTTGGACTAAAACAATTGCAATTTAAAATATAAAATAGTTGCACTAGTGTCCGATTTACACTACACAATTAGAAAAAATAATTTTGGGCACAAAAGTCAAAAATTCTGGCCAAGCAAAATAAAGGTGTCACCACCATTGGGGAAGTCAATAGGGGCATTTTGGGCCCAACCTTCTATGGAGCCTGAATGGCATCTTTTAGAATGGAAAACCCCCGTTTTTCATTATGAAGCGCTTCGAGCAGACCAGTGCTTCGTCAATGGTTTTATGGCCATGCACGACCTATGTCATTACAATATCGATTGGAATTTCCTGCGTATTGATTTAATGGTATCGTATTGATTTAATGGTCGAACTATTGTCACGGAATACTAACTTCTGCAAGATGTGAGCATCAAATATCTATTTGAACATGCCTCTGACTACCCCCCTTAGACATATTCAAAGGATCTGGAATACAGAAACAAGATCTGAGAAACTGTCTACCGCGCCTTGGGGATACAGTCGTGTCCCTGTGTACGTTTTTTTAATCGAACTATTTTTGCAGTACAGCGTTTGCTATTTGCTACTGTATCGGTCCAAATTATTAGAGGCGGCGTGAGGTTCGAAAACATATCCTGTTTCTCTATCATCTGTATCATAATATCCTATTATATCCATATCTCTCTTACTATCCTAATAACAGTATAAAGTAAGGAAGCCTGCAGCAACGCGTATACATTTTGACATTAATTTCACATCGACTGCGCGAGCGTAGGAATGCGTAGCTTGGATCACTTGAATGCGTAGCCTGAAACACGTTGTTCGTACCTAAAAGGATTTATATCAGACAAGGCCTCCCTTGAAAATTTTATAGCCTTTTTTTTCCCCCATAGTTTTAAAATTAAATGTAGCTTATAGCATCTTGGAAGTTGCGAAGTGGCTCTGTGTAACTAACTACTGAAGAACTAGACCAAAACTAGTTCAGTCGTTATACCAACAATAAACGCTCTAACTTAATATTGAGAACTGGAGCTGAAGCGGGTAAGGGTTTTTTACAGTGGGATAAAATCTCGCCCGCTTATAACATATACCCACCATACACCATTCATCCAATAAGAACAAACAGTCCGTCATCGCATAGATCAAGTTGTAGGGTCGTTGACTGCAGTGTTTCAAAACACGACATTTCGCCATTCTGTCTAGCATTTTCTAGGTTTTAGAGGCCGTCACTTCACGATCAGCTCAGCTCACATATCTCTCTCTCTGGTCTAGTATAAAATACAAATTACCAAATTGGTCTTCGACTATTATCGGGTACCTTCGACTGTCTTCGGAAGAAGACTCTTTGAAGATGATACCAAGACTCTTTGAAGATTTTCACCGTTTAATTCAACACGCAAAACTCCGTCACCAGAGTTGGCCACTGACTCATACTAACACATTTTTACTCCTTAAGACTCGCAGACTATACAGAATCATTGCAGTGTGCGCACTTACGTACTTACTTCTTCATAATCATTACGAGCTCGACTAAACTATCGTCCGATAGAAAGTCTGTAGTCTGCGAGGGGTCTAAATCTTTACTAGCTGTAACATAGCATTCTATAATAATAATAATATATCTAGGAAAAGTTATCTTACAACCTTATAAAACGGTTTTTGTTTTTCAAGAAACCTGGACCTAATTGGTGAAGACCTAGAATCTAGATTATAGTATTACGAAATCCAGTGGGCGATAAAGTGTTTGTTTGGGTGACTGTATAAATTATTGTTGTCGATATTAATTTGGTTGTGAAATGCAGCTAGAGTACTGCAGTAAGTTTATTGTTTAATGATATGACCCAGACTATTTATAGTCTCATTTCATTCCCTCGCACGCCACTTTAAAATATCGCACGGTGCGGCGTCGCTATATCGCATGAATATTTTACCATATTATTATTTTTTATCCGAGCTATCTCAAAAACGCATATTTCTAAGTAAGACAAAGCTCCCGTCAGCCACTAATGGCTGTGGCGATCACGCGAAGATCTCGATGCAATTAAACACATTCTGCCGTCGTAATCGCTACGATTTAACACTTGGACGAGATACTGGATAAGGCTGTTGTTTTCTTTGCTAATGAAGCCTGCTACTGTTTTGGGAAAGCGGTGACTGTGAAATAATGAACGCTTTTAGGCTCAATGCACATTGAATTGGCATGCGACGACGCGTCGATTAGTTTTATAACAAGCCATTATAAACCTTATGAACAATGGTACAAGATAAAGAAACGCTTGTAGAATGAACCGTACGAAAGTGCTCGAGCAAGCGCGGCCCGCTAGATGACTTCGCCAGACCTCGTTCATTCTACAAGAGTTTCTATATGTAGTACTTTTGTTCATAATTTGGTTTATAATGGCTTGCTATAAAACTAATTGACGCGTCGCTTGCCAATTCAATGTGCATTGAGCCTTATACAAGACTTGCGATCGCATGGACAGTGAAAGTAAGAACTAAACTACTAGGGATAAAATAGATGTTCTAACAAATCAAAGCAATCAAGATCCTTTCATTGTTCAAAAAGATTGTCAGGGATACTTAAAAAATGTAGTAATTAATGCACTGAAGATGGCTTATCTTGATTCAGTGTCAATCCATACTGCACTTACTGGTGTGCTTCTAACACCTACATGCAGACCTCGCCACAGGCACAGGAAGCGTGGTTGAAATGAGCCTTTTATTCCTATGAAATAGTTATCGGCACAAGATATACCAGTATGATCCTTACAAACAGTAAATAACGGCCTTAGTTTTTCAGTAAAAGTGAAGGTCCAACAAAGTTCCATTTTTAAAGAATGGAAATTTTAAAGAGACTTTTAAGAATGGAAATTGGGTCGTTTGTCTTGCACTTTTGGGTCTTGTGCTACAAATCATTCAGTAAATTTCCCAATTTTAGTATCCATGGAAACACACGGCACAATTTGGCGGCAGGCACTACGAGTAAACAAACACCTATCTTGTGGGTCAAAGGTAATGAATAGTGCTTTTTTGTGTTCAGACATAATCATTTTAATTTCTAACAGAATCATCATTTTCGAACTCTATAAGTACAGGATTTCAGATTTTTTCTTAAATATTATTAAAAAAATACTATTAAGTACATTTATTTATATATTTATTAAATATTAGAAAAATCTTCAAAGGCAGCCGATAAGTAGCAATGATCATTGTTTTCCGGCATAAAATATGCTAACACAAAGGACATAACGACGTCCCAGAGGAACTGGGGACCGGGAAGGAGCACAGTATAAATTCTAAGTCGGCAGTAGTGTTGGTATACTCTAATGCTTTTGTTTTGCGACGACGATGAGCTTGCAAATCTTGCCACAAATCTAACAAAAATTTCACTAGTGATTTTGAAAATCTTTCCTTAAAGCGATTGCTTGGCATGGCAAATTGGATCTAGGAATTATGAAATGTGTTGGTTGATACTACCTTGTGTTTTAATCGATAATAGTTCTAAATCATCTTAGTAACTACGTGCCTAATGCCCTGCCCTGACTATCAGTAGTACTGAAAAAGCTTGTATAGAATTTGTAGTAAGTAATTGTGTTTGCCGACGTGAAGTTTTAGCCAGTACACATTCAGGATAAAATGTACTTATGAATTATTGAATGATGATGATCTTCTTCTTCTTCTTGTCGTGTCGATGCTTCATTCATCAGATACACTTGGAGTAATGGCCACTTTGATAGCTCTATCTGAGGCAGCATTGAGATCCTCTCTTGTGCAGGTCTCAGGGCACAAGGGGCACACCAGTATGATGATGATGAAGTGTTCATACTGAAAAAGTACACACTGTGCCGGTAGGGGACGACGGGAACAAGGGCAAACATAGACAATGGGAGTAAATTACAACCGGCCAATTGAGCAGACGGTAAACTTGATCTCCCCTATTGTTTCCGCAATTGTATCTAAGGATTTATGGTTTTGATACTCGTACCAAAAATAAATACGTTTTTACTGACTTCAACGATTGACTCAGGACGTCAAGAGACGATGAGGTTTTTTGAGTTTAACCCTCAGGAACAAAATTTATGTGGGACCACTTTGGCTTTAAAAATGTTCTTTCAATCAGGAAAATGGTTATTAGTAGTGGGACTAAACACTTATGGTAAGTAATAAAAAAATGCGTTAACTTTTAAAAAAACAATATTATTGTAACTTACCAAAGCATTTGGGCAAGTTTTCTACTGGCAGTGACCTGGATCAGTTGAGCTATCTATACATCGTTTTTACAACGATCCTTAGATAGCTTGACTGATTCTATTGTATTTTGTATGTACATATTGTAATAGCTTCGTTTCTGTAAATAAATGTAATTGTTACACAGATAAAAAAAACTTATCAAAGTACACAATAATCAGTTACCTAAGTTATACTTATATAAGGATAGGAAATTCAAACGTTCACGATCAAACAGCTCTAATGACAAACTTACCTTACCTCTTAATATTTATCTGTCGCGAGTGAGCTACACGGCGAGCGGCCAACTCTATATTGACGGCCCCCGTCATGGCTTAACTTGAAGCGCTCGTGGTCGTGCTTGTTTAATAATTCTTGATAGATCGTCGAAGTTAAGCAACGTTCGAAACTGTCTGTCAGTGGATGGGTGACCGCCAGTGGCATTTACATCTAAATGATTCTGAGCTTGTTCTGAGTTTAATTGTCGGTCCCGGCTCAATAAAGCCATGAGGCAGCCTAACCTCCGTCATCAGAGTTGGCCACTGACTAATATGAACTTACTTTTTTATGCTATAAGAATCTTGATTTATAAACCTAACTACAATTTACATTTTTTTGTACATTTTTTTAAATAAATCGAGTATCAAATTCTGTGAGCCGCGGTAGATAGGTGCAATAGAGGCCGTCAATTTGCTCGCATCAACGCCAATCTATTAGCTCCGTTGTTCCGTGAGATGCGATTTACTTACCTAATGACGATAAATAACTTCATTGCCTTTTGATTTATGAGTAATTTCAGATAATTGAGACTACTGTGAGTTATAATTGTTTTAAAGTAATTGCTCGCTTTGTTCTGACTATTTTGTTCTGTTTCTTGACTCATGTTTCCTGACATTTGAAGTAGATTTTCAAATAGCTTTTTGAGTATACTTGCGATACTCAAGTGTGTAACTGTAACTTAATTTAGTTGCAAGAGTATTGAGCGATAAAGCCTAAGTACCTACAATTATATTTTTGAATTGAAAACTTCTTTAGGCGTATTAGGCATTTTTGAGATGGGAAAAACCTATTGAAATCAGACTAACAGTGTTACTGGTTTTGAACTCAGCATCTTCTTGCCCTTGTCCCACTCTATGTAGGGTCGGCACAACATGGATTCCTCTTCCATTTCCCTCTATCAGCCGTCATCTCAGCACTCACTTCTTTCTTACTCATATCATCTTTCACACAATCCATCCGTCTCTTCTTCGGCCTACCTCTACTCGTATCTCGTATCATCTTCCCTTCTCATTACATCTTCTCATTCACTGGCGCCACTTTTAGCACTTCCTCTTATGTATTCATTTCTTACTCTGTCCATTCGCGTCACTCCACACATCCATCTCAGCATTCTCATCTCAACCATCTAGTTTGGAACTCCTTAACTAAAAACAGTAAATAACTTTTATCACTGCGTTTCCCGCCGCACGCCCGGTGACGATTCAAAAAGATTTCCTGACAATTCAAAAAATACACACGTAATTGTTCAAGTTTTCACTTCTATTGGCACTCCCGGTATGCCACTATTCATTAAGATTGAGTCTTGTTATAATTTATTTTATAATTTTATTACGAGATTCAAACCCCAGTAGCGTTATGGTGGGCAAGACTTATTTCCAAGGCTCGCTTGATGTAGTTTGAATAAACTACATCAAGTTATTGTACCTTCTTAGCGGTTGTAACTTGTACGCCAATGAGTCTGCTTAAATCCATTCACACTGTCTCTAAATAAATATTATTGTACGTTTACACTCACAGAACCTCGTAAAACACTCCACACAAAATAGACTTGGCCTTTCAATCTACGCATTCAAAATAAACTTCATTTTCTTTCCCATTTCTTGGACAACCCTAACGAACACTCATTAGTGACAAAAAGAATACAAAAATGCACGCACAAACACCTCATACATCCCAATCAGCGTAACATCAACGCTAAAAGAAACGTCTCGACAACAAATCAGTGACAACCCTATACTGTGACTGACGGATGAAAAGTTTGGTAGCCTTTTCGGAGCATGTTCGGATACATGTGTGATGAATTTGGTTTTTCATTATTCATAAATACGTTGACGCAGGAATTTAGTAACTTAGACCTTTATAATGCCTACACTAAACGCAACGCTGGTAGTGCCTGATGCATTGTTTTCACTGCATCTTCTCAGCTCAGTTAAATCGACCATCATAATGCACAGAATTCTTCACGATATTTTCCTTCAGCTATTATTTACATTTAGATAAGTACACACACATAACTTATTTTATAAGCAACATAAGTGCACTAGGTAGGTTCAATAGGTTCCTTTTTAGAGACAGGTCAATTTTGGTAATCTCTCTATATAAAAATGAATCCCTCCCTTGGTCACGCCATCACGCGTGAACGGCTGGACCGATTTCACTAATTTTTTTTGTTGTATTTGTTATTGTCAGGAGAAGGATCTTATGACAGACTTTATTTTTTAAATTGCACGGATAATTTTAAAATCTCTATATAAAAAGTCATTGTTATGACAGGACAACGTCTGTCGGGTCAGCTAGTGTAATAATTTATTTATTTGGCAACACCAACAGCATACATAATACACATTTTGTAGGAACATTTTAAATCAGTCACTCTATAGAATGTACACCCATTACAGGCATGCACAACATTTACAATAATAAAAAAAGGTTTATTAGTTTCAGTTCTCTAAAATGAACAGCCGTGTGACACCCCACTAAAACAACGCGACACCCAATTAAAGGGGGTTGAGTAGCAAATTTTTCAGCGCATCCCTATTTGGTTTTAACTCGCGTTCGTCAAAGCACTTACTTCGCACTTATACAAACGCCGATCAAGTGGGGAATCCGAACGCCTGGCCCTTTATAAGGTACCGCGGTAAATTAGTACCGCCAATTGTGTTACTGTTCACAGTTCAGTCTTGTTCAGTTGTATTGTCAATGTGGATTTATCACGCTGTTCTCGTGATGCGGTTCATTAGTGGATGAAAATATGCAAGTGGGAAAATGTAGAACTGAGGTCTACGCTCTGCCCTTCGAAGTATTGTGGCATGCAGAATAGTGGCGTAGGTAGGTAGCCAAGGGCCCTGGTGCAAAAAAAACTGGGGCCCTAACTGAACGGTTTAGGATAAATCAAGTAAAAATATAAATATTAAGGATTTTTGAAAAAAAAAACTATAAAATAAAAAAGTCTCACCAGAAAATGACATTGGTAAAAAAACAAAATGGTCTCAATCTTTGAGGAATTTTTTTTTCTAAAAACATTTTTCAAAAAACGCTATGACTCTGAAGTCTGGGGCCCGAGGGCCCGTTGAACTTGGGGGCACAGCACCGACTAGCCCTCCAGTAGCTACGCCACTGGCAGAAGCAAGGTCCTTTATTTCTCTTGAAGGATAATTCCCTACTTACTTAAGTATAAAATAGGTACTAAATCATTGAGAATAAGACAAATCATTCAGACTATTAAAAGAATATTGCTTCAGGCATAACTTAATTGTATTGTTATACCTAACATAAGCAAAACATATAAATGCCAAGTTTTGCTTAGTTAGGTAAATTTATGACTGAGCACTTCAGAGCTTCTGGGGATGCTATTGTCAGTCCCGGCTACAATATCATTAAGACCCCTCGCAGACTACAGACTTTCTATCGGACGATAGTTGAGACGGAATATATTTCGGCTCGTAATGAGTATGGAGAAGTATAGGTCGTCTCAACTATCGGCCGATAGAAAGTCTGTAGTCTGCGAGGGGTCTAAGTCACCAGTCTTTGCCATCTTCTTAGCGTTACCAGAGTAACCCTAGATTACGCACTTTTCTTAGTTAAGACACAAAGTATGTGGTCTGTTCGCCGCTTGCCCCCTTTTTGATTTCGTCTACTATTTCTAGCCATCCATAGAAATTGTGGATCACTTTTTGAAATCTTGTACTTTTTATTAGTTCATCGCCCACTTTCGTTATTTGCCCCCTTTACTAAAAATCGATGAATAGATTCGTTTTGATGTGACAACGTCTTATAATTCGATAGAGCCGGCTGCACGCACGAAAAAATGCGGCGTTACCTCGCTCTGAGGCGTTCCATGTAAGGCTTGAAGTGCAAGCGAGAGCGCGGAACGAGCGACAAAGAAGCACAAACGTTGTCACGTTCAACTATCGTCAGTAAACCGACTTTACAGACAACCAATTTTTTTTTGGTACAAAACTGGAACTATAACTATTATCTTTAGCTGTTTGTACACTATTTGTATAGTCAAGTATATGAATGGTTAGAAGCAGGAATGAATTGCAAACGAGAAGACAAATGAGGCGGGAAAGTTTATCATTTAAATAGAAAACTGGATTATGTGACACCATACAAGCAGGTATGAGGTACAGTCGAGGAAAACTACACTACGGCAGATGGATCTAAGTATTCGTAAAGTAAACGAGCATTTACACTGAAAAAACCCTACCCAGCCATCAGCGTACCCAGCAGAGTAATGGTATCGCTTCCGTCACCTGTCTTCATTGGTGCTTTATATCAGGCAGAGTGAGGACAAATACTAACCTATTAAAAACTTGAATCTTTTGAGTTATATAAATATGGTTGGAAATCGTGCTCAACTGATTCTATTGTCTTTTGTAAAGGTAGGTAGAGCCACAGTACAGCTCGCTTTTCCATATCCCATCTAGTTTCAAGTTATTTGCAAATCATTAAGACATTTTAGAGGTTTCCAAAAACTTGGTACAATTTTATAGCAACTTCTATTCATAGAAATGAGTAGTACGTTATTTCACATTATATTTATTCTTTCACTGTACAAGTACTGTGAGAAGTGAAATTTATGCACATACCACGAACGATATATCCTTTTATATGGTAGTTATAAAATGACTATAAAATAATGATGTAATTGAATTTTTCTTGTAATGACATTTTGTATTTAGATAAAGTTTTATTTTCTGAGTTCGAGCAATACGAAAAAATTATAAACTTATTTAATCGTACAGTATCCATCCGCGCTGAACGCGCCAAACTGGCAATTCAATAGAGAAAATGTTGAGACGTCAGAACCGAGCCCCATTTCTGACGTCATCAGTATTTTTTCTATAGAAAAACTAGCAAACCCAGCGAACTCCGTTTCGCCACCAGATGCCACCAGATTTTTCCTAAATTTTCTTTGCTATAAACCTCACGGAGCCCGAGACCTTTCCAACGAATGCAAAACCGTGGAAATCGGTTCGTGCGTTCTGGAGTTATAGCGTCAGGAAGGAAAACCCGACTTATTTTTATATAGTAGATGACTGCGGCATGTACGCGGACATACCTATGTGCGATCATAGTATCTTTATTCTATTCATATTTATTCTCTTTCTAGAGAATAATCAAATACACGTTCAAAATCAAACATTGTATATATCCAGTAAAACGGATATGAAATTCACAAAACTACTCTCACGTAAACACCTCACCCATTGATTAATCTATAAATATTAATTCATAACCACACTATCAATCGTTCGAAGGAAACACCTATCCACATGATAGTGTGTTAGATAGATATGATTTCCTTTAGACTAGATCAGTCCCCTTATTCATAAACAATTTCATTTACAGAGTTCAATAAAAACGACATTGCGTTACGAAGTAGTATAATGCGTTTCGTAAAATTTAATGCATATTAAAGATCTTTTCTCAGTGAAGGAAAACATCGTGAGGAAACCCGCAGCTTAGTCAGCTTCACACATGTTGTATTGACATTGTCTTTCCAGTGGACAAGCCACGCTGAAAAGATGGTTAAGGTAAGTATGGTTAAGGCAAGACTATTACAATCTTAAACAATATCCCAGGCACTACAACTTCCCGTTGAGTGCAGGCATAGGTTGCCTCTTCCCGCTGTATAAATTACCTATCTAGCAGATAGAACTGATCGCACATATTTCCGCGCCGTACAGGCCGCAGTCATTTTTCAATAAAAAAAAATACAGATGACGTCAGAAAATGCGGCTCGTTTCTGACGTCTCAGCATTTCCTCTATTGAATTGACAGTTTGGTGCGGATGGACACTGCGTTGAGCTAAAAACTTAAGTTGTAGCTTTCACCATATGATAGATTTTTGAATTTCGATGACTTATCAAAAATCCATTTCCTTCTTTGATAATAAAGTAACCTGGTGTTCGACGTTATTGCATTAGTTGAATATAATAATATATCTATCCAATTTCTGATCGGTTTTCAAGACTTCAACAAGATAATAATCGCCAGGAACTTTGCATAAATGCTTTCCTATATTTATGCTGCGAGTGACAAATGATTGGAAGGTTAGTGGCAAGGACAGTTTCTATTCTTCAGTCAGAGGGCAAAATAAACTACAGTTTCCGGTCCCAAAATCAAAAGCTATGTCGAAAGTCCTTTTCAAAACCCATCAGATAGTCTAAGAACTCCATCACTAGAGTTTACGAAATTCTTCTTACTGTAATGTCATTAGTTCTTTCTAATCAGTATACTAACAGGATTTTAAAGATTAAACGAACTTAATTATTAGCTTACAATAGATTTGAGTGGAAGAAAGGAAGGGAGGCCTATGCCTTGCAGTAGGCCATCACGGTCTCATAATAAATAATAAATAAACCAACTTCAAGAGGTTTATTATTTGTACTTTTTGAAACTGAAGATTTTCAAAAGATCTTTAAGTCCTAGGGGAGATTTCTTAGGAGGGAAATAAGATATTTTTTGAAATGCGACAGAGGTGGAATTTTAATAGCTTTAATAGCTACCTATATCTAATTCAGGTAGCAGACCCCACATTCTAAATCGAAATCCGCGAAATAATAGACGTGGCATATGTTAATGTCGCTTCGGATCTACATACATCGATCTGCGACGTGGCCGATACCGGGAAAGGGGCACGACATGGTGCTTGTCCATTGTTTACCAATTCAATTGATTGGAACTGGAATTATTCGTCGAAATCATACTCTGACCTCAGCCCCCCTAGCCATGTCATAAATTGCAATAGAATAGAAATCGAATTGACATATACCGCTGAGACTCCACCTGCGTCTTAAAAAATTCATACATTTTATGTCAAGTATCGCGGCACGTAGCATTTACCATAGAAAGAGGGTTTAGCCTTAAAACGCCACGCTGGCCAGTGCGTCTTGGCGAGTGTTAATTAACCGGTCACGTTGGCCTGTAGTGGGAGTTACAATAATAACTCATTATTGTAGCTCACATTACAGTTACCAGGGGGGACCACGCGGAGGTGTGACTCGGAACTGGTAACAAGCAAAGTTCTGTGCTGTAAGGACTGGTGGTCCTTATAGAACTTCGCTCTCCTTTACCCCCCCCCTGTCTGGTCACACAGAGTCTGAAGACCCGCCTTTACAACCAGTGTGTACTGCCTACCATGACCTACGGTGCCGAGACGTGGACGCTCACACATGAGGCTGTGTACCGAATGCGAGTAGCACAGAGGGCCATGGAGCGTGCCATGCTCGGTATCAGGCTTATAGACCGTGTTCCCAACGTCGAGATCCGAAGTCGAACAAAGGTCAAAGACGTAGGGAATCGTATCGCGGAACTAAAATGGAGTTGGGCAGGACACCTGGCCAGGCGAGGTGACGACAGGTGGAGTCAAGCGATAACTGAATGGCGTCCAAGAACCGGTTATAGAAACGTTGGTCGTCCGGCAGCGAGATGGGCAGACGATTTGGTATCCGTTGCGGGCCGCACCTGGATGAGGTTAGCACGAGACCGTAAAAAGTGGCATATAGAAAGAGAGGCCTATACCCAGCAGTGGGCAAAGTCAGGTTGTGGATGATGATGATCGCGGCACGTGAGTACACCGCAGCTCTATGTAAATCGTCAGTTTGACATAATGCCAGGAACTCACGTGCCGCGATACTCGACATAAAATGTATGCAGTTTTGACAATTGACGCCATTTGACGCTGGTGGATCCTCAGCGTTATCTGTCGATTCGATTTCTATTCTATTGAGATTTGTGTTAGGGCTAGGGGGGCAGTTATTATTGAAATTATGTAGAGCAAAGAACAACCACTGACTATCGTTACTATTCCTTATTTATTATAGTCTCTCTCACAGCGCTCCAGTCTTTAGTGTCACTTCCAGAGGTTTCCAATTACTGACGATATCGTTTAGTGTATACCGGTGGTTTGTCTTTTGATAGGCTGGTAGTCTGTTTCTTGATGGATGAGCGTTCTGTCACCATTTTGTAGTCACCCTCGTTCCAGCCCCATCATCTTGCCTAGTGTCCCGTGTGTTGCCACTTCAGTATCGGGTTCACGACGAGTTCTGAAAGTGTATTTTCTTCCAATCAAATGACTTTTGTGTTTCATAGCATCAGATCCATGATCAGATTGTACATGGTCGACATTCCCAGAGTTCGTACAGAGCGTTTTGAGTCCACATTTTTCATACGCACCGCCAAATTGTGGAACTCATTGCCGGGCTCTGTTTTTCCCGAGTACAATTTACAATTAAGGGGTCTTAAAATCAATATTAAATAGGTTCCTTCTAGGTAAGCATGCTCCATCTTAGACCTCACTACTGCTTAACATCAGGCAGAGTGAGGTCAAATGCTGACCTATTTAGTTTAAAAAAAAAAAACCGATGTCTTATCAATTCAAAATAACATCTTGTTGTTTCTAAAGTCAAGGTCAAAAATCATTTATTCAGTAGGACCGCAGGGATCACTTAGAATAGTCTTAAAACTTATTTTACTCCTGTTCTTTCGCGACCAATACCGTGAAGAATCAGGGCAACAAACACGGTTTGTTGTTTTCATTCTTTTAGGTGATCCATGGAGTTGGAGCAAGTCCCAAGCTTTTTTGTTATCCAAATAACCAGATATTTTATAGTAAGCTGACAGTCAGATGATCGCCCTAAAGGATGCTGTGTTTTTAATCGTCGGACTCAATAGCAAACAGTGGACAACAGAACATGGCTTGTGGGAATGTCCCCTGCGTCGTCTTCTCAACTTGTTTTGAATAAGGCACGGCGGCGGTCAGACCTGGTCTAGTTTTTGTAGCAAGCTCAGTTTGGTCTGTCTTTGTACCTTTGATTTCCTAGTTGCGCTTATATGTAACTAGGAATTCTTTTTTTGTGTTCTAGGTATTGAAGAAGTATTGTAATATGTCTATTAGTAGGCGTTTGCGATGAGAGAGTTGGAGAAAGTTGGTAGAGATGATAACCACTAAAAGCGGACAGGTTCCTATGTATGAGTAGTCTGGTTACGAGGGAGTGACGAGGTAGTGAAGACTGCCTGAAACCCGTGGTCATGATCTACGCGACCGTATAGCGGTCAAAAACATAAAAGTCAATCGGGCTAAGATCAGAGCAGTTTCATAGGCCATAGTAAAAAAATAACATCTTGACTTCATTCAAAAAGTTAGTTTTGGCAAATTAAAAACCTTTACATTAATTGACATTAACGGCGACCTCTGTGGCGCAGTGCTCGAAAACCCGCTTGAGACGCAGAAGGTTGCGGGTTCGATCCCCGCCGCGGGATAAATGTTTGTATGATCTGCAAATATATATCTCGGGTCTGGGTGTTTCTACATAATATGTATGTATTAACAAACAAAAAGTATATCAGTTATCTGGTTCCCATAGTACAAGCTATGCTTAGTTTGGGGCTAGATTATGCTGTGTGAAATTGTCCAGCATTTATTTTTATTTATTTTATTTTATTACACCTACTATATATTATCTGCTCTATATATATATATCACAAAGTTCCGTAGTATTATTTTTCTCCGTCAAACTGAACCTCTTTGTAACATTAAAACACTGCCTCTCCGATAAACAAGTAAACTGTAAACACGCACGATGCCGACAAGATAAGCAACTGAATAATCGTTTCATTTATAAATTGTCCGTTTATAAACGTAAATATGTAAAGGTAATGTTTAATAAATAAACACCGATCCAAGATGGAATCTGTTACAAAAAATGATCATTACAGACGCGGTGCACGGATGGCTTAACCGAAAACAATGTTACTTGAAGTGAAATATAGTTGTAGAGCTGATAATACCTTTACTAATATTTACTCGGTGATCGTTGGAGTCGATGACATGATTAAAACAACAAGTCGTACCTGTTAGCGGCATATGTTCATGAACCGTTAGAGAAAATTAATGTTTTTTGACATAGTGATGCGGTTGATTTCTGAAAAATACCTAATTATCATTTAACGATGAAGAATATCACGGCATACTTGATTATGAAAGTATTTCTAAAGCAATTACCGTCACATGAATCTGAATCATTATTGGGCGTAGATAGGACTCTTTCGCCATTTTTGGAGAAGTTAGTAGCTCTGTAATTTTATTTTTGTTTTTTATATAATTTCGGTGGCATTATAATGAAACCTTGCATACGCAACAGGAGATTCGGCAAATGGAATGGGGGAGTATTCAAGAAGATTTCTCATAACTAACGAAAGATTTCCGTTGGGAGTTTGAAGTGAGTTTATTTATTTATTTACAGTTAGTTGCCATTTAATAAAAGAAGAAGGGCGTAGATCATTCAAAAATAACAACAAAGATACATACATACTAATTCTAATAAAGTTAAAGCTAAGAATAAAAAGTGAGTGGTATTATCAGCTCTACACAAACCCATCAGCCGCTCACCCAACCGAACTTGCGAATGCTTCAGATTTTTTTGTTCAAATTCAAAGAAAATTAATTATACTCTTTACCAGCGTGATAGGTTTTAAAAGATTTAGATACGTGTTTTTAATGGCTCCTGTTAGTGGTATAACCGACGAAATGTTCATAGGAAACGCATTTTTCTATTTGATGATATAATTAAGATATTTACTTAGAGATTGGGTCCTGATAGTTGAAATATGCGGTGACGAGTGCCTCCTCTTTATAAATTAACATTTTAAAACAAAGGATTTTGGAGTTAAATCCTATAACAATTTGAGTTATTTGCTTGACTATTTGAGAGAAAGTACAAAAGCTAAATAAAAAAGTATTTAGTCGTGTATTTAGTATGAATGAATAGTACCTACTCGTGGTGTGATACTTTTTTATCTGTGATATCAAAAACTATCTAATTCAATCTATTTTTGAAAATTTTGTGTTAAGGTATTAAATCTTATCAACATTTTCGTTTCCATTGCTTTAACCGATAAAAAAAACAAAAATAAACAAAAAACTTAACAAAAATTTCGATTGCCACGTCAGGGATTCCGTGGCCGAGCGGAAGGACTGAAGGATCGTCTTATCGTCGTGAATTAGAATCCAGTGGAATCTAAAATTATGATAAGACTTTTCATTTCTTAATTCAATCTAACCAATTATTCTGTATTTTACACAATTCTACCGTTTTTTTATGGAAGAGTGGGCAAACGAGCAAGTGGCACACCTGATGGTAAGTGATTGCCACCCGCCCATAGACAACTGCAGCATCAAGAGGCACTGCAGATGCGTTGCCGGCCTTTGAGGTAGGAATAGGCTCTTTTCTTGAAGGCGCCTTAGTCGCTACCTAAGCACTAAGCTACCGCTATGCTAAGCACTAATCTCCTTGCATAAATATACCTTATGCAACTTATAAAGCTCTAGGTATTACGCAGCGCTATTATCCAAGACAGAAGCCAACACCATCCGCGACTTGTTCTAGTCTAAATAATAAATAATACCAGTTACATAACAGGTTTCATTACGGCAGCACTAAATCAGGCTACCTGAGATGCGCTGGGCCATTGCAACATTATGATGTACAGATGGTGGAAAAATTGTTTGTTTAAATGGTAGTTTATTACCGTGTTGACCCTGAGTATCTCAACATTGTAGAATAGAATAGAAAAACACTTTAGTGTACACAAAAGAAACACATAACAGGAAATACACAAAGACAAGTAAGTAGGTACAATGGGCAGCGCTACAAGCGATCTCTTTTAGACAACCTTTGGATGGACTGGAAAAGTACGACAGAATAACGGCGATGTACAAAAAGTGTAAAAATAGGAAAAACAATAACAATAGAAATACTTACCCTAAAAGTATAATTATGAGTAAGTATAGATACTTTTAATAAGTAATGAGAATATAGTACTTATATTATATATACATTATATAACATAAACCACAACATACAAAATTATACTTGACATATTAGCCATACAATATTTTTGTTAGTATCCCTAACACGTTAGTGACTTTTCAGATAAATAGGGATTAAATGTATCTAAGTATTCTATTGACGACCCTCGTAGCGCAGTGGGCGAAAGCCCGCCTGCGACGCAGAAGGTTGTGGATTCGATCCCCGCGACGAGACCAATGTTTTTATGATCCCACTCATATAAAGCTGAAAGTATGTGAGTTTGTTCAGATGTTTGTTTGTATGATGTTTTGTATTGTATAATATCGTCTCCTTCAATGTATTATTATTTAGCACCGCTTCTAGAACACTTATTTCGTGGCGCAGACTCTAAGACTTGGGTTCATCATAAAAGTGTTTTACTTTCTCCCGTTCCCAAACAATTAATGACTAATTAGCAACGTATCAAACTCTAAAGTCTCTTAACAGATTCCCAGTCTCAGTAAATTGTTTCGCGACCCTTTTAAGGGCAAACTTCCGTTACAGCCTCAATTATTTCGCCTTTAATATTCCCTCTGTGGTTTGCAAAGTACTCGAACTCATTATTGTAATTTTGTTAAGAACGTTCGTGATCTCCATTTTGAGTTAAAAAGCTCTGTTGGCAACTTTCAGTTAACTCTAAAATGAAGAAAGTTGAAAATATTTTAATGATAAAACCGTGCTGACCGAGTAGGGTAAAAAATCGACATAATAATCCGTAGGTCTTGTTTAGTTTAGGACCCTAAGAAGGCTGTGTATCAATAAGTTTCCGTCTCAAAAAAGTGAAAGCATATTATCACAATCTATAAACGGTGGAGGAAAATATCGTGAGGAATGTTTGCATTCCGATAAAAAGTGCCTTGCCTCCTGTCACGTGTGAAAAAAAAAACAGTGACACTCCAGGAGTGCCAGCAGTGAATCTTGAACGAGGTGTCAGTAACTGTTCTAAACTTAAAAAAGTATGGCCTCTGTGGGATACGATCCAGTCGCAAGCCGCATCTTAAGCCGAGTTCGCTTATGGCGTTGAGGTCGAAATAGCAGATACTTATACAGGGTGTAAAAAGACAACTACCGAAAACTGAGGGATTGCAATCAGACCATGATAAACATATTAAGCGAAAAAAAACGCAAAAAAATATTTTGACTTAGCTTAGTCATTTTATGTTATTTTCGGTTATTTACTACTATTACAACATAATAAGACCATACCTACCTAATAATTTCATTTATAAAAGAAAAAAACATTTAAAACTCAAAATCCAGCAATCTACGTAAAAAACGCGCCCAAAACATACGAAAACAGTACTCTTCAAACGCTGTTTTCTCCGGATATAATGAATATTTCGGAAAATCCTTTTGGATTTGGTTGTGTGTTGGGATGCTGTATCTACCCCTTTCGGCTTCAGTAGACGTCTTTTTACACCCTGTATACAGAGGTGTCGGTAACGGTAACGGTTACAGTGTACGTCAACGGTTTTTCCCACCTTAAAAATGCCCAACGCGCCTAAAGTTTTCGCTTAGATAAAAGAAAAAAAGCACATTTTAAATTCAAATAGTATTTTTCTTCCATGCATCATCAACCAGCAATTTTTCTGCAATCTGTACATGGCTCTAATCATTTTAGCTATTTGTGTAGCACGGTGGAAAATGGTAATTAAAAGTAGGTACATCCAACTCTCCCCCGGGCGTTCTCAGATAGTCATGCCCTCCATCAAGGCTCTTCATTATAACATGTCATAACTTATTGTTTTTCTTTAAGATGATTGGAAATAGAAGTACAATGAACTTCTTCACAAAAAAATACCCATAAAAAGATGAATATGTACGAATACTACGGTAAACCATTTATGCTAGGATGGTAAGTTTCGGTCTAGTTGTAAATCAGAATGCGCACTAAAACATTCCGAATTTTAGGTGACGAGTTATCACGTATTAGGTATAAAGTAGCTCATCTAGGTACACTATACAGACTATGGCCAAATTTTCCAACATTCAGGGTAGCTACCTTTTCTTTTGTAGTTAGAAGGTTTTGTTCTTAGGAAACTATAGGTTTATTTTCTATACTAATATTATATAGAGGAAAGATTTGTTTGTTTGTTTGTATGTTTGTTTGTTTGAAATGAATAGGCTCCGAAACTACTGGACCGATTTGAAAAATTATTTCACCAATAGAATCCTACATTATCCCCGATGAACAAAGGCTATATTTTATCCCGGGGAAGTGAAGTTTTCCCGAGGGACCGCGGGTAACACTGCGACGGACAGCTAGTGGGTTGTAAATTAATGAAAGACCCCTCATCCATTAAACGGCTGAACAGCTGAAATTCTTAATTCAAAAACAGCCTTGGTGATACAGTCTTTCGATCAAAATCTACTCTGCTTCTCAATCAAGTCTTCAAATAAAAACGTACTCTCCATTCGGAAGCTGAGATACCACAGAGTCACACGTCAAACTTATAACAGCCCTTTTTCCGTCAAGGGTTAAAAACAGCGCATGTTAATATCTTCAGTGGAACTGTTTTAACTAATACCGGGAGCGGTAAACATTTGCATACAAATAGTTGATGGGGATAAATCATGCAGGACAGTAATCTGCGGCCATTTTGACGTACAACGCCATCTGTGTCAACTGGATGAGTTATTATACCCAGGGTTGTAACTGCCAACTTTTTAGAAAAACAAATTGCAAATTCAAATTTGGAATTCTAGTCTATTTTTTGTTGTTAGAAGAGTTTCCGTTTTTGTCGTGATAAGTAACTTCGTATACTCGTAGTTCGTTGTGATTATACTCGTAATAATAAGTAAAAATAGAACCAGTATAGATATATTAGATTATTCAGTCATCCTTCTTATGATTAGGTACCTATATACCTACTATTTTCTATTTTTGTAAAACTTTTATGCAATGTAAAATAATAAAATATGGTAAATTTTCACACACAAACTCAAGACTTTAATTATGCAACTAGGTCGTCCGGGTTCACAATTATTTTATTTATTATATTTATTTATTATATAAGATTTATATAATATATTTACAACACAACATAATTATTGAAAATAAAAACGCGAAATTTCCTCCAATTCCCGCATCAATCATAATCTGATTTGGCAACCCTAAATTTTGAAACATAACATGATTTATACGACAACCCCTTAGAAGATTAACCCTTGGGATCGAACGGGAGGTCATACAGGCCTAGACACTTGTTATTTATTGTTTTTCGCCATGGTTCATCTAGGTGGCATCTTTGTGCCGTGATTCATTTTAGTTTATGCAAAAGTAAATGAGTTTATATCGTCGTAATATTTTAATTATCTTATGCCTATTTATGTATTTTAATTATAAATTTTCTCTGCCAAGAGGCATAGTCTTTTAAATTAAAAGTTTGAATGGCTACCGTTATTAGGTATTAGGATAAGCGATGAATAACATCGCTAAGTCTTACGATACGATACTTATCTTCTCGTTGCACCAACTTGGGTCATTTTACTTTGTATGTATATTCGATTAGAGCATAACTTTCAAATGTACAATTTTCATGAACCTTGGCAGGTCATTATGTAGTGATCACCATCATCATTGGCAGCTCAAATAATAGCCCACTGCTGGGCATAAGCATCTCAATAAGCCAACACTCTCATACTCTATAGGCCCTGGGGGCGGATCTCATCCTGGGTTTTTCCTCATTGGCCTCAATGACCAATGGCTGCTGATTTAAGTATGATATTTGATAAAGTCGTCATATCATTTTGTTTAGAACTTCACATGCTTAAAATAGGAATACATACACCGAATGATTGATGTGTAATCAAATTTAAATACTAATGGTGAATGAAACACAAAATCTCTTGCATTCCAACATCCATTATGCACCCATCATTGTAAATTCTGTAGGGGTTGTCGAGGCCATAATTCAGAAATTGAGCCGATTAATTGATATGAAGGGTTAAACTGGGGTTGTTTTGACGTATGATAACGGGGGGACGTATGATGGCGTTTTTATTGGTGTACTGACAGGTGTTATTGATTTTTTTCTGCAATTCTTTAAGGGCTTATGTATTGTTACATTTTTCAAAAATGCGAAAAATAAGTAAACGGTTTTTTCATAAAAATAAATCTAAAAGTACGGGCAAATACAAAAGTTCATAAACATTTGAAGTTCCTGAATCTTCTATTCGGAGCTGATAGTAAAGTAACCAAAATTGTTGCTTATATAAGACGCTGTGCCATCCACCCTATTTGTAAAAAAAACACATCTTAAAACACACTTCTAGCTACAAAATACTAAAAAACGAACGAAAAGTATAAGCAAAACTTTGCCCTATCCTGTATAGTAGTAGGTTCCTATCAGTCGAATTAACCTATCATGTTCCTGCGACTATTTCTTTTGTTCTAAATACTCATTAAATATTAAAAGTGCACAATTTTATTGTTCCCTAGGACACTCATTCTTTAAATAATTATTCAGTTCACTTTGTTAAATCAAAACCGAATTAAAACAAGCAAATTACACATAATGCCCTTTCTAAAGTCCCAGAATAGGGTCACAGAATAGCTATTTAATTATGTATGTTATCACTCTAGGGAGGAATACTCATCCCACTAAAATAAACTCTATGTTCAAAGCTTTAAGATACAAATTTAAATTAATTTATATTGTAGAGATGACTCGTCTTTTGGCATTATGATTGGGAGTATAATTGGATTCTAATGTTTGAAATTAGCCATATGTCACAAAGATCATAGAGCATTATCACCCCTTTAGGAACCTATTATTGCTTTCTTTGGCTACTTTAAGGCCATCATCGAACTGATACTACGTCGGTCTGTGAGCAGTTGCGTAGCTACCGGAGGGCTAGGCGGTGCTGTGCACCGGGGCCCCTAAGCTCAAAGGGCCCTCGGACTCTGAGTCAGAGCCCGAGGATCCGAGATGGTGACCCCGTGAGCGAAGCCGCGAGCCGCGAGTGAACCGTTCAGCTAGATTACCAGTTCTTTTTTTTGCTCCAGGGCCTATGATCACCTAGCTACGCCACTGTCTGTGAGGATACAGTTGACTAAACCACAGACGAGATATCCGTGGACAAAACATAATGAATGAACGAATGAATATTCTTTATTGATACACGTAAAAATCTTAAAAATAAATCATGATTAACGTTATATACAAATGCACAATAGGCGGTCTTAGCGCATAAACGGGATTTCTCCCAAAAAAAATATAGTCTAAAGCGACATCTCTTCGTCATTTGATTCTGAATGTAGCTTACAATGAGCATGAGTTCACTGAGTGAAACATGTAGATGGCGCTAACCAGTGGTTAACCGATAAATATGATCTTATCAAAAATTTCGAATCTGACGTCAGTGGTTCCGTGGCCGAGCGGTTTAAGGCACTCCGGCTTTAGGAGGATCGTCTGATCGTCGCGGGTTCTAATCCCATCGGAATCGACATTTCATTTCTTACTAAAATGATAGATATATTTTAATCTTCAGCTACTATTTTTGCTTATGAGCAAAAAGGTAAGAGTAGAGGTAAAAGTAAGGTGGGAGGTTGCCTAAGCAGAACCGCAGCTTCACCGTAAACTACGTGCAAAATGTTATTCAAAAACACCTTATTTGTATCCAAATCAGAGAATCCAACAAAGTTATCCATCACAGTGAACTTTAAGTCCAGTTGTTGATTATTGCCAGCTCATGGCTAACTCCCATTATTTTTCCTTAAAAAGCGCAAAGCCAGGATTCTGAATATAACGATTCAACTGTTTTAGAATTGATTGCAGAGTTACGTATTTATAGATAGAGTATTTTTTGATCCGTCACACTGTTTGTCTATGATTTCATTTTTAAAAAGATTTTAGTAAAGTTAGAGATGGTTTGTTTTAGTAGGAACTTTTTTTTAATACATCCACCATTTTTTTTTTTTTTACTTTTTCACTTCGTTTTCAAATTTTTTTTTGACGTGACAACGTCTTATAATTCGATAGAGCCGGCTGCACGCACGAAAAAATGCGGCGTTACCTCGCTCTGAGGCGTTCCATATAAGGCTTGAAGTGCAAGCGAGAGCGCGGAACGAGCGACAAAGAAGCGTTGTCACGTTCAACTATCATCGGTAAACCGACTTTACAGACAACCAATTTTTTTTTTATAAAATATCCTAAGTCTAAGCTATAGATTGATAGATGTAGTAATTTACCAAATTTGTAAAATAATCGAAATATGAACACAAACAGAGACACGGGTAAAAGCTACAAGTCGATAAATTCGTTTGAAGCTATGCTGACTGGCTTATGCAAACCAATTTTGCAAATGACGCGACTGCAAGCAACTTTGTTTACATAACAAATTTCACGAGTTATCATCGTATATCGTTGTGAGCCATGCCTTGCTTAGCATGTAGTGATGTCCTATTCAAATGGGCGCGTAGGTATGTGGAATTTACTGTTTACTGGCTGTAACAAACATGGAAACCTAGCAAGATACAAAGGTTTTAGAATAGCCCAATATTTGACTCCAAATTATGTTTGTTTCCCCTTTTGTATCATAGTATTGAAATCATTTTAAACGAAGACAAATTCAGTAGGTAAATTTTCAAATAAAAAGGCATTAGAAAACCAAACCAGATGCAATATTTAATAAAAAAACAATTTTAACTACCACTTAAAAAACTAACTGCCAAAATTGAACATAAGAACGTTACAAGCTTCATAAGCATAAAAGGCCAGTTCTATTGTTTTGAAAGTCTACGCCATTTCCCTTGAAATGCAACCAATCAGGAAGCATCACATGTCAATCACCAATTACAGCGCACTTTGTCCAGTGTCACTTCGCACTGACCAATCGCCTGTCTGAATTTAAATCTTTGTTCGGAATTTGAATTTTTTCCGCTCGGAATATAAATAATTGAGTTAATACGTTTGATGGTTATCTAATAGCCTTATTAGCGGGAATTTCTAAAATGTGTAAACACGACCGTGGGATTTTTTATCGCTTTATTAATGGACACCTAATTTAAAAAATTATGTTTTCTTTTTCCTATCTTTTCTCTACATGGTTTATGTTGTACTACAGCGATACCTACCCTCGCTTATTTATTAAGAATCAATATCATACCTAATCCTAAAAATAATATACATAAATCAAAGCACATTCATTCACACACCACAACCATGACTAATTAATTTCCCCAAGAGTTACAAGAAAGTGAATTCCTAGCGCACCTGTTTCCATCCAAAATCAGTATTGCCAACCGAACGCGCTTAGTATTGCCAACTAAAAATGCTAATTACCCGTATAAGTGGGCAATGCTTCCTTTCAACGCTCCAAATGAACAAACTGGTTGTTTTTTGAATGAGATTGCCTATAACAATGTGTAAATTGGTTTTAATTTGAAAATTGCATTTATTATGTTAATTGAATGTTGGTCAATGATTTATTGATTTAACTTTATGTTTGTTTTGTTTAAAGTTATGATGTAATCGTTTTGCTTACTATAAAAAATATTATCATAATTATAATAAAGTAGATTTTTTATATTTTGAGATCCGGAATAACATTGTTAAAATGTTATTCATCATATCATAGAAATCAATAATTTTTTTCTTAAATGCTAAAATATGAATCTTAAATCTTTTGTAATCTTTTTTCACTTTCCAAATTGGTGGTACATAAGACAACAAAAAAAAACACTTGCTACTCTAAATCATCGCATTTATTTAATGGTAACTTTTTTTTTAACTTTTTTAATTAATAAAAAACTAAAATAGTTGCAGATCCGACAATTGCACAATCATAAGAAATCTTTCTTTCAAAAGATTTATAAATTGTATTGAATTCCAAGACCTATTAAATAAGTGGGTTCACATTGCAATACATACTTGCCTATTGCCTTCCTCGTAGGGCTGCCAATAATTACCAACTGTTTCTACACCAACACCGACTTCCCTTAGTCTGTTACTAAAAAAAACTAAACCTTACATCGATGGGATACGGTTGATTATGGTATGGGGAGATGTAAAATAAAGTTGGCTATTTTCTAATGAGAAGCGGTTCGTCTCATCCATCAGTCGACGCCAATTACAAGCGATCACGCGTGGCTTAGTTGGCAACCCTATTTCGAGTCAGGATTTTTTGTCGGAGAATCGGTTGAGTATTATCTAGTTCTAAGTATTATGAATGGAAGGTATTGCTATTTGTTTCTTAACTGTACTGCTAGCACAAGAGATGGGTCTAACAGACTTATCCTCACATCGAGTTAATGTGTGTCTAGCTAAAGTAGGAATAAGAGCCAATTTACTTTAAAATAATTATTTATTCAGTAACTGGTGTCTATATGTTGAGACAAAATTTGGTTAAGCATTAGCTTATGCACTTGCTCATGCACTGGCTTCGATCACTCTAGTGTTTTATAATCAGTAGCATTTGGTGATGATGATAATGATGGTACAGAGGTTCTTACTAAATCAATTCTTCCAACATCTATGAATAATCACTTTTTATCAGTACCATCAATAGACAATTTATAAACCAATTTAATTATCCAATAACCAATTAATTACACCTTACATAAGCAGGGTCGTGATCGCCATTTCATAAATCAAGTGCAACGTATAAATTGATATCGATACAGTCATATATCTTGGGAGGCATTAGCTTCGTCACGTGACCAGATAACTATTGTGATAAAATTGTTTTTGACGGCGCATCTGATGACTTCTAACCCTGAGAGGATGAGGTGATGAGCGGAGCGGAAGAGGATGCATACAAGCTTTCAACTTAATTATATGTCATCGTGACCTGACCGTCTTACCTTTAAGACTTTGCTGCAGATAAGATACTAAATGCAGATGCAGATAACAAGATAGATCATACAAATATTTATCCCGTGGAATTGAACCCGCAACCTTCTACGTCACAAGCGCGCCACAGGTGTTGCCAAACGTTATTTTGTAAAGAGAAACTTCACTATGATCAAGGATCATTCAAAAATCACCATGAACTAGATCTAGGAAACGAAAGTTTATAACTGAAAAAATGAAAATAAAGTATCCAACTCTTAAAATTTGATACCCAATTTAGAATCTAGAAGAACCTAATGAAAAAGTTACTGTATCCACCAAGCACAATCCCAAAAGCTTGTGTGAAAACATAACTAACAGAGAACCGCCATTGATATACGATTAGTTTGACGTTATTATTCAACCATGATGTTTTCTAAAACCCTAGCGCCATAACAACGTCCGTAAATTGAAATTTTGAATCAAATGCAAAAAAAAAAATATGCATGACATGACTCATGATAATTCTAATATTCGAAAGATTGTATGCTTGATTGTAGATCTGCTGCAATTGGGGTTAAATTGTAAATTAGCATGTTTACTCATACGCTCCTCACATATGCCTGTAAAAGTTAAAAAAAAAAACAAGAAGAGTGTCATCAGTTGAGGTGGAATTATGATCCACACAAGAAGGATAGAAGCTGAATTTGAGAGAATCCAATTATTATGTTCTACAAAAACAGAGGCCTTGATCTAAGCCCTGCTGAATGATGAACAAGCTGATGATTATGATGTTTCCGTAGGTATATAACGGTCTCCGTTTTTCGGAAAAGCAAAGCGTGAGAGAATCAATTTTATTGGTGAATTATTCAAATCACGAGCCAAAGATAACATGGAGGATAGCCATATTGGATGAAATGTATGTAATTGTGAACTGCAGTTAGTTTATATGGTGATTGTTATTTAGAACCAGTGTTTATTTAGCTGTCGTTTAACGGTTGTAATAAGTATGTTCAGTGTGGATCGTTTTGTCTGATAAATAGGAGTAATAACGCCAAATTACTATTTAAAAAATAAAAATTCTTTGATAAAGTTGAGGAAAACATCGAAGTAAAGTCTACAAGTATCGCTTAATTGTAGGTTTAGGTACTGAGCAAGTTCCTAGCACCTACATTCCACCACAGAAAAAGTCATAGTGTTACGTCAACATATGACGCTTCATTATATTGGCGACCTCTGTGGCACAGTGGGTGAAAGCCCGCTTGGGACGCAGAAGGTTGCGGGTTCGATCCCCGCGGCGGGATAAATGTTTGTATGATCTGCAAATATTTATCTCGGGTCTGGGTGTTTCTATGTATAATATGTATGTATTTACAAACAAAAAGTATATAAGTAATATATCAGTTATCTGGTTCCCATAGTACAAGCTTTGCTTAGTTTGGGGCTAGATGATGCTGTGTGAAATGTCCAGCATTATTTATTTATTAGGTAATTATCTTCGACCGAGATCAGTCAAGATCTGATCGATTTTTTATTTTATTTTCAAAAAATAAATATTTGCATGTAGGTAGTTATAGGTACTACTATCGCAAGCGATAATGCGCAAAGCTGTGCCAGCTTTAAATAATTGTTTTTTTTTCAGTGTGAAGAGAAATTCCTCATGTCCAAAGTTTTCTTTATGCTTCTAGGGACCGTGTCCGAATGTATAAAAACAAAACCATCATACGAAACATTAAGCCCTCTAATCGCCTCCATACATCCCCATTGTCACATATTCACCCTCTTTGGCGAACAATCCAAAGGCATTACTCTAAGGCGATCTGTCAACGGCTTAATGGCATCGAAACAATTTCTCAACAAAAAAGGAGGAAGCACACGTCCCTATACGCCACTTCCGTTTCCTTACAACAACAAAAAACCAACAAAACCGAGAAAATCCTGTGTCAACTTTGAAGCTTTACCCTACATTTCGATTCCCCAGAACTTTGTACTATACGTCAATGTGGTATGGTTGTAATTCGTTTGGAAAGAGTGTGCTGTGCAAAGGAAACCATTATTTTTCGAGGGGTTATTGCGAAGGCATTTGTATCGGGAATTTGAAGAAGTTCGACAGTTTGTTCCGAGTGCATTTCATCATTAATCAATGTTTTGTTCTCAGTTCGTGAACGGAGCGATATTTGTGTTTTACCTGTTTTCCTTGGGGGACTTTTTGGTTTGACAGTTTTTCTTTGTAATTGATTGTTTGTAGGATTTTTTCTCGAGTTTCTTTATTTGTTTTTTTTTATTCGTTAGCTAAATTATCAATACTAGAGATATGCATGTCAAGTATTTCATCAGTCATTATAATAGTTATTTACATCCACTTTTATGTTTCTTTTAAAAACTAAACATTTTCAAAGAAAATATTGAACGGAAATAAAAGAAATGATTACTGCTGAAATATTTTGCTGGAGTATTAAAAAAACTATGATATTACCTAGAGAGTATTTTAATCACAAACAATAATTTCCTCAGGAAGCTAACGTCAAAGAGGAAAACCTCGTGAAGTATTAATAAAGAAGAGTATCTTAACAGATGAAGTTATTGAGAGACTAGTCAGCTGCATTTTCTTAAAGGAGCCAAGAAAATGATGTCCGATCAGGCGGTTCAGTTAGTGTGGATAAGACCATAGTATTATTGTAGAACAAAATTTGAAAAACGTTTCATGATTCACACATTATGTATCTGACATAATGTGTGAATCATGAAACGTTTTTCATGATTCACACATTCCCACATTCACTCACACATCCCTTTCTAAAAGATCTCGAATGCTTGGATCTCCAAGCATTCGAGATCTTTTACTTTTTATTCGGTACCTTGGTTTTCCATATGGGAAGCCAAATGATACATTTTCTAGGCGTTATTCTCATCCAAAAAGTGTTTGTTGTAAAATGTTAACTTACAATACTATTACTGAAAAACAACCGCAAACTATATAAGGTAGGCCCCCCTAAGGTAGGCCTAAAATCTTTATCGAAGATCGATAAAGACTTAAGATATTTTTTTTAGCCAAAATTAGTGTGGTATAGTTTTATTTTTAAATTCTTGGCGAGATAAGCTGGCTCGTTCTCTAAGGACCCACAACTGCACATTGCGAAGTGGTGAATAGAGAGTCCCTTGCCTTGCTGAATTCAGGCTGAAAATAATAATGTCTTATCCACACTAATGTTTTCATTGCAACTTCATAACGGTAGCTTCAGATAAAATTGCACGTAGCATAAAGGAAAGCTGCGGATATAGAAAATCTCTCAATACCAGCCTTTGGATTTGAGCTCAAAGCATGGCTCCCGTCCAGGTTCTAATAACTTGGGATAGAACGGTGGATATTTTACGCTAAGAGATTGTAGTGGACCTACTTGTGTTTTATATTTAAGTATTTACAGAAATTAAAAGTATATAAACAAAAAGTATATAAGTAGTTAAGTAGTATATCAGTTATCTGGTTCCCATAGTACTTTGCTTAGTTTGGGGCTAGATGATGCTGTGTGAAATGTCCAGCATTATCAAATTCTGATTACATTATCAAATAACAACAATGAATAGCCATAGAAATATTTTTTTTTGGGTATCCAAAAAATATATTTATAAAACTCCGGCACCAGGAATGGCCATTCAACGAACTTACTTTGAATTGCCATACAAAATCAATTTTTCACATGCCAAACAGCATCGCAATTGCTAAAAGGCTAAAGAGCATAGGTGCGGTCATAGGCCCTTAGTTACGCCGCGGTCCAGTCTGGTCTCGGAGGAAACCATTAATAATCCTTTATGTCTTGATTTCCTCACCTACAAATTGATTATTCAGTTGTGTTTGCATTACGTTTATCTGTGTGAGAATTATTATATGCAACTGTGTAATTAAAAGTACACCGTTGTAAGTATTTGATTGTTTGTTGTCATTTGAATTCGTGAAGACAAGAAAATATAGGTGATGGTGAAGAAGGTATGTTTTGGTAATGGCAACATTATTTGGACCTAGGTATTCATTTTTCAAAGTAGCGAGAGCAACACAAGTTTTAGCTATCCCTATCCGTAATTATTTCTCCCTCTAGACGTCAAGATCTTGCCCAATCATTTTGTTTGTTGACTACAACGCTGGATTGTAATTATCATAACGTGTATGATGTGTCACTGAACCACAGAAATAATATAAAATCCGTGCTGATTGCTAATACAAGATGCGATCGTGTGAGATAAGCTTAGTTTTAGTTTTAAGAATAGTTAAGATAGATCAACTTATGCGGCTGTTACACGAGAAGAGTTGCTCGCACGCGAGCGGCGTAAATTCGTATGCGATTATCCCTCGGCAAAACTCGCTAATTGAGTCTCGCCTGTGGTTGTTTACATTTTGATAGAAACTCGTTAAAAAGACGTCTTTTTTACGAGTTTCTGAGCTTAGATAGTGAGAATTGTATTCGAGAGGCGAGGCTCGAAGCATTTGTTTACACTAGGCGACCATATTATTGCCTAGATGAAATCGCCGCTCGCATGCGAGAAACTCTCCTTGTGTAAGGGCCGCTTAAGAAAGATTATTTATCGGCGACCACGGCTTTCATTGTCTCTTTTGAACCACACGCCGTTGCAATTTCCTGGAATAAAGTAGGTATCATTTTGCAAGAACGCCGTACAGTGACATTTGCTATAAAGCGAAAAAACAATAAAAATTACCAATACCGTTAAACTTAACAGTACTTTCATCGCATTACATCGTAACTTACCAAATCTTATTGAAAACATTCATAGTATCAGATTTCAAACAGTATTTTTTGCGAATAAGCCACACTAATAAGCTACGCGATCTTATTCTGCTCGGGAGAGCTATAAATTGAGAGGCAACACCGACGGGGACGTCCAATTGAACACGACACGGTATGGGACATTTTTTGATCATTCAATTTTAATTGGGAAATTCGTATTACATTTTAAAATGATGAAGTGAGTAAAAAATACTTCCTAAATATCAGGAGAGGAAATAGCTTTTAAAAAAGTGTTATTTTGAGTAGTAAAAATCACGTGGATTCAGTTACAACAAGAACTACCGACCGATGCTATCTCCCGAATCTATGTCTTGTGTCCGCGACTTGTGTTTGTGGACAACGGGGTAATTTGATACAGTTATGACTTGCGTGGACTCACGGACAAATACTTGCGACCAGTGAAATACAAAACATTTTGAATGATAACATATTGTTTAAAACTAAAATTATAATAAACTCGAGAACGAAAAAATCAAGTCATCTAAAAAACCTCAATATCTCAAGAATTATTAATGTAATACTGAAATTATGGTTGAGCATTTTTGTTGTTCATAAACGCAAACTGAAAACTGTGAATCTACCTATACCGTAATAAAACCGGTTAGTTGCATAACACAACCTAGGGTGTAAAAGCACCCTTATTTGGTGTTCGTGTGAAAACCTGCATCTTTGACAGCTCAACATTTTATAGACCGTGTCTTTACTGAATACAAGCTCGATTAAGCTGAGAAAATGGTAGCTGAACAAGCTTACTCCAACATTATATTGTCTCAAGCAATACATCGTATGGCGAAGAGTTACACAAGCTTTGCTTTGTTCGGAGTCTAAAAGCGATATGTAGAATGTCCTCCACTGCTTGTGGTATATTGTTTGAGAACTTTTTGAAGTGAAAAGGCGGCTTCTTAAGGCGCGTTTGGCAGTTTTGAGATGACAAAAAATTCTTGGATTCGCCTCGAAAAGGTCACGTGCCACACACGTGACTGCTCACTAAGGGTTATTTGTCAAGTTTAGAACCGTTCAAGTTTTCACTTCTGCCGGCACTCCTAGAGTGCCAATGTTTTTTTTTTCAGTGGTGCTTTCAAAGAGGCATAGCCGTAGTAAACCGTGGTATTTATGTGGTAGTCCGTTCTACGAGAGTGCAGAAAGCTTGAACATTGATCTTCCCTATGTCATATGTCCCAGCACGTAACTCCAAGTCAATAAATCGAAGCTCACTCCATATTAATTAGCTCGCGTGCAGCTACTGCACATTCATGATTTACATACGCAATGGTGTATTTAAATTTATTTATGAAAAATGTGTCCATTTATTTTGTAGGTATGATCTATGCACATGATGTATTGCGTGTGGAGCTGGTTTTATTTAAAGCAGCATTTAATGCTCGCTTGTTGTGTATGTAATTTATTGGTCTTAGGAATGTTATTTGTTTTTAAATGACTGTTATTGGAGATTTTACATTGAAGAGGTGGTGAAATAACGGTTGTATGAGGCTTAGGAACATTTTGGAACAAAGTGGTGGCAATATTTTATAGAAGAGGTAGTACGAATGGGCTGATCGCACATTTGCCCGCGCCGTACGCGCCGCAGTCATTTTTCTATAGAAAAAATACTGATGACGTCAGAAAATGCAGCTAGCTTTTGACGTCTCAGCATTTCCTCTATTGAAATGACAGCACGGATGGTCATGCGACCACCTCTCTGTATTCTGTGGTGAGAGTGAATGAGAGGGAAATTTTTGTGAGTCAGGATCGTATCCAGTGGAAATTAGTGATTTTTTCATGTATGTATGAAACAGGTAAGTAGCTGTTAGCTGATATCTTTAAAGTAGGCTGAGCCTCCTCGCAGATTGCAGACTTTCTATCGGCCGATAGTTGAGACGGAATATACTTTGGCTCGTAATGAGTATGGAGAAGAAGGTATAGCCCGTCTCAACTATCGGCCGATTAGAAAGTCTGTAGTCTGCGAGCCTTTTTTGCAAGGATCTAAATCCATATCCAAAGGTTGAAAGTCAAGATTCCATTAATTCGTTAATGACCAATAAATGGTCCATTAGTAATTGAACTTAGACCTTATAGCCATTTGCATAAAATCTTTAATTGCTTTGCAGGATAAGCCGACCCCGGCGTTTCTCAGGGTAATCCTCGACCTCTGAGACTAATGTTCGCGCCGGGCGTCGCTCGCATTGTGCTTTATTTGTATTCGCTAATGTATACAATCTCTAATTACACGCAACGCCTTCTCGATTGCTAGGGCTGTCACAGATAAAATATCCTACTGGTTCTTAGCTTTTTTGATATTTAAAAACACAATTAAAAACACAATAAAAACACTTTCATTCTCAAATACGAGAATGAAAGCTAGAACGTGTCATAATTTTAGAAAACAATAACTAAAATACTCAACTAAATAAACTTACTTTTTTTTGTACTTTAGTTTTTGTTTTGTTAATTTCTAAAAAGTCCACAATTACTCTGTAACGATGACTTAGATAGATAGATAGAATAGATAGAAAATACTTTATTGCACACCACATAATAAAAATAAACAAAAATGGAAAACTAAATGGTAACGCCATCTATACACACAATACATTCACAATTATTTCTTATTTTATCTATGATTCCAATCCCAATCTTTTCCTTCATTCATTCCTTGAACGAGACAGAAAAAAGAAGAACTCACTCACTCAGCTGTCAGTCTGTCTGGTTTCGCTCGCATCGCACGCACGCAAAATAATTTATATCTAAAAATACCGGCCGGTGTAATCAAAACAAATGTGAATTATTGGTGGAACTCCAGAGCCAGCAGAAGCCGTAAGTCCTTTAATCCAATCTCCACCATAATTTCTGGTCCTTCAGCCGCATATCCTTTCCTTCCTATCGCCTACATTATATATTTTTAATTACACTACACAAAACTACGCCACATTCTTTACACGCATCCGCTACTCAAAATTACTTTACTTTCGCTAAATCTCCTACGCAAAACGCATTCAATACATTCACGCTAATATTTCAATCAAAAATAAGCAAACACTTGCATCTCTCACGCATTGTTTCTTACACACCGCACACGCAACACATACTCCTGCGCCGCCATTTTTTCCCGTGTTCACAATTTTATTTCTGTGTTATTCTAACTTGTGTTTACTACTCAGTGCCTATCTGTTTTACCTACTTTGTGCATTATTGTGATACCTGTGCCTACTTTATTTGCTATTTTCCTTACGTAATATTTATTCAACAAAATGTCGCTGGATTCGGATCCTACAAAGTTAAAAAACAATGTTACAATGCTTACTGCAAAACAACAAGGCTTATTCAAGCTAGTACAAAATATGTACGATTTAAGTGCCGAGTGTAGTATAAGTGACGAAAAAACGATGACAAGATCCGATACAGCTGCAATGAAATCATTTCTTATACGCATAAAATCGTTAGAAAAGGTCCGTCAGGAGTTTATAGAGGTTACTGAGCAGTTAAATTTGGCAATATTAGCCGCGCATCCAAAATCCGTCGTCGACTTCGCGCAATTGCTTGCATTTGACGAACTTTACTGCCACATCAAATCGGTTGAACACGAGGTAATCAGTGCCAAATCCGTCACTCCGAAAACATCAACGCAGACTAATAATAATAATTTCGATGTTCTGAAACGCAAACTGCCTGCTTTGGAGTTAGTGTCCTTTGATGGTTCGCCCAATAAATGGGTCATGTTTTATGAGAACTTCACCGCGCTCATACATAACAATACAAATCTCTCTGACGCGGAAAAGGTACAATACCTTATTGGAAAGTTGTCCGGCAAAGCTCTAAGCATTTGTGCGGGCATCCCTCCAATCGCTAGTAACTACGCAATTTTGTGGAACACGCTCAAAGATAAGTACCAAGACAAACGGACACTAGCTACAATGTACCTAGAACAAATACTTAACTTTAGGGGTAGTCAGAACCCGTCTTCTAACTCGTTAGACGCATTCATAGAACATTTCTGTGCCGCTCAATCCGCATTGAAACAGTTAGGTATTGATGATCTCTCAGACTTTATCTTTACGCACTTAGCTTTATCAAAACTAGACAAAGAGACCGTCAACCTGTTCGAACAAGCGCACCGCGATGAAAAACTACCTAGCTTCGAGCAATTGGCAAAGTTTATAAAGGAACAAAGCAAGATTCACTTGCTGCGTAATACCGGGGCAGGGATACATACTTCTACTAAACCGCAACCAAAACCATACAATAAACCGCGATTCCCGGCTACTGTGCACTCTGCACAGACATTTGTTACTCAAAATGCGAATAATAATAATTTTCCTAAATGTGTTTACTGCAAAAATGAAAATGTACACCCGTTGTACCGCTGTGAGGCCTTCCTCAGGTTGAACGCCGCCGCTAGAAATAACTTCGTACGCTCTAACAATTTATGCCCAAATTGTCTAGGATTTCACAATATAAATTCATGCCGCTCATACAACAGATGTAGTGTGTGTAATCGCATGCATCATACGCAATTGCATTTTGATTCAACTCGAGTTGAATCCGCTAACGCCCGCTCGCCGCCGACGGCCGCTCGCGCACGGCCGCCGCTTGTTGCCGCTACGTACGACGAGACGCCTGATACCTACGCTGCGCCCCCCTCTGCGGGGCACGCACCTGCGAAGTCAGCGCAAGCATTTGACCAAGCGGAGCAAGGTCCGAACCACACTATGCACGATAGTGTCGCCTTTACCACCACGCGTAACGCGAGTAATACTACAGTACTGCTACCTACTGCTGTGGTATACGTTTATAACGACGCAGGCGAACGACTTAAAATGAGAGTTTTTCTAGATAGTGGATCGATGTGTCACTTTATCACAAAATCATGTTGTGATCGCTTAAACATAAACATAACGCATGCGCCCTCAGAGGTTAGAGGTATCGGCCTCTCGGTTAAACCTGCAATAGGTTTCGCGAAATTCACTATCCATTCCCGCTTCGACGCACGCTGTAGTTACACGATCAACGCTCGCGTAATGGATACAATCACCGACAGAATGCCTAGCGCACTGATAGACACGTCCGAATTAAATCATCTGCGTAACTTGCCGTTAGCTGATGAAGAATTTTACGCACCCGCTGACATTGACTGTCTTATTAGTAACGAGCTTTTCCCTTTCTTGTTAGGTAGCCGCAAAGTAACATATCCAGGCTCCTCAGTCGTTGGAGTTGAGACTTCGCTGGGGTACGTGGTGATGGGACGCGCAGACTGTGTTCCGTATCCGTATTCGACTATAAATAACAATCACGCTTATCACGCGGTCATCGAACCCACGCTAGAGGATTTAACCCAGCGGTTCTGGGAACTAGAGAGCGTACCTACTAAAAAACATCTTAGTCCGGACGATGAAGCTTGCGAACGCTTATTTAAAAACACTGTTTCTCGCGATGAGACCGGCCGGTATACGGTTGCGCTTCCGTTTAAATACGAACCAACTGAGCTCGGTCGCTCCGATAACATAGCAAAAACGCGCCTATTAAATCTAGAAAAACGCTTAAACGCTAATCCCGACTTACGAAAAGACTACAACGCAACCTTACAGGATTACATCGATAAAGGTTACCTAAATAAAGTAGATAAACCCGCGCCCGGTCCGTGCTACTACATCCCGCACCACGCTGTCTATAGGCCCGATAAGGCAACCACTAAAACGAGAATCGTACTAGACGCAAGCTGTAAAACAAGTTCAAATAAATCGCTCAATGATGTTATGTACACGGGACCTAATTTACAAACAAACATTTTCGATCTGTTGATCAACCTTCGATTGTTTCCGATAGCCCTTTCCGCTGATATTGAAAAAATGTTCTTTCAATTAAAATTAAACGAAAATCAAACCCGCTTTCAACGCATTCTATTCCGCTTTAACTCGGACGACCCAATTTCGACCTACGAATTTACTCGCGTCGCGTTCGGCATATCTAGTTCGCCATATTTGGCAATGCGAGTCGTGAGACAGCTCGCTGATGATGAGCGTACACGTTGGCCCGTTGGCGCGTGGGCGGCCGAACGTCATTTCTTCATGGACGATTACGTATCATCTGTATCCACAGTCTCTGAAGCTGAACAGCTGTTTCACGAACTCACGCATCTCTTCAAGGCCGGAGGTTTCAATCTCGTCAAGTGGGTCACTAATAGCACCGAGCTAATGCAACGCATACCTATAGATAAACAAGCTCCTGATATCGTAAATTTCGATGAAAATAATAATATTAAAATTATCGGTCTTCAATGGAAAACCCATGAAGATTCTTTCTTTTTCAAAGTCAACTACGCTAACCACGCTAAATGTACCAAACGCATAATACTTTCGGTGGCCGCCCGCCTTTTCGATCCGCTATCTTTACTCGGCCCGGTCACCGCGCTATTAAAATTACTTGTCCAAGAATGTTGGAAACGCAACTTGGATTGGGATGACGACGTCCCCGCGGACATAGCAGACCAATGGTCTCAATTTCAAAATGAAATTCACGTCCTAGAAAATATAAAAATTCCACGCCATGTAGGTATTTTTCAAAATTCGCGAAATATTTCGCTCATTGGTTTCGCTGACGCGAGCGAAAGGTGTTACGGCGCCGCTATCTACTTACGAGTCAGCCAAGGTGAGAGTGACGTAGGCGAAGTAATTCTACTTTGTGCGAAATCAAAGGTTGCTTCCTCAAATAACATTGTCACCCTGCCGCGACTCGAACTTTGCGCTGCCTTACTCCTATCGAATCTAATCGTAGCCGTACGCGACTCCGTTAGCGAACGCATTCAAATAAATGAAACCATCGCCTTTTCAGATTCTACGATTACATTATCGTGGATTCGCGCTCCGCCATTTCGATTCCAAACGTTTGTCGCTAATCGAATATCCGCGATAAATGAAAACTTGCCGGCTCGACATTGGTTCCACATCCCGGGGAATGAAAACCCAGCGGACATCATTTCGCGACCTGTCATGCCTAGCAAGCTCGCGGATAACCGCCTTTGGTTTCATGGCCCAACGTGGCTCGCGCGTCCATTTGGCCAATGGCCAATACAAACTTACGCTAAACCTTTACCAGTCAATGAACTACCTGAAACAAAAATTAATACATATGCCGTTCAACCCGTTGAACATTCCGACGTACTATACAGCCTAGCAAATCGGATGTCTAAGTGGAATAAATACCTACACGCAGTAGTCTACGTCCTTCGGTTCGCAAAATTATTAAAGCCACGCAATGAAATATTAGTTCACGATTTAGAAACCGCTGAAAAATACATTCTCCGTAGCATTCAAAAGAAACATTTTCGCGATACAAACATTCCTGCTTTACAAAAATTAAACGTTTTTATTGATACAGATAACCTCATTCGTGTAGGCGGACGTTTGAGTAACGCTCAATTAAATTACACGCAAAGACATCCAATCGTTCTGCCCGCCAATGATCCCATCGTATACCTACTGGTCGATCATTCTCACATTGTTAACTCGCACGCAGGCCCAAGCCTCCTTCTAGCTTTGCTAAGACAGAACTATTGGATTCTCTCTGCTAGAAATATGATACGTAAACGCTTGCGTAATTGCAATGCATGTTTTAAAGTAAAACCTAAAAATACTTGCCCTCTTATGGGCGATTTACCCCATTTTCGGGTAAGCGAAGTTAAAGGTTTCGTTTTCACTGGGGTTGACTATGCCGGTCCTTTTTACGTAACGCCTTATCGCCGACGCGGAGTAAAAAGCGTCAAGGCTTATCTCTGCTTATTCGTTTGTCTCATTACAAAGGCTCTACACTTGGAGTTAGTTTCCGACCTGAGTTCAGAAATGTTCTTGGCAGCGTTCAAACGTTTTATTAGTAGGCGGGGTCCGGTTTCAATGATTCTAAGTGATGGAGGCACTAATTTTGTGGGAGCTAAAAGAAAACTTGATGAATTACATTCATTTCTAACTTCTAATACGCATAATAAATATCTTGATCAAAATTTGTCTGACTTACATATTCAATTTAAAAGAAATCCTCCGCTAGGGTCTCATTTTGGAGGCATTTATGAAAGTAATATAAAATCTGTCAAAACGCACCTAAAGAGATCGATTGGGAATCAGATCTTGACATATGAAGAGTTAAGCACCGTCTTGGTCCAAATAGAGGGCATTTTAAACAGCCGTCCGCTGTGTGTTTTAAGTTCTGATCCAAACGAACTTGAAGCTCTAACACCGTCTCATTTCTTGAACATAACACCTTTGAAGTATCTTCCTGCGCAAGATGTTCTTAATACACCGGAAAATAGATTAACTCGCTACGAATTACTAAATAAACTCGTTCAAACATATTGGCATAGATGGAGAGTAGAATACTTGACCTCACTTCAAAGCAGGCAGAAGTGGAATGTAACAACTGAACCCATTCAAAAGGGCCAAATAGTAATTGTTAGAGATGATAATGCTCCAGTTTTGAGCTGGCCTATTGCTGTGGTAGAAGAGCTCTATCCTGGTAGAGATCAGATCACTAGAGTCGCAAGAGTCAGAACCAAGACTGGTTCTTATGTTAGGCCTGTTGTCAAACTTTATCGTCTACCTCTTCAATAAACTCTTGACTCTTTTCTTTCATCGTAAAATGTTATGTTAATAATTGCAAATAAACATCCACTAAATTCAAAATTCTCTTTGTTGTTTATCTAATTTATTGTTTTGTTCATTCATAATTTCTATTCAACGCACATCATGCACATGGTGGTTATTCAGAAGGTATTCCTTCAGCCCGGGGAACAATGGTAACGCCATCTATACACACAATACATTCACAATTATTTCTTATTTTATCTATGATTCCAATCCCAATCTTTTCCTTCATTCATTCCTTGAACGAGACAGAAAAAAGAAGAACTCACTCACTCAGCTGTCAGTCTGTCTGGTTTCGCTCGCATCGCACGCACGCAAAATAATTTATATCTAAAAATACCGGCCGGTGTAATCAAAACAAATGTGAATTATTGGTGGAACTCCAGAGCCAGCAGAAGCCGTAAGTCCTTTAATCCAATCTCCACCACTAAACAAAAAACACAATGACATACAATCGGCGGTCTTATCGCTAAATAGCGGACTCTACCAGACTTAGTCCGTAAAGGTACTCTCATGTTTGTACCTACAACTCGGTTTCCTGTGACACAGGTCTACACCTCGTGCGGGGACCATCAGTAAGTATCTAGTATAGGTTCGTTGGCAAAATAAAGTTATTTGTATTTTTGTATTTGTAAATTAAATTACATCTATACTAATTTTATAAAGAGGAAAAATTTGTTTGTATGCTTCATAATGCTCAATGTTGTAAAATTTTGCTACACTCTGCATAATTTTATTTTAACTTGACTAAACGTAAGCCGTTCGGTTAGGGCCTCAGTTTATTATGCACCACGGCCCTTGGCTACCTAGCTACGGCACTGAGATCTCCCCAATTCTTTCCAAACATCTCACTCCAACCTAACCAGTAATAAGTTGCCCAAACGACAATACCAGTAACAGTGTTCATCTAGGTAAAATCTAGGAGCTTATCGCGAATATATTGCCACAATAACCAAAGGGCAATCAAAGCTATCTAATTAATAACTAGGCACAATCACGATAACAGTACTAGAGGAAATAATAAAATTTACTAAAACCCCGGTGATCTTTGCAAGCAACTTTCTACTCTCACGGTAACTGTGTATATAACTAGCTAATTAGCACCACTTACAATGTTGTAGATCGAGTATGTTGTATACAAGTACTTGCAATATAATTTTAAAACTGGGCTAAAAAGTTTAAGTACGAAGTTTGGGTGTTCTGATATTAAGTAAGCACTTAATGCTTCTTAATTGCGTGTTATGAAGGATTTTTTTAATTTTATAGGGTTCCGTATCCAAAGGGTAAAATGGGAACCCTATTACTAAGACTTTGTTTTTTTTTATTTTTATTTTAATTAAATAGGTCAGCATTTGACCTCACTCTGCCTGATATTAAGCAGTAGTCAGGTCTAAGATTATAATCTTGATGTCTGTCTGTCACCAGGCTCTCATGAACCGTGATAGTTAGACAGTTGACATTTTCATAGATGATGTATTTCTGTTGCCGCTATAACACGAAATACTAAAAATCAGAATAAAATATATATTGAAAATCACGTTTGTTATATGGGAGTCATACAAGAAACGTGATTTTTTGCTGTTTTTATAGTTAATCAAAGTCAAAGTGAAGTCAAAGTCAAAATAAGTTTATTCATTGAAATCACTTTGGATTGTTTATGGTGCGCGAGTCCCACTCGCACTTGGCGGATTTTTTTGTAGCTGTTTGTGTGTTTGTGTTCTAATCATTCTTTCAATCAACCATTGGACCAATGTTTATGAATACTGAGCGAAGCTCTAGATAGTTTTTTGTCCTTTTCATGTCAATGAAAACATAGGTCAAAACGACTGTGCTTTTTCCGATTTCCTTTTCTTTGACAACCCTACGCATTCAGCAAGTCGCCAGCGTCCTAGGTGTTGTCCCAATCCTAATTAGGAGTCCGAAGGTGTCGGAACCCTTGTTTCGTTCTATTCTGGAACGTGTACTAGAATAACCTTACTGTGGGATCGGAATAATTAACTTCATTGTGCTCTGGGTAAAGGGATTTGCAAAAATTCTTTAAAAATCTAAAAATAGAAAGGATTATTTTTAGAATATAAAGGACCTTAGACACCATACAAGGACTCCGACAGAAATCCTATATTAATGTAAATTGAGTTTTACTAAAGGGCCATACCGGATGATATTCTGTCTGTGTGTTGTGTCTGGGTGTTTCTATATATAATATGTATGTATTTACACACAAAAAGTATATAAGTAGTATATCAGTCATCTTAGTACCCATAACACAAGCTCTGCTTACTTTGGGCTAGATGATGCTGTGTGAAAAAGCATTATTATTTATTTATTTATTCTATCTGCTATATACATCATCTTAAATGGATCTCAAGTGAATTGAGAAGAATATCCAAGGTCTTGGGGATACAGTTCCATACTATTCTCGTGTCTTTTCTTAGGTGGAGTAACCATAAAAGCCAACCACCACTATCGGAGACCATATTATGTTAACTATCATTCATCACATTCAAAACAGGGTATTTACTTTGTATTATGTGTAATATAGTATATTATGCGTGAACTAAACAATTACCATATAAATGATTAATATCCTCAAATAGCATGCTGTCACGAGAAACATCAAAATAAGCCTTCGTAGACTCGTGCGCAGAATGCGTGACGGTTTTTTTATGTTCTATTGTTTTTCAAATGAGCGGCTGCTATTGGCCGAAATTTGTATGGGAGGTGGGTGGGCCTTGTGATTGGTCGACGCAGAATGAATGCAAAATGATGGCTGGTCTATTGGCGTGACAAGATGTATTGTAGAATAAATTATGCTATCTTGATTTATTCGTAAACCAGTTCTTTAATTGTTGCGTTGTAATAAGTTGGGTTCATTAAACCATTCTCTATGATTGGTTCGTGATTTTTGGGTTAATGATTGACTTATTACCTTCTTTTAATTATGAAGAACAGGTAACCATGCATAATTATTATTAATAGTTATGTTCGGCATTAGATTGAAATAGGCAAGTAAATTAAACTTAAAGCTCTATTTTCACTTACCTACTTTTCAATTACTACAAGGGCGGTGTGATCAAAGTGGGTAAAGTAAACATAAACTTTATATTCCTTGATTCTTTCAATAGACGATAAAATCAGACGTGCACAGGACGGCCAATAGAACTCACCCTGAATGATGTCGTTGCGTACTCATCTTGAGCTATCCAAGCCTTTTGTTTTTTGCCTTTATTCACCAGACTGCAAACAAAAATTTGTCTGTTTTTGCCACTCCCAGCAAAATGCAAATGACTCAACGAGAAAATCTAGAAAACTAAAAGCCTAATTATTATTTTTAACCGGGTATTTAACACGTACCTATTGTACCTATTGTTGTTATAATTATGTCACCAAATCACGAAAGTTTAAAAAGTTTAACTAAAAGCCTATTATGGCCAAAACTTTAAAAAAGGGGTAACTTTGGGACTTCTTTTTAACAAGTACAGCTCATTAAATCTTGTAACTGACTGCGATTTTGACAGATGATATCCTTAAGTAATATATATTTTTTTACAGACTTGTAAACTCGTATATTCCATGTCTTAGATGACTTTTAAAATCACAAAAGCGCGGCCTCTTCTGGAATACAGGCCGTTAAAATGCAAATTAGACAAAACTGTATTTAACTGTGATTCAGTCTAATCTGTACTTAGGAGTTAAAAATGCCTTAAGCTATGACTACTTTGTCGGTAATTGTTGTGTAGAGCTTCTTAAACGCCATTAATTTATCTACAGTTGCGACAAGAGCGTTCAATCACGCTTGCGTATAATCTGCCGTGTATGTTCCCACGTGGTATTGAGCGAGAGTAAGGCTCTTCCACCAGAGATCTGATATGCTATGATGCGGGAATGTGAAAGCTAAGCTATGAAATGTGTTCCACTGATGCTATATAAATAAATAATGCTGGACATTTCACACAGCATCATCTAGCCCCAAACTAAGCAAAGCTTGTACTATGGAACCAGATAACTGATATGCTACTTATATACTTTTTGTTTGTAAATACATACATATTATACATAGAAACACCCAGACCCGAGATAAATATTTGCAGATCATACAAACATTTATACCGCGGCGGGGATCGAACCCGCAACCTTCTGCGTCCCAAGCGGGATCTCACCCACTGCGCCACAGAGGTCGTCATAATGCTATGTAGTGGAACGAGTTAGAATGAAAATTAATCTGTAATACTATACTCTGCACATAGCTACATAACCAGAGACCTATGCAGATCGCATAAATAAAAAAAACAAAGCTTACTGGCATAGGCTACCTCCTGACGCTCTGTAGAAATCATCTAGTAAAGATATAAAATCCTAAGTTTTATATAGCTCGCACTAGATAACAAACCCTATATCAAAGATGGCGGTCTGCGTTCGCGCAGCTAATGCTAATGTCTATCGTTCGTATGATATATTGGCGGCAATAGACAGCAAGCGACGATTCTACACGGCTTGGTGTGATCTAGGGATGTGTGAGGTCAAGTTATTTATTTTCGGAGTAGGACTCCTCTACTGTTCTCCGTGATTATTATTACGATCCTGATGACGTGCAAGTGCAACACTCAGCGTGAACGTAATTAGCACTGCTTTTTAATAATATTTCTTTGCAATATGAGTACAGTAGCTATAAGCTACTTAGAAAAATTTACAGCAACTGTAAGCATTTATATCTAAGTTTAAACAATTTCTTCAAATCTTAATAATCAATTTATTGATTATATAATACTAATATAAAGAGGAAAGATTTGTTTGTATATTTGTTTGTTTGAATTGAATAGGCTCCGAAACTACTGGACTGATTTGAAAAATTCTTTCACCATTACAATTCTGCAATATTCTTGATGAACATAGGCTATATTTTATCCCGGGAAAGTGAAGGTTTTTCGAGAGAACGCTGGTAAGGTAACACCGCGACGAACAGCTAGTCGATTATACATACGTATAGCTTAAGGACAATGGTCATACTGGTTAATTTGCAAGTATTTTCGGACAATTCTCATTTTTCGGAGTCCGAAAATGATTTCAAAACACCACTATCAAGTTAATGAGCAACAGGCATATTATTATAGCTGGGTAGCTCTGAAGGCTGCGCTGAAGCATACATCGAAGAAGCTTCGTGTCTAAGCTTACAAGGGCTTGTCAAGGGTATTGATTTAGGTCGGAGAAATGTTGGAGTTGCTGAACACATATCCAATTGTCTGTTGACGCGTAATTTGCATAATTTGTAATGTTGCAAACGTTTCCTTACTGATTACGATCAGGTTATCTTTAGATGAATGCAACATGGTGCAAGATGTCTATCTGAAAAATAAATAGAAAAATTCCGTAATAATCCGTTGTAAATTATTCAGCTGCTAAAAGTGTTGAAAATAGACCTCTAAGTGCATTTCTTTCGTTTTGTCATGAATTTCACTAGTACGAGTATATCACGAAACGAGTACTAGGTCTAAAGGACAAAACACACATTAGGCCTTATTTTTTGACTTGAAATTCATTCTTATTTCCCATTCCAACCAATCACACAATACGAAAATGACGTATTTGTCATGATACGTCATTTTCGTATTGTGTGATTGGTTGGAATGGGAAATGGGAATGGATTTCAAGTTAGACAGTAAGGCCTATTGTTTGAGATGGTATAGGCTTGCCCAGCACCTAAACCATCCTCTCAGCTCAATCGGCCTTGATAAACTACATCGCTATTAAGAGCCCATAGTAGGACCCCAGAACTTGGACCTAGAGAAAGCTATTAAACTACATCTAATCAATAAATAACATACAGATTTCTCTTAAGTACGTCTTTAACATACCCTACCTCATGTGATAAGTTCTACCATAACATGCAGCAATCATATCTCCATCAGTGGACATAGCACTAGTTTGTAGCGATTTTGTATTGCTAATGGTTCTGTAATGTATAATATTACTGAATGACTGAATGAATACTAAGGCCCTAACTAATAAACGTTGCATAAAGTTATGTAATGCATAAACTCCAAAGTATGGTTATCCATAGGTTATGCATTACATAACTTTATGCAACGTTTATTAGTAATAGGGTAAATGTTTAATACTATACTGAATTCGTCTAACCAGAAATCAAAGTGCGCTAAGATATTTTTCACTCGCACACAGATATGATCTGACACTTAGATGTCTAATATTTAGGTAGAGAAATCGGTGAACATGCGTAAAAAAACATACATGTACAAGTACATTGCAGCCTTACATAGAACCACCTCGTTTTTCGACTCACCTTCTAAATACCTATGTGTTATGTTTCAATCACTCTTTGACATGTACACCGATTTGGATTAAACTTGGCATAAGACCTAAAAGCACATGAATGCTACTTGACATTTTAGTACCCTACCAGTGCCACAAACTCAGCTGAACCGGTGGGAGAGGCGCTGTCATCGCATTTGGTGTTGGCAGAAAAATAAATTTTAAGGCACTCTTATCGCATTTGGTGTAGGCAGAAAAATACATTTTACAGCAAAATTCGTTAGTTCTTCTTTTGGACTCTGGTCGAGATAAGTTTATTGCACTGTACTAAACTGCAGCGTTCAGGAGCTAGTGATACACAATTTTGTACTTCAAAAACGAGTGCTTCACTCTACAATGTCACGGTTTGAACGGAAGCTATTTGTAATATAAATAATATAATTACAGCCTGGTCGGATGTGTGGAGCGGCGGTGATTGGTCAAATGCGATTAGCAAACTGGATCTACTTACCTGTTCCTGTTCGGAAGAAGTGTTCCTTCATCATATGATGCACAGGATCATGACATTATAGAGAACTAGCTGCCCCCGCGGTGTAACCCGCGGTCCTGATTTTCAGGATAGAATAGCATAGTCATTTATTTTGTACAAAAAAAGGTTTACAATATTTACGAACTAATAACTAAGCACAAAATAGGTCACCACTCAGCATGTGCTGCAGCAACTTATAGCTGCTGCAGCGCTGATTTTCTGTGGCGCCGGTGAGTCCATGTTATGGATAAAAAGTAGCCTATGTCCTTCCCTGGGATACACAACCTTTATCCATGCGAATTTTCTGCCTAATCTGTTCAGTGGTTTGGGCGTGAAAAGGTAACAAACAGACAGACATACAGAGTTACTTTCACATTTATAATATTAGTATGGATATGGTTACTGATACCCAAGGCAGCAAATATTCTCTGAGATCTATTGAGGATACAATTCTTTGAAGATGAGAAGGTGGTCAGTGGAACGTCCGAATTATTTGGCACATTTCCATTTTTTGCAGATAAATAAATAAATAAATAATGCTGGATTTTTCACACAGCATCATCTAGCCCCAAAGTAAGCAGAGCTTGTGTATGGGTACTAAGATGACTGATATACTACTTATATACTTTTTGTTTGTAAATACATAGGTACATATTATACATAGAAACACCCAGACCCGAGACAAATTTTTGTAGATCATACAAACATGTTTGTAGTGTTGTTATTAAAATTATTATTAATGTAGTTATTTAAAAAACAGTAGATGCACAATAATGTAAAGTAATTCAATTAAAATTTATACCTTGTTTACGTTAAGATATATAAATATTTGTATTTGGCTATTTATTATAACTGTAATTAAAATAACATAATACAAAAAAACAAACAAACAAACAGGGTCACGACTGTATCCCCAAGGCACGGTAGACATTCTCTCAGATCTTTATATTCCAGATCCTAACATAATACTTGAATATTTAATGTATCAAACAACATACCTAATGTCGTCATGGTGGCACTAATGGGTAATCCGTATAATTTTCTAGTCACTTTGAAATAATTAAAAGTTCAAAGATCAAACTATACCTACAATACATATAAGTAATTATATAGATACTTGAAGCCTCTTGTACAATAATTAATTACAGACTAACGGAGTACCTGGTGGGACCAAGCTCTTATGTATACGTAAGCACGTACTTGAATGATCAGATAAGTACTAAAATTGAAACGTCAGTAATTGTTGTAAATTCAGCACTAGTTTTTATTTATTTATTTATTTATCGATTATTGACGAGCAGCTGTTGCTGATATATGTCTATATCATAGTGTTGAAATAGTCAGATTGTTCAAGATAGGTTAATCTTTTTGAGCTCTGATTTATTAGACTTGATGACTTTTTATGTAGGGATGACATTGAGATTGATTAGATTTTTAATTATGTTGGTATTTTTTGAAGAAGGAATTTTATAAAATTAGTTAGGTTAGGTGCATTTATATTTATATTATTTTAGCGATGTATAACTTTCAGACACAATTGTAAAATTGTTATTGAATAAATTGAATTGAATTGAATTAGTTCTTAGCCAGTTGTCGAGCTTGTTCTTAATCGAATTGACCGAAGTAGCAGTAACAACGTCATTTGGTAGTGCATTCCAATTATGAACCACTCTGTTGCCGAATAAGTGATAGGTGGTAAGTAAGCGGCCGGGGTCACGAATGAGTTTAAGCTGAAGCCACGTGAAGGTCTATTTCTAATACCCACAACACAGGGACTCTTAATGTGTGGATCAGAGGGGCTATTGTGTAACTCAATTGACAATGGACATCGGCTTCATTTTGACTTTTGAAACCTAGCCTGGACTTCAATTGTAATTTTAGTATTGTATGGTTGGTTGAGCTCTATAGGCGTCTTACCATAAAACGTGACATAAAGTTATTCCGTAGTGTAAACTGTCAAAATGTATGGTTATTCTTGATTTATTCGGTGGAATAACTTTATGTCACGTTTTATGGTAAGACGGTAAGGCTGCAGGAGTATGAATGGCTGTCTATAAACAATATATATTATTAAGAAATGAAAAGTCTTATCAAAATTTTGGAACCCGCATCGATCAGACGAACCTCCTAAAGCCGGAGTGCCTTACCGCTCGGCCACAGAACCCTAGTTGTCGGCATCCAAATTTTAGCACTATAAAAAATTACACAAAAATCTATATTATGTAGATAAATGTAATTTTTCGAGATGTGGGACGCAATCGATGTTGGTTAGTAACTGGTGCTCAGGGTACTAAATCCTGATTAAAAGGGTCAGGTATTGAGCCTTATGACCTTTGATTCATAACTCTTGAGAAATGAGAAGTTGATAGTATAATTCACACAAAACTAATGGGAACGTAAAGCAAGTACCTACCTACCTACCAAAGTTGACTTAATCTGTGGATAACGGGGCTGGTTACATTCATAGAACCTAAGTACTAGCTATACAATATTGTTAATATGCGAATGTAATTGTTTGTTATCCTCAATAAATAAAAATAAAATAAAAAAATAAAGTATTTTGGTAAGGTGAGAGCATAAATAGATTTTGGTAAAAGCTGTTTTTACCCACGACGGAGCGGAGATGTAGTATAGGTATGCGTTGGGGGTGAGAGATTGTGTGTTGGTGTGTGCAATTTTTTGATCCCATTTTGGTCTATGCTTGCCATTATAATGTATTTTCCTTCACATTTTGACAGCATGGCAAAGTGCATTTTAGGGTGATCGCACAGTCCAGCTGAACCGAACGCGGCGAACTGTCAATTTAATAAAGAAAATGCTGCTGACGTCAGAAGCGAGCCGCATTTTCTGACGTCATCAGCATTTTTTGTAAATGACTGCGGCGCGTACGGCGCGGGCAGTGTGCGATCAGGTTTAGTTGGACAGTAATATTGATGCATGATTCGAACCCATGAACTATAGTATCGGAAATCGATACTGCTTTCACAAGATCACCCAGTACTCTAATTATTATTAAAAATACCTACCTTATTCGTCAGGCACTTACCAGAATTGTATTCTATTTTCAAAATTCAGGCCTTAAGAAGTCTTCAAGTTGTCTGCAACAAAAGTTTTTATTATTTATTTCAAATTATGATCGTAATAGATATAAGGTACCCATGGATGGGCTAGTAGCTAGATAGATGTAGATGGAGAGATACGAGGCGGTAATGTATGCGAGCATGTAACAATGAATGAAGTCTGCGTCGCTGCCGGCCACGCACCTGTATCAGTGCACGCGATAGTAGGGTATGGTTACACTGAATTATAATTTAGCAAATATGCAAGTTGTTTAGTATTTTTTTGATTTAACATCATCGTCTTCTTGCCCTTATCCCATTCTATGTGGGGTTGGCACAACATGTATTCCTCTTCCGTTTCCCTCTATCAGCCATCTTTTTTTATTTAACATTTTCAGTAGGATCATTTTCGGAGGGACTGCGTCTAAGGTACATATGACCTTCTTATGTGCGCAAATTAAAAAGCCTACCTGCTTTAGTTAGACGGGGTACCCGCTTTGAGTGACCTTCCTCTGAGCCCCTTCTCTATATTAGACTAGACGTAGATATGTCATTTAGTTGCCCGCCTACAGCACCACTCGCCTACCAACATTATGTTAACCATCTGTAGTGCCCTAATTATACCTATAAACGGTAGTGCCCCGCCAAAATGTAGTAAAACATAAGTGTTTTAGTAAAGTGTACCTTTTGTTGTATTTTTAAATCGTCAGCTAAATATTTCAGTGTATTTTGTAAATATAGGTAAGTAATTAAAATGAAAACGCTTAGTGGCTGCCAATTATCATCATCATCATCAGCCTAATAGCAGTCCCAGGACTACTATTAGGCTTGGCGCAGGCCTATGTCCGCAGACATAGGCCTGCGCCATTGCGCCCTGTCCTCAACTCAAAGCGTCCAGCTTCCAGCAGCCTTTTGTAGATCGTCACTCCACTTGGCCGGGGGGCGTCCTACACTGCGTTTGCCGAGTTGCGGTCTCCACTTAAGAACTCGTTTATCCCAGCAGTTACCGGTTCTTGCTGCCAATAACTTGAATTGCAACAGGGGTAAGAGTTGTTAAAAATGATAAATATCTATAAAGCTTCAGAGATATAAACTGTATACCAGCTTGATCGATAAAATCAAATTTCTAGCAAGTATAAACGCAGCCTTAGGTTCGGTGCTCGTCGCCTGTGATTACCTGCGAACGGCCCCCGTTTAACCGATTCCTTTTTCAAACTCGACGTTCCTGTTTCAAGAACCTGCGCCATTATTCCCGCGTCTTCCTCATTTAAATTTGGAATGGACAATGCCAATGCCTTTTCGCGGGCATTTTTTATTTTTTCTTTCCAGCCAGCCAAATTGGGCCAGTTAAGTCATGCAAGCGTTTGTCACTAAAGTGAAGACCAGTAGTCGGGGATCTTTTGTCCATCCTTGCCGTATACGGTCCGAGAACAATTCGATCTGTTTTATTTCTTTTCTTTTGGCAAATTGAGAAAATTGTCGAGAGACTTGCTAATTTCTTCGGCCACTTTGTAAGGCAAAGGGACCTCGTCAAATTGATAAGCACTTATCTCATTTAGTTGGACCGGGAGGCTGTAAATTAAATAGATTATATGCTTGCCGCAACAGGGACCGGTTATTTTATTGTCATGCGTTGTTTTTAATACAGGTTGCATTTTTGTCATGTTCCGCCACCCGCGGCCACAATCATCAAATTCGTTTGAGTCATTAAAAAAACATTTTATTTTGAACATTAAAAAATAAAAAGAGGGCAATTCAAGGAGCATGTTCCAACAACATAATTCAAACAAACCCTTCATCCTGAAGCGCGCTGATACCGATCTGCCGGCCAATTTTTCATAAACAATAGCCATTTTAATAACTGAAAAAGGTAGACTGGCTATTGATAATACAAAAAATGCAACAATAAATTGCAGTGGTGGGTAATAAACAGCGATTTGCTCCGGGCGACTGAGCGAGCTACCAGTGCTTTGATACAGAGGATAAAAAAAGAAAGAGGTAAAAAATAATACGCTTAATATAAAGGTGTACTTCGTTAATGCATGAGCCTGGAGCGCGTCAGCTCCGGTTAGTGTTGCCAGGTGTATAGATTTGCGCGAGATGTAGCAATTTTCAAGGATCTATGGACACGACTCTATGTTACTTTAATCGTGACATTGCTGTCCTGATTTTGATAAACATATAAATAAATAATGCTGGACATTTTCACACAGCATCTTCTAGCCCCAAACTAAGCAAAACTTGTTCTATGGGAACCAGATAACTGATAGTACTACTTTTATACTTTTTGTTTGTAAATACATACATATTATACATGGAAACACCCAGACCCAAAATCACATAAACATGTTACAAATACTATGAAAATGTAAGTTACTCTTAATTCGGATTGTTCCTTATTTCGATCATATCTCCTCGATTCAATAATACCATCATTCCCAATGTAAAGTCCATAATCGCTATTTTTGTAACCTCTCTTTCCAAAATTCAACATTATTAGAGCTGGCAACATAATCTCCGACATTGTTTTCTGGAATGCGATTTTGAGGCGAACGTTTTTTTTGTGGACTTTTTTGGTATTTTTCGAATTTGCTTGCATTGTTTTGCTGTTTGCAGTGTATCGGCAAAATTATAGATAAGTATAAAATGATAACTTATGATCTACATTTTTAAGGTTTTTTGTATTTGAAAATATTTTGTGCAGCCTAATAATATTAGATTTCCTAGATTGTTCCTATGAGAAATTGATATTTATGTACAATGATTAGGTAAAGCTTATTTTATTTACGTTGCTCGTTAAAGTATCGAAACTTAAACAAATTCTATCGTATGTTTTTCCACTATGAACTAATGACATGATAAAGAGCTTGGTATGTCAGAAAAAGACACTTTAAATCAAACAATAAAACTCAAGTAGAGTTCTGATGTACGAGCATACACTAGAAAACTAATATTCACACATCGATTTTAGAATATAATAGAATAGAATTTTGTTTATTTGACACACACGAAAAAGTAACAGGCAAGAAATAAAACAATAGGAACATACATAATCTTAAATTTATATATAAAGAACAGGTAAGTATAAATATAGAAAGAACAGGTAAACCTACTGAGGAAAATAAAATTATTTTCAAACGCAATTTTTATGATAAATGGATATTCAAACCAAATAAAACAATAAGGGCGAACACTCACTTACAAGGTACAGTCGAGGCATTTGTCATAAGAAAACACAATAAGAGTAATATATAACCATAGTTAGGCGCTTAGTTAGGCGTAACGATGCAACCTAGTTAGAACGGTGATACACTGGGAGGAACATGTTTTTTTACTGTATTTTTGTTTTGATGATAACTTTCGCGCTAATGATCAAAAATTCACAAAAAGTAAATAATTTGATGATTTATTTTGAAAAATATAAATGGATTAAATGAAGTCGGTATGGGTTTTTTGCGATTTTATCCAACGACTCGAAGAATAGTTGGAAACATACATTTCGTTGAACATTAATACTCATATAAAGGTCTATACAATTATAATTAAAAGTGTGTCAGAATGTGGTTTAAAATCGAAAATTGTACGATTAATATTCCACAACTTACGTTAACAAACGCCTAATATGAATAATAAGCTAATCTAACAAAACCAATAGAATAAATCACATTACCCATGAATACTAAACAATGCTTATCAAAATCCAACACAACATCAACATTATTCAATTCCTCAAACATAAATCAAATACCCAGTGTGACTCGCTCACCATTTACAAATGCAAGCTAGCGGGGGTCCGGCGACCGAAACGCGCTCATTGTCGCTCGTTACGACGACAAATCGCAGTCGCGACCCCGGTGTGTCCCGCGCCTTATGTTTGCTAATTGGTCAAAGGTGTGGGAATCGAAGTAATTACCTACATTATCATTTTGTTGTTTAACAAAATATTAAAGATTTGTTTGTGAAACAGATTAAATAAACATCATGATGACGTTATCAGACACGGTAGATGTTCTCCTAGATCTTTTTAGGAACCTTTGATGTCCTAGGCGTGTCCAGGTGATCCAGAAAAATGTCTACGCCACCTTGAGGGTACAATCGTCATCTTGTTCTTGAATATTGTATTTGATTCAGTAGCGGCCTTCACACGCTCAATCTTTTACGAGTGTTACAGCCAATCACTCGCGGCGAAAGAACGCGTAGCTTCAAGCTTCAAAAAAGTTATCACTCGCGATTGCGCGTACAAGCTTTCCCGCGCGCAATCCTGTGGTACGCTCAATTTGTGAAAGATTGCTCCATTTGTGCGTGTGAAAGCCGCTATTTGATGCCACTGCCCATTTTTTCAGCCCCCCTAGCCCCCTAACCTAACCTAACCTAACCTAGCCATGTCACAAATCGCAATAGAATATAAATCGACGCTGAGACTCCACCAACGTCAAATGGCATTAATTGTCAAAACTAGATACATTTTATGTCGAATATCGCGGCACGTGAGTTCCTGGCATTATGTCAAACTGACGATTTACCAGGTACTCAGGTGCCGCGGTATTTGACTCTAGTCTGATCCACTGCATTAGGTAATCCAATGACAGGTGAATTCATAGTCAAGAGATTTAAATTACATGAAATAGAATGATGATTACCATAAGATTCCCATTGGCATCACGTGCGATCGCGATCGTATTGTGGCGCCAATGAATAGACCGTCCACCTCTATTGTAAGTTAATGTAAGGGACAAGACATTTCACTCATACGAGCTACGCCATCGACAAACAATCCCCTGCTCGCAGATTGGTTTTAAGGAGCCTCTTTGCGCATATTTCCCATTCATATTTCATTTCTGTTTCGAAAGAACTAGAGACACGTAAAGATTGGTTAAAAAATAATAAGTGATTGGCATTTCTTCTGAAACTTAGTTTACACGATACAATTCTGGCACACCATCTTGGCCACAGAATATTAGTTATTTCTCCGTCGAGTTTGAGAAAACAAGAGGCAAGAAGTATCGTGCAAATCCCGTTTTAATATCAACATTCTAAAAGTGGGCGATGAACTAATAAAAAGTACAAGATTTCGAAAAGGGGGCAAAGATCTACAATTTCTATGGATGGTTATAAATGGTAGACGAAATCAGAAGGGGGGCAAGCGGCGAAGACTTTCTAAAAACTGTCATGTTTTGTTACAGTTGGAAGAACAACTCATCCGTGTGTCCACACTTCAAGAATGGTGATGCAGCCTCAACAGGAAGCCTCACCCTTTGTTCTCAACGAAATGATAAAAACGTCAAGCAACGCTCCGCATTGTGTATAACCGGCTCTGGTTTTTGCAAAGTTTATTTTGTATTGTTCGCTCTCGCGGATATGTAGGGATAAGCTTTTATCAGTCCACAAGTCCTACGGAATTCAAAAGTACTTACGAAAATGTTCTTGGAATTTGTCTAAACACTAATATACCTACTAGCTCCACTACAAAAGAACTTTCTATATCTATCTTGATTTACGTATATTATTTATTTATGAAAAATAAATAATAGATAAAATAAATAATAGTGATAGAGGGAAATGGAAGAAGGAAACATGTTGTGCCGACCCCACTTAGTGGGATAAGGGCAGGAAGAAGAAGAAGAAGATTTATTTATGAAAAATTGCACAAATTTTTCACTAAATGTAACATACTCAGAGTGCTAAGACTTTTTTTAATCAACCAGAGTTACATGATACATACATATAATTATTATGATAGAAACATAGATATTTTCTTTAATGGTGATGAGCCCAGTAATACGTACAGTACAACGTACATACATGTACATGATACTTAGCAAACTTATTTTATTGCCATCAATAAAATTATACCACCACCATTGATTATTACGAAACAATTTCATATTATATTATTTACAGTGTGTTTCAGTAAAATTTGGAGTATGCATAAAGTCTTATAATTGCAGTGTAATATTATCTCGACTCGAAACACTAGGTAACGTTAATTTATTATATTTTGTCGCTGCAATTTTTCAGCAATAAAATAATACGTTTATATAATATTGCAAATGAACGATGACGTATCTACAGAAGCATTTTAGCTTATGCGACCACCATATTATTATAAGGAGTTATCCACACAATTTTTTTGCAATTAAAAACAATGTTTCTGATATGAGTTTGGTTCAAAATTGCTTTCCGTTGACAGTAATATATTGAGGTTGTTTTGGGGATTATTTATGGGACATTACAAAATCTTAAATTAAGTTGTAGGTGAGGTGTTCAGGGTTTATTGTTTAAGGTTGGAAATAAACTGTTTTTATTGTTTTGATGGTATTGACTTTGTATTTGTTTTTGTGATTTGTTGAAGAACACGGTTTCTCAGGTTATGTTCTATTCTTAGCTTTAGGTATTACTTTTGATATACAAAATCAAAACGCTGTGGCGACCTATAGCTACGATCGCCTGAACTACAAGGGCATGGTAATAAAGTTGCCAATTACAGCAACCTAGCTACTTCAGAGCTTCACCGCAGACACCTGGACCAGTTGGTGTCGAGCTTAGTAAGGTGAGATCTCCCTCTTTGCTTTGGATTGGGGGAATTGCACCTACCCTCAAAAACGCCAGCCGTAACTTTTTAAGAGACTAAACCCTGTCAGTAATTGATAACTCATCTTCACAGAAATGTCAGAAGTTCCTCAATTCCTCATATTGCATCTAAAACTTGGCATATTTGCTGAAGTTCAGACGGCACCTGCGAAGTGGCCGCGTCGGCTGCACCGCTGATTGCCGCATTGTGCCGCTCACAATAACTCGATTAGAACCCCGGACGGTCGCCGGACATGCTACCGTTAGTCATAGAGTGGATATACCCAAAAGAAAATAAATTGTGTCCTCAAACTTGATGTTTATTTGACTTCTACGCACTTATATTAATAGTATTAGTACTCTTAAACGGCAAAGGAAAACATCGTTGGAGACGGTATATTGTAGATTCTAAAAAGTCCAAAACCAAAAACAGGTTGTCAAGTATGCAAGTAGCCTCTTTGAGGAGCATTTAAAATCTTTTCACTAAAAGAAGAAGAAAAAACCTCTTCTCTGTCTTTTGACCTCGAATAAGTTTGTTAATGCGTCTAAACAAAACTCATCGCGCCACCTAGTTTTAATTTACTTTATTTTTGTTTTTACTTTGAGATTAAATTTTAATTTTTTAGGGAACACTTGGAAGTAATTGTTACATTGTGTGGGCTAAGGAATTCTAAGCATCTCCACAATTTAAAAACACAGCATCACTGAAAATCAGTTCTCGATCCACACTACTCCAACATCCCTCTACCCCCAATTAGGCGCGTACGGCGCTACCGCGGCACAAAGCCAAAGATAATGGTCAGTTAACTAAGTTGCGAAGATAGTTCACTTAGACCCAACTTAACTTTATCAAGTTGCAATTAAGTTCGCCCGCTTAATTGAATATTCTCACGGTCTGTGTCACAGGTTGGACCGGTTGCGACACGAGCACAGTTTGAATGAGCTAAGTTCGTGTGAACTTAAAGACAACACTTTGGGCTGCCACAAACTTGACTGGAGCTGGAAGCTTATTAAGAATGCAGTCTTTTCTACCCCTTCAAAATATGGAAGCACTAAGTTGATGCCATGAGATGCCATGAGATCTTTTATCTATAAGATCATAATGATTGAAAGAATTTAAAATTGATTGAAATTGAAGATATTATTGCAATTTATATCCGTATAATCCGTATGTCTGACAGTATGTTTGTTACTTCATCAAAGGTTACACCCAGAATTGATACGTTTTTCCAATGAGAAGTTTTTTTTTCATTTATTTTTAACAATTGCATTGTCTTAACAGTTCAGTAGGGTCAAAGCGACATTGAAGAAAATCACGGGGCTCAGTCATCTTTAGAAGTGATTGGGATGATCATTTTTTATCTTCCTTTTCCATGTCGTACCGCTGTAGTACCGCATTCTGTGTCAAATGTACGAACCTTTACGACCTCCTGACTGGACGCTATCGATTCTAGGAGCTAAGTGTGTTATGAATGTGGCCTATTGACTGCAAAATGGACGCTGGGGCGAGCCTTCTGTGTATTAAGAAAGTAAAAAGTGCAGTAATGAGTTGCAATTGACACTTGCTGATAAAGTGTCTGATAACTGATAAGCTTATTAAAAACTTATCTAACAGGTATCGTTCAAAGTTCTATTTCACAGACGACCTCCGTGGCGCAGTGGGCGAAGAAGTGGCCCGCCTGCGACGCAAAAGGTTGCAGGTTCGATCCCCGCCGCGGGACAATTAATGTTTGTATGATCTACAGATACTTGTCTCGGGTCTGGGTGTTTCTATGTATGAAAATGAAATGAAAATATGAAATGAATTTATTTACAACTTAAGCTAACATTACAGATACTTATATCTAAGGCGTTAACCTAGTGAGATCAAAAATAAAAAAGATAAAAATAAAAAACAAACAATATAAAGGTACATAGAAAAAAATAAATACAGTAGAAAACACGAAAGAATAAGACTAGTACGTACCCATAACACCTCGACCTCTGTGGCGCAGTGGGTATAAGCCCGCTTGTGACGCAGAAGGTTGCGGGTTCAATCCCCGCCGCGGGATAAATGTTTGTATGATCTGCAAATATTTATCTCGGGTCTGGGTGTTTATATATATCATATGTAAGTATGTATTTACAAACAAAAAGTATATAAGTAGTATATCAGTTATCTGGTTCCCATAGTACAAGCTTTGCTTAGTTTGGGGCTAGATGATGCTGTGTGAAATGTCCAGCATTATTTATTATTATTTATTTATTTATAACACAAGCTCTGCTGACTTTGGGGCTAGATGATGCTGTGTGGAAAGTCCAGCGTTATTTATTTATTTCAAAGGTTTCTGATAAGGCTATCTACCAGTGTGATTCTGAATTTGAATTTATCAGGTAGAGGTTTTTGTACAGCCACTATAAGATCTCTAACTGATACCTTAAAGTAGAGTGAGATATTTAAAGAGAGTGGCGATACTTAGATCATAACGAATGGAAGGCACTTTAAAGTGTCAGTCCCAACTCTAAAGTTGCTTAGGCGATCTAAAATCTTCGTCACAATATTTCACAACTAACTCATACATTACTGCTAAAGTAAGTTCGTATGAGTCAGTGGCCAACTCTGGTGACGAAGTTTTTAGGCCGCCTCAAGGCCTCCGTCATGGCTTAACGTCTTAAATAGCCGGAACCGCAAATACCTGCCCTCCGAAACACGGAAGCGCTCAGATTAAAATGCCACTGGCGGTCGACCATCCACTTACAGACCGTTTCGAACGATGCATAACTTCGACGATCTATCAAGAACGACTAAGCAAGCACGACCACGAGCGTTTCGAAGAAACTGCTGATAAATCTAGCATTCTATTTAAACAAATGTAGTAACTTAGTTCAAACAAATATCCACAAACTAACAAAATCGATCACTCCTTTATCTTCCCTTAAAGGTTGACCATTAATATTAAAGAGTATTTTTCCTCCCACATACACTAAGTACATGCCAATCTGTCAGTTTGTCCTTCTGTTCGTAGATAATGCAACAAATTGGCACTATTGGTCAGCGGGCATTTAACTGAAAAGCCGCATCGATAATGGTACAGTCCAAGTTAAAAGTTTAACGCGTTTATTGTTACCTTCTTTAACAGCCCTCCAAATAAGGCTACTGTAGACGTTCGATTTATATACGGTACCTACACATTATAATTGGGAAAGCATGTGAGTTGGTTTGTGTTTGATATACGCCTAAAAGACGAAACAGATTAAGATGGCATGATGTCCTAATCTACGGTTGGAAGTTCAGTACGAAATTGTGCCCTACTTTAATGATGTTATGGTGCACATTATATTTTATTCCAAAAAGCCGGTACTATGGCTTCTTAATGTTCACATCTACGGTAGACAAAAAATTGAAAGCGGCTATCACACAAAGAGAGTTTCTCGCACGCGAGTGGCGAAAAATCGTATGCGATCATCCCTCGGCAAAACTCGCTATTCGAGTCTCGCCTGCGGTTGTTTTTCGTTTTGACAGAAACTTATAAAAAGACTGCTTGTAGTAGAAAGCTTAGATAGCGAGAATCGTATTCGAGAAATGAGGCTCGATACATTTGTTTACACTAGGCGACCATATTATTGCCTAGAAGAAATCGCCGCTCCAAGAAACTCTCTTTGTGCAACAGCTGCTTCATTTTACACAAAAGCATTGTACACGATAAAAAGAAGACAAATACCTACACAAAGACTAGCAGGGTTCCTATATAGGTGTCGCTCACATCCATGTCTCGTGTAGGGACAGTCCACCCTGCCAGCAGGCAATCCTATCATTGCCAGCAGGCAATATAAGCTGCATATTATAGTACGCAGGCTGATCAAAATTACCCCCGCGATCTCTTCTCCCTTGTTCGCAGTAGAGACGGCGGTGCGGGCGCAGAAAGGGCCTCCTATCGAAGGGCGCGACAACACCTGTTCGTCAAGCCTTTGCGCTTGCCGACCGATTGTCAAACCTTGTCCATGAACACAGCTATGGATTGGAGAGGACTGGATGTTCACAAATTTTATTCAACAAGAATTTACTCTGAGAAAATGTTTTGGTATTGTTCTTGCTTCGGGCACGTTAAATTATCGGTCCCACGCTGTAAAGTCGTTAAGTCACCACGGAGGCCTTTCATAAAGACTCCGTCATCAAATTTTGTTAGTGTAGAACCATAGACTTTGTTTTTCGCTACGCTAGAACATTACACCAATCGAAAAGAGCTTAAATTAGCTATGGTATTTTGTAAGGCTGCATCCATGCAACTCAACAAAATAGGACTAAAATTAAATTCTTGTAAATCCCTCTATAGTTTTACTGTTCTGATCTCATTGTCAATGTAGTCTAGTTAAATAATTACAGCTTCTTATTATCTGGTCATAGACGGATTACCTTTCAAAATCAATGACCAAAGCAATATACAGAAACCATTAAATTTTTTAAACGTATCATTAAAAATATTTTATTTTCTAAAGAGTAAAACAGTATGGGCCCAAATTCAGCTTAAACACCAATAAATTACTCATTTAAACAAATTCGCGTAGTCGTAAAACGCCTTAATGGCTCTCACATTTCAACAATAAAATTGAATCTTTATAACCAACTGTTAACCACATTGTCGACGGTAAAAGACAAAAGAAAAACAGTATGACAGATTCATTTTATTCTTTATCAACTTCTAATCAGCAGTTGCAGTACCTACTGGCTTTAAACATAGGGTATATTTTTGAAAAAAAAACGTAGTGAAGGACGCCCTCCGGCCAGGTGGAGTGACGATCTGCGAAAGGCTGCTGGTAGAAACTGGATGCGTCGAGCTGAGGACAGGGCGCAATGGCGCTCATTAGGGGAGGCCTTTGCCCAGCAGTGGACTGCTACAGGCTGATGATGATGCTGATGTTTTTGAAGTGAAAACTTCTTTAGGCGCGTTTGACAGTTTTGAGATGAGATGAAATTCTCGGATTCGCCTCGAAAACGTCACGTGCGAGTCAGGTGCTCACCAACACCGGGTTATTAGTCAAGTTTAGAAGCGTTGAAGTTTTTACTTCTGCCGGCACTCCTGGAAAGCGACTGATTTTTTAAACTTTACAGACATAATGTCTTGATTAAAGTACAAAATCAAGACTAATACATACTCGTACTATATGTAGGTATATCTCTAAAATGTATGTATTATGCCGTCTTCTTTGGTTGTTTAAGAGAAAAAAAAGTTTTAATCATTTTAACTGTCTAAAGGAGGTGTAATGTCTCTCATAATTCTAAGTAAGTCTGATTATGGTCCTAAAAACATTAGGTACAGTTTCATTTCAATCAAGTTACAAAAAACCATAACAAAACCCTTTAATACAGAAAGGTTAAAATCCGTGTAAAAGGAGTAAAAATTAAAAAAAAAACTAAAAAGGAATCTAATCGTGAACTGTCATCGGCGGCAACAGTAACTTTAGATATGAAGGCATCTAATGAGACAAAGGTTAATGAGAATAACAATGGTGGGGCAGTAAAATATTGGATTTATTTACACTGGACAGCGCAGGCGATGATCCGATAACGCGGCAAATGCGCTTAAGGGGAAGCTAAGTTCATTTACTTTACTTAAAAATGTATCATTATAAGTATTATTTTACTAAACCGTATTGACAAAGTGAGGTAGGAGCAGAGTGGCATGTGAGAGTGAGGCATTGATTTTTGAGGCGATGACCGATAGGAATTTCGGGAATAGATTTTTTGTTTAGACAATTTTGTTTTAAGCGAAACCAGTCACTATTCAAATACGAAAAAAAAACTCTCGGATTCCAAAACATTTGCCCAGCTGTGGTTGTGTGTGTTAGGCTATAATAATAAGATGCATGAATCTCATTCCATTTATGTTATAATTTTATTCAACATCAAGTACTTGACAGTTATTTCGGCTGATATTATTCATATCTTATATTTTATGTAAAGATGATGTCTGCAGCGGCGTTTTATTAATTTATGCGTACACAAAAGTGTGTGAATTTTTAATTCACATATAAATTAAAATATTAATATACTTTATTGACTTTGTCTAATTGATAAGAGCCACCAGTTTGCATAATTTAGTAATTAATTTTATGTCATTTGACCAATTAGCAACAGAGTTCGCCAATAAGTGACTAATATAAATAGAATAAATTATCTATGCCTCACCGTTACGATGGAAATAAAATATTAAAACACGTGTTTTTCATAATACTTAAATTAAATAATGTCAAAGTGTTTGTTTGCAGAAACCACACAAATTAACTACAAATTATGCATAAATTAGTGGTTATAGGTTATAAGATATCATAATTATTTAAATTTAACAGAAATATACCCACCTATAATAACAATAAAGTAGCCAGAGAAAAAGAGAGTTTATAAAAGTCTACATATATATTTAAATTAATAATTATACATTAGTAACAAACTGCCCTTAACAAAAACCATCGCAGCCACAATGATCAAATTTCGTTTTTATTGTTAATCCGGACCACTAAATGAACAGCCGCGTATTGAGTTCACTAAACAACAAAAACAAAAAACAAAACAACATCGGATTCCAGGATTCGACGGCGATTCACATCACTACACAGTTTTATTAAAAACGTTCAAAAATAATGTTACTTTTAAATGATAATGCATTTTGATAGTGATTTTGGTTCAGTAAAAATGTCAGACGGTTGTATTGGAATCGCGGAACTCAATTTGTATGTAAATAAGGTTTTGGCAATTGTTAGAATTTGAAACTGGGTTTTCAGAATTTGCCTGAGTTTATGAGCCAAATCATGTTAATAATGATGCACTTACAAAAAAACAGTGGCTTCAAATATTCTGGCCTTTGTCCAGCAGTGGGACAGTTTAGGCTAATTAAAAAAAAACAAATTCACGAATACGTATATCCCCAAGGCAAGGTGGAATTCTTCCAGATGAAACGATTATGTCTTAAGGGGTCATAGGCATAATCAAACAAAATGTAAATTCTGACGTCATTTTAGGATTTAGGGGAAGGTTGCCATCAATGGACCCCCTAACTTTAAGACCTTATAACTAAAAAAGTATTCGTGATAAAATAAAACAAATGCATCATTTTGAATAAGTAAGACCTATATTTATAATAACTAAAAACACGAAACAGTTCAGACTTGTAGTTTTTGATTTATACGAAGAAATCTAAATTTTGGACTGTTGCCTTCATTGGACCATGGGCACATTCATTGGACCACCAGGTTGCTATCATTGGACTTCGTGAAAATGTTCGAGAGGTCCAATCATGGCAACTTATTGTAGCTGTCAATATTATTCCATTTTTACAGAACTGTCATGAGTATATTCACATAATTTTGCTTTCTATCTCAAATGCCAGTTGTCTAACGATTATCGGAATGATGATCATTACACACAAAGTTATTTTAAAAGTCTACCGGGGGACTTTTTCGGAATTTTAGCATGTTTTTGCCTATTTTTTTCGCTCCATGTAATGTATTTTGATGTGTTTCTTTTAGGCCTCTATTTTGTTCTGCTTACCTCATTGAAACATATGCTTTGTTTTTGTAGAACAAGATTTTAACTTGTTTTGGTCCATGTCAAAGGCTTCCTTTTTGTCATCGACATTCTGAATTTTTCAAAGTATAATATTTAAATATTGATGAAAAATAACAGTTTGATGCATCATTTAGTGAAATACTCGGAAACTATTCCCATTATTTACATTTTTTTAAAAGACAATAATAAGTTGCTATGATTGGACCGGTCCAATGGTGGAACTCTCAAGTGGTCCATTGATAGGAACTAGGTACTCATGGAGAAGAAACCATGTTAAATCTAAACTAACACGAATAGACAAAATTTAAAAACGCACATTGAATCACAATAAAATTGTCTAATGTTTCATAGCAACATATGCAGTTAAACATAAATACAATGTTAGATACACCAACTTGTTCAGAGTCAAAATTTAAGATTTTGCCTTCCGAAAACAGACTCACATACGTCACTAATCACCACGCCTCGCAACGTCGCTGAGACTAAAGTGGGGTGCATCTGAGTCGCTAAAGACTCGTTTCTATTGGTTTTGCTGTCGCTAGCTATCATAGTTTTGGAAATACATCGGTGGTCCAATGAAAGCACTGGTCCAATGATGGCAACCTTCCCCTATGCTATATTCGTCGAATTTTCGGCCCACGCCTTTAGAAATTCTTTATTCGTCCCGCACGATAATGAACAGCTCGACTTTTCGGCTCACATAGCCGAAAATTCAGGACGAATAGGGCATAATTTCATTTGAGCGAGCCCATCTTATCTGCCCATGGCAAAAGTTAGCTGTTCAAACTAAGCCTATCACTAAAATAGCATAACCATTTTACAGTAGTAGATTCACAGTATTCAAACAAAATGTGACTCTTCACAATCGAATAGAAATAAAGATAGCAACCTATCTCTCTCGTACATAACGACAATCTTTGTAACAAAAGGTAAGTGCTGAAGTAGCCAAGGTAGCGATTTGCATGTAAAGTACCATAGATTATGAGACTGTGAACTTTTGATAAGTTCTTCTGCATAAGTTAAGTTAGAACTGTCTGAGATGTCTCAAAGTTCATTTTACGTTGATCTGTGAATTTAGCTAAGTTTTTTTTATGATGAATGGGCCGGCTCTTGACCTCGAAACTAACATAGGCAAGAATGAGGTCTACGATGGAGCGAGCCTACCCAGAAGGTGCCTATTAACTCTCTTCTTGAAAACAACAGGGTCATAGCTCAGCGGAAATACAGACGTGGGAAGCTGATTCACAATTTTGCAAATCTTTTCCAAAAAATTTTTATGGAAAGGGAGTCCTTTGCCCTGCCCTGGAAAACTTCAGGTTTATAATAATAATAAAATAATAATTTAGGTAGATTAGTGAAACAAGATAGATAAGATTTTATTTCAAACATTGTAAATAAAATAATAGGACAAAAAACAATATAGGACAAATTAATTACTATAAACCCCGTACTAGGACTAATTGTATGTTATATTAATGTTATACATAGTTGCCGCGCACACCAACATTACAGACTTGTTGAAAACCGTGTAAAACGCAGCCAGAGGACCTCTTTCTTTTCTTTGCATACCGTTTAAAACGTAACACCAATCAAATGGTCTTCTTAAGCTACATCAACATCAATGTTATTATACGTCTACAAGAGAAGATACTAGATCTTCCAGACTGAGCGCCTCTACCTCTCGCTCAAACTCGGAGCCGAACAACAGCCGGTTGGCTTTGGCGGAGTTGTAAATCCGGGTGGTAGTGTTCTCCAGCGTTCTTTTGGTCCATCAGCCTTATTGTCAAACTTGAAATCCATTCCCAGTTATCATCCAAATAGAGCTCAACCAATCACACAATACGAAAATGACGTGTTTTGTCATTTTCGTCATAAGTGATTGGTTCGATATGTTACGTGAATGTTGAACCAGTAAACTGATGATGTAGTGAATTGTTGACACAGTAAACTGTTGATCTTATGAACGATTGATCTTATTATTTGTTGATGTAGTGAACTGTTGACCTAATAAACTGTTGATACGGTAAACTTTGACATAATGAATGTTGATCTTACGTATGTATCCCTAGTCTGGTAAAGTAAGTTCGTATGAGTCAGTGGCCAACTCAGGTGACGGAGTTTTTAGGCCGCCTTAAAACCGTGCCGTGCCCTCCGAAGCACAGAAGCGCTCTGATGAAAATGCCACTGGCCACCCATTCACTTACAGACCGTTTAGAACGTTGCTTAACTTCGACGATCTATCAAGAGCGACTAAGCAAGCACGACCAAGAGCGCTTCTTTTTTCTTGGCCTAGTCTGGTAGATGCGCCTTATACAGGCTTATGTCTCAAGTCAATGAACTTTAAAACAATTGAACAAACAAAAGAGTCAAAACTAAAGATGTCAGCCAATTGTCACCTACATCGACAGTAATGACAGCGCGGCGGTGACTGCACAATGTAATGTTGTATTTCACATTAACATTATGTTCACAAGGTGAACGTTGTCGGCTATTGTCCACTTATGTTCGGGATTGGACTGTGGTTAGGTTACATGGCGTTCTGAAATCAGTGTATTTTTACATCATCATCAGCTCAGCCATCTAGCGTTCACTGCTGAACATAGGCCTCCCCCATCGATTTCCACAGCGATCGATCTTGTGCAGCCTGCTCCCAGCAACCTTTACAAGATCGTCTTTCCATCTAGTGGGGGGCCGTCCACTACTGCGATTTCCGGTGCGTGGCCTCCACTCGAGAACTTTTCTGTCCCAACTGCCGTCAGTTCTACGAGCTATGTGCCCCGCCCACTGACACTTCAACTCAATAAGTAGATACTTATTTAAAAACAGCGTCAAGACTCTGTATAGATATACAGGACTAGTAGGTCAAAGTAAAAAAGTAGTTATTTAGAAGAATAGCTAGGATCGCTTAGAAACTCTACTGTGGTGTGTAAGTGTGGGGGTGTGTGTGTAAGGTGGTTCTACGCCTGTTCATTCGCGACTACTACCATGAAATACCAGGGCAACCTTCGAATGATCGAAGAGGGCAACAAACTTAGTTTGGGCCTCGCTTTCTTTTGGATGATCCATCTTGGATTTAACACTCCACAGATTTCTTCTTACAATGATCCTGATAAAACATATTTTGCATTATTAATTACACTCATGGAGATCTGAATGCAGCTACATACAACTACCTAATTTAAGTAAAAAAAAAATATAATATTAGTGTAGACTGTAGAGAAACTAAAAAATAAGAAGCCTACTTTTATGCTAGCAGTGAGCTAGATAACTTCGACCCCATAAAAACATATTCGCTAACCTAACACCATGTAATCTATCCCCCTCTCATTGTGGCGGCATTACCCATTGAAAGCGCTACCTATTGTTATTTCAAGTTAATATAAAACAATAGGTACGCCAGCCCTTCGAGCTACTTTTATTTGCCGCCTTTGTACTTTGCCGCCCGGCATTTTTATCTTCACACAACTCATTAAGGTTGTTTTTTCTGTCAATGCGCAACTTTTTGTGCGAATCAAGTAACTTAGATGGACAATCAACTTTAGATGGAAGGACACACACATATAAAAGTAAAAGTTATGAAATACTAGCTGGGCTCCCGCGGTGAAAGCCGCGGTCCCTCGGGATTTTTTCGGGATAAAAGTAGTCTATGTCCTTCCTTTTATCCATGCTAATTTTCAGCCCAATCTGTTCAGTGGTTTGGGCGTGAAAAAGTAACAAACAGACAGACAGATTTACCATCACATTTATAGTATGAGTATGGTTGTATGGAGTATAGATACTCGTGGGGGAAAATTAACGCCGCACCGGTTGCGTCTCAGGCGCATGTATTTTATTTTTCTCTATTTATACCGAACGAGTAAACAAATAAACAAATTAACGAATGTTTTTCGTAGCCGATGTCGTTCTAACACATCAACGAAAGTTGTATCCAGATTTGAATAATAGAGTTCATTCAGTTTTAACTACTTTCATGTCTAAGGGATAAAACGGCGATCGATTTCATCCGGCGGTAAAGTGGTAGCAACGATTTAAAGATTCGCCTCAGCACATAACTTATTCTTACCTTTGCTAAGGCTTCTACCAATGGAAGACAAATGGGATGTAAACTTAATTTTACTGAGACAGTTATATTGAATTGATTCAGGCGTGACTTTGTGGAAGTCCATTGTAAGATATTAAAAATGCTAAGACGTCTGCGTTTGCGCGGAAGTAGTCAAGTTTATTCCTGAGGATGCCCCGTAGAGGGGCGAAACACGTGTCGAAATCAAATGAAGGTGTTCTTTTGCTTGCGCCCCGGTGCTGCTCACGGTTCCAGATTGCCGAGCCTAAGTTGTAGGAGGCTTGGCAGAGGTTAGTGGGTGGTTGGGTGGCTTTGGGGTGAGTACTAGTTTTAAGAAACCTTTGTTTGAGAAAAGATTAGGGGATTGGTACTAAATATATCCTTACCGTTTTTAATATGAGACAGTTATTGTTATAATCCTTTCCTTTGTCCCGTCCTTTGTGTTATTGCGAATGTTTGGATGGATGAATGTTTGTTGCTTGAAGCGCGGGCACGGCGCCATTCAATACATTTTGTATGAAATGTCAAAGAACAGGCAGAGAAGTGGCGGCGCCACAGTGGCGCCGTAAAAGAAGTGGCGCGCCACTTCTTTTACGTTGAAACAGATTTGAATGTTTATAAAAAGATAGCTAAATAGATTATGTTCAGGATTCACGAGAAGTCTGTCGCTGACTATATTTTTTTTTAGCAAACCAATCTACGTTTGGCCACTAAAAGGCCTGAAGCTAACTGTGCTGCGGTTGGAGCATTGATCTAGAAGAAATACTCTAGCCAATCAATCAAGCATTGCTTAGCCGAAGATGGAATTCGTAGATCTAGAAGAAACTTGTTCACTTGCTATTAATAATTGCTCAGATTATTCTCAAGAAATAACGAGAGCAAAGATATCATGGGCGGTCTAATCTTCTTTTTTCTCTCCGCTTATCGCTTTGTTTGTCGCAAGATTTCTTCTAGATTTAATCTGAATATGACTGATTGGTCACTCAGTTTTATTCTCAGGAAAAAGAGGTCGGAAGTTCATTTGCAGTCTTCGGTGTTGATTTTCCCGCTTGTCGCCCCGCTTGTGTGTGAACACAGACCTTACTCCTTACACGGTCCGATAAGTGACCGTGGCTGGTAATTACCGCTAATGGCAGAGATTGCCACTGACAAATGAATAAAATGATGCCACTGTAACCCCGCGTCACAAACTACAAAGTAAATTAAACTTTATTGCTAGGAGTTAAGATTGGCGTTGTTCTGATTTAATAATGTCGAATATTTTCATGACTGGTTTATACACGACAAAAAATTGGCTTAGTGATAACATGGATAGGTAAACGAAAGGAAATAATTTGACTATTCAAACTATTCCATCATTCATCACTCATTCATCATTCGCAATTTTTTATGCATCTTTTTCCATTTAACATTACTTCAGTCCACAATTTATATGTATTCTAAGTTTGTCAACATAGGTTGACAATACTTATACATATAAATTGTGGACATATAGATGTCCACTTAAAACACAATGTCCTACTTGCAAAATTTTGCATGTGTATTTTAGTTGGATCTTTAACAGATGTCAAAAATACATGCAAGATGTATGGAGGAGATATCTCTCTTGATTGGATTTTGTGATTCATTAAATTCGATAGAGTTGTACTCATAACATTTAGCAGACAAGCGCCTGCAGCTGCACATGATCATCAATAAGTTAATTTTGAGGATGTTATTCAAACTGAACTCATTTGACTTATATTAAACACTAGCTGTCCGTGGCGACGTTACCCGCGGTCCCTTGGGAACACTTCACTTTCCCGGGATAAAATATAGCCTATGTTCATCAGGGATAATGTAGGATTGTAATGGTGAAAAAAAAATTGTGTGTAGTAGTACATTATTTTAGTACATTATTTTGCAAATGGTTAGTAGTCTCATCTTCATCATAATCAGCCTATCACTGTTAGACATAGGCCTCCTGTAATGAGCGCCATTGCGCCCTGTCTTCAGCTCGACGCATCCAGCTTCTACCAGCAGCCTTTTGCAAATCGATACTCCACCTAACAAAAGTTAAGAACTTTCGTCAAACTTTATGTTTTTAGAATAGAAATAGAATAGAAAATACTGTATTGCACACCACAATGTTAAACAAAAATATAAAACTAAACAAAAAAAAACTTAACTATAATATACAATAAATAAATAAATAAATAAATAAATAATGCTGGACATTTCACACAACATCATCTAGCCCCAAACTAAGCATAGCTTGTATTATGGGAACCAGATAACTGATATACTACTTATATACTTTTTGTTTGTAAATACATACATATTATACATAGAAACACCCAGACCCGAGATAAATATTTGCAGATCATACAAACATTTATCCCGCAGCGGGGATCGAACCCGCAACCTTCTGCGTCTCAAGCGGGCTTTCACCCACTGCGCCACAGAGGTCTTATCGCTAAAAAGCGATCTCTACCAGATTTTTATATCTTCAGAACTTAACAAAACGTCGACTACATTAGATGCTTTGCAGCATAGCTACAACATAGCGTGACGAAAAACGAATAAAAATTTAAATTTTCATATAATTCATGCACTTAATTTAGATGTGCAAAAAGTAATTTAAAATGTATACCTACTTAAACGTATTACTTAAAAGTTTTTTAATGACATGACTTGCGCTGTGTAAGTAAGTACATTAATGAAATTGACTTACTTACACTTTCCTATGTTAAACAAAATACTCATCTCCTATTATCTAACAAGTAAATTTATTCCTCAATCATTAATAAGAGAAGTCGGCTGAAATATAGTTCAGATAGGATATAAGAGCCACAAAGCTTTTATCTCGGTAACAAACGCGACTCAATAAAAAGTGCGATGAACCTCCTCGGTAGTTACCTCTACGAGAAATGTCCACGTTTTAATAAAAGGGAGAAGAGCTGATAATACCCCTCATTTACTTTTAACGCTGTTTTGACAAAGCACTGCCTTAACCAATTGATAGGTATCTAGATAATAATGCGTTTTATTATTAACTTACAGAAATTACTGCTATAAAAGTTTTTATTATATTTACATTATAACGTTAAACTGTGGGTGGAGGAATAGCAAGGGAAAAACGGGAAAGACAGACGAACGTACATCTTCGATTCATCATCATTGTGCAATGTCACATCATCCACTGCTAGGAAGTGATAGGGTTATTTGTGGAAGACTATCTCCAAATATTAAAAACATAATTTAAGTAAAAAATTGCCAACAATAAAGGTGGTTGCACAGTCCAGCCGAGCCGAACGCACCTAACTATCAATTCAATGGAGGAAATGTTACTGTCGTCAGAAGCGAGCATTTTCTGACGTCATCAGCATTTTTTGATTAGAAAAATGACTGCGGCGCCTATCAGGTACAGTTCTTAAAAATTAAAATCTACTTCACATACATAAAATTAAAAGTTGTATCAGCTCCATAAACATCTGAAATCAATCCTCTGAAGTCCGCCGTCCCGTGTAGCCGATAATATGAGGACAAATACAAATTGATAAACAAAAAGAAATACATTACATACTTTTTGTACCTGTAATGGAGGGCAAGAGACTATGTATGCGTTTATTATTCATGGAGCTGATGAGAATACAACAATGAGAATATAATGGTTTTGAAACAAGAACTTGTTTCGGATATTTAAAAAATAAAAACACATTCATTAACATGAGATCTAAATAGAGAAGGATATCATGAGGATACCAGTTTTGGGTGGTAATGGGATTGCAACCTGTAATGAATGGAATGTTAACTTCTGCAAAATGTGGTTACTTTTGTGTCATAAACAAACTATTAGAATTAGTATAGGGGGGTCGAGGATAGAGACAGACTTTTATTCAATTTTATCCATGTTTTATGTTTTCTTGCTAATAATTAGGCGTGTCGCTAACAGAAACGAAAGTCGAGACGGGGGCAAATCTTGTTGAATAAAGTAAAAAAAAAACAAAAGTCAAGAGTCGAGGCGCGGGCGAGGCGGGGTCGGGGCGAGGCCTTTCGCGACTCCTAATCACCTGTCTCTATCATCTTTCGATTATGACACGTTGAATGAATGAAACAAGACCTAAACGCCGCCGCCTCGACGCTTAGACCCATCGCAGACTGCAGACTTTCTATCGGCCGATAGTTGAGACGGAACATACTTCGGCTTACTTCTCCATACTCATTATTTCCGTCTCAACTATCGGCCGATAGAAAGTCTGCAGTCTGCGAGGTGGCTTAGCTAGCACAAAACAATTTCTTCTGCGCTGCGACTGCGCCTCGACTTTGCTGTTAGCGACCTGCCATACAGGGGCATATTAAAACAAACATGACTTAAATCAGTTACACTTTTATCACTAAAATTAATATTAACAAAACAAATCACTACACGTCACTTAATATATACAAATAAAAGCCATAAAAACCATTGAATACATTGTTATGTATCATGTAATTATCTTGTAAGTTAAATTACAAATTGAATTATAAAGGGGGTTCTGCTTTGTTGACCATCATACATACATCTAAATTAGGTGCGAACTACATATTTTCAGCTCAATTAAGCACGACACCCTCCATACAAAAACAGTCACGGTACGCTGACTTTTGCATTGTCACTTTCTATACAAAAATAGATTTTACATCTATATAGATAAGGTTGAGAATCTAATGTTTATTTTATATCTGAACGATTGTAAAAATTACTTATTTTGAAATAAAGTAAAATTACTAATTAAGTAATTTATTTTAAGTTCAAGAAAAATGATAAAGTGGTTGACGCATACTCGTATTGGATAATAAATTTAAAAAATTCTGCCCCACTAAGCTGCTACGTAGTTTTGAGATTCAGATTGATTTTTAAATAGATATTGCTATTATCATTAATATTGATTAACATTTTATTTTTGATTGAAACATTAAAATCAGCTTGATCCAACAAAAGTTTACCTATTCATAAGTGGTGTTAATTAACTTCTGTAGCACATTATTGCTTAGCTTTTTATGTAGCAATTGCAGTCATTACAGGGTTAACAGGGCATGTAATTGTAGTTGCTGATTGGCGCAACAAAAACTGCGCTATTTGTAAGGTAAATGTTGTCGTGTTTACACGGTCGGTCACGGTATGGGGAACATTGTATTTATGTATTTATGCGGTGTTGAAGTGTTTTGTCAATTGAATGTAGGTACCCGACGTTGTTTGATATAATTACGTTTTAAAACTAAAAGAAAAACCGAGTTCAATGTTCGACTCTACACACGGCGTGACTCAGGGAATCAATAAGTCTTCCATAAAAATCTAAATAAGATAATGCTTAGACTCCACCGGCGTCTATGGGCATTAATTACCAAAACTGCATACATTTTATGTCAAGTTTCGCGGCACGTGAGTTTCTGGCATTAGTAAATCGTCAATTTGACATAGGTAATGCATAAAGAGTCTTAGGCTTATCTGCTGTGTCGATTCGATTTACAATGGCTATTAGGGAAGGTTTTTAGAGTTTCACGGGAAAACTATCAGACTCTCAGGAATAAAATTTATATGGGGCCACCTCTGGAGTATACCCTTTCAAACAGAAAAAGAATATTGAAAATCGGTCCACAATTGGCGGAGTAATCTTGTAACAAGATAAAAAAAACAACATACAGGTGAATTGAGAACCTCCTCCTTTTTTGAAGTCGGTTAAATAGTTGAATGTTGAGTGCAAGGTTCAAAAAGTTACTGTCCTACTGGGACTTGAACTCGCGGCTATCTCACTCAGAAGTAGAGCTCTTTACCACCCATGCTGATACAATGTTTGACCAAAAGAACATGTTTGTCAATCTTGGCCGAAAAGTCAGAGATGGTGTCGGTAACGAGTTCGATGTTTTTTCCTATCTCAAAAATGCCAAACGAGCCTAAATAAGTTTCCACTTCAAAAAGCTTACGAAAACAGCTATCAGTCTAGGCCTTAAGGCGGCCTAAAAACTCCGTCACCAGAGTTGGCCACTGACTCATACGAACTTACTTATTGGCTACGAAACTAATTTTTACATGACTGGAATCGAACCCATCAGTAATAACACACAAAGCGGAATTTCGCCAAAGCAAGCTAAAGACGCGCTAACAAGTCATTTGGAACTTCAAATACCATTTAGTAAGTTCACGGCTACCTTACCTAACTACCTATACCATTGACCAGTCCCTCAGACGACCGACAATGGTCACTATGACCATTTAATGGTAGATAGATGACGACGGTAATTGGGAGAAGTGTTTGTGTGTCCATCAGGGCTTTGCAAAGACCACAAGCCCCATGTTCACACCAAGAAACAAGATGTTTATTCCTTGGGAAAATACCATAGGTTTTGTACAAACATTTTTGAAGTGAGGATTTCTTTAGGCGCGTTAGGCATTTTTGAGATGCGAAAAATAACTGATAGTGTTACCGACACCACCGGCAGCGCCATCTAGTTTTGAACTCAGTAAAGAACCTTTATCACGGCGTTTCTCGCCACGCGCCCAGTGACGATTCAAAAAATACACACGTAATTGTTCTGTATTCTGTGGTAATTGTTCACAATGTTCACTTCTATTGGCACTCCTGGAGTGCCACTGTTTAGTTTTGACTAACGATGTGTTCCTTCACTGATTTTATAACTTAATAAACTAAGATCATAAAATATTTTAGAAACTTGCCCCAATAACATACTCTCACAAAAGCTATTGTTTCAAAACAATAATTTTAAGCAGTAACCATTATACCCCTGGGCGAAGCTTACACCAAATAACAAAGATAATTTTACACTAGGTATTGGGTGTACTAAGTCTTCTATCAAATCCCGGAGCATACTTTTGTGACACTGGTTGATATTCCACTTATTAGAACTAAGCGCTTTCAAAGTTCTTTTATTATGCGCACTGCAAAAATGTGGAATCAGCTTCCCGCGTCTGTATTTCCGCTGAGCTACGACCCTGTTGTTTTTAAGAAGAGAGTTAATAGGCACCTTCTGGGTAGGCTCGCTCCATCGTAGACCTCATTCTTGCCTATGTACAAAATGTCGCTATTGATGTCCCAGGAAAGGCTGTGTTTCGGGAAACCCAGGGTGCTGCGTCAGGATTTCTACCTGACAGTTTCAGGATCCCTGTAGACCTGTATAAAATCTGTAGGTACCTATCATTTTAAAAGCAAATAATGGCGTTTCAAATTTATATTTTAGTGAATAGTGTATATGACTAAAAGGACCTCTTATGATTTTGAGCAGTTGTTTCATTACAACCTATACATCTAATTATACATTATGAAGTGTATAAATAATTATACAGCACAATACATCGACACGTGGTGGCTATTACCTTTACAACACATAATAACATATTCGTAATCAATTTATTTACCGTATGAAATTGGTAAAAGTCATTTCGTACCAATTTGTGGAATGGATACTAGTAATAGTTCTGGGTAATAAATAAAGTAGTTTTGAAATGTGCGGCGCCAGAATTGATTGTTCTATTATTCGAATTTTAATTTTTTAATCTATATTTTTGAAATTCGAATGTGTAGCAGATCGTGCCAGTAAGTATTTATTGTTCGAATTTTATCCATATTTTTGGAATTTCGAATGTTCTTTAAAAAGCTGTTTGAATTTCACTTATGTTTGGAACTGTTGTATTTAGAATTTAGAGCTCTGCCTCACTAGGATGCCATGGCGACGTCGCCGGCTACGTATCCAAGCAGATTACTAAAATGTATGACACCTAACTCACATGGCGACGGTTTGGCAGCGTCGCCAATTTGAAAGCGTGGCCATGAGATGCGGCTCCCTACGTGGCGTCTGGATACTCTGGCGGCTTGGCGACGTTGCCATTAAATTGTACACGTGTAAACTGCACCTCACTCATTCAGTCGCCAACCGGCCGCCATTTTGGACGCTTGCTCGGAATTTATCACGATTTATTTGTATTTGTAGGTGTAGTTAAAAATGAGTTTCGATACAGAGAGATTCATTATAGAAATCCAAAACTCGTCCTCGGTTTCGATCTGATATAAAAGGATGGACCCATAGTTTCCTTTTTTTCTTCTTTTCCTTTTCCATTTTCCTGCGACGTACATAACAAAGTAATGCGATTTCTTCTACGTCCATTCCTGACGACGCGGCGACGATGAATGAACTGACTATCGAGACGCCATGGCCACTCGACTTGGCGACCTTCGGACGCCAGAAGTAGCCAGGCCTGCGCCGCTGGCGACGTCGCCATGGCATCCTAGTGAGGCAGAGCTCTTATAGTGAACATAATGCAATTTTTGAAGGCGACTTTTCCACGATACAAGTTACCAAAAAAAGTTAAGTAAGTATGTTAGTAAAATCAAAAGAGTTTGCAAACAAAATATATGATTTAAACTCACAATTACTATGCACAAGATACTTTTTCACACAAACAGTCAGAGCTAGGCAGTTTTGTATAAAATTAGTACCGTACTTGAATCGAAAGCAGCCAATTAAGCCGATAAGTGGCAGCAAGCGACAGGAAAGTCGCGGCACTTGTCGCGTTGTCGCGTCGACCGACGTATTGTCGCTGTCGGTTGTCGCTTGTCGCTGGAAAAATACCCTTTTAATGATGCCGCCGGGTATAGTGTATAACATGCAGTAGGCTAACAGAAACTTTTAAAACAAGATAAGTATGTTAACTTAGCCGTTTATCTAAATTCAGAAAGATTATTTACTTAATGAGTTTCTATATTATTGTGTTTATTCGCAATCGAAAGCCATACCTAATACCTACATTTCGATGATAGACATTTATATTTTTACAATTTTATTTACACTTGATTGACAAATTTTATCTGAAAACTAAGATGATTTGAGCGATGATTAATAAAAAAAACAAAAATAATTATAATATACCGAGTTATTTGTAAAACACCGGTAACCTCTCAGGACTGTATTACTATCATCATAAGGAACAACTTGTTTATGATGATAGTAATACAGTCCTGAGAGGTTACCAGTGTTTTACAAATAACCCTGTATAATTTACTTAGTAGGCATTATTTTTTTAAAACGTCGCAACTTACCATGTTCTCTCGCTTGCGCACTAATGTGCAAGCTAGAGAGCGTAAACGCTGCCATTTCAAATTCGTGTCTTTATGTCAAAATTGCCATACAGCTCAAAAACTGCCTGGAAATAACAGTTCATGCTCAGCCTGGAACTAAACACAATTGTATAATGTCCTACTGATGTTTTTTCACTACGTCGCTTTTTTGTTTGACTAACGTATGTAGATTAGATTGAGCATTGACGATGTAGCAAATGCGAATTGAATGGAAGGATTCTTAAATGAGGACTGGGATGATACTCAATACAGATGATGCAAATGATAATCTGATAAGTGACTTCTACTTAAAGAATACATTAAAATCTTCCGCCATTTATATTTTATGAGATTAGTTGAATTTATGTGGGGTTGAATTTAAAATCAAAATAATAGTTAAAAAAATTAAAAAATTTTTTTTTTTTAAATAATTTAAAATTTTTAAGGGGTGGAAAATTAAATAATATATTTTTCTTATGAAATTTTATATTTTAGAGGACCAATAGATTCGTAGAATAAATTGTTTTAAAATATAATGGCGTAAAAAGTTTAGAATGTAGCTTAGTCTAAGTTCCTAAAAAGTTTTGTATAAAGTGCTGTTTGAGCTTTCTTTTAATATCTTTAAATACTAATTTACTTGCAACAAAATGTTAAAAGGTTGGTTTATAGGCATTTTAGTATTATTGTTATATAAATAGATAATTTAAAGAAATCAAAACAAGATAAAATTTTACGAATGTCATTTTATGTGAGCATCGTAATATCATAGCTGGCCATCAAGTCAGTACTACCGTAAATACATCGTGACAATAAAAAACGAATCGTCAATTTAAAATTAGAACTTCAAATTTTAAAAGCCATTCGCTGTACCAATCACAGCAGAGCCGTTGACGGTGAAGATCACAATTTGAATTTAGAATTGGTGACGCTATAAAAGCCGTGTTTTTTACTTTCTCCGTCATTTCGACTCGGTCTTCCCACGATGTTACTTGTTTAGTAGGCAACAATTAGACAATTGTCGGCCATTTTAACGATCAACCATAAAATTCGGCTTGAGTCTCTCATTAACCGCATTCTTGTGATACTTCCGCTTTTATAGTTTTACTAATCAACGGGCTGAGATTAATACGGTCCCGTAGGTAATGGCGTCGGTTGTGTTCAGATTAATTTTATTGGCCCGAACTTCGGACAATTGGTCGTATAGATAATTGAGTTTTGGAGCGCGGTGTTTTTGAATCTTTGTCACAGCATAGTGTGAACAACTGACTTACTCCAACAAACCAACACAATATTTAGCCTTCATAGATCTTCTTATAAGTCTTTTTTGTACTGATATTCAAATTTCTTTGAAGATTTTGAGGAAATAATCAAAAACACTATCAAAATAATATGCCATGTAACCTTTTCAAATTCGAATTCAAAAATTGTTGGCTTCTTGTAACCGATCACCACATAAAACTGAGTGCATAAAGTTCAACCTTACAAAGGCTAAGTAATAAATCATTACTGTTCAAACTGAACCAGCTTGGTGTGTATGACTGTGGCTATGTTTACTGTTAAGTCACTTTTACTTATCTAGCAACTAGCGGCAAGCAACTACCCAAAACGTCTAATTTAGATTAAGTAACTTAAAATCGTTCGAAACGTACAAAATATAACTTCTGACGGGAATTTACGGTTTTACATGCATAAAAGTCGGTGTATTTTGTTATCTTGTATATAAAATACCTATAAAAGTCAGCTCTGTATGTATGAAACATTTTAGGTGACGTTATAATAATGTTTTTAGATTTTATGGCAAAAAGTAATTTATAATGTTGAGTTTTTATAAATTCTAATAAAAATATTGGATTTGAATTATTTTAATATGATTACTGTTAGCACGTGTTTTAATATACAATTTCTCACCAACTTAGGTACTTAAAAAATACATTTATGAGTAGTAATAACTGACTAAAAAAATACCGTCGATTTAATAATTAATAATGCTGGACATTTCTCACAGCGTCATCCAGCCTCAAACTAAGCAAAGCTTGTACTATGGGAACCAGTTAACTGAATATACTACTTATATACTTTTTGTTTGTCAATACACACATAGAAACACCCAGACCGGAGATAAATATTTGCAGATCATACAAACATTTGTCCCGCGGCGCGGATCGAACCCGCAAGCTTCTGCGACCCAATCGGGCTTTAACCCACTGTGCCACAGAGGTCATGTTAATAGTTTTGAAAGCCTTTCAATATAGACATGATCGTTCATTCGTTATTTAGATATTTTTGTAAATTTCCCAATAGGCAAGTAAGTTACTTATGAAATGGGTTTGCTCAATTAAACGCTGACGTACTTACATTACAGTAGGGACCAAGCGCTCGTGGTCGTGCTTGCTTAGTCGTTCTTGATAGATCGTCGAAGTTAAGCAACGTTCGAAACGGTCTGTAAGTGGATGGGTGACCGCCAGTGGCATTTTCATCTGAGCGCTTCCGTGCTATTTAAGTCGTTAAGCCATGACGGAGGCCTTAAGGCGGCCTAAAAACTCCGTCACCAGAGTTGGCCACTGACTCATACGTACTTAATTTTTTTTTGTAGGGACCATTTATTGACGTACGGTTCGCTGTATTGCACATCCAAGTATTTCTCTGAACTGAATTACGAATTAGTAACCCTTATTTTTCTTCTATGAAAACAATGATCTTTCTCACAAGTCCTATCTGACATGACGCCAGTTTTCCCGCCTAGCGTTGTCAGTGTTGCCACCTTGAAAAGAAAAACTGGACATTCCTTGTATCAAAAGTTGCCAGCTCATTTATTTTTATAGTTATTTATTTGAACTTTCTCTATTACTCAAAGCTTCAGTCTTTTCTTACAAAATCATCAAATTATAATACTAATCTAACACTTATAAGTAATCCGAAAAAAAAAACATTTTGTGATGAAAATTTTTATTTTATTTTATTTATTGAACAAAATCCACAGCCCTTGATATTAACAGTAGATTCATCTTATCTAAACTTATAGCCAATAAAGGATTTACATTATAAAAGTACATCTTATAAAATAGACAGTAAAAGGTAAATAAATTAAACTTAAAAAAGTGAGTAAAGTGCTTTTAGGTAAGTAGCTAAATTATTATTACTAAACATACATGAAAAGAAAAAGGTTAGGTTAGGTTATAAAAACATAAAAATATGTTGAAAAAATAAAAAAATATATATGTAATGAACTACAATTGTTCCTCCTCCAAATTAAAATCAGTGCTAGAGGTACCGTTTATTAGCTACGAAGAATAATGATGTATGATTTTCTTTTTGATAGTTCCCAAATAGATTTTGTACAAATGAAGTCATCATACTCGCTATCATTACTCAAGTTAGTGTAAGGGCAGAGTCAATATTTGGTTTGTTCAACTGTTTAAATTAATTGATCACTTTTTTATTCCAAAAGTAAATATTGGTAGCTTGTATCGAAATAAAGCTTGTAGCTAAAGGAAGTAATAACTGATAAAATATGGAAATAGGTTTTTTTCTAATTTTTTGTATTTTTTATAGTGTTAATCCACAATTGGATTTCATTAAGAAATGAAAAGTCTAATCAAAATTTTGGATTCCGACGGGATTCAAACCCGCAACGATCAGAAGATCCTCCTAAAGCCGGAGTGCCTTACCGCTTGGCCACGGAACCCTTAGTCGTCACAATCCAAATTTTTAATAAGCTCATATTTATCGGTTAAGCACCGCTAAGCGCCATCTACACGTTTCACTAGTGAGTTTTTTTTTTACTTAAACACGTCCTAAATTCAAGCATTTCTAAACCGACACACACACACGCGACTTGCCAAAACATTCATACTAATAAAACTCTTTTTCCAACCTAACACATTCAAACCAATACAAAACAAACTTTTAAAAATGGAACTTCTAAATTCAAGTTTCAAGAAAACCGATTTCGATCAAAACTTAGACATAAATCGAAAAAATAATTAAACACCAACAGTAGGTGGTCCTATTTGCTCGAAATCGACACTTTAAGATACGATCACTTTTAATTACAGCTCTTGGTGTAATTTCGTGTAATTGTGTTTTTCATGATTTATTCGATCGGACGGTGGGCAGTAAGGCAATTTCATTGTTCCATGTCCACGAGTGTGGGTGATTATATGAGGGTGGAAAGAGCTAGCTCACTATAACTAGGGCTCTTAGTTACGCAAAATACTTTTTCTAATTGGCGGTCAATCGCAAATTAGGTAACAATGTATGTTGAGTGGAGAATAAGATCTACGTCAATCAAGGTCTACCTATGTAAGTACATAAGTTCTTAATTATTTATAAATAAAAGTATGTGTCTATACATTTTATTTCAGTAAATTAAACTTTAAAAATAAGATCACAAAAGTTTTGAAAAAATAATACCTACTAATTAAATATATTTTTTTTGCTTTTTATCAGTCTTTAACACCATTAATTTAGGTTATACCTACTTGCAGCAAACATAATAAAAAAACAATGATGCAATATTTTTTCAACAAAGTGTGCTAGCTGACATACATACACAATGTCAAGTGTAACGGTATGGGCAGGTTGCGAAAGTCGAAAAATTATGAATGAACTTGCAATATTGAAAATGGAATGTAATTATCAGTTTATGTAAATTATGGCGCGCATTTTTGAATTGAGAACGACTGAGTTTTGTTTTTAAGTGTTGATGGCCAGGTGTTTATGATCGAATAAAAGAGGCTATTAAACGTAGGAAAGACAAAAGGCTATTTATTGATACTCGGAAAATTATGGTAATTACTTTTTTATTTGAATAAAGGTTTATCGCTTGTGTTTAGAAAGTATCTATACTTGAGACGCAGAAGGTTGCGGGTTCGATTCCCGCCACGGGATAAATGTTTGTCATCATCATTGGCCTGCCCTTGTCCCGCTCATGCATGTAATGTTTGTATGATCAGCAAATATTTATCTCGGGTCTGGGTATTTCTATGTATAATAATGTATGTATTTACAAACAAAAAAAAAGTATATAAGTTGTATATCAGTTATCTGGTTCCCATAGTACAAGCTTTGCTTAGTTTGGGGCTGTACGAAATGTCCAGTATTATATATTTATTTATTTATACACATTGCAGTGGACGTCATGTGACTGAGATGATGATGATGAGTTCAATATGAAAACAGTCTTTATACTGGTCAGTTTAAAAAGTTGTAATGAGGTTTCACTATCCGTCTAAAGAGGCTTTACGCATTTCAACTAATTTGTAGGGATGCAGCCGTCCGTAACCGTAAACAACAGGACCATGTTTGCCTTTATTGACAATAAATCCGGAGAAACGGAGCTTTGGTTTCTTATAAGACGAGTTCTGCTTTATTGCGGACGTATTCTCAAGATGTTCTTTCTTATTTATGAATTTTCTGTTATGTAAGAAAATTAATAATTGATCATCATATTCCTGCCCTTGTCCACAATTATGTGGGGTCGGCACAACATTGTGTTTTTATTATCCATTTTCCGTTATCAGCGGTCATCTTAGCGCATGTAAGTACTTACGGAAATCTGAAAAGTTCATTTGAAAGAGCAGAAAACTCTAAGAAAAACTGTATATTCAACTCATTTTACGTGTTTTGTTAGTTACCCCAATTGAACCTGCGACGATATGTAGGTAAGTTATAAAAAACACTAAGTGGGTGAGAAAATGACAAATCACTCATAATCAAAAAACTTTACTTTTTCGGATTAAAATCAGCATACAAGTTGAACCTTTTCTTATAAACTTAAATATTCGTAGCGTTCTAGCATTACGGGCTAAAAGTGCTACCAAGATAATAATTTCGAACTGTTTCCGAATATTGCATTTTAACGTCTGTTAAATGACGGCCGTAGTTTATATATACAAAAGACTAAGCAAAACATTGTTGTAATGATGTGTTGACCGCATGAGGAGATCTAGTGATGCGCGTATCCGTATGCTATTTGAGCAGGACTTATGCAATGCATTTGAGCTTAAGTTGACCGCAAGGTTTTACTTCTCTTAAAACAAAAATGTATTAATTTATTAGAAACAAAAAAGTATATAAGTAGTATATCAGTTATCTGGTTCCCATAGCTTTGCTTAGTTTGGGGCTAGATGTGAAATTGTCCAGCATTATTTATTTATTATTTACATCACAAAGTTTAGCTAGTTTCATTTAAGTTTTTTAACTTTTATATTATTCATATTGATACCTATATTTTTTATTCTTTTAATAATTTCATTTATAAAAGAAAAAAACAGTTTAAACTCAAAATCCAGCAACCTACGTAAAAAAACACGCCCAGAACATACGAAAATCGTAATCTTCAAACGCTGTTTTCTCTGGATACAATGATTTTTTCGGAAAATCCTTTTAGATTTGGTTTTGTGTTGGGATGCTGTACCTACCCCTTTCGGCTTCGGTAGACGTCTTTTTACACCCTGTATATCATTAACATAGTATAAAATATTTTTATCGTAATAACAGAACGCGTTTTGTTAAAACTCTTAAAAGCCAGGTCTAAGTGGCATGAGTTCCGTAAATCAGAATCCAGTCAGTGATCAACCGTATCCGTAATATCACTCGTCCCATCCCTTCACTCCAACTGGGGAAGATCCAGTTTTTGTCGTCAGAGCCACGATCCGCATTGTAGGTACTCGTATTACAAATTATAATATTCCATTATAGGCCTTGTTTGTTTCAACGTGAGGTGATTGGGAACTGTATCGAGTTTTTAATGGAAAGATTTTGATAAAGCAATCCTAGAACAGTTTTGTTTGAGCTTCAATTTTGTTTGACTGGCTCTCTGAGCTTGACTTTTTAGTTTAGGTGGATCACCTAAAGGAATGCTAGGCCCCAAACCGTGTTTGTTGCCCTGATTCTTCACGGTATTGGTCGCGCAAGAACAGGAGTAAAATTAGTTTAAAGACTATTCTAAGTGATCCCAGCGGTCCTACTGAATAAATGCCTTTTGAGTTTGACTTTGAGTTAATCTTTTTTTCTGATTCAGTTAGATATTTTTTTGTAGATAAAAGATTTGTTGTCTAATTTTGCAGATTTCTGTGAACTATAAGAAATAGGTTTTGTAGGAATGAAAAACAAAAACCAAATTAACAGAGTCATGTCATGAGTCATGATACTCTAAATCATGGTACACTTAGATTTATAGAGTTCAAAATCAGTCGATAATATTATCTAAGGAAGTAGTCAGACACTTCCAATTAAAGTGTCACAAACTTATATGGACCGGTGGCCAAAAGAACTAACGAATTTTCAAGTAGAATTTATTTTTCTCTCTACAACAAATATGATAACAGCGCCTCTCTCACCGGTCCAGATAAGTTTGTGGCACTGTAAATGTAGATGTACGGTCATGACATTTTGTCCAAAGAAACCAAAAGATTAATGGAAGGATTCACTACTCCTGACCTTCAGATCAAAAACTACGCACTAGAACCAACATCGCTTATTTAAACGATTATTCGGTTCAAAGTCCGAATGGTCTATTAAAGCGTAGTAAACAGTGAACTAGCAGTAGGCGTTCAACCTGTCTCCAGCCTACTTAGACAGGTTGCGAAGCGTTTAAACGAGATAAATGAGCAACTGACAGACACCGTCAAAATTTCACTATGTTACTTAAGGTAAAACACATTTGCCAGCATCGTACATAATTATGTTTATTAGAATACGCATGAAACCTCTTAGATTACGCGCCGTTATTCCTAGTAAATAACAGTAAATAAAAAAGAAAAGTATATAAAAAGTAATACCTTTTTTTTGACGGCCTCTGTAGCGCAGTGGGCGAAGGACCGAAGCGACGCAGAAGGTTGCGGGTTCGATCCCCGCCGCGGGACGAATGTTTGTATGATCTACAGATATTTGTTTTGTGTATGTAAGTTATATCAGTCATGTTGTACCCATAACACAAGCTCTGCTTACTTTGGGGCTCGATGATGCTGTGTAAAAAAGTCCAACATAATTATTATACCAGTCATGTCACCCAACACAAGCTCTGCTTACTTTGGGGCTAAACGAAATTATTTATAGTCATTCATTCAAATTGAGCGTTTAGACAAACCGTGCTAACGATTGGCGTATGACAGCGTATTTTTGCATAAATTACCAGCGCAAATTGGTTGTCAAAAACCTATGTACCACAAAATCTATAGTCTACGTAGACTCTAGTTAACATGTTAAATAAATCAATAATCATGACCAATATTATCATTATTAAGGTTGGCTCGCATAGCGCGATCTAATTTGCAGTGTGTCGCCATCTAGCCTAATATAATTCGTAGGTATAAAGTCTATAGACGTTTTTATAACACATCACCTTAAAAGTATCTGAAATCAATCACCATCTTCAAATTATATTACGTGAGTACCTGTTACTTTCGCATCCTAAGCAGGTTAGACACTCGACAACTCATTCCGAGCGCAGTAACTATGTCAAGACGTCGTCTTTCACCATAATTGGTGTTTTTATCCCGCCACAGATCATTGTCCGTCGCTATTAGAAGAGGCGGTCAGAATTAAAAAAAAATCACACGTCTATTAAACTGATTAGATTCCTATACGTAATTTATTGTCAAGCTGGTAAGCCGGTCCCCGGTGAGCACAATGCCCGCTAGAGCAAGACAGCTACAGGTTCAGAGTGAGAGGGGAATAGTGGGCCTTGCAAGGTGATTTCAGTTGCGTCTACGCAAGCTTATAGTCAGGTTGTTACGCACACATTCGCGTTTTTGACGCGCGATGTCGGGAAAAGCGGGGTGAAAAGTTATTTCGGGATGACAAACGGTAACGTATGCAAATGACATTGGAAATTAGACTTTGACTGTATTTACTTACAGTTTTAATTTCAGTGTTTTGATATGGATACTTTTTTTGAAAGTGGATGTACTAGTAAAATGATTGTGTGAGTGCCAGACCTGTGTTTGTTATCAATGATTAACTTGAAGTGCATGCGAGTGCTGGAGAGGTATTGATTTCTCGCGGACACTAAGGTATGTGCACCTGCTTTTCCGAGTACTCTTCTGTATTTTCAAACAGGAAAACTACTACTTATATGACTACTAGCATCATGGAAGCGCTTAAAAGAATCTTATAGGCTTTAAACAGTTTTCTAATGAATATAAATAAAAATGTGACGTTCTAAGCAGAAATAATAGTTAAACCGACGCTATTTTTTCTTGATTAAACTCATCAAGTGAATCTCTTTCATTATGCAAAGTGTTCTGAGTCCTGTGTCTATGACTAACTAATATATTAATATTAAAACATTACTATACGGTAAATATAGAACTAGAACCCTCTTAGAACACCTTAGGATTATAATGTTTGAACGAGTATATTGAACAGACAAATAAATGGCCATTTGAACAAAAATCTTGCCCGCTGCATCATCGGTAGTGTAATTTAATTTAATGTGTATTATTTATTTTGTTATCTATACCAATATTAGAAAGAGATGACGTTTGTAATCATGATTTTATCATAGAAACGGATATGTTATTAAAGAATCAACCGCGTATGAAAAACTGAAGCAAAGGGACATAATTAGTAGTATTTTTAGCCTTAGGCCTAATCTCTAGAACATATTTTTAATGCACCAATAATAGTTTTTTGAGAACTCAGTTTTCGATGGAAAAGTTGGATTCTAACTAGGTAACAACCCCTTTAGTAAGGCGGTTTTTACTGCAGGGGGCTACCAATTGGTGAAGCTGACCGTAAATAGCTAGCCAAGACAGTAAATTACTTAATGCTTACGCTAATGAAACGCAAGAAATGCCTCAACACGACTTTATGCGATACAATTAAGTACCTAAATATGGGTGTATTGGGACATGCCTTTCTATCTTCTTACATATATCTTCAGAAAAAAAACCGAGATACAGTCGAGATCTATTCTTGCAATTTATTCCTGTTGAATATTATCATGACTCCACTAGTCAGAATCTTTCATGCAAAGAGAACATTTTTGACATTCTTGAATAAAACGAAATTGCAATTGATTTAACCGCTAAGCCAAGATCCTCATTAAACCGTCTACAAGAATCTAGTCGTAAGCCTGGTCAAACAATGATTGCAAATCGACTTTCCTCTACCAGTAACCCAATACATTACAATCACATATTTCCAGTTATGAGGAACACTTGCATAGATAGGCCCTTGAGAAACGTTAGACGGTGTAATACGGACGTAAGGAGTTTCATGAACAGGAGATATACATACACTTAATGGAATGCTAGTCATTTCTGGGAGATTGTTTGAGATACGGCTGCACGGCTGTCCAAATACGTAAACTTTGCAGTTGCTAGCCCAAACTCGGTTAAACTAAATGCCAGTTCCCTAATTGTTCTAACTGACTCAAATTATAAATCGAAAAGTTTGAATGTTTGTTTCTAACAGTTTAAACTAGTTGATACATTCGGTTTCGGAAGTTTTAAGATGTAGTGTAGATTGTGCACAGGAATAGCGTTTATCCATACTAATGTTATAAATGTGAAAGTAACTCTGTCTGCCTGTTACCTTTCCACGCCCAAACCACTGAACAGATTAGGCTGAAAATTGGCATGGAATTAAGTTGTATCCCAGGACATAGGCTACTTTTCCCGACAAAATCCCGAGGGACCGCGGGTTACACCGCGGGAGCGAAATAAATGGTACCTACGTATGCAATGGTAACAAAATCTCAGACTAAAGCTTTTTAAAAGGAAAGACGACAGTCATATTGCGGACACAGTTTTTTAACAGCTCTATAGCAGGTATATCTGCTATAAAGAGCTTTTGTTACAACCTGTACGTGTGCGATGGAGCGCGGTGATTCTGCAACCATGGATGGGTGTCGAATGAAAGCTACTGTCGTTGTGTACCAGCATTACCATCGTATTGTTTTTAATAAAAAGAAAAGTGCCATTTTATTAGAGAGCTGTTTATATTCTATCAGATCTTATGGAATTTAAGATCCTATAAGTCTATGAGGTTTACGGTGAACAGTATTGTGATGGTCGTTTGAAGTATTGCCACTTTTTCAAACTAAATTGTCGCATTGAACCGACCGACACGAGGCGTGATGTGGAATAGAAGCTGTGTACTATAATACGAAGCGCTCGTGGTCGTGCTTGCTTAGTCATTCTTGATAGATCGTCGAAGTTAAGCAACGTTCTAAACGATCTGTAAGTGGATGGGTGACCGCCCCTGGCATTTTCATCTGAGCGCTTCCGTGCTTCGGAGGGCACGTTAAATTATCGGTCCCGTAAGTCGTTAAGCCATGACAGAGGCCTCGCCAACTCTGGTGGCCGGAGTTGGCCACTGACTCATACGGACTTACTTAGTAGGTATATAGGATTACTGGAATATTGTTAACAAAGGGATATTTAAATGATTTTTGAGTTTTGTTGTTCCCCGATATTTAGACGCAATTGTCGCCATTATAAATGATGTAACCTAAAAATATTTATGTTCGTAACATCATATTTATCAAAAACTATATTAAATACCTGGTTTAAAATCATTGCACCTATAGTTAAAGCAATTACAGGAACACTTGACTGCAGGATACAATTATGGCATGCGTTAGAAATTGCAATTAAAACAATTTAAGACACCATGCTGTGTTCTCTGAAGCTTCGATCCATTTTGCTAACATGCGTCAGCGCAGCTTAGAAATACAACTATTGACTACAGAGTGTTTTTTTATCCTACTACAGCCAAATCGAATGATACCTACCAAGGTAATCGGTACAAGTAAATATAAATAATACTAGTTGCGCATCGCGGCGTTGCTCGCGGTCTACTTACACTTTTTATCCGACTTAAAAGAATTCCGCCAATTATGAAGCGATTTTCAAACTCTTTTTTTTTTTAAAGTAGGTATGCTCCAAAGGTTGTTCCATTATAAATTGTATCCTTGTGAGTTTGATAGTTTTCCCGTAAAATTCAAAAAACCTCATCTTCACTTGAAGCCCTGAGCCGAAGAAGAGATCCCAACCCACCTGATTGTAGTAGCAGTAAATCAAGTTACTACTTGATAAAATAAAAAAATTATAAAAAATAAATAAAGTTTTTTTTTTTTTTATTTGATATTTTATCTTTTAATTCAAATCCATTCAGGCATTTCCGGGTGATTCAGTAACAATCATCCTAACGACGACGGCGGGCCTCGTAAATACTTTGCCCTGGCTTCAACTCCAGGGGCAGTAGCCCCCCCCGGGTCTTGGGGTGTCACCTGTTAGGTCGGTGGGACCTGTAAATAGGAGACATGTAATTTTTTTTATTATATATTAACTTTCATGTAAATTTAATAAATAACGTATATTTTTATGTGTTTATATAGAATTTATATTGTGCCTCGTGCGTTAAAAATCTAAAATCCATAGATTTTGATGTCATTAGCCCATCATGCAGTTATAAATGATTATTGAATGCTCTAAATTACTTATTTATCATTTTACTAGTTCAAGTTATAAGTATCACACTAGCTATTCGAAGTAGGTATATATAGTGCTTAGGGCCTAGGTCACTGACCTGGCAACGAGGTTTACTTGTCAATAGGTATTTCAATAGCACATACCTTGACATGTATTGCATTTTTCATATACAGTTAGCTACACAAGTTGAATATTGTTTTTATGTAGTTCTTGAACTCAAAAACATAGATTCTGATAATTTTAATAATAGCACAACGATTCAGATATTAACAGTTTCGTCTATCCTTACTAACTCGTTTTGCAATTAAAATAAATATTAACGTTTTGGCTTAAAGACATAATACTTAATATATATTTTTAAGTAACTTTTTAAATTATTAAGTGATTATGGTTGCAAGTTTTAAAAAACTAAAAAATTATTAAACTTATAAAAATACCAAATTCAAAGTCAAAAATCATTTATTCAGTAGGTCCGCAGGGATCACTTAGAATAAGTCTTAAAACGAATTTTACTTCTGTTCTTTCGCGACCAATACCGTGAAGAATCAGGGCAACAAACACGGTTTGGGGCTTATCATTCTTTTAGGTAATCCATGGATCCATTGAGTTGGAGCAAGTACCAAAATTAACTTCTTTCATTATTGTACCAGCAAAAGATTTCCCAAGCTTTTTGTGCAATAAATTAATATCGATCAATAAAACAACATTGTAGGTTACATTTGACAAATTCATCATAAATCTTACTGCGTTTTTATCTGGGCAATAACTCTATTGGTATTTACAAGTCTATGTACTAAATAAATGTATAGTTTTTAGTAAATAATACATTGAGTTTTACAAAACTTCACATAAAGCAAGTACTGAAACACATGAATAATTCAATCAAGTTGAGAAGATTTTATAGGAAAACCTAAGTATTGCTAAAAAAATAAAAAAAATGTATGATACTTAGACCATTTAGACGGGATGCGCATTACCTTTTATTTTCCCCTCTGCCAAAATGTACAAGATACCGAATCATTTGCATCTTATATTATTACGTACATCATAATACGAAATTTCCAAGAGTGTACGTTAAAATGAGGGTGTATTGTCAGTTTTTATGCATAATTGTGTGTAAAATGCGATCGTGTGCTACCTCTTCGTCCGCAGAAATCGGCAGATAATTTTGTGAGATGAATTCCGTCAATAACGGGTCCCAACTTTTTTATCTGAGGTATGATACTGTCACTTATAAGCAAGAATAAAATTGCGTCTAAGTTGACAGCAAAAATATGATTATATTTATGCCAAAAGAGGGCGTAGAGCTTCGATGAGGTCGTGGGATCAATTTAACATGGGTTTAATCAAAGAAAGCTTTAAAAATCTTTAATATTTTTAAACACAGTAAAACTATAGTCTACGATAATATTGAATCTACAAGAATCATTAAAAGTGAAAATTTCGTTGAACATGGTGCAAAGCGACAGCGGACGTAAGTTTCATACAAAAGACTTCAACGCGAGCTCTGTAGTTTTCCTCGACTCGAAAAAAATATAGTTTTACACAATTTTCTGTTATAATACAACTCACTGTTATTCAAGATAACTACTACAAAAAACCCTAAAAATAGTTACCGTTAAAAAAAGATACCGCAAAAAAAAATAGCCTACTGCATCAAAATAAGAGTAAAAATAAACAAAGCTTCACTTCATTACCTTATCAGACACCTTTTCTTAAAGTTCCTTCCACTCAGGCCTCGATACCATCCAAAATAAACATTTCGATATCAACATTATCATTTCAATTTGAGTGTTCGATTATCGACGCAAAAAGTCCAATGCCAGAGGAATACGATATTGCGTGTGGGTATGAACCGAGTATGAACGTAAAGCCACGGTGTCAACTGAAATGACACGCCCAATTGTACAGCTACTTATTTCGAATTTATATTTATTTTTATTTCTTTTATTTACAATATAATATTTTGTCGTTCTCATTTCTTTGATTCAATAATATAAAAGTATCATTTGTAACTTTAAAACACAGTCAACAAGCATTTTGAGGCGATGTAAAGTTTAATTATATATTTCAGGCGAGTTATAAAACATCATGAACCTAATTCCATAGAATAAAATCTTAATGTAAGCTTGTTTTGCTTATTATAATAGAAATCTTTGAAGAATCTTGTAAAAAGCAAGTAAAACCGCGATCCTGGGTCGTGTTTAGGATTTCGTACCCAAAGGGTAAAACGGGAACCACATTACTAAGACTTCCCTGTCTGTCTGTACATCTATTTTATCTCATGAACCGTGATAGTTAGACAGTTGTAATTTTCACAGATGGTGTATTTCTTTTGCCGCTATATCAACAACTACTAAAAAACTAATAAAACAAATATGGCGGCTCCCATACAACAAACGGAATTCTTTGTGCGCGGGTCCGACTAGCACTTGGCTGGTTTTTTGGTTTGTTCGTTCTACTCGTAGAATCCGATTGTACAGAAAAATATTTTGGAATGTTTCATATAGGTTTATGGTCCGTTCAATAATACTCTGTGGTCAAAACCCTTTCGTGCGAAACGGAACGTGGCGCGGCACGCAAGCCCCGCTCCTGTTTTGGTCCTTTCATTTTATTTATTTTGAATAACAAAGGTATACTTTGTAAATAATCTTTTTGTTTTATGACCTTTTTGCTGGCCGGTGATTTGATTTTTAAAAGCTTTTTAATTACTTATGCTAGTCCAGTTTTACTTGTGTTCATATTTTCTGTATTGAATCCTCTGTGAATCGAGTATTTTCTTCTGTTTTCTTGATTTTAACACGTTAATCTAGAAAAAGAACAAATACTTTTTAGGAAGTTTTTAGCAGCAAAACTATGTTTTTAGTTATTCAAACTTCGATCATAAATCTCCGAGATTACGAGTATATGATCGAAGTTTTCAAAGATCAAACACAGGTTAGTAATTAAATTAAAATGATGTCCTATCCGATTAAATAATAAAAACACAAAAAGGTTTAATACAAAAAACGAAGTTTAAATCTTAGCAATCTGTAGGTAATACGATACTAACCATATAAGCAAAACCTGTATAACCAACATGAGTTCTAAAGAGATTAAAAATATTGTATGAATCCTAAGCACCACCACTCCACCTTTTATGTAAATGAAATGTTTTGTTTAACGAAGGACAGTTTTAATGAGCTTTTTAGGGTTCCGCATCCAAAGGGTAAAACGGGAACCCTATTACTTAGACTTCACCGTCTGTCTGTTTTTTTGTCCGTCTGTCACCAAGCTGTATCTCATGAACTGTGATAGTTAGACAACTGAAATTATGTTGTCACTATAACAACAAATACTAAAAAACAGAATAATATAAAAATTTTGAGGTGGCTCCCATACAACAGACATGATTTTTGCATTTTTTATATTCCGTACCAGAACCTTTCGTGGCCGGTTTTTATTATTTAGAGGCTTTGGTGTCGAAGTAACGCCGCTATCAAAATTTTTATATCCATTGTTACAATCACTGTTCCTTTTCGTGGTAAGGTGAAATAAAAATCTGACTCCGATTTAAATGTACTGTGTGAAGTTAATACACGGTATAAACTAGTATCTTTTTAAATGGTTCTAAGGTGGTACAAATAAATGGTACTGTAGACACCAGCCCCCTTAGCACAGCGTTTGTCTAGTTACCGGAGAATAGATAAAAATTACAGTAATGACATTAGAGTGTAGATAAAAGTAACTTTTACCTTTGAATAACCATACAAATTTTTTGTTAATGCATGACATAACTTTCTGTTAAGTTTATTAGTAAGGTCCACCATTTTTTGAATTACCTATCAGGTTTATGGGTATAACAATGATTTATAAAATACTTAGTTATTTTTCTTGCCCAATCCCACTTCAGCTTGGCAGACCTATCCCCTACATCGGCGATTCGAGTTCGAGCGATACTGACGATGGGCGGCGACGCCGAGGCAGGCCTCGAAGACGCTGGCGTGACGATCTCGATGCATTCCGAGCTGACTGGTGGGACGAAGCTGGCGACCGCAAGTCTTGGAAAATGATGGGGGAGACCTTTGCCCAGCAGTGGGACAGCATAGGTTAGAAAAAAAAAACAAAAAAAAAAAAAATTCTTGCGCTGTCAAATTAATTAATAGTTTTTTCTATGTGGTTTCAAAATATTGTATAGTGGTAAACTGAAAAAATTCAACAAGAGCGTAATTACTAGAGTAAAATAGGAAGTTTCATATTTTTCGTAAACCATATCGTTTAAACCAGCTCGTATTAGTAAAAGTGACGTTGACAAAGTATCTAAAAAACACAATTAAGTTATTTCCGTGTTCACTTTCACAATTTTTAGGATTTATGACATCCTAGTAACATTATTTATGAATGTAACACGACACTAAAGTATTAATAAGATTTCATTATTATTGCCAATGCTATAAAAATTTATTGAAATTGTGTAGATCCGTTGACCTAATCCTTAAAATTTGATTTTTGAACTAATCATAAAAATTTGATGTTTTTTTCTTAACATTATTGATTCTTAACATTATGAACGAAAATTCTCAAACCAAAATCGTATTGTAACCACTGTCACCAGCTAAATAATCTCTAGTAGATGGAAATATGAGGCACTATCTCACTTGGCCAACGTTCGAAGCGCTAGTGATCGCGCTTGCTTAGTCGTTCGATAGATCGTCGAAGTTAAGCAACGTTCTAAACGGTCTGTAAGTGGATGTGTGACCGCCAGTGACATTTTCATCTGAGCGCTTCCGTGCTTCAGAGGGTCCCGACTATTAAGCCATGACGGAGGCCTTAAGGCGGCCTAAAAACTCCGTCACCAGAGCCACTGACTCATACGAACTTACTAACTTGGCCAACTAGTTCTTTGAGTAAAACCTTCATAAACTAGGTCGATATAGCCATTGGATAATAGCCACTGTGAAACTCAAGCTCAATAGAATTCTCAACAAAGCATATCCTTTCAAATACAATAATACTTAAACAAGAACCAACATTTTCGTTCTACAATAGACTTGATGCAACACGGACGTAGCAAAGCCTTAATAAGCCCATAAAGTATTACAAACGTCAGATATAAATTAAATGAAACTGTAAAAGGTGCTTAATAAACACCAGAATGAACACAAAACATGAACGCGGAATAGTGCAGGAGATAGTCATGGTTTATGCTACACTGGACCGCGCCGGGATACCCGCGGTCCGCGGGTATCCCGCGAAGGCGAAGTGCAGTTAGAAGTATTAAAAAATAAGTATTATAAATTAATAAAATAAAATAAAAATAACCTTTATTCTATAACATTAAGATTATAAAATGAGAAAATAATTATCATAGTAATATTAAGCATGCGCAATTGATTATTTTATAATTTTATACGCCTCTCTGGCGAAGGCCTCCCCCATATTTTTCTACGCCAGAGAGGCGACTATAACAAAAAATAAGTATTTTTACGTATTAATTATAATAAGTATTTTCAGGATACATCATAATTTAGTATTATAATAAAGAGCCTATGCGTTATCGGTATTAAGCAGTCTCCATAATAAACATCCAGATCTGTTTTGACGTATCATCGTGAAGGAGCAATAAAAATTCATCAAAACTTTCATATTTTGAATAGTATAATTAAGATATAAAGTTTTGACAAAATAGGATAGCAAAATCGCATTGACTATTTTCTAATTATATTTAAAAAAATACATTAAATATCAGTCATTGCCATACAATGTAAAAGATTATTTGAGCTTTGACAAGCTAAAAAATCACTAACATACTAAAATGTATTTTTTGACTAAAATGAAGTGTTGCATAAAATTGTCTCTGTGACTCCTGCTCTACAACCGGTGCCGATTGCTTAACGGATGTTACCGACACTGAAACCAATTACGTCAGGACGATAAATATTATTTGCTGGTGTCAGAAGAAACAATCGTATTTATCTAGATAACTAGGTATCCAGGCGAAATAGCTTTTAGATCTAGCATTTACAAGATGCAAGGCCGAGCGAGCGTCGCACTAACTAAGAAAATAGTCTGGCGATGCAAAAATAAAACATACATACAGCCGAACATAGAACCTCCTTTTTTTGAAGTCGGTTAAAAATTGCAGTGCGATACCATATCATATTGGTTGAAACGGTTACGTGTAAAAAGTGGGCGCAGACAACTGACAACTGCTTTTTGACGTCATCAGTATTTTTTGTATAGAAAAATGACTGCGGCTCGTACGGCGCGGCTAAGTGTGCGATCAGCTGTTATGGTCTGTTATTGTAAGGAAATTCTCTTGGATTGTGGGGAAAAGTTATCGCTTCCATTTAAACTCACCAACTTCATCTGTCAAAGAAAAATCACCCCATTTTGAAAATAGTAATGTACAGTCGACAACGAAAGTCGCTTAACATTTATTGTTTCACAAGTCTCAATATTTCCAAAATCCGATTATGACTGATATTTTGACAAATATTTGAAGAATAAGTGCCAGTCCATGTTCATTTCTCAGGAAAAGTTTATCTTTTCATAGAAATCGAAAATAAAATGGCGTTTGAAAAAATCAGACTGTTATTCGACTTTCTTTGCTGCATGTACATCTAAAACATTTTACTCTTTACAATTTTATTTGAGTATGTTTAGTTCCTTAAAATGTTTTGCTCAGTAACTCAACTAATTGAATTATAAACTGAGAACAAACCCGGAAAGCATAGCCCTGTCAATAGTTTTTATAAATGTTTTATGAAAATTGCTAATTTCATTACAAAAAGTTCCGATCCACTCTTCAATCCGCAGCCTTATAAGGCAGTGCATCCACTGCACATTTCTTGCAAAAGCGATTGTCGATGGACGTTCGTAGAAACTAGTGGAGCGTGTGTTTAGCCCTTACGTGGTGCAGGAAATCGAATACTGATGAACATGGTTAGAAAACATTGCTACGTAAATTCTTGGGTTTATTTTGATTCAAGATGGCGGCAAGCAAATTTGAGTATTTTATGTGTTACGTCTTTGTTTAACAGTGTAAGTAGGATAGCAATATTTACTTAAGTCTTAAATAAAAAAGTTTTTAAAATAAGTTTAGTAGTTGAGATTTATAACGAATGTAAAAAAAATACAAACTTTTGCACAGCGATCCAAAGTGAGTCAAAATGTCAGCGGTCTTACGCACTAGCGGTTGAATCGCGGGGCGGCTAGCCGCGTGGCGGGCCGCTTTTCCAGTTTTAGTATGCAACCGCTTGTCATTGTACGCACTTAACCACCACAAAATTGTACTAAAAGTTCAACCGCTAATGCGTAAGGGATCATAAGAATGATTTACATCAGTTACGCCATGACGGAGGCCATTAAGCGACCTAAAAACTCCATCACCAGAGTACTAGCTCAAACGAACTTATTTAACAGTCAGTACTTGTAAGCTTTCAAGTAATTATTGCTTTATTAACCTACTCGAACGTTGGGTCATAAGTTCAGACCCAATCTCTTAAATTATTGATTATGGTACATATTAAGTTACCGCTTAACATGAGAAAGTACGAATAAAATAATTAAATAAACGACCTCTGTAGCGCAGTGGGCGAGGGCCCGCCTGCGATGCAGGAGGTTGCGGGTTCGATCCCCTCCACGGGACAAATGTTTGTATGATCTACAAGTATTTGTCTTGGGTCTGTTTTCTATGTATTATATGTATGCATTTACAAACAAAAAGTATTAAAAAGTAAAATGTTTTAGTATAAATAATGCTGGACTTTTTCATTACCCTACATGACTGATAAACTATATTTATATACTTTTTGTCATAAGGAGCTCTTGTTTACTACAAAAACCTAAAAATAGAAGCAGATCTCAGTAGTGATGTTTCCTTGATAAGCACACTAAATACTATTTACGCTCATTGCTCGAACAATGGCCTATTATATGCGATTACCCACACAATATTCGATTAATATGAATGTTTACACACAACAGTCACGATCCAGGAAAACATATTGTAATCCGCAAAATGATGCAATCATTAATGTGCCAGTTACACGATACCAGTCTTTTTTCTTGCTTACTCAAACCCAACGGAGCAAGAGCTAATATTCTGTGGCAAGAAGCAAGAATAGTATGCCAGATTGGTATCGTGTAAATGGCGATTAAGTCTTGTGTACCGTGTTGTCTGAGTGAAGTAGCCTCGACTTTTGATCGAAAATCGTGCATTTGAAATACGATTCAAAAGGATTTTACGTTTCAGACAATTTATAAACGACCTAGCGTTAAACCCACAGCAGCTTTGCTTGTGTTTAAGTTTGGGTACAGTCACGTTCAATAAGATGTATACACTCCATAATGTTTCAACCCATGTACGGGTCAACATGTCCAACAATGTTCTGGTATTTTTATTGATTTCGCCACTAGTTCAATGTGAAATCAATTTCCGCTTTTTGTTTTTAACCTACATCTATTAGTTTTAGTGTGATATTAATTTTAAAAGTATGGAGTGTATACATCTTATTGTCCGTGACTGTACATGCATGGGTACTTAGTAACGTGTCGTGCGATTTGTATAAAACTTTGTTGCTTTGATTGATTTTACTTTGAAGTTTCTAAGTTGTTCATACAAAACGTATTTTCCGTCTCTTTACTTTTCCAGGCTATTGACGTGAAAGTCCTTAAATGTATTGGATTTAAAGTTTTGGGCCGTGAGAATAATATTATTATTCTCACGAGTCTCAATGCTCTAGTTCATGTTTCTTCCAGATAATTTGTTTTCAAAAACACTTCAGAACATATATTTTCACACACAACAAAACTAACGGTATCTCACAAGTAAAATCACGTGTCCAATAAGTAGTTAACAGTTAGACAAAGTCATACATTACTGTAATATTAATTGTTCTGGCACCCAGCTGCGTCAGTCAGTCTGGCAGTGATGGACGGAGGAACATACCCTGGTCTACCTACTGGTAAACCGTTTTCAAATTCCACTTTCATCATGAGTCGTGTTTTATTTCGGATTCATCGTTTGCTTTGAACGCACGCTTATTCCATTTCTAACAATATCCCAGGCACTACAGCGTTCCGTTTAGAGTAAGCATAGACCTGACGCCGTATAGGTAAATAATCTTGTATAGCTGTAAGTTTAAGTTTAAAAATAAAAAGATAAGACACGGTCAGAAGCGAATTTATACGTAAGAAGACAAAACTTATAGACGCCTTACACTACAGTCTCAAGCTAAAATGGAGATGGGCTGGCCACGTAGCAAGGTACGGAGACAAAAGGTGGACCATAGAGGTAACACTGGACTGGATGAGAAAAGCTAAGGACAGAGAAACGTGGATCAGTCTGGAGGAGGCTTATACCCAAATAGGGGTTCCCACCCAGGAAGATAGTGAACAGTGGTACTATGATAATATACAAATGTAACTGAGGATGGGAAACTATAAAAAGCTTATTATTATTAGCTGTAAGTTTGCTTGTCTAAGTTTTTTTTTGCTGAACGATTTCAACGAAACTACGTTCGTCTTAACCGAGATCAAACGTTTGTCAGTGTTAAACAAAGTTAAGCAGTTTTTGCTGGTCAAATTCAATTGGTCTTAGTAACAGCACTTAATCTGGTTTAGCTCTCATTGATCGCGTTCAATTCACGGTGAAATTCATCCTTAGAGCGTTTTCACACTATCCGATCCGATTTAGGTATCGGACGCCGATACGATATTGGGGCAAGGAAAACGTATGAACTAGATATCGCCGGACAATATGAAAGACAGGTACATATTTCATACGTTTTACTTGCCCCCGATATCGTACCGGCGTCCGATGCCGATATCGGATCGGATAGTGTGAAAGCGCTCTTAGTTTTATACTATGTTATGATTGAGGTTTTCAGTTGGAACTGCCTTCGATTTGATCATTTCTAAAACTCAACAAGGAGTATCTAGTAGAGATAGTTGGTTTTGATTCGAAGATGGTAAGTTCGCCATACTGATTGATTTGACAAAATCTTCATCTACGAAGACCTCTTCAAGATTTGAAGGATTGGAACGAAATCGATGAGAAAGTTATGCGAATACTATGTAAGTATTATTATAATTTCAATAAATCGAAAGTTTTGAAAGTGGTAATACTCATGTGTCTTGTTTTTCAATTAAAAGTTCGTAGGCTCGATGTATTATTCGTTCCGGATATTATAATACGCTCATTAAAGAGCTCGATGAAAGAAAGTACAGGAGATAGGTGGGCAAGCCTATGTTTGTTTAGATCTAACTGATATCTTAGTTATCTTAGTTATGACGACCTCTAGCGCAGTGGGTGAAAGCCCGCTTGGGACGCAGAAGGTTGCGGGTTCGATCCCCACCGCGGGATAAATGTTTGTATTTTGTTCTTCCATTCTCCTCTATCAGCCGTCATCTCAACACTCACTCCTTTCTTACTCATGTCATCCTTCACACAATCCATCCATCTTTTCTTTGGCCTACCTCTACTCGTAAATCCATCAACATTCATACCAAGTACTCTCCTAGTTACATGACATTCTTCCCTTCTCATTACATGCCCATACCATGCTAGCCTGTTGCTCCTCATCTTTTCATTTACTGGTGCCAGTTTCACACTTCAGACAAGAAAGTGTGTAAGTTTACTGTTTAAAATCTTGTTGGTTGTTTGGAGCTATTAATATGTGGCTTCGAGTGTTGAACATGGTACTGTCTAACGAAAGATTATGACAGACAAATGGACCGACAATCTTACTATAGAAACTCGATTAGAGTGAGCAATAGGTGAGAGTTAGCACAAAGACATGGCCGAAGCTTTAAGATCACAATGCTACATACTATTATTAAGGTACTTAATGACAACCTCTGTGGCACAGTGGGTGAAAGCCCGCTTGTAACTCAGAAGGTTGCGGGTTCGATCCCCGCCGCGGGACAAATATTTGTATAAACATATTTATCTCGGCTCTGGGTGTTTCTATGTATTAACAAACAAAAAGTATAAAAGTAGTAAATCAGTTATCTGGTTTCCATAGTACAAGCACAACTACGATAAGGTAGATATCACTAGAACTATAGTTGTAATGTGAAAACAGGATTTTTTTCCAATGTGTGTTTGATAGTCCAGTAAAAGCAGCATTGACGAGAATTGTAAATATTTTGCTAATGCAGTTACATAGAGGATAGAACCTCTCTAATCTCACCAGTCCCGTAGTAGAGGCTCCTATCACGACAGACAAGCGATGGGTCGACAGGTGCGCGCACGCATTATTATGATTGAGCTATTGTTTCCCACGATCCAAGCGCACAGGTTAAACAATAGTCTGTATGAGATTGATGCTGAGGTGAGTTACCCTAGAGGCTTGATTTTTTTTATTCTTTAATATTATTTTGTAAAATTTAGTGTTGTAACTTAGTAGCTATATATTTTATTGAAATATTAATGAGGATAATAATAAAAGTGCATTTACACGATGCGATTTCTCGTACGCGTTTGCCCATTGAACGTGCCGACGAGTGTTTTTATTTATGATGAATGGGTCTGCTCTTGACCTAGAAACTTACATAGGCAAGAATGAGGTCTACGATGGAGCGAGCCTACCCAAAAGGTGCCTGTAAACTCTCTTCTTAAAAACAACTTAAAAATAGGTCGCGCTAACTATGAAAAGTAAAAGTAAAGTAAAAAGTGATTTATTGACCTAAAATTTGTTTTGTTACAGATTGTTTTGAATCCATAGGCTCCCGAACTAGCTAAAAACTGTGTTTCAGGAGCCAGTGGCTTCCCCTTCGAAAAATCGCATATAATGAGCGTTTACACGTAAAAAATTGCCGTGCGATACGATATCGTAAAGGTTAAAATCGCATCGTGTGAATGCACCTACAAAAAAATTATAATTGCAACCAATGCTGACTCACAAAACTAATTTATTAAAAATAAACTCCGGTTTTTTGACCCAACACAATAACCTCGTTCAGACAAAGGACTAAAAAACAACAATATTTTGAAGTCAGTTAAAAACTGCAGCAATCAATAAAATTGCATTGTTATCGTGTATCAAAACTGACATTTGAGCGAACTTGAGTTTAAAATCATTATTTTGTTTCTTATGCAGTCATTTTTGCGCAAAAAGTGTTCATACCTTTTTTGTTCTTTAATTCGGTTTGATTTAGCTTTGTTTTTACCTTTGTCTGTGGAAGCTGTTCAATGATAAAACAATTAAGTTTATACCTACTGCAACTCAAATCTCTGACATAGTTTTTTACATCAATACAATTATATTTATTTAAACTACCTACATCATCTTTATGACCTTATAACAAATCATTACTAATCCTGCGTCTTACGTGGGCGATCTGGACGCGAACACGAAGCGGCGCGGTCCGGCGCGGAAATAACAAACAGTCGATTTACTATTGAAGTGTTCTACGTGACCGGTGCGCAGTCGGCGCGGGGCATATTGAATCGAACGCGATCAGAATTTTTGCGAATTTTGACACTATGTATGATTTGTCGTAAACTTTAATTTGTTCGCAAACACGTAGGACAGACTCCCCGCGCCGCGCCGCGCCGCATCGAATCGCATGGCTTCGCTTTGCAATCGCGTTCGCGTCAAGTCGCCCACGTAAGACGCAGGGTTAGGATCAGCTGATAATAATCTTAGGTACTTGATTTGTGGTGTGGCTGAGATGCAAGGTTCCATTCCCGCGGCGAGACATAATTTCATCAGAAAGTACTACTTACTACCAACTCGTCGTTTCTGATACACACAAAACAGGATGATGTGATTGATCACAAGCTATGTCCTCCGAAGTATTCTATGCTATACATAATTTTTGATATTTTTTCATACATGCTTAAAGTATAATAATGATACCTATATTATTTATTTCGTTTTTTTTCCTTTCTTTATCTTATTATCACCACAGATAATAATACTCCTTGATTCAATAAAACGTTTTGATATGCAAGTAAACAATGAGAAAACTTGAATGCATTCTGCATAACTAGTTTTGACAGAGAAGGTGTGGTATAATATTGTTCAAGTTTTGGCAACTTGGCTTGACTTGAAATGGACACCGATAAGGGCAGTGAGTAATTTAAGTAACAGATAATGCAACGTTTATGGTGACATAATAGCTTCATTTGTGAGCTCTTGGCATAATATATCGCTTTAATATTTCCATGTTGCAAAAATTTATGAAAGGACATAGGTATTTTATAGGTAATTACGCTTGTTAAAAATGATTTATTATCTTATATCGTTTTTTTTTATAATTTTTTAGTCAGAACTTGGTGTAGTGATGAAATATATGACTTGTTTTTTTTGTAGGATTTAGCAAACTGTTTGTGTTTTTAAATTACTTGAAGGCCTCGTGATATGGCCTCCTTTATGAATTAGGGAAATGCTGAAATGTAAATGCTTTCAGCGTACAATAAAATTGTGACAAAATTTTGATAAAAAATGTGAAATTTTCAACTTTTTCCATCTGAACAGAAAAGCTTGTGGCACTAGTCACTTGAGACATCTTAATCCGAAATGTTAAAATGACATGCATTGTTTTAAACGCCGATACCGCGTGGGCCGTACTAATATTTATTCCGAGTTTTATTAGTCATAAAGTAATCTAGTCAAGTAATTTATATAAAAATTATACGCTCCGATTTGCGTTTTCGTTTACGTCTTATTTAGTTCATGTAAGTGTTGATATAATATAGCTAATAAAGTATTAACTTTATTGTGTGGTCTAGTTTCAAAGTGTTTTGTTATCTATTGCATTTTTGGAACAAAATATGGAAATTTTAGATGAACAGCATTCTTGAGGCTTAACATTTTTGGGTATTTAGATCAGCGTTGTGAAATTTGAATATGTTGCATTGATTTGAAAACTAAACTTTGATGTTTCATGTAAAATATATTGTGAGCAGTTCATATTTATACCGTATTTGGCGCATATTTGGCTTAACAGATCTGTATGCCATCTGTGTGGTAATGCAAGCCTAGCTTATTTCAGCTATCGATAGATCTCTTTCAATCCATATATGGCTCAACTGGTCCATGTTACTATTAGCAGTTACTTGAGTTGCAATAGTCAAGTAGGATTTGAATAAAAAAAAATAAACAACACCCATTTTGTAGTAACCGTTACAAGAACTAGCCCATCCCATAACGAGATTACAAAATAACTAACACCAAAAGTCAATCACAGATAATATTAAGTAGTATTGCATTATACCATTATAATGCTACAGAAGTGGCGCGCTTAAAAAAACAACAAAACCTCTTTAGTAAACGACAACTGTCAAACGAGATACGTAGGCGCAAAGAGACGCCGCCGGCATAGAGTAGACGTACAGAGTAGTGCTCTCTACGAGTTTAATAGAGAGTTGAGTTTTTTTTTATCTAAGAATAATTTTATGAATGATTCAGGGCTGCTTATTTTGTGTTTAGTTATTTTTCACATCAAATTATTTATTAAATAAGTAATTACATTTTAATTATAATGTTTTACGAGATTTATAAGAATTAAAATTTTTGAAAGTGTATTTCAAAAAATTTTGATTCTTGTAAGTTTACAAAATTATATTAGGTAACCAAAAACGACAACAAAGAAAGACGATAGTGATAATAATAATGATAATGATCTAATAATAGAAGTTGTAGATGTTTTACATAAGTATACATTTGACTATCTACAGCATCTACCGTGCTTACTCTATGACAAAGTCTTTTATTTATTTTTCTTCATATTCTTATTTGTCAAACGGGTGTCAGAACTGGTCAAGCGTAAATCGTACGGTGATAGGTTTTTTATTTTATTGTATTTGTCACCGTGATAATATATTGGAACAAGACCGTTGTATTTCAAAAGGTTGTAGGAAAATTCTTGAATAATGAAGAGTAGGATGAGGCGAGCATCGTAGCAAGTGTATTATCTGCTCACCTGTTGAGACACAGGCGTAAAATGTACCACACACGGTAAGCAGTCGTCTTACCCCCGGTTTCTATATTCAACGGACAGTCGTAGGTAAGAGCTACGACTCGTTTCCACATTCATAAGTTTGACAGCTAGAAACCGGGCGTAAGTTAGCTGTCAAAATTTGTATGTGGAAACGAGTCGTAGCTCTTACCTACGAATGTCCGTTGATCATAGAAACCGGGCATTAATGTATTTTGATTTTTTTCAATTGCATGTGCTAATAAAAAAATAAATGAAGTACCCACCTACTTAGTTAGGACTCAGAAGTGAACAATTTACTAAGTTGTAAGTTGTATCCTCTCTGAGAATAGAAATGTAAAAAACGGCCAAGTGCAAGTCGGACTTGCGCACGAAAGGTTCCGTACCATTATCTTTTAAAACCACACAAAAATCATATCTAAAATATCTAAACGATGAGACAGTTTTGCCAGAAAGTGTAAATAAACGCAAAATTTTATTTCATTTGAAAATGCAATATGTAGTCCTTGATATTTATTTATAAAACGCTATAGGTATTAATCCAAAAAAAGTTATTCCCTAGTTCTCGCTATATAAAAAAATATATAAATAAGCTTTGTTATACAGAAAATTAAAATATCTGCTTAATATTCATTATTATTTCTGTAGATGGCATAAAACAAAGACAGCGTCAAATTACATCTACAATTTATAAACTCATTACACCCACACATTCTTACAATCAGTACTAATCATCACGAACAAAGAAATCCATACATTCTGATAAACCTTATTATCATACTTTATTTAAACCGTCCGTACTAACTGTTGGTTAATCCATAAATTTTCTATACAAACTATGCGGTGATCTGTAGTAGTACTGGAAAACCGAAGCTATTTCCATACAAATTTCCATACAAATACGTATGATTAGCACCTCATTGGTATAATCTGGTTATTTGAAATGGTCATTACTTTATATTTATGGGATAACACCTGTGTTTTAAGAAAGTTGGATTTTGTATGGAATTCGAGATATGCCCTTATGAAAACCTTCGTTCGAATGGGAACCCAAGAAAATCAAACTCGAAACAACATTTCAATGATTCAGTCAGAAGGCATTTTCAGCTGAGCGCTTGCGTGCTTCGGAGAGGACGTCGACGTCAATCCATTACGAAGGCTTGAAGGCAGTCAAACTCCGTCACTAGTTGACCACAAACTCATAGGTACGAGCTTATTGTTGGAGCTCGGAGCTGGATAATAGAACAACCTCAGCTGGTTACAAAGTTTGCGTATCCTCCATAAATATGTACCTACATAATGTACATATTTATGTACTACAATAAAGATGAACCAACAGGAAATGAGCTTACAGTAACAAGCGGAAACTAGTAATAGAATATTGATTGCTGGCATGACTAGGCAGGCAGGATTGTTACGAGCTTATTAAATTCGCTAGTCTTTCATCTTACTGGTCCTGTTTAAGGTTCTATCTAAATAGCTTACACAGCTACCAAGCAATTGATAGGTTGGAGCTTTGTGACCAACAACATAAATAAAAACCAGACAAGTGCAATTCGGGCTCACCCACCCAGGGTTCCGTACAAAGGACTAAGGTACGCATAACAATGCAAACTGTTAGATCTACCTAAATAAAATAAGCCTTAATATCCTTAACTAGGTGCTTTTTTTTTTACAAAATATTGAAGCAAAATTAATAACTAAACTATATATAACTATATTTATGTCATTATTAAGTATATGTAAGTTTATTATATGTATATTACAGTTTTTATATCATTTATTAAATTTAAATTTAGCAATAAATATTCTATTCTATTCTATTCTAAACACTTTTCTAACCATTAAACTAATAAAACTACTAATGTTTGTTAGACTATTCACCCGCAGTAGTCGCCTCTTCGGCGTAGGCCTCCTCTATTTCATTCCACATTTCTCTACAATATCTCGCCTTTGAGGACCAGTTTTGTCCTGCTCTCTTTATGAAAATATTTCGCATTTATAATATTAGTATGATCTACCCATCTCTTTTCCGGTCGACCCCTTCCTCTTGACTCATTTCTGGGTAACCACTCTGTTACTCTTTTTACCCATCGACTGTTCTCCATTCTGCACACATGTCTGCCCATTTCCATTTTCAAAGTAGTTTCTTTACCTACATACACCAAAGTTATTAGGTAGCACATGTGACGGGGAAAAAAAGTCCTTTTTTTCATTAAAACAATCTGTTTACGCTTGTGCCAATGAATGCCCTTTCGCACCATACATCACATGACACGGTTAACTCACTTTAAAATTTCGATCTGAAATTCAAATTCTGATTTCAGTAAGACATTCAGGATGTATGTGGGAGGCCTAAGAGTATGACGTACTAGGTATCCTCCGTTGAGCTTTTGACCAAGTGGTATGTAGCCTGCCTTGAGTGCCTTAGCATCTACAAAGACTGAATATAATTATTATGTAAGTTATAAGAATGTAATAACTATTTATTCTTTGTAATCAAAGCCAGTTTTAAATAACATCGCAGTGTTATTAAAACTGAACAAGTAGAACTAGCCTAAGCTTCCTACAGTTACAATATACGAAGGCTATTACTCCCAAAGCCAGTATAAGCTGACCTGTCAGATAAACAAAACTGCGAGATCACAGGGGTCACGGATGCGTGGTAGTAATTCATAGGTGCCCAGCGTAAGTTGAGCTGTAGGATAGATGAAATTAAAGGTTTATTCAGGCCAGCGCTAAGTGGTGGATGTACCGCAAGGAGTGATGTTATGCGGTAACGTTAAATCTAAGCTTATAACTGAATCTTCATTTACAAGGAAATGGATGTGGTTTATGTGCTAAGTGGAGAAGGCAGTTCAAAAACTTAAAAAATACACACTATGTTACGCACTTATTGAAAAAATTCTATAGAAAGTGTACTCAAGTAAATCATTCTGAGTAATGCAGATTACTGATACAAAAAAAATATCTCAAAGATCTTGCAGCTGTATAAAAAACTACTCAAAACGATTAATGTAGGTATACATACCTACTTCAAAGTAAAAAAAAAAAGTCAAAGTCAAAAAAAGTCAAAAAACATTTATTCAGTAGGACCGTTAGGATCACTAAAAACTCACGCTTACTATAATTTTCTCTATCTTTAATATAGTAATTCTGTGCCAGTCGATCTGATTTTGTGCGCGTAGTGCAGAAAGAATTGAAAAAAAAACACTCCATCATCACAGTTTTTTTTTACTTTTTATACCTAGACATTTGAAAACCAAAAATGTATTACTACTTCAATGCCACATCCATTCATATACAGTAAACCGGCACTCGCCAACAAGAAAAACAATTTGTGAAAGCATGCAAAGTTCGAAATTGGCTTGTTTACGGCAGGTGGCTTGACCATCGGTAATGGTAATGGTAAGTAGCAATCTGCCATTGTAGGTAAACTGTGTAATTTGCTTCACTTCCTTCTCAGATTGCAGTGCGTAGCTAGATATGCTTATTCAGTGCGTAGCAAGATATTGTGCTCATATATTTTTGATGTCTAGTCTAACTAATACCTATCTAAAAGCTTATTGTAATCAAATCCTACTAAGCTTTCTGATTTATTATTTGAAATCTGAATGTTTGTAAAAATTATTATGATTGATTTCGATAGATAGATAGATACAACTTTATTGGCACAGATACACAGACACACTTAATAATATAACAAAAACAAAAATAATAAAAGATCATCATCATCTCCCTGCCCTTTTCCCACATTATGTGGGGTCGGCACAACATGTGTTCTTCGTCCATTCTTCATTCATAATCTAGAATAGCATTATCGGCTCGGATTATTTTGTTATATTTGTACCTAGAAGGAGAAGCTTCTAGAAGCTTCTCCTCATAAAAAACTGCTTAAAAAACTTTATATAAATAACTGCTATCTTATTTAGCTTAAACCTAACCTTGCTCTGAAATGTGTAAATTATATGTATAACAAGGTCGTTGACGTAGGTATGCGCATCGCAAGTCTCAAGTGGAGATGGGCAGGACACCTGGCTAGACGGAAAGACGGAAGATGGAATACAGTGATTACGGGATGGTGGCCCAGAGATGCTCAAAGACCACGAGGTAGACCACCCGCCCGATGGTCAAATGACATTGTCAATGTGGCTGGGAAAGCGTGGGAAAGGACTGCGCAGGACCGAACAGAGTGGCGTTATAAAGAGGAGGCCTATACCCAGCAGTGGGTGCAACCGGGCTGATTAGATAGATAGAATACAAATATTTTCCATGTAATAAGGTCAAACTCTCACTATAAACACAAAAAAATATTTCCCACACGTTAATTTTCTCCACTTGACAGAACAACATCATTTCCAAGCTTAGTTATGGAATCCAAATCGGATCACATTGATAAATGACCATCACGTTTGGGAAAACAATCTCTTCCACACAACAACCGTATGAAATCACACATTTACTTATCCCCAACTGCACCAACATTGGTTAAACATTGGTTAAACAAGCCGGATAACCAGATGGTCTGATGACATTGTGGCGGTGGCGGGAAGGCATTGGATTCGACTGGCGCAGGGTCGTAAAAACGGCGTGAAATTGGTAGGCCCATACTCAGCAGGTGGATGTGAACTGCTAGATAGATGTAGATAGAAACAAGTCAAACAATCATCTATTGAGCTATTCTAAGCTAAGTGTAGGTTAATTTGTTTGTGGTAGTTTTGAACCAAATTGTAAATAGAAATAGTGATAGTGGTATTATTTTGATTCAAGTTAAAATAAATTACCTGGCTCAAGCAAAGAGACTTCATTAAAACAAGCTATCTATCAACTGAAAAGTAATCATACCCACATAAAGACGTATATCAAGACCTCAAACTTTAAGCGTAAAATGTAATGATGTCTATAAACTACGGTTTCTTAAGCTAGAATAGTACGATCAAGTTAGCAGTTTCTTCGTTGGTGCAAGTGGACTCAACCCAAACGTGAGAATTTAAAATATATTTTGTAAAATTTCAAATTCAAATTTGTAATCTGAGTCAAGAGAATGACTCTATCCGAGTCTATTGTTGAAACCGATATTTTCTCCGTGTATTGCCCATATTTTATGTTTATATCAATTTCTGGAGACCAAATTGAATGTTTTTGTATTTCGTCACGAGGGATAGAGTGGTATTGTATCGTGTTCTAAGTTATGTGCTTGAGGTGTAAAATTGAATGTAAGTATTTATATAATCTTGGTTTACGCGTGGGAATCACAATGACGGCGACGGCTAATCTCGGGGAAATATCTTATGAATATTACGGGTTTTCCACCAAAATTACTTTACTGGTTAAACCTAATCATTGGAAGAACTATTATTAGGTATGAACTGGGATTTTCAGTCGAATATACTAAAATTAAACACTAACAGGCTTACCATAGAACGTGACATAAAGTTATTCCACCGAATAAATCAAGAATAACCATACATTTTGACAATTTACACTCCGGAATAACTTTATGTCACGTTCTATGGTAAGCCTGTAACTATTTATTTTTCAAAAATCTATAAACTGAATTATGGATAATATTTTAAATTCCCAATTAGTTTTTATGTGTATTAAACAGAATTAATGCCATTTTCTAATTACTAAAGACTAAAATATCTTAAGTGTTCATAATAATGATTATCATCATAAATCAACATAGAAATAGAAAATAATAAATAAAAAAACACAATAAATTATGAACCATCATGAACTCAGGTCAAAGAGCATTGTCAACTTAATAAAAATAATGTCTTCAAGATTATTATCGAGATAAATGTCGGGTGACACAAAGACAGACGACATGCATTCGATACATCGATTCTCGGATACGATCGATGTTGAGAACTTTTAGTGACAATGAGACGATTATATTAGAAAATAAACATGGGTTCGATTCTCGTAATAACTAAAAAAATATTCTAACGCTCAATCCTAATTTAGATGCTAATTTTGCTTTTCGACTGCGTCATTGAAGGTATTTCTGTTAATTCAATCACTTAACATTTTGGCTTAACTTAAACTTTATATAGAGAGTGAAAAAAGGAGAACAAAAACGAAATCCACAACAGTTATACCCAAAAAACTATACAATAAAATCTGACAGATACCCCTACTGTTCCCAACATGTCAATTCTCAACTAGTAACAGGGATTATAGGATTACAATCAATCAACTATATAAATTGGCGTTGCGTCAACTACTGGACAGTCAGGTGAGAAACTGTCTAACTGACATATGAAGCTAAGTACGAGTCGGCTCAGGCCGGTGTTGGTTCCGTTATTTTATGGCGTAATTTTGTAATGTAACCCTGTAGCTGTTAATACCGGGATAGTGTAATTATTTATACATTGTAGTGAGCTTGTAGTGGTTGAGAGATAACTGTATGAAAAACCAGGCTAATGCTTTGGTTGTTGTTGATTTTTAAAGTATATTTATTTGAGTACATCGAGTTGCAAAATCGTAATCTGTTAATAAGTAGGTGCACGTGTGTGAGTATACTTTGATGTTTGTGTTTTTAAGTATAGTTTTATTAGCGTTTAAAAGAAAATTTATATAGGTGTCAATAGCGGTCTGAAATCTCAGTTAAAGGTTGTTTAAAAATTGTGTCATTGTTTGGTTAAGCTACGAAACCCTGAAATCTAACTTTTTTGAGCTTTTACGGAACCCTGAAATTTTAACCAACTTTTCTATGACAGTAGGTATTTAAGCTCAGGGATTAAAATCATTTAGAAACATGCTGTTTTTCTGTCGATCACTACTTTATCATTGACACTTAAAGAATTGATTGTGTACAAGGTGTATTGATTAATGATTACTATTGTTCGTTTAAAGTTGAAGGTAAGCAAACAATACGGAATTAAAAAGGTATTTTGATTGTGAATTAAATATTTCTTGAAAATAATAGCCCTGTCATTATTATTATTATTTGTATTATTCAAGGTTAAGAAGGTGCATAAGTTTTTATAAAAATGACGCAAAAAAAAAATATGACGCAAATGCAATATCAACTAAACATAGAGAACAAAACATTTAATTTTTTCTATAGTATGATCTACTTCTATAAATTACTTCATTTACGACGTCTTTTACAAAAAATGGAAGGAAATAATAAACCCTAACAGATGAAAACCACTAGGACATCTTATTTTACACATATTGGATGTCGTTAAATAAATAAATAATGCTGGATGCTGGACCCCAAAATAAGCAGAGCTTGTGTTATGGGTACTACATGACTATTATACTGCCTATATACTTTTTGAGAAATGAAATGTCTTATCAAAATGTTCGATTCCGACGGGATTCGAACCGCGACGATTAGACGATCCTAAATTTTTGATAAGCTCGTATTTATTGGCTAAGCACCGGTTATATACTTTTTGTTTGTAAATCCATACATATTATACATAGAAAACACCCAGACCCGAGACAAATACGTGTAGATTATACAAAAATTTCTCCTTCGGCGGAGATCGATCCCGCCACCTTCTGCGTCGCAAGTGGACCTTCGCCCACTGCGTTACAGAGGTCATTTGCCTTCTCTATTTCATCTAGAAAGTCAAAGTCAAAGTCAAAAAGCATTTATTCAGTAGGGATCACTTAAAATAATCTTAGAACTAATTTTACTTCTGTTTATTTCGCGACCAATACCGTGAAGAATCAGGGCAACAAACACTGTTTGGGGCTTAGCATTCTTTTAGGTAATCCATCTTCAAACTAAAAGTCAAGCTACTAAAAGTTTTGAATAAATATTTTCATTTCATTTTCAAGCTCCAGAAGTCGAGTGAAGCCGTGGGCAAAAGATACATGCTACTCATTTGTCAAAATTTTGAAATTAAAGGTAATAAATAAAACAGTTTAGTATAAATACAATTTGAAGAAAAATAATCAATCTTATTGACCACCAACGCAGAACAAGCCTACTCTCATACCGAACGTCACTGTTTAAATTTATTGTAGCTATACTATTGTTTCAATTACAAAAAAGGTATTTTAATACTTTTTTGTTACGCCCAAATTGCTAGATCGCGGTGTCATAACTTAGAACTTTCTATTGTACGATTATTTATTATATTAAATCGAAATATCAATAAGGAATGCCCCCAAGCTAGATATACCGTTGGGCCCGCCTATACTATGTTACACAGTTCATTATTTAGGAGTTCTGATTTGATTTGGTGGCAAAAAGTCTCGTATTAATTAGATATTATTCATGATTCTGTGTGAGAGAAAGTTGGCTGATTTTATTCTAGTTTTGTCGATTGGATTTAGACACCATTGTAGTGAACTCAGAACTCTAGAAAGAATTAGGATGCCCATTTAATTAAATCTGAACAAATCTTGTAGCAAATTTTGTATGGCAGTAGGTATACAAATTGTCTATGGACTGGCCTCGTCAAATTAAAAAAAAACTGAGCACTTCTAACGCTGTAACTCTCTACTTCTATCTACTAACATTAATTGTACCTATAGACCTAAGTTTATCCGAGTATTAAGCAAAAACAGAAGCAAAGGTACTATCATGTATCAAGCATATCGTAGGTGTGGTCAAGTCTTTCCGTCAATCTATTCCATACTTTCCAAATCACTCCTTACGGCTATCAGCTAATACACAAACACCGCTATTTCTAATCACTGTACCCGTAAAAGCTGTAATTTTGCAAATGCCAGCCCAAGTCGAGAATAGCTTCATATGTGCTGGTAATTACTGTTCGTTTAATATTCAAAATGTATGTCGTGCCGCACTTTCCATTCATCGAACTGATTTTTTCAACAAGATTTTCATACAACATGAATGAATGAATGAATGACTAAACGTTTATTTGGCACATACAAACTGGAAATATCTTAAAAACTAAAATACACAGGAAAATCAAAACAACATGAATGTAATGACTTAGCTGAACTTAAAACAATTCGTTTTATAATTTGTTTAAGTACAAGAGTTTTACTCCAGCTGTAATAACTTAAAAACACAAAGAGACACCACTAGGCCCTAACTTTACTGCCCTGATCCAAAACGTCCCATTAAAAAGCAAAAAACAACTTTGTTAATTACCAAAATAGACACCACAATTGCATAAATCGTTTTTTACGATCCATTCTTTGATGTATTCCAAATCAAAAGTATTGAGCCACTTCGACGTAGAGTTTAAAGTAAAATGAGCTTTGGTGAGAGGAGATTAGGTATGTTTTGTATTGTCCAACGTAATACGTGGTAGGCAATTGAAATTTTCTCAAAATGTTTGCTATACTACAGACGAGTAATAAGTAGGTGAAATTAGGCCGTAAATACGCAGGCACATGAAATTTTCAGAGAATAATGACTATTGCAATGAAGACCTAGTGAATCTTGTCCACACTCTACTAATATGTATTCTATGTCGTCGGCAGAGGTCATAAAATCGAAAGCTCTTGTTTATGGCGATACAGTTCAATAAATAAAAATAGAAACGTTATTCGTTTGTGTTTCATCATTAATTGTGATGACACCTTCATAAAGTCTAATTAGAACAAGTTTGGGAGCTTTCAACACAATTTAAATGTTGACTTCTAGTAAGATACTATACAGCTACCTGTGTAATTTAGTTTCTAATAACAATTTAAAGTAAAACACCTTTTAAAATGAAAATGAAGACACTTTACGATGTAATTTTGTTTTTATTGAAATGAGAATTTCGTTGTGGAATTCCGTAACAGTACAGCTTTTACTAATACCCGTACATAAACAGACTGTATCTTGATATTTTAAACATCTACAAGCATTTGATAGCCTGGATTCTGGATCTGGAGCTGATCTAGGTATTGTGACACCATGGGTTCGCGGGTGATCGAAATGGGGATGTCGGCTGTCCATGATGCGGACCCCGGGAGGGCGGCGGCGCTCTGTGGTAAGCGCCGCTATAAGCACCGCGAGGGTGCCGGGCGTGGCTGTAGGTGTCATTCCCGGGATAGTGCTTTGGGCACGCGAGAGGGGCAGGTCGTATTGTTACACCATGGTAGTAGACAGAGGCAAGTCTAAAAATATATTTGGCATAATCTCCAATTTTTTTATTTATTATCCTAAGAAACGCTGTACAAATAATATTGAACTGCTAGCGGCACACCTGGCTTCGCTCACGTGGTAACACAATTTTACCCCTTTCCTCACTTACTCCCATACTCCCCCTTTGGGGTAGAATTCCCAAAATTTATTTCTTTATGCAACGCTTTATCAAAAGGAATGCTCCATTATGTTTCATGTTTCTAGGACTTTGGTTTAAAAGGTAGTTTGATTAGTCAGTCAGTTACAATAGTCTTTATTAAGCCATACGGAATAGTCGTTCCAATGTACACGGAACCGACAGTTTTTGCAGGTGACTAGCGTTCCTGCAGTTGCTTGTGTGTACACTTACATTGGAACTCCTAGTCCGTACAAGGTTTAATTATAGAAGATCTTTTCCATTTCTTTTGTTTATATTTCTTCGAAATGAAACAAGTGAACATTTCTTTACAGAATCTGTCAATAGTGTTTTGTTCAGATGGTCGTAGGATAGTGGTTGGGCAATGTGACACCTGCTGCGGCGACCACAGATCTGATGCATACCGAGGATCCAATTGGATCAGCCAGCTATTAATTATGTTGTTGTACAGATAGCAGAACAAGCTATTGTTTCGTTGCTGGATGCGAATGTTTTATTATTATTACCGATATTAGGGAGGAAATTAGATAGTTTGAGTTAGTAGCCCATTCTCGTGACGGAGTTTCTAGGCCTTTATGGCCTCTGGCTTAACAACTTAAACCGTTGCTGGAAGATAGGCACTGCAAAAGTAAGCAAAAAGAGACCAGCTGTGGGATGAGAGTCTGAAGATGGTGATTATTATCAGCCTGGGCAAAAGCCTCCCCCTTTTTCATGCAAACTTCACCATCTAGTAAGGCTCTCCTAGTCAACGGCTTTATCGAGTTTGTCCCATCATCATCGTCTCGGTCAGCCACGATATTTGGTTTTAGATACATGTCATCATTTATTTTTTGAATTCCGAATCCAAATAGGCGTAAAGACACAAACACACAAAACTAGTTGATAGATCGTGTAATTCTAAATTCAGAAATTGACAGACGTTGACGGAAGCCGTGAAATTGTCTCATGAAAAAAAACAGTTTAGCTTTTTTGTCAACCGTATATCAATTGTATCTGTGAGTGATTTTTAATTTAATTGTAATACCTGATTTTGTGCAACCGAGCGAGAATCGTCGACGGTTACCGACAGACAGACAGATGACAATCTGGACCGCTAGTGTTTGTAGGGTTCCGTGGGGTATGTATAAAACGGATACAATGTCTCAAGAGTAAAATCACGGGTAACCGTAAAAAATAAATACTTACGTGAAAATGCTTCTTTGTGAGGTGACAGAGGTCTTTTCCTCGAAGTAGGACAGCTTATGCTTTGATAAGCCTCTCTACGGTACTTAGGCCTTCACATCTATATTAGATGATTTATACAGCGTCAGGAGGCGACCTATGCCTAGACTTAACGTGACGCTGTAGTGCCTGGGACATTGTTTGAGATAGAATAGTCTTGCCCAGCACCTAAACCATACTCTCAGCTTAATCGGCCTTATCCACAGGAAATTAACGGTGAAGGAAAACATCGTGAGGAAACCCGCAGCTTAGTCAGCTCCACACGTATTGACGTTGTCTACCGTACAGCGTGACACTATTTAGCTTTAGTTTTCTGTTTATCAAGGGATTCTCTACAATTATTTCAAAATCAAATAAGACTGCCGTTAAAAATGATTATACAGAACCCTCAGTAGTACTACTACCCAACTTGACCTCGTATGAATGGACACACTTTTTGTGTTTCTTTGTCATATCCAATAATGAATTAACGATAGACGTCGAACGGTATCAGTGAAATTATGATATAAAAAGCGTGGAAAGTAAAGACTTGAAAACGTCCTAATGAAGACGTTCTTATGCGTCAACAGGGTGACGTTTTATTCAGTAACAATCATAATATGTTTTTATTATTAACCTATAATTTCCCACTGCTGGGCCAAGGTCTCCCCCGATTGTTTCCATCGATCACGGTCCTCTGCCACGTCCCACCAGTCCTCTTGAAAGGCATCCAGGTCGTCACGCCAACGTTTCCTTGGCCTGCCCCGGCTTCGTCGCCCATCTGCAGGCACCCATGGCGTGACAATCCCTGCCCACCTTTCGCCATCCATACGACTCACGTAGCCCACCCAGCTCCGTTTTAAGTTTGCAGTTTTTTCTCCCACATCTGCAATCCCAGTTTTTGTCCGAAGAGTAGAGATCCTGACTCTGTCGGTTCTCTTCACACCTAGCACACTGCGTTCCATAGCTCTTTGGCAGACCTTGAGTTTGGACTTCTGTGCCTCGGTTAAACACCATATTTGGGCACCATAGGTGATAATATGTTAGATACACTTGAATTTTTCGGGTTAAAAAGCGTTTGTTAATCTAGAATAAGACTCTTAACTGGCGACAATCAAAAACCATACAGCCGGAATGAGTAAACACACATAATTACCCAAGAACATACTTTTGCATTTATAAATATATTAGTGTGTTGAAATCTGCTTGCAAAATGTTGGTAAACAAAATCTAGATATCGACATGTTTATAGGAACTTAAATTCCCCAAGACCTAAGAGGAAGTCTACAAGATACTGAATCTGTTTAATTTCGTAACAAACAGACCTTACATTTTATGTTATTAGTGTATTAGGTACACTTGTCAAGATATTGCATCAATTGTGAACAAGATCGCATTTTCATGGAAATTATCCAACAAAACAAGACTATAGAAGTCAACTTTCACAGTGCTACGTTTGAACAGACCAGTCAACTAGCCCGGTAACTGGCGCTCTTAACTCGACCTATCACTTGAACAAAAATAAAGCGGCTTTACTTACCTTGTTACACATTTTAGTATAGCTGTAGGGCAATTAAATGGAATTTTACGAGAGTTTGACCATAAAAATGTATTTATATCTTACAGGGCAGAAGTAACCATTAAAACATTCTAGAATCTGTTAAGCTAAGTCCTTATTGCATAAATAGGCGTAATTAATGACATGAAATAAAGTTTTAGATGTTTATGGTAGGTAGGTAGGTATATTAATAAAAACCTTACATTAAATAAAAACTTAATAACGTTCTTTTAATAAATTGAATATATAATTTAGAAATTCAATTGGCATTTTATGATAACTTGAAAAATATAGAGTTAATAAGTAATTATAACTTTAACGGTTTTATGTTTGAAAATAACACAAATACCACTTTGCTAGTAACGTAACAATGATCTGATTAACATTACAACAAAATTCGGTATAGTTAACGATCAATGAGACATTATCCATTGAATAAATTCCGTAAGTCCGATGACTAAACCCATTCAAACAGTGCAACAATAGGCTATAATTACAACTGGTTAGCAACTGGAACGAGTTACCGGTAGCCAGTAAATAAGCCCTGAGCGCAGGCGCGGTAATAGCCGACATCCGAGGCGCGTTTACGCAAGCCTAGGCAGGTATTCACGATCTATTTCTTGAATAAAAATGTTTACTCAGATCTTACACTTGCAAAATCTGCTTGTGGTTTGATAATTTTACATCTTACTACTTGAAAATTGATTATATTGTAAGATATTAAAATTGATAGGAGAATATCTAAATGTACTACTCAACTAAACTCTTTTTTTTAATGAACAGAGTCTAGATAGTCCTACCAATATCAAGAGCTTCATTACTGTAAGACAATGGTATATTAAGAAATGAAAAATCTTATCAAAATGTTGGATTCCGACGGGATTTAAACCCGCATCGATCAGACGATCCTCCTAAAGCCGGAGTACCTTACCGCTCGGCCACAGAACCCTAGTTGTCGGCATCCAAATCTTCGATAAGCTCATATATTTATCGGTTAAGCACCGATTAGCGCCATCTACATGTTTCACTAGTGAACTCATGCTCATTTTCCGAAGTTACATTCAGAATCAAATGACTAAGAGATGTCACTTTAGAACTATAATTTTTTGTAATTTTTTTATAGTGCTTATCCACACTTGGTATTTCATTAAGAAATGAAAAGTCTTAAAGTCTTAGTCTTAATGGTATACTAGTCGTGGCTACTATGTAGGTTCATACTATAAATACGGCAATATGCTTGTATAGATTTTTGTTGGCCCTTCCATCGTAGAAGCTAAGCGGCATCTATCTATCTATCCAGCCGGTAACACTCACTGTTGGCTATAGACATCTTCTCTTTCACGCCACTCCTGGCGGTTTTGTGCCAACCGGATCCACTGCTCTGATACCACCCCCACAATGTCGTCTGACCATCGGGCAGTTGGTCTACCTCGGGGCCGCCACTGGGTAGCTGTCTTGGTGCATCGGTTGTCGTCCTAAGCAGCATCCTGCGTATAAATTGTTCTTCATCAGCCACTGGTTCCACTCACTATCCATACCTCTTTCGCTTCATTCACTCTCATTATATTCATACAAGGTCACTGGTTAAGGGCATTTTTGACTAGGACCGTTACACAGGTCCTAGTATATTCGACTCTTCATACTCTTCATAACGTTCTTCCTCATCCAGAATCCGATACGTTTGGTTTAATTCAAACTACTTTCATTTTTTCTAATCCAAACAATCTCAGCATGCCTTTCTCAGTTCTCATCACTACATCTTCAATTATCTTGAAACTCATCAAGGAAATCGATTATCTATAAATATAAATTTATTTATTCCTCGTGTAAAATTACCTTGTACGGTCAGCGACAAAAGTTCATCAATGTTTTAATGTTTGAAATCTTTGAGTAAATTGTTATGACCAAAATTTTGGCTTAGATTAGATGCATTGATTTGCACTATTAATATTTACTTGTACACAAAACATACCCCACATAAAATGTAAAATACTTTCATGAGCTTATGTTACCAACTGTACAATTAAATATTTCTGTAAATAAATAAATTAAATTCATGTAATAGCACCCCACAGACACCAATAATAATTGCTTTAATTAAAAACGTATAACTTCAATAATCTGCGCAAAGGAATTTAATTAGTCACTAACCTATTGTTGTTCTCATCTAGTACTCGTATATAAAACTTATATAAATAAACGAGTAGAGGTAGGCCAAAGAAAAGATGGATGGATTGTGTGAAGGATGACATAAGTAAGAAAGGAGCGAGTGTTGAGATGACGGCTGATAGAGGAGAATGGAAGAAGAACTCATGTTGTGCCGACCCCACATAATGTGAGAGAAGGGCAGAAATATGATGATATATAAACTTGATACCATGAAACACCATAACGCTTCATTTTAATAGAATAAAAGTTCATTTGATGATGGGCAGAAAAAATCTCCAACCATAAAAGTTCGTACGAAGAGGCATCAATATTATTTAACACTCATAATATCTCTTTTTTTTATGATGAATGGGTCGACTCTTGACCACGAAACTTACATAGGCAAGAATGAGGTGATGGAGCGAGCCTATCCAGAAGGTGCCTATTAACTCTCTTCTTGAAAACAACAGGTTCGTAGCTCAACGGAAATACAGACGCGGAACTAAAATGAAATTTTAATCAGATTCTACCGTGGGGAATGGGTAAATCATCCTTTACGATCGTTTCAAAGCGGCACCGTTTGCACAGAAACAGTCATAGCAGGTTACTCAACAGTAGCCAGCTTCCTTCGACGTTACGCCACTGGTTAACTAGGTATTTTCTTCTAAACCTGTCCGGGAATCCACTTTAAGCGTCGGCTAAGAAAGTTGATGTGTTTTTCTGCGGTTATAAAGTTTTAATTTATTTTATGTAAGTCTTTTGCTTCTGTTTTAATCTTGTATTGACGCGAAGAAGCTATTTGGATATTGTTATTAAAAATTCCTAGATTTCAGTTCATGATTTGGTATCATTTTGTGATTCATACCGACTTTATAGAACTACTTTACAGATACAACACTTAGCGGCGTTCAGTGACCAGCGTAACATTTAAAAGTCACTCAAAATAACTTCGAGAATTTAATGTTTGGAAAGACATCATGAATCAAAAATGTAGGACCCTGAGACTCATAATCAACATCAATACTACTCATTCTGGTTTCAATTATCTTGCAATGAAAGATGTTCGCATTTTTGATGCAAAATCAACCATTCAATTTCGAGACTTTTATTAATGAAATGCGATGACTAAACCACAAAATACTTTACAAATAGGTATTTTAAGCAATTGCCTTCACAAACTTCCGAGAAATATCAAGGATCACTGGAGAACAATAAAAATACCTCTGAGATGAGTCCGTTTTCTAGTCATGATTTCTCAGAATTTCTTGTATAAAATTATAATTTTCCTTCTCAAACTCAATTTTGTATCCAAATTAAACCAATTGTTAAAAAATGCTATTAACTACGTCAAAAGGTCGTAAATAAATGTCGGATATTTTCCGTTTGAAATCAACAGTAAGCAATACTAATCGATTAGAAATATTTTACTCTGCGGCCATTGTTGTATACGATGGAGGTGGTAAGGTTGTGTTCATACTTTATTTCCATGTTCTTCATGTTTTCATTCTTTTATTTTGATGGAAAGAAGATACCTCAAGAGTGGTCCTTATTTTTTTTTAATCTTATGACCGTATTACTAAACTTAAATGGAGTTGGGCAGGAAACTTAGCAAGGTTTGTTGATGGTAGGTGGAGTCTTGACAGAATGGTGGCCAAGAGGACATACGAGAAGTTAAGGCAGACCAGCAGCCAGATGGATGGATGACATTGTGACCATGCAAGGGAAAAACTGGATGAAAGAGGCACTTGACAGAGTGAAGTGGCGTTTGAGCGGGGAGGCTTATGCCCAGCAGTTGACAACTAGCTACAGATGATGATGAAATCTTACGAGGATCTTTCGAGTGTTGAACAGGAATGCACCAGTGTCATAAGCTCAGTTCCATCCTACTTTTGGTTTTGGTCGGTTTTTAAAGTCTTAAATAAGATTTTTTTTACCTTACAATGCAATGGTAAAGTGAGATTGCGTCAGCATCTCAAAACACTTCATAAAACTCGCTGGTTTGGTACAGATCTCTATAAACAAACACACAAAAAACGTCGTTTGGAGAGCATGTTAGCTATCGGTCCCTCGGCTATTTACGGCCAACTCTGTTACCAGAGTTGGCCACTGACTCATACTATTTTAGCTGATGACTATAAACTGTTACAACAAAAACAATGATCTAACTCAAGTGTAGGCTTGTGCTTGCTCGGTCAGTGCAGAGAGCGCTCCGTACTAGTACGATCGTTGTGAAGAACTAGATCGGACTTCTAGTACTATTAGTACATCTAGTACAGTAGATCTTCGGTTCTATAATGAGTAGGCTTGTGCTTGCTCGGTCAGTACAGAGAGCGCTCCGTACTAGTACGATCGTTGTGAAGAACTAGATCGGACTTCTAGTACTATTAGTACATCTAGTACAGTAGATCTTCGGTCCTTTTATGAGTCGCTCGGTCGGTCGGTCGGTCCTGAACTACGTACTAGCTTTGTGTTTTGTAGGACATGAACGATGTTCGTACTAAACTAAAGATCGAATGAAACGCCCGCCACCGTGATATCTCTGTCTCTTTTATTACCGCTTACTCGCCTAATGAGTCTATCTCTGTCTGTGCTTGACAAACCAATCAGACACTGACATGTGAATACATTTCCATTAGATAACAGTTCTTTTTCCGAACGATCGAATGAACTAGAGTCCTAATAGGATCGTGTATAAATAAGATAATAAAATGTATATGTACGATAAGAGATTTCTGAATAAAATGATTTGATTTGATTTGATTTGTGTAGTGCTTTTCATTCCGTCCTAGTACAAGGGTAGATACGCATGCCGATTTGAACCCTATTACAGTGCAGGAAGGCGCAGTTATGATAATTTCCTTAACGAAACGATCGAATGAACCTAGTGTACTAGTGTACTAATAGTCCTATTAGGACCGAGTTATGTGAACTAGTTCAACTAGTACACTTGTGGGAATGAATTCCTATTAGTACTTAGTTCAGGAACTACACAAGCCTAATAATGAGTCGTTCGGTCGGTCGGTCGGTCCTGAACTATGTACTAGCTTTGTGTTTTGTAGGACATGAACGATGTTCGTACTAAACTAAAGATCGAATGAAACGCCCGCCACCGTGATATCTCTGTCTCTTTTATTACCGCTTACTCGCCTAATGAGTCTATCTCTGTCTGCGCTGGACAAACCAATCAGACACTGACATGTGAATACATTTCTAACAGTTCTTTTTCCGAACGATCGAATGAACTAGAGTCCTAATAGGATCGTGTAGTTCTTTTCATTCCGTCCTAGTACAAGGGTAGATGCGCATGCCGATTTGAACCCTATTACAGTGCAGGAAGGCGCAGTTATGATAATTTCCTTAACGAAACGATCGAATGAACTAGTGTACTAGAGTACTAATAGTCCTATTAGGACCGAGTTATGTGAACTAGCTCAACTAGTACACTTGTGGGAATGAATTCCTATTAGTACTTAGTTCAGGAACTACACAAGCTTACTCAAGTGTGCACAGACCCTAACAATAGATTTTAGTGTATACATTCACTACGATCGTCGGGATTAAGTATAGGCTGTAACAAATTCCAAATTAATATCTCTCTTCACAATAGCCGCTCTGATACATGGTGTTTATTTGACCTTTTTCAAGTTTTAAGCTCATGATTGTCAATAAATAAATAATGCTGGACTTTTCACACAGCATCATCTAGCCCCAAAGTAAGCAGAGCTTGTGTTATGGGTACTAAGATGACTGATATACTACTTATATACTTTTTTGTTTTGTAAATACATACATATTATACATAGAAACACCCAGACCCGAGACAAATATTTGTAGATCATACAAACATTGGTCCCGCCGCGGGGATCGAACCCGCAACCTTTTGCGTCGCAGGCGGGCCTTCGCCCACTGCGCTACAGAGGTCGTCAATCAAGTTTTGATCTTAATTTGATTTTTTTTAAGTTGATATCTAATTGTCTAACCTTTTTACTAGTATGATCTGAGTGATACTTAAATCATGCTTAGGAATAGAGTGGTCTGTGGTTGTTATTTCAGGTGGTGTGGCCTTATTAGTCATTTACGATTTTTTTGAGTATATTTTGAGAAGTTTAGGTAATCGAGCAACGTTTAAACCTACTTTAAATTTTTTTAAAGTTATGTGCATCCTCACGCTATATTAAGTTGTTTATTATACAGGGTGTAAAAATACGTCTACCGAAACCGAAAGAGGGTGATACAGCACCCCAACACATAACCAAATCCAAAAGGATTTTTCTAAAAAACAGAAAAATACCCAACAAAAAAGTATTTTCACTATATAAGAACTGGTCGCAAATTAAGCCATTATTTCCAAATAAACAAAACTGAAATATAAACCAACCTGTATACCCACGCGCGCACCTGTCCGGTCGTAGTAAATTTAAATAACCAAATCAAGGTGAAATCCGTTTGTCCAATAGAAAGCTTATTGTGATCTGTTAGGCTTTTTATGACTCTGTTAATGATTTGTGGAGCTTTATTTGAGTATGTGTTACCTGAAACTGAGCATTTTGGACTGTTATACCTAATTTATAAGTACAATGCTAGCAGTGAATAAAGTTGATGGAAAAATTGTATTGTCTGAAGCTAAAAAAATCAAAAAAGTGTCAAATGCAACCTCTGCGGCGCAGTGGGTGAAAGCCCGCTTGGGACGCGAAGGTTGCGGATTCGATCCCCGCCGCGGGATAAATGTTTGTATGGATCTGCAAATATTTATCTCGGGAATGGGTAACTATGTATGATATGTACGTATTTACAAAAAAAGTATGATACTTATCATATCAGATCAGTTATCTGGTTTCCATAGTAAGCTTTGCTTAGTACATACATACATACATAAAGTCACGCCTCTTTCCCAAAGGGGTAGGCAGAGACCACGGATCTCCAGTCGCTACGATCCTGACACACAACTTTCACCTCATTCACTCTCATTACATTCTTCATACATGCTCGTCGGTTTAGGGTACTTTTGACCTGGCCCTTCTCCAAAATGTCGCCAATTTGATCCAAGAAGGTTCGCCTAGGTCTTCCCCTTCCAGCTGTTCCATGCACACTCGCCTCATACACTTGCTTTGTTAAACGACCGTCATCCATCCTCTCTACATGCCCATTTGGGGCTAGATGCTGTGTGAAAATGACCAGCATTGTAATGCATGAAAGTTTGTCCAAAATTCAAATCTCTTGATGCTAAGCTGGGATTAAAACCTACTTTTGTATCAAAAACAACATACATACATACATAAAATCAAGCCTCTTTCCCGAAGGAGTAGGTAGAGACCAAGCACCCTTGTGTCTAAACACAAGTTCTAAACTTAGTTAGAGCAAGGTTTAACGTTTTGAATTGTATAATACAGACTCAGGTTAGCTAATTAAGTATAGGCAAATTGGACATAATTATAGCAACTAATCAACAACTTAGCTTATAACCTACTGTATGTCATTTCTTTTGCAAATAAATACTTTTGAATTTGAATTTAATTTTAAACAAAATAATATTTAAATTGAATTTAGATAAAAGTAAAGTAAATTAATAATAGCTCTGCAATCATCAACCCTCATAATCTCCAATGAATATTAAACTACTGTTACGTAAAATTAATCCAAATCGATAGCTGAATCGAATCATCGACGATAATCGAATCATCGGATCGAATACAAAATGAGATCGGCTACCAAAATGTTACATATCAACTTTCTATAACAATGTATATAAAACACAACCTGTTTGGGTCGCAATTATAATCACACTGACCATTGGCGTAAAATTGTTCGGTTAAAGAATAGTACCTTCCAGAACAATTTTAGCTTTATATATTTTTACTAGATCGAGCATCAAGCAACCTATGACTATTGGATCTGCAAAAATTTATCTTGAGTCTGGGTATTTCTATGTATAATATGTATGTATTGACAAACAAAAAGTATACATATAATTATTAGTATTAGTTATCTGGTTTCCATAGTACAAGCTTTGCTTAGTTTGGTGCTAGATGATGCTGTGTGATATGCATATTTTTTTTTAATCGGAAGATTAAATAAATGTTACTTTTGGCATACTTTTGGAACCTTGACGTGTCTGTATTATTAACCAATTGTTTCGGAGGGCACGTGAAATTGACAATAAAAAAGCCATACAATTACACTTGGTAGCCTAAAACCTTAGGTATCAGAATTGCCCTCAAGCTTACAATCTTTACCTATTTCATAAACTTCTTAGAAACTTGAAAATCACCGGTTGTTGGTTCTGCAATTCAATGGATTAGGTTTCTCATAACATTTCCCTACAAATACTATTCAAATGAATAATTAAACGGGCAAGCCTGCATTGTTCTCGAGATAAACTTAAGGAGTGATAGACGGGCAATAAATTGCTCAACTCAGGCCAACTTTCATCAAGACACGACAGAACATTATGGGGTTAGGACAGCCATGCATACTTTATTAAGGCTACACAATGAATAGGAGCACTGCATCAAGCAAATTAAACTTTAGCGCTAAGCCGTGGTTGCTGTTCGACTCATAATTAATGGAATCGCAGAAATATTCGTTTAGAATCGGTAAAATCACGTCGAACATTATCGGAATGAATCGAGTCAGAATTAGGTCTGTTGACTTTAGCCTAGCTAGTGACTGAAGTTAGCTGCGGATAATGTTGACGATAAGCTTCATCAGCATCATAATCACAGATGGCACTTTATATAATGGCGTGATTAATCCAAATACCACTCTACAGCTGCGGCTAAACAGTTTGGATCCGGCCCTAATCAACAAATATTTTTTTTTCTTTAAGTCAGCAACAGTTTTAAAATTGCCGGTCTGTATACCTTATACTAGGGGGTCGCACTAACAAATGTCACTGGCATCGCATCTAAACATCAGATCTCCAACAATGCACCTGCGACAGTCACAGATGACACACGTCGAGATATCGTGAATTGATTCATTTACCGACTCGTTTGAAGGTTATACGGGTTTAGATGATTTTAGCAGACGTAGCAGTTTGGGTCTGAAAGTCTGTTGTTCTAAATCCGTATTTAAATTAACAGAAGGTTCAAAATCGTAAAGCCATGACGGAGACTTTTAGGTTCAAGAAAATATCTACAGGAATTTGTCATCAGCGTTTTCCATGAATTCATTCAAATTTATTTTGATAGATGCAGTAGTAGAACAGCGAAACGCTTTTTACTTTTACTTTAGTAGAACAGTGCCAACTTAGGCGAAGGAGTCTTTAGTTCGTGAAAATCCTTCGTTATAGCTTAACTACCTTTTAACGGAATGTGATAATTCAGCAATATCAGCAATTAAATAACAGTAGATAGAAACATGACCAAAAAACAACCAGTGGCATGACAAACGAGCCCGAAAACCGGCAGCTCACATTCCTACCATCTCAATAGGGCATTAATATCGAAAGCTTCCATTAGAGCCATAAATGTCGTTTATCTTGATTGAGATTTATGATAAGTGGTCGAGATTGAGACACTACATGTCCGATGAAATGTTATGTTGTATGAATGCAGGAGAAGTCTGGTGGTCTAGTGACTACGACCCAGTCGTAGGATCGAAGCGGGCTCACTCTTTACATAATAGCCATGCGCAAAAAAGACATCCCAACAAATCTATATATGATGCATTCAATCATGCCTGTACATGATAATAATAACGGCTGATGCTGTATACAAAACCAAGGCCTTACCAAGAACTGGACAATAGAACCGCACACGTTTCTGCCAATTCATCCAAGAATAACCGCTTACATTCTATTATACCATTTACTTGTATGTACTTGCTAAAGACGATAAATCTATGTCATGCAACCGACATCATGATGTAAATATCAAGGAAAATACGCATAAATACCTAAGAAAATCGAACACAATAGCCCTTATTATAATATTAACTTATTATTAAAATGTTGTTTGTGTTACGTATGTTTGTTCGAAAGCGTTGTCTTCAAGATGGCTGTATATTAAGAGACCTACTAATAAGTAAAAATCTCAGAGCCCGATAAAAAGATTAAATTTTGGTCCGTCTTGTAAAATGGAGTTGAATTTATATCTTAATTTGGTTCTGTGCAAGCCTATTTCTATCTCAAACAATGTCCCAGGCACTACAGCATCCCGTTCAGTGTAGGCATAGGTTGCCTCCTGATGCTGTATAAATCATCTAAGATGTAAAGGACTACGTTTTTCTGTGCAAACCGAAAAGTGTGAAAGAGCAAGTAAATATCTGCAAGTAAATACTTATTTATTGAACATTTGGAATTCTAATTAAAAAAGTAAAACCGAAGACTGAAGCTAATAAAAATATACCTAATAGCCCCGTGTAACAATATGTCTGTAATTTGCAACTGTCATACGCATACTATAAGAATATATTAAATACGCAAGTGCTTTTAAAATCTACTCAGATCGACATCCGTATATTAGTTATTTTATAATGACCATCACTAATGTATTATATTCTAAGTTAGATTATTCGAATTTTATTGAACACATCTTTCTTATATTTTTGAATCTGTAAACCGTACCTTACCTTTTTTTTCTGCATTGTTATTTTTGCCATGTTCAATAGTAGGTTTTACAAATTAATCTCTACTTTCAATAATCTAAGACATCTTTTTCATTGCATAAATCGTTACCAGTCGAAATAGTTTCAAAAGAGGCACTTACGCTCAAAGAAAGTAATAGGCAAAAAATAACAGTTCGATATAAATGTACACAAATCAATCGACGATTTCGTTCGAGTCCTACTTAGCAGACGTAGCTGTCTTCGCAAATCGCGGAACTAACTATGACGCAATTTAGTTTTGTCAGCCGTGAGCAAACACACTCCGTAAACACTCTACAGCTTCTATTGTTTGTCCGGACTTAGAAATCTTGGGTATTGGAAATATTAATAAATGGATGTGGCATTAGAGGTTATGAACAAAATAATACATATATATAAATAAAATAAATAAATAAATAAATAATGCTGGACAATTTCACACAGCATCATCTAGCATTCAAACTAAGCATAGCTTGTACTATGGGAACCAGATAACTGATACACTACTTATATACTTTTTTGTTTGTAAATACATACATATTATACATAGAAACACCCAGACCCGAGATAAATATTTGCAGATCATACAAACATTTATCCCGCGGCGGGGATCGAGCCCGCAACATGCTGCGTCTCAAGCGGGCTTTCACCCACTGCGCCACAGAGGTCGTCAGTATAAATATTATAATTACGTTATTAATATAAAAAATCGACTGGAATGTTCAGGCCAAAAATAACAAGCGTGGATTTACGGGAAAAGTATGAATCCCTCAGGTATAATATTTATATGAGAGATGAGACCACCTCGAAAGTCTTGAAAATCGGTGCACAATTTGATGGTCTGTTAAAAAAAGATTATTTTCTGTAGTACCTTCAGAAATTGGCCAAAAACTTTATACTACCTCAGTTACTGGAAATTATATTGTGATACCCCTTGGTGTTGCGGTCAAGAAACCCACCATGAGACCTCATTATCCTAATCAACTCATGTTAATGTATTTCAGTTAAATTGGTCACTCGTGGTCAGCTTCACAGGACGCCAAATTACTGTCGAAGATGTCAATCAGAATACAGATTTTAAATTCAGATTTGGTCAAGCCTCTGTCAGTGAGGTCTTGCGTCATTAGCAACACTTTTACGAGTTAGTCAGGCTAATATTAGATTCAGTGAGCTGGGTGCAGTTTCTAATTAGGCTAGTGAATGTTTAAACTTGCATTGTGGGGTTCTATACAACATTTATAATCAAACGTCGAAGTAAAATTGTCATTTAAAAAATATCGGACACTATTTTGACATTTAAATGTTACTAGACATTGGTTTCAATTGGTTATGTTGTTTTTGTTGTCACTGTCATGAAATAAAAACCAATGCTCTTTAGAGTGAGGTTGTAAGAGAAATGTCAGATTAGCACAGGATTGTGGTGAGGAAGATTCCCAGCAGTGAGTGATATCAGGATATGATGATGATGATGAGAGATGTGATTTTGGGTATACGTAATCAAAATAGCGAAGTCTTTTGTCAATATCAATTATCAACAACCGCATCCAAACATTCGCAGGCAGTGTCAAGTCCACTCTGTGTACGTAGCTTTTGTCTGCCCACTCGGACAAAGACATGATGACGTCACAGTACTTACCTTGGACCTCCGAATGTGGTTATTGGCCACACCTGTTACTATAAATTTGGGTAAATTAAATCATCAGCCACTTAGCGCAATGCTGAATAGCAATGCTAATCCGCTGAGTGGACAAATTCGAAACAAAAAATATGTGATGCTGGACATTTCACGTATCAAAGAGCATGAGAAAACAAACATCATCACGATTGTATCCTCAAGGCAAAGTTGACATTTTCTCTGATATTTTGTTAATTCTACAGATCCCTTTATATAGATGTTTTAGGGAAGTCAGGGGCAAGCAATACAATACAGGGTGTAAAAAGACAACTACCGAAAACTGAGGGGTTGCAATCAGACCATGATTCTAAACATATTTAGCGAAAAAAACGCGATTTTTTTTTTACTTAGCTTAGTCATTTTATTTTATTTTCGGATATTTACTACTATTACAACATAATAAGATCATACCTACCTAATAATTTCATTTGTAAAAGAAAGAAACCGTTAAAACTCAAAATCCAGCAATCTACGTAAACCAACGCGCCCAGAACATACGCAAACAGCACTCTTCAAACGCTGTTTTCTCCGGATATAATGATTTTTTCGGAAAATCCTTTTGGATTTGGTTGTGTGTTGGGATGCTGTACCAACCCCTTTCGGCTTCGGTAGACGTCTTTTTACACCCTGTATAGCTCACCTGACCCCAAACTAAGCAGAGCTTGCATTTTTTGAAACTAGATAATCGATTTCTCTTACAAACATTGACGCGGATGAATTTGACCCTTATCACATTGCAATTTTTTCGTGTCATCTTGGCTGCTAAAATCTTTAGTTAGTGCAACTCTCAGCCGCTAAATGAGATCGGCTAGAAAAACGAGTTCAAAATTGTATCGTGCTTTCTAAGTCCACAGCAATAATTGAATTGCAGCTTTTGTCTCAGCCTAGCACTTGCTGCATCATATAGGAGGCGCTATTATCGCATTGGTTGGCAGAAAAATAAATTTTACAGCAAAATTCGTTAGTTCTTTTGGCCACCAGCTCAGATAAGTTTGTGGCACTGTACTAAACAATAAGTAGCTTGTCTCAATGTGCGGCGTCACAAACTCCCCGCTGGGTTGTAACAGAAAATGCAGGAAAATGTATAATAACAATAAGTTTTCCTTTCTTATGTTGGTAGCGGATTTGGTAGCGGTTTGGCACTTAACACACATAGCCCATATAATTGCTTTGTGCAAACAATTTGTTTTAAGTGTTGTTCTACGTTATAAAGCTTTTATAGGCATTGTCTTACGCCGTAAGTTCTTTATTTTAAACACTAAGGCCCTTACTAATAAACTTGAAAGTTATGTCATGATTAAACTAGGCCCTTACTTTTTAGTTTATGCATGACATAACTTTATGTCAAGTTTATTAGTAAGGGCCTAAGCTATAAAGAAGTAAAGATGTAATAATCCTATTTGAAAAAAACCCGTTATTCAAAAACAATTTCTTAATTTCCTTAAATCACGAAAATTTAATAAGTTTAAACTCTTAATTTTACAAAATAATTACACAAAAACTTAAGAAGTTATAAAACCTAATGAGATAATGTACAATGGGCGGTCTTATCACTTAGAAGCAATTTCTTTCAGACAAAGAAACTGCTGATTTTATGTATCAGGGAATTGAGATGCAGTAAATTGCTCAGTTTTATCCTATTTGTAGACTATATACAAAAAATCTACGCAAATTCCTATATTTCTTTCAAATCCAATATCTGCATAGGCCAACATATTTTGACTCAATCAAAGTAGCTAATTTCTTTATGGAGTTGTTTGCAATTTTCCATAGTCCATAAATAGTTTACTCAGCAATTGAGTTCGCTGATTGAAGCTTTGATTGTGCATTGTTATTTGCTTGAATTGATTCAATTTTCAATTCAAATACAGGTTGATTGGGATGAAATGGATGCAAGAAAGTTTACTTTCTGTTGATTTATAGGGTTCCGTTGTCAATAGCATAGAATCCCGTATATTTTACTAAGTCTATTTTATTTGTTGTATTTTTTCTCATGGCGTGCAATAAAGCGATATTCTATTCTATTTTTATAAGATTAAATACTGTACAAGAAGGTACTTTCAATTTATTTAATAACTTTCACTAGGTATTCCATAATTTGTCTTATTATATTTTAGTAAAAAAATGATTTTTAGCTGAAATCACTGTATCTCCTAGGCATGATGGACACTTTAGAACTGGAGTTTATTTTCTAAACATAATAAATTTTTCAAATAGGGAGAACCAATGGGACAGAGTTTTAGAAGTCAAGTTTTTTTTTTAACTTTCCCACTGCTGGGCAAAGGTCTCCCCCAGTTGTTTCCATCTGTCTCGATCCCCAGCCACGACCGCCAGCCTTCTAGGAAGGCATCAATGTCGTCACGTCAACGTTTTCTCGGCCTGCCCCGGCTTCGTCGCCCATCTGCAGGTTCCCATGGCGTGACAATCCCTGCCTCTTAGGCGCTGTCTCCACGAGCGAGAGAATGCTATCCATACGACTCACGTGCCCCGCTCAGCTCCACTTCAACTTTGCAGTCTTTTCACCAACATCTTATGTTTATCATCTCTTTATCATCCACACCTGGTGATATTCCACTTATTGAAACTAAGCGCTTTCAAAGTTCTTTTATTATGCGCACTGCAAAAATATGGAATCAGCTTCCCGCGTCTGTATTTCTGCTGAGCTACGACCATGTTTTTTTTTAAGAAGAGAATAGGCACCTTCTGGGTAGGCTCGCTCCATCGTGGTCCTCATTTTTACCTATGTAAGTTTCGAGGTCAAGTGTCGACCCATTCATCATAAAAAAAAACTAATCTGCAATCCCGGTCTTTGTCCGAAGAGTAGAATTTTTGACTCGGTCTATCCTTTTCACCCCTAGCACGCTGCTCTTTTAGCTAAGTCCAGTAAAAATAAAAAACTCTCTTAGTCTCAATAATAAACTGTTACTACCAATGAGGTCATTAAATACAACAGTTGCACTTGTGTCCAAAAATGCTTATCTTAAAACAATGTAGCTTTCTCCAATAATCGATGGTGTTCGAACCTACAAACAGAACGAGCTGTTAATAACAGTGCAGTCGAAGCCACGGGTTAAACCGACAATTATTTAAGGAGTTATTTTTTACCTGTACTTTAACGGCTGGTCGGCGCGTGCCCATTTCTTTCGATATGTCAGTAATTTGAGTCATAAAGTTATGACTCAATAGTCAAGTGGGATTCTTTTTTCCAATAGGTTCTTTATGTACCAAAAATAACACTAACTACATTCTCACAAACACAAAAACTTTCAGTGAGTCGAGTCAGTCAAAGAGAGTGGAATTCAGGGAGAGTTGTAAGCGTATTTAATTTTATGTCCCAATATTTTTATATTGTGCTAATCTCTCAGTGGTTTCTGTAACTTTTATTTGGGTGAAAATTTTTGTATTCAAAATCTCTACGTGGATAACAAAAAAAGTACCATGTCACCACAAACTTGCAGATCATGAAAATATTCGGCTGTTCCACAATACACCTACTGATTTATCTCAACTGGTGGGGAAAATGTATCCCCTATTTAATTAAAGAAGAAACTAGAATCAATGTAGAAAAAGTAAAATAAAAAGATTCACTTTAAAATTCCTCAGCCATCAATGGAAACAAACATCGCGAATCAAGCGGTATTTTTCATTATACTTACAAACCGGACCGGTCCAGACGGAGTCGTGTGGGATGGCCTTTATCTAGCTTCGTCTTACTTACCGATAGTGTCAATTGCGCTTGCACACTTAAGCTCTGGTCGCAAGAAATCTGTGGCCTAGATTACTGTACTTTCCCGTCAGACTATATCATTATTCTACGCTCGCTAAATCCTAATAAAACAGCGGTTAAATCACTTATAAATCTGTCGAAGAAAAGATTATGTATCTTTGATTACGAATATAAAAGTGACTGGGTACCTATGCAAGAGGAAGAAGGTCAAAGAATAGGTGGTTGGATTGTGTGAGGTAAGAGGATGATCATAAATAAATAATGCTGGACTTTTCACACAACATCATCTAGCCCCAAAGTAAGCAGAGCTTGTGATATAGGCACTTTAAGACTGATATACTACTTATATACTTTTTGTTTGTAAATACATACATATTATACACAGAAATTAATACTAACATTTGTCCCGCGGCGAAGAACCAAACCCGCCACCTTCCGCATCGCAAGCGGACCTTCGCTCACTGCACTACTGACAGAGGTCGTCAATAATACTTAGGTACCTATATGAATGTAAAAGGAGTGAACATACTGTTGAAGAGTGCTAAGAGTGAGTGGAAGAATAAGACTTGTGCCGACCCCAATTTGGCACAATATATCCTTGACCAAACTTTTATCTACGACGACCTCTGTGGCGCAGTGGGTGAAAGCCCGCTTGAGACGCAGAAGGTTGCGGGTTCGATCCCCCGGCGGGATAATGCTGTGTGAAAAGTCTAGCATTATTTATTTATTCATTTATCTGGAAGATTCAAAGATCTGAGACGCAGTCTACCGCACTCTACTTGTCGTGGTCCTGTTTATTTATTACGTCCGTATAAATACTGTCGCCGTATTTAGAAGGTAAAGACCTAAGGTGCGTCGTTCACATGAGGTTTTAGCTTTAGATAGTGTCATGAGCTTTTATTGAAACAAATCCAAGTTTACCGAACGATACGAGATATTAGACCTTATTAACTCTTGCTTCATTAGAGTGAACCTTTTAGGATTAAAATATTATTTACGCGGGAGAATTTCAAACATTTAGTAATTCACTGCAATTTTTTACGTGTAAACGGTCATCGGCTGCCAAAGGTCATACCGGTATTCACAAACATTACTATGAGGTCTCACAGTGCGCGCGGACGCATAGGGTTCCAAAAACCTACTATTTTGGGACTCCGCGCTGTGAAACATCTTTATTTGTAAATACCGGTCATTCATTCATTTCGAGTCATTGGTACTCATATATATTTAGACCAGTAGTCAGCCACCTCTACGGCTTGTTGCTTGGTTGAGCTGTTCCCGGGTGCAGGTAGAGGGGCACTGTGGGCAGCAGAGCAAGTGTGACATTGTCTGTGGAGGGGGGGGGGGGGTACCGGTACTAGTGCGTCGCTCTCACGGCGGTATCGGCTTAGCAAAACAAGCCAAAAATTGCATCATAAGTAAGCTCCTTAAAAAACCCATGCTCATTACTTTTTTATAGCTGAAATAAAACACTGAATAGTTTCATTTCACGCATCTTTCTTATATTAGACATTTTGTTTATGATTTATTTACTAATTTTCCTTATTCATTTGTATTGCTTCTCAAATAGTTAAAATTGACTCAAAGATCATTAAATCTCAAATCAAACATCCCGTTGCGCGCACGCACGTCCGCTGAATTCATTCGGCACGTATTAGCGAGTTACCGACAAAATAGTGGCATGATTTATTTTATAACTAGCTTTTACCTGTTGTACTAGCGTACGGTCAGCAATATTGTTGAAAACAGAGTACTAAATAAGTTCGTATGAGTCAGTGGCCAAATCTGGCGACGGAGTTTTTAGGCCGCTATAAGGCCTCCGTCATGGCTTAACGACTTAAATAGCCGGGACCGACAATTTATCGTGCCCTACGAAGCACGGAAGCGCTCAGATGAAAATGCTACTGGCGGTCACCACTTACAGACCGTTTTGAGCGTTGCTTAACTTCGACGATCTATCAAGAACGACTTAGCAAGCACGACCACGAGCGCTTCAGAGTACAGAGTACTGAATGTAGGTATGTTATCGCTATAAAACTACGATAAACTACGGCGGCGATAGGCTTGTAACCTGTCACGTATGGAATACTAACTTCTGCAAGATGTGGGCATGTATCAAATATGTATTTGTACATGCCTCTGACTACCCCCTTAGACATCTTCAAAGGATCTGAAATGCATAAAAAGATCTGAGTAAAGTCTACCGCGCCTTGGGGATACAGTCGTGACCCTGTTTACGTTTTATAAAACTACGATTTGTATGTCAATTGCTGATCGGGAAAACGGGTGACCTCGGTTTTCCGAAATGAAATAAGTATCCAAAAAATGTGATCTCTGCCTTTTTAATACGGAACAGAAGCGTTATTATAATAGTATTGTCAAACATTGTGATATAAAAAATAAATCTGTCTTTGAAGCCAAAAGAATCATTATTAGGTGGCTATCAATTCTTTCCTACGACACAACAGAAGATCTGCTGCGCATTTTATATTAACATTGCTGCGTTATTCTTAAACGTTAATTAATTTGAAACAAAGTTAGCCCTGTTTCTGCTTATCATTATCCAACGTAAGAGATGGTACCTACTTATTAGTTTACTCCTGTAAATGTAGCCCCACAATTTATAAAATAATTTCTTCACATGATTATATTTTGGAACCTTTTGTAGCACTCTTTAATCCATAAATTACTACTTCAAGTGTCATAACTCTAACTATCTTTACACACATATATGAATAGATATAGCATCAGCACGTAAGTGCTTACTTGTTATTTACCTACCCGTCAAATTGTCTTTTCTGTAAATTAGCAATAATGTTGTACCTACCTAATCCCACCTGTGAATTTTACAAAATATTATATAAAACTTTCTTTTTATTCTTGTATAAAACTGAACTAACTTTAACTTGCTAATTTGTTAAAACTGATACTGCCGGCCGAGGATACAGTTAATGTAAATGTATAATCCGTCTCACTGGTCTTCACGATACAGGCTTGCCTAGTGTGAAGACCGCTGAAATAGAATAAGTCAATAAATTTTAAGCTACGGCAACACCATACCTTCTGCCTAACTGTCTGTTGTAAACTGTGTTTGCTGAAATAAATATTTTTTCATTTTTCATTTTCATTTTCATTCATTATTTTCATGTTTGAAAAATTTATTGATACGTAGCTGGGATTTGAACCTAGAACCTTTGAATCGAAAGACTTTTGGACTATTTCAGCCACTTGTGGTTACTCTACAATCTTCAAGCTTATGTCATCTCTAATAATGTTCCAGACACAGCGTCCCGTCTAGTGTAGGCATAGGTTGACTCCTGACGCTGTATAGAACATCTACCTATCTATACTAATCTATATAGATATAGATTATATCTATACTAATATTATAAAGAGGAAAGATTTGTTTGTATGTTTGTTTGTTTGAATTGAATAGGCTCCTAAACTACTGGACCGATTTGAAAAATTCTTTCAACATTAGAATCCTGCATTATCCCTGATGAACATAGGCTCAATTTTATCCCGGGAAATTGATGTTTTCCTGATGGGACGCGGGTAACACCCCGACAGACAGCTAGTTAGTTAAAAAAGGTCTAAGATATCGGTTTTTCATTAAAAACGTTATCTTTTTATGCAACAGTCGATCTCAGGACCAGTTTGCAGTTCACATGAGCTAACCGATCGGGTGCATGCGTAGTCAATCGGCTTTCTACATCATTTTTACAAGTCCGGTCTGCTACCTTAGCAACTGTACCTGTTCGTCTTCTCTTTCTAAACAACTCGACAAGGGAAAAGTTACGTGCTCTCGCAGAATCACATAACCTTTTTCAAATAATAAAATTATGCAAAAATACAAAACTAATATTTTGTTGTTTTGAATCATAATAATATTCATATCATGTGAGAGGTTATCATCATTAAACTCTCAGAAGGTATCTATTGAATAATAAAATGACCTAAGCACCTTTTTGACCCTACCAATAGATCACGATTTTTATGTAAGTAAATAACAAAAAAAAATGGTCTTAGGTATTATGTATACCCACTAAAGAACTACTAGTTTTAAATTCAATCAAATCACACTGTAGGTAAAAACCGCATTTAGAAAATCATTTGATAAAAAAAAACTTAAACTTTTTAATCTTTTATTAATGAATCCCAATAAACCTCATTATAATTACCAAATTACAGAATCCGCTAGGCGATAAACCGATTGCCAGATAGTATCTGTGAGCAAATCATTGTGTGTGTGTTCTGGTGAGAACTAAACGCACCTGTGCCAGTGGTTCTGCCGGTTATAGTGATGGGATGATTCATCGATATCGATAAAGCGTTTAAAGTATTTAATAGGTTACTGATTTTGTAAAATGGATGCTTGTGTAAGTAAATAATAGACTATTTTCATAGCGATGAATTTGAATAAGCATAATTACACTTGAATTTTAATTGTTGTAAGTTATCTACTTAGAGATTATTTCATTATATACCTTTTTGATAGTGATAGTATATTCAATAATTTTAAAATATAGAAATTGAATTAAATTTAAATCAATTAATATTCCTTTTTAATTAGCGAATATTGTATTATGTTCTAAGATATGTAATTGTATTTATTTTGTAAAAAGTTTATTTGTTAAAGATATTGCTTTGACTATCAAGTTCTACAAAACTAAATTTGGAACTAATAATTAATTAAACCCAAAAACAAAACATATAGCGAGATGCCCAAAAGATACCTATGTAAAAATAAAGTTATTTTCATTGCATCATCAACAATCGACACAGTAGGATTGTATCGACAAAATCTATCGATAAGCCCCGCGTCTAAATCTCACTATCGCTGTCTTGGACCATCGCTCGGAGTCACATAATAAATCACAGCACTAATAGTTGTAAAAGTTATTCGCTAATCTGCTTCAAACTACTTGTAAAGTTGAATTATTTTTGTGGGATATTTTGTTTCTGTTTGTTGTGACTATTGTACTACCTATCTTAATTCTTAATGGAGTCGTGACAGAAGAACCCTAAATTGGTACACTTCTTGATTTGGCAGTTGGGTAGCAAAAATTTGGCACTTGAATCTAAGTATGTTTTTTTAGTTATAAAGATGAATTAACTATTATTATTTTTGCATGATTCTGTTTATTTCTGATTGATTCTAATTTTTGAAGATCTTCAAATTAAAAAATGGTGCGTAAAATTATGTTGAAATTCAAAAACTCTTAGTACCAAGCTATAAATAGATAATTAAATTAAATAATGCTGGTCTTTTTCACACAGCATCAAAGTAAGCAGAACTTGTGTTATGGGTGTACTACATGACTGATATACTTTGTGTTTGTAAATAAATACATTATTATACATAGAAAACACCCAGACTCGAGAAAACTACTTGTAGATCATACAAACATTTGTCCCGCGGGAGGGATCAAACCCGCAGGCGTCGTAACCTTTGCCCACTGCGCTAAAGAGGTAGTCCTATTTATGCGATTTATAACATAGGTATCTCGTAAATCAAAGTTTAAAAAACTGATTTAGTAAGAGTAATAAAGTAATAATATTATTTGAACTCTCAGGAATTTAGAGTAAGCTTGCTGCTTTCATTATCTAAGTAACTGATACGTTAAAGTTATCAAGCGAAGTTATAATTGCACCAATAAAAATAATATCTGAACATAAAATCAGTGATTTAAAATACATTAAGCTTTGTTGAACAGATTTTATACAAGAAATGATATAAAACTGTCATTAATAAAAGAAATCATTAAAAATCATAAAGCTTTTTCATAAGCATTTTTGCGTAAAACGCTCCGGTCATTTGCATGAAAAAAATAATAAATTTTATGTTAAGCTCAGAAATTTATGTATAAATTTCTCGATTCTTCTTATTTATACAAATTTTGGGCTGTTTTGAATTCAAATTTCTTTTTTTCGGCCTTGACCTCTTGTTGAGAATATAGGAGGTCACATCTGGTCATATCCGGTTTATTTTTTCACAAATCAATGGTGGCCATATATTTTTATTTGAGTTGAATAATGTATTTTACTTATCTTTTATTTATTGTTTTCTCGGAAAAATATTTTTAAAAGACCTTGCCAATGTCGAATAAAAAATTATAATTAGCTTAATTTTAACGGTCTAGTAATTTGATAGTAGCACATCAAAATGAATGCTTAAAGTTAGCACGTAATAAATTTAGCCTAAATCCAGTTATGTATTTGAATTTTGAAATCAATTGAAACACTATTTTTCGAACGCTTTTAAAATTGACAAACAGATTAGTCTTGGATTACTTGGTCCTCATTGGTCAAATGACACTGATTTGACAGATTTGACCAATGATTAGTTAATTTAGAAGATCATTCGCGTTCAAGTAAGCCGCCGTGAGGATCATCCATTGAACTGACTTGAAGATAGTATTTAGGAGTATTTTAAATGTTTTGAAATAAACAATGTTGTTTTATTTATTGTAAAATAAAGATTTATTTAGTATCATTATTTTTTAGGTGGTAAAATTCTCATATGCCAATAATTATGCATTTCGACGTGTCTTTGACTCTTAGTCTTCTTCAAAGTATCTTGGATGAATTGACCTAAGATATACCTCATGCTGCATGGTCACAAGGGCAGGACAGTGAGGGCAGCAGCAAACATGATATATTAGGCAGCTTGATGTTTGCTGCCCTTACTGTCCTGCCCTCATGTCCAGGCTTCATCACATACAGCTTTGAACCTGTTGATTCCGTTTACACTCTGAACCTCGAAGCATAAAAACGGCATTACAAAACATCCTAGTAAATACACAGTACATCCTATAAGTCATCGTTTACGCCGATGACAATCTGTCATCGGCGTAAAATAGCTGACCTCGTCGATTGTTTCACTGCGATGATTGATGCACGGAACCATCGGCCACCTGTCAAGTGGTGGTGGATGTGACAGGATGACAGCGATTATGGGGAACCCTATTTTTAACGCTTTAGGTATCAAAAAAGTTTTCTTTTGGAATATTAAAATAAAAAACAATCACAGATACCTAGGTAGATTTTAAAAACATTAATTTATAAAAGTAGTTTACATTATTATGGTTAGCAGGGCCTAGGTTTGTCTAAGCACTGGGGTTCTCACATAATTTACATAGAAAAAAGAATAATCATTATTATCTATGGATCTAGCTCAACCCTGGATGTCATCAGTAGTTTAAAGCTTAAACTTTTTTGTGCAAGTTTCAAGGATAGATTTTCGAATACCTAAGCTTGAAGTTCTTTCTTCTTCTACATTTTTTCCTGAAAATAGAAATGATTCTAAACATTGTGTTACAAATATATTTTTATGCGTCAAACGACAAATAGCTTATTAGTCCGTCGCGGTGTTACGTTGCGTTCCCTCGGGAAAACTTCACTTTCCCAGGATAAAATATAGGCTAAATATAGGCATTAGATTCTTATTTGTTCAAATCAGTCCATTAGTTTCGAAACCTATTCAATTCAAACAAATCTCTGCTATACTATATTATATAATATTAGTGTAGATATCAGTCGCTCAATACTTATACCATCCACTAAACAGCGTAGCAAGAGTGTGAAATCAAACATCACTATGCTAACAAATTGAAAATCACTCTTGTTCGAACATAACACGGTACAAAGTGGGCTCTTCAATTCGTCAGCGTAATGGGAACCTTCGTAGACAATAGAAAGTTGTGTGAGCAGTATTGATTATGCGAATAAATAATGATCATCATCAGTCTGTTGTTCCCACAGCTAACGAGTTCTAAATCTCATCAGAGCAAGAAAAGAAAGTGGTTCCTTCAATTATTAAATATTATTAATATTATTATTATATATGGATTGATCAAAGAAACCAAAAGTTGGGCCATAACGAAGGCCTTGCGGCGGCCTAAAAACTCCGTCACCAGAGTTGGCCACTGACTCATGCGAACTTGTGGCTGAATCTTTACAGATTGATTATCATTATTTTTTATTGGTAAGGAACCCTTTGTTAGTTTGTCCTAATCGCACTTAGCTGGTTATTCGTTTGGAAACTCCAAAATCAATAATGTAAATACAATAACAAAGCAATTTCAACTCGATTCTAACAAAAGGCGACATTGTAGACAGTTCGACAACCTCTAACAAAAATATTAAACAAGCATTAACGTTTATAAAAATAAGATACATCAAAGGGTTTAGACAAAAAATATTATGGGTTCACACTAGAGTCATTACACTGCGAATCGCACCTTATGCCGTTGAATCAGAATCGAAAATTGATTGATTTTTGGATGTAGCGTAATGGGAAAATTATAAGCCCAAAAAGTTTCTGCTAATACTCGACATTGTATTTTGTTATGGCTTTTTAAGTGAAGTTTAAGAGGAGATAATTTTTATCTCGTATTCTCGCAGAATTTTTGAGTTTAAAGTTCCATATAAGATGTCTGAATAAGTCAAAAGCACGGTCAAAATATTAAGGTAAGTTATATGGCGCTATGCACTAGATGATAATTTTTTTCTATATCTATACTAATATTATAATGATAAATTTTTGTTGTTGTTTGTATGTTTGTTTGAAATGAATAGGCTCCGTCCGAAACTACTGGACCGATTTGAAAAATTATTTTACCAATAAAATTCCACATCATCCCCGATGAACAAAGGTTATAATTTTATCCCGGGGAAGTAAAGTTTTCCCGAGGGATCGCGGGTAACACTGCGGCGGACAGCTAGTCCTAGTCTTTTATATAGCATCAATGTAACTAGAGCTTGTGTTATGGGCACTACATGACTGTTAGACTACTTATATACTTTTTGTTTGTAAATAAATACACACAAAAAGTAAATAAATACAAGACAAATACTTGTAGATTAACATTTGTCCCGCGGCGGGGATCGAACCCGCAACCTTCTGCGTCGCAAGCGGACCTTCGCCTACTGCGCTATCAGTTTTTAATATTGAGCGTGCTTTAACAAAATATATTTTATCTCGATTCACTTGTAGGTGTTAAAGTGAGATAATAACACAGTTTCCGACACATAATGTATTATTATGTAGGCAGATGCAATTAGACGCTATTACGGTTGACCAGACGCTTTTAATATCATGGGAATGTACTGCTCGAGCTTTCAATCCTTTATTTAACACGTTTGTTGCTATCAACCATGTTTCTTGAAGAAATAAACCGTAGTCCGTCCTATCTCTAGAATTTATTCACCACGGGCATTCAAAAGGTTAAATAAGTGAAGATTTCTACATCATCATTTTCACATTACAAAGGTCACTGCTGGTTTAGATAGCAAATCCTATTTACATTTTATCTATACTAATATTATAAAGAGGAAAGATTTATTTGTTTGTTTGTTTGAATTAAATAGGCTCCGAAACTACTGAACCGATTCGAAAAATTCTTTCACCATTGTAATCATACTTTATCCCTGATGAACAAAGGCTATATTTTATCCCGGGAAAGTGATGGTTTCCCGAGGAACCGCGGGTAACACCGCGACGGACAGCTAGTTATTAATATAGATGTGTGGATGTTTGTTACAATAAGTATTACGTCGAGACGGCTGTACAGATTTGGATAAAAGGCACAGAGATAGATTAGTCTGAACCCATAGGCTACCTTTTATCCCGGCAAGTAAAGTATTACCAAGGGGCCGCATGGAACACCACGGAGCGGTAAGTGTGCAATAATTTTGCAACATATCTAAAAAAAAAACAGAAAATCTGACTCAAGAAAGTTGTTATAAAAAATATACAAAGAGTTCTTTCACATCAGCACCTTTAACCAGCTACCAAATAAGAATACAATCTGACAATTAGTTTGTGAAGATTGCTCAGTCATCGTTCCATTGTTGAGCAAGCGGTAGTCGCTGATCGTACTGTTACACGGTTTGATTCTTGTTTAACGCGATGTTTATTTTAATTATCTCGTTTTTGTTACTGTTCAAAACTAGCTTTGAGAAATATTATAATTGTGTTTAAAAATAAAATAGACTTCTATGTCAGACGTAGTAAATTGAAAGCAAAGATGAGTTTTCTTATGTCTTACGGGTTGAGTATCAATAATTAGCAATTATCAAATTCCAGCTGTGAAAACGCAAAAAAACCATAATCGAATAAATTCGTAGAACTTTTCAAAGAATTCGAACTCGCTACTACGTACAAGAAACTGTTCCAGATAACTTTCATACCTGTAAATTACTGGCTGCACTCGCGCGGTGTGTCCCATTTTTTCATTTTTTCGAAATAAAAAGTAGTCTATGTCCTTCCCTGGGATACTACCTTTATCCATGTCAAGTTTCAGCTTAATCTGTTCAGCGGTTTGGGCGTGAAAAGGTAACAAACAGACAGACAGAGTTGCTTTCACTTTTATAATATTGGTATGGATTATTTTCATAAAACAATATAGGTACATTGAGGTTAATGTGATGGTCGATGAACGGTACTGAACGCTTACAAAATCAAAACTAGTTTTTTGCAAATTAGTTTTATCTTGATCCCTCAAGTTTTAGTTTGAGAGCTGTCAAAATCTTAAGCATCGCTGATGCTTCTCTGTCTAATTACGAAGGTAGAGGTCATTCTTGGAGCCACTTGGGTTTATGTATTTGACGGCTGATTTGAAAAACGAGTAAGGAACTCATATGTTTCGAAAATCTATAGTGTAAGTAAAGCCGGATCCACAGTGCCGTGTTTTAGTGTGTTAGTCGGAATCCAAAATTTTGATAAGATTTTTCATTTCTTAATGAAATACCAAGTGTGGATAAGCACTATAAAAAAATTACAAAAAATTATAGTTTTAGCTAAAGTGACATCTCTTAGTCATTTGATTCTGAATGAAACTTCGGACAATGAGCATGAGTTCACTAGTGAAACGTGTAGATGGCGCGAATCGGTGCTTAACCGAAAAATATGAGCTTATCAAAAATTTGGATACCGGCAACAAGGATTCTGTGGCCAAGCGGTAAGGCACTCCGGCTTTAGGAGGATCGTCTGATCGATGCGGGTTCGAATCCCGTCGGAATCCAAAATTTTGATAAGACTTTTCATTTCTTAATATTAGCATTGTTTTCTACCAATGACACGCGCCTATTCGGTTTATAACATTTTAAAGACACGAAAACACTGCACTGAGGACCTGGCTTAAGATATTATGAAGAAGACAAGGAATTCTGAAGTTTTTCAATAATTCGCATCAGATTGTGATAATTTACTTTTTTTTCATCGAAAAATCTGCTCTATATTTAATTATGGGTACCTATTACTCGCATTAGACAGTTCCAAATGTTAGCTAATACTACCTTACAAAGAAGATATCTGTTGTTCCACTATTCAAACATCTCCAACAATACAACAGAACGAGAAGGAAGCAAAGCAATATAAAATAAATCAAACAAAACCCATATCATCGTAACAAATGTAACTACAATCCATTACCTAATCTATAGTAAAAGCGCGAGGCATGAAAACGATGTCGAATTTCGTAGAACACGGAAATAAATCACCCGTGAAATCCTAGAGGCTACCTACAATATCCATACTCCATACTAATATTATAAAGTAACTCTGTCTGCCTATCTGTCTGTTTTTTTGTTACCTTTTCACGCCTAAACCACTGGACAGATTGAGGTAAAAATTGGCATAGATTAAGGTAGGACACAAGCTACTTATTATCACACCGTCACGGTTAGTCACACCGCGGGAGTGCAGCTGGTAATAGTATATTACACACTAAAATCTGAATAGATCTTAAGTTTTTAAACTTTGTTATTTACGGCACATGAATTAGATATGTTTTGTGTATGCTCTTTCGATTATTATAGACTTTACAGTTAACAAAAAAAACATTATTTTTCTTCTTTCGTGTAGGTAATATAACACCACTCAGGGCCATTTAGACCAAAGGTGGCTACATCCATAGCGTTATTTGAAGTGTATTTTAGCTTTATCAAGAAACTAAATAATATTATTTATAGAAACCACATTTTTTGGAGGTGTTCTTAATATTTGCGAGTGGCTATTGACTAGTTTCAATTAAAACTATCTTTCTCGATAGGTAATAGAATTAAGTGATTATGTACCTACGTTATATCAAGGAAATTGCGTGATCCACTAGTTCTAAACAGGTTCAAACTAGCAAACAGAACTTCCGCCTCTACAAAAGCTCTGTACACGCTCCACGGCCGACCTCTACGGGTCAACACACATAATTGATTTACACCGGCAGACTCTACATTAACATAAGATAATGCTTAACCTTTGACATGAGTTTTAAAATTTCACCATAGCTTTAACTAGCGCTTTTGTTCTTGTTTGGGAGCGATTGGATTGTGGGAACATTTTGAGGAAAGGAACTTTAGACGTAAACGTAAACAGGGTCACGACTGTATCCCCAAAGCGCAGACATTCTCTCAGATCTTTTATGTATTCCAGATCCTTTGAAGATGGTCTAGGGGTCTAGTCAGAGGCATGTCCACAGTCCAAATTATATACCCACATCTTGCAGAAGGAACTTTAGAATTAATATCTATTAATAAATCTATCCTCGACCATTTTGCTGGAAGAAAACTCTTCAAAGGTTTAAGCTCGCCGTTATTTTTTTATGTTTCCGTTCTGTGTTTTTTTTGTACAATAAAGTTGAAAAGTACAAAGAGTACACAAAAATGTTCGATTGAAAATAAATAACCGTAAAAATACAGCTAATAGAATAACAAATCCTCTTTTTTGCGAAGTAGGTACACAATTAATCAAATAACGTCCAATAATACGGATCTGAACACAATATAATGAGGATCCTTTATTATTTTGTTTATTTATCTTATAAAGAACCGTTTACACTTGCTAGTCTGACCTCATGTGTAAGGTCATCTTCATCGTCATCTTTCTTGATAGATTGACAAAGTTAAGTGATAGGTATTTAACGCGATCGCAAAATGATTATCGCAAGTGGCAATAAAAAGTTGAACGCGGTTGAAATTAAAAATTAATCATAATCATCAGCCTTTAGCAGTCCACTGCTGGACATAGGCCTCCCCTAATGAGCCATGCGCCTTGTCCTCAGCTACGCATCCAGCTTCTGCCAGCAGCCTTTCGCAGATCGTCACTCCACCTGGCTGGAGGGCGTCCACTACGTTTGCCGAGTCGCGGTCTCCACTCAAGAACTTGAACCCCAACGGTTATCAGTTCTTCGGCAAATATGGCTAGTACACTGCCACTTCAGCTTGCTAATTCTCTGAGCTATGACAATTTTCGTTCTATGTCGGATAGTCTCATTGCGGATTCAGAAAATTAATGTAACACTAAGATCCCTCGCAGACTACAGACGTTCTATCGGCCGATAGTTGAGACGGGCTTTGCTTCTCCATATTCATTACGAGCCGAAGTATATTCCGTTTTAACTATCGGCCGATAGAACGTTTGTAGTCTGCGAGGGGTCTTAAACTAATAGATGCAAGTTAAAAAAAAAGCGGAAATTGATTTCACATTGAACTAGTGGCGAAATTAATAAAAACATCAGTACATTGTTGGACATGTTTACTTGTTGTAACAATGTGGAGTTTATACATCATACACGTGACTGTACCATGGTAAAAGAATGAAGGAATGAAGGACAATCACCTAGATTGATATTATGGTGATAATGCTTTGCAAAAAATGCTCTTTGGGTTTGACTTCCACTTTACATTTATTTCAAGTTGTCAACATAATCAATTCCTAACTATTAAAAATGCGAAAGCTTCGATGGATGATTGTTGCTCATTCCCGCAGAAACGACTGAACAGATCTGGGTGAAACTGGTATTAAATATAGGTCGCATTATGACTATTTACTGGTACCACGCAAGCGTTGCTGCGGGCAAAAGCTAGTCAAAAAAATCTACGTTACAGCGTCTGCCAAACTGGCGTTATTTTTTACTACCAGTCAGACAATAGTGTTTGACCTCTGTTGAATCGTTGAGTGCCCACTTGTTTATTTTCGAAGAGTATATGATCTCAGGGTTATTTTATATAATGATAGTGTTTTAATTATGACTTCACTTACTTGATAATATACCGATGAGTTGTGTATTTTGTAAATAATGAAAATACAAAATAGGTACCCTTTAAATATAATTAAATTACAAAAGTTAAATTCTTTTAATAATGCCGGTATATTTTAGCTACTTAAATAAATAGCATAAAACTAATTTCATAATATAAATTAAGTTTAATAAACGTTATTCGTATTCACCTGTCGATTGAGGTTTTTAGCGATTATTTTTTCTTGTCACTCTTATATCAATGAAAAGAGACGGCAACATTACACGCAATCATTTGAGCTATAGGATCACTATAATTTCATTATGACAGGGTAAATTCTCATTATTTTTTATGATGTCTTCATACATCCCGATTGTTGATCAGCAAGTCATTAGCTCTCCTAAGTACCGATGGATCCGCAAATAAAATAAAAACATTAATTAAAATAATGTCCGTATTGAATTTCAGTGATAAACACAGTTGGAAGACATATTTACATTAAAAAAAACATTTATTCAGTAGGACCGCTGGGATCACTTAGAGATCTTTAATGTAAGGTACCGCCGCACCAACGATTGAAGTTTATATTGAGATGTGTGAGCTCTGCTGCAGCTAAGACTCGAGGGGCGAGTTCGATTCTCGCAGCAAAATATCTGCATGATTTGTAGATATTTGGTTTGATCCCCACCGCGAGATAAATTATTGTATGACCTGCAAATATTTATCTCGGGTCTAGGTGTTTCTATTATAATGTGTAAAGTATATAAGTAGTATATCAGTTATCTGGTTCCCATTGTACAAGCTTTGCTTATTTTGGATAATGCTGTGTGAAAATGTCCAGCATTTAAATGCCCGCGTGGTACCAACATTTTGAATAGCCTATATTCTATTCCAGTTCACACTACTACATCTACGCTTATTTCAAGTTTCATCCAAATTGGTTCACTAGTTTAGGCGTGATTGATACATACTAACATCCAAATATCCAAACATCTAAACAAACTCACAAACTTTCAGCTTTATTATATGAGAAATGATAAATAAATCTGACTCTAAAAAATAACACCCAACCGTCACAATTATAATTGTGACCCCACTACTTCCTTTGTCGGTTTAGCTTCGAGTAGCACAAGACCTGGTCAAATTGTTATTATTTATTTGACAGATAGACAGAGATTTCTAAACAGGAAATTCATGACAAAGCTTGAGTGAAGAGAACAGGTTCTTGACAAAACAAACGTGACAGAAATTAAAAATTGCCAATTGCCGTCTCAAATTATCTTCAAAATAATGTCAATACAATCCAAACTAGTTCCAAGGCGTTCGATAGAAGTGATATCCAAGGTCTTAACCCAAAAACTTTATCCGCCAAATAAAATTGAATTATACACTTGTGGCTTTTTGACCTTATTATTTACCACTTTCGTTTACAATCATGATTTGTCTGTTTGCTAAACAATCGAAACAATACAATCATTAATTTGAAGAGATAGTCTCTTGTCATTTGAATTTCGCGTATACAAGTTAATTGTGAAAGTTGTTTAAACAAAACGACGTCGAAATAGACAATAGTGAAGTGACATAGATGAAATATAGTGACACAATCGAAACTATCACTACTTAATACTCGTATGTGACGCTGACGTTACTTGGCTTCATATTGTTTTCAACTTAAATGAATTTACTTAAATTGTTTGATTGATGAAATTTCTTTGCTTAGAGTTTAGGATAAGAAACTATAAAATTTTAGGAACGAGAAACAATTTAGAATCATAAAACTAGCGACAGAAAGTTCAATTTTATTCAAGAACTAAGAACTCAGAGAAAGATCGCACACGTTTCAACTTCCGCAATTCAAAACAATTTAGCTTCGCAATTTAGAGTCTAAGCTTCATTAAATAAAGCTCATAATACCTTAAGAGTTTGTACAGTGCCACAGGCCTGTGGACAATAGATGTGTGGACAGTGTGGTACACAATTGTGGACCACCGTATCGTTGGACACACACCGAGTTTTCTTGTTTGATTAGCGTCCTCCCCGTTGGGCTTGTGTTTGTCGATGAACAAACATATTTTGGGTTGATGTTGGAAGAATAGATGTGACGTTGTTTTTAATTTTGGTGTAAGCTTAACACCAAAGCTGGATTTTACTAGTCTAGGTACACTTTTGTGGTTTTTTCGTAACATAAGTAACCTTAATGATACTTTTCTATATAAATTGTAATCTTCAATATTTGTTCACAGTTGATATCAATTTTACTTACTAGTGATGACTCATATGTTTCATTTTGTTTTTAATTTTTAGTCAGGACAAAATTTACTAGGAATTAGGTGTACTACCGTTAGTAAATTTAAACTACAATTTCTTAAAAAAAAATCTACTTTTTCCAAATTTAAAATTTTCTCTATTTGCTGTTGAATGAATGAATTAATAAAAAAATCTTTATTGCACACCATTAATAAAAAATACAAAAACCAAAAGAAAAATCAGATAAAATGTACAACGGGCTTATTGCTAAGAAGCGATCTCTTCCAGGCAACCTTTGGATGGAGAGGAACATCAGTAAAAAGAAGATAAATGTTATAAATTTAAACTTGCCATCTCCAGTTTACCTTACATCCTCACACACAATAGTTAGTACGCGCTGTATACTCATTTCGTTTCGTAATTGAGACCGATTGTTAAGTACTTACAACGTCGTCAAGTTTACTTGCTCTCTTGCTTATTGAATGTTAGGTGCGTACTATTTGTACTGGAAATAGAGTTACTTGTTCTGTTGTTTTTTGCTTGCTATGTATGTCTCACGACCATCATAAGATTGTTATTTGTTTGTTTTTCAAATTGTTCTTTCTTTTACTATCGTATTGCTGAATAAGATTACTTCAACGACTTGTGCATTTAGAAATGAAAAGTCTTATCAAAGTTTTCGATTCCAACGGGATTCGAACTCGCGACAATCAGACGATCCTCCTAAAGCCGGAATGCCTTCAACCGCTCGGCCACGGAACCCACTGTCAGATTCGAAATTTTTGATAACTCATTTTTATCGGTTAAGCACCGGTTAGCGCCATCTACACGTTTCAGTTGTTTGCATTTACCAAAAATAGCCTTTGTGTTACTACTATGATAAGCTTAATTCGAGTGTAAGTTATATCTAAATTTTACCCAAATTAATATATCTTACTTAGCAGTTTCAGCGCGAAAAAATACACAAACAAACATGCAAACTTTCACATGCATAGTGGTTTCTCAAAGTGTTGCCACCCAAAAGCAATATGCAAATAGGCCACTTTTATTCTTTTAGTTTGAAATATTTTGTCTCCTCGATATTATTCAGTGAAGACTCTCGACACTTTTTCCAAGTGCCGAGCTCTCAGTACAATGAATGGTTACGTTTGCGAAATGTCAAGTGCATAGCTTCGAATTGGGCGCGTTTAAGTGTTTTTAAAAGTTGCTTCTTCGTTTTTTTAGCGTTAATTGTGTTTTTGTGATGGGCTAGGATTTGTTTATAAAAATATTCTTTTGTACAACTATTTTTAATCAATCGATAAAAAGATGAATTGAGAACCTCTTGCTTTGTTTAAGTCGATTAAAAATAACGTGACGATCATTTTTCTAGATTGATTCGGCCTAGTTTATTGCCAACCCAAAAGCAAGTACCAATTACAAAACATCTCAATTGTTTCTCAGAACCATCTAGAGTATCTTAATCCACCTATTAATACTACATCATCAATAATAGAATGAATTGATCTATCACCTGTCAGTCATGATGAAGAATCGATTCTTTGCAATGAACCTGCTAAATCTATTTGTTCTACGCATGCGCAATGAAGGTTTGATCATAATGATGCCAGTTGAATAGCTGAGTTAGGAACACTTCTCAAGAGATGGCAGGTAAAACCGCGAAGCGCAGCTAGGCAATACTAATATGAATGATTGAAAGTAACTCTGCTTGTCTATGTGTTTCTTTATAGCGCCTAAACCGCAGAACAGATTTTGATAAAAAAATATGACTGGAAGAATGTAAGCTCTGTGGCGCAGTGGGTGAAAGCCCGCTTGGGACGCAGAAGGTTGCGGGTTCGATTCCCGCCGCGGGATAAATGTTTGTATGATCGCTAATTATTTATTTCGGGTCTGGGTATTCCTATGTATAATATGTATGTATTTACAAACAAAAAGTATATAAATAGTTATCAGTTACCTGGTTCCCATAGTACAAGCTTTGCTTGGTTTGGGGCTATGTGTGAAAATGTCCAGCATTATTTATTATTTACTTTAAATTTTCAAAAATACATAGGAAAGGGCGAAAGTTTGTTGGGGAAACAAGATAACAGCGATATAGTGGATAAAGTCACGGGAAAGTAATCTAAAATAAATGCCAGAATATATGCCAATGGGAATAATGGGAAATACTAATATGGCTGAAGTAAGTAACAAAAGTTTGTATGGAGAAACAAGATAAAGCATTCAATGAAGAAACAACTGGTTTAAAATAAAAACCAAGTTTTTAATACCGACACTGATGATGGTATCATTAAAAGTTGATTGTCAGAATACATCGAGATTACATCGGAGCTACTAATGCTGGACCAATAAATATTGTAATCATAACAATCAATTAGGAAGATTGCAATAGATTGGCTCGGTACACTTTCTGATTTGAATGTAGATCTACAAATGTTTTAGACAGGATAAGATTATATGGTTCTTTATTTAATTTAGTCTCGAATTGCAAACCAACCATTGTGATTTTATTAGTCTAATTTTTTTATTGTTTTGTTTCAGGTAATGGATTATATACCAAGATCAATGGTTGACCAGAGGTGGCTGCAACAACTATTTGTCACGACTGCCAATAACATCATATTAAAATGACAGCAATTTAATACAAAAATAGTAATATAGAGAGCGCGAAAAGTGAAGACTCAAAAAGGGTATTTTTTTACTCAGACGGTGTCAAACTTTTAGTCATTGACCTCGTCTCACTGACCACTGCCTCCTGAAGCGCTCATGGTCGTGCTTGCTTAGTCGTTCTTGATAGATCGTCGAAGTTAAGCAACGTTCGAAATGGTCTCTAAGTGGATGGGTGAACGCCAGTGGCATTTTCATCTGAACGCTTCCGTGCTTAGGGGCACGTTAAATTGTTGGTCCCGGCTATTTTAGTCGTTAAGCCATGACGGAGGCCTTATGGCGGCTTGTAAACTCCGTCACCAGAGTTGGCCACTGACTCATACGAACTTCACTGGCCAGATTTAAAACGTCTGTAACTAGGAACGTATAATCTAAACCCTACAGTATTAAAAACCACTGCTGTAATAATTCATAGCTCTACATTGATTAAACAAAAAACAGGTTATCTAATAGGTTCGCAACTCTCGATTGTTTTGCGCTTGCGCAACGGTACGTCCACTTTCTTGATTGAGAGGTGTGGGCGATCGGATACAGCGTGTTCGGAAATCAATATCGATAAATCTTACTCTCCTAATAAATACTTGCCAAGTACGTTCTAGCTTTTCCGGTCTGTAAGGGCCAAAAGAGCCTAATTATTATTTGACTTAAAAAAATAAATGAGAGTTGCGAAAAATGTGTAGTGTAAATTCTTACCTTACCTGCTTTTATCTTCCAAGCCTTGCGATGATGAATATGTATTGAAGAAAAATCTTAGGTAAGTACCATTTTTAAGGAAGAAAAACAAGAACAAAATATTTATGACAATATTTTGTTTGATAAGTGTATTTTTAATCCTTTGAAGTGTTTAATAATTGGAAGAAAGTATTATTTGTCGTATTTTTGGAAACACCATGTATCGTTCTATTGCAAACCATAGGAAAAGTTGCTCTACGACTCGTTTATTACTAAAATAATTTATTGTGAGAACACTTCACCAGCAATTAGTAGAACTCGCTTGAATAATATTATATGATCAAAATATTTACATAAATTAACTAAAAAGTATTTAATACCTACTTACTCTAAAATTGTGTTTTCCCTTTTTATAGATGCATTACCTACACTCTTGAATGGGCTTTATTACGTCATAATTTATTAAAAAAAAACCATTTGAAAGCCTAGTCAAAATAATAAAGTAAATGAAATGAATAATACTAGCGCAAACATCAAATTCAGTTTGAAACAATATCGTCTGAAATAATAAAATTTTGTAATCGCAAATGTGGATCAAAAAAAAAATATTTTTAGGTATTTTTCACTAATAAAACTTGCGTGTTGAAACTAGAAATTATAGTAAGACACTTTTTTATAAATATTGTGTATAAGTAGACCCAAAGGCATGAATTGAGCTTGCACCCTCAATTAATTATAGGAATGCAACTACCAATCAATCATTTACTTCGCCCGTCGAGTCCTGATGACCGATACACAGTTATGCTATACTATAACACAAGTAAAGATATTAGATAGAGTGTCACTCCTAATAGACATCATAACTAATATCAACAAAAATAAAAAAAACACACCGACAGAAGTAAAAACGTGAACGAGGTGTCGGTAACGGTTCTAAAATTAAAAAAAAAACATGCAAAAAGTATTATGGCCTCTGTGGGTTACGATCCAGCTGCATGCCACATCGTAAGCCGAGTTATGAACCAATAGGCCACCGTCGCTTATAGCGTTGAGGTCAAAATAGCAGATACTTATACAGAGGTGTCGGTAACGGTAACAGTGTCGCGAGTTCAATGGTTTTTTCTCATCTCAAAAATGCCCAACGCGCTTATAGAAGTTTTATTCTCAAAAATAATATCAATTTAGTTTAGATTTTGTTTAAACTAATTGATCACATTAGTTTGGATAAGATTTAGGTACCTGCACAATTGAATTTAGATTCTAGGTCTACTCTAGATTTTTTTTATGATGAATGGGTCGGCTCTTGTCCTCGAAACTAACAAAGTAACATATTCTGATCTTCAGGCATCTTAAATCAGTCAGTGGCAAATCTAAGACACAGAAACAATATATTTTATAGCGCAAAAAGTCACCTGCCCAGGGGTTTGAACCCACGACCTCTAATCCGTTACCTCTCGATTAATTACCATTGTCAATCAGCAACGACGCTCAATCGATCATGTACTGAGGCGCCGAACTGATTGATTGTAGTTTTATAATGTGAATAAATTAAAATGGGGATTTTTATCTCCTTGGATGATTAATTGTTGGGACTAGGTGCCTGTTAATGAAACAACGAAAGGATTATGTTGTGTGTAGGTGTTTGATATAGGTATAGTTAGCTACAGAAGTTCATAGAGATGATTGTTGTAATTTTTATATTGTTAAATTACACTTAGGTATTTTATTAACCGACCGATTAGGCTTAACCGATAAATATGGGTTTATCAAAAATTTCGATTGTGACGTCAGTGGGTTCAGGGCCCGAGCGGTTGAAGGCATTCCGGCTTTAGGAGGATCTTCTGATCGTCGCGGGTTCAAATCATGTCGGAATCGAAAAATTTTGATAAGACTTTTCATTTCATAGGACTTAAAAACTCTACTAGTTTTGGAATACAGTTGCTAATCTTGCTTAAGCGTGATTTCGGAGTTCATTCTGGTCTTTAAGACCCCTCGCAGACTACAGACTTTCTATCGGCCGATAGTTGAGACGGAATATACTTCGGCTCGTAATGAGTATGTAGAAGTATAGCCCGTCTCAACTATCGGCCGATAGAAAGACTGTAGTCTGCGAGGGTTCTAAATCATTGCTTGAGACATTGAAATTGCTTGAAAAATTGGGTTTACAAAAATCATTATCATCGCTTGACCAACAAAGGGTTTCTCTTTACTTTTTGCTATCTAATAAGATCCCATTAGTTTTGTCCGTATACGGCCCACTATTAATAGCCAAAGAAATATAAATACTCAAGGAAATTACTAAGCGACAGATAGTGTCACAATGATAAGCAACAAGATGTTATATTAAAGTTATTTGTGTAACTGTGTAATGTGGGAGGCGACTTGAGAAAACTAGTTGAAACTAGTTTGAAGTCCAGTCTTAGTTTATCTTTTATCTACATATTCATAATAAGACCAAAACTATATTTTTGCAGACTAACTAGATGTTGTAAATATATGTTGCAAATATATAATGATTTCTATTTCAAGATTATATGACAATAAAGCAATAAATAATTAATGGCTTTGTCCTCTATATATGCAATTAAAATACTAATAAATTTAACAAACGAGAAATTTTAAGCTGTATCAATTCTCACATAAATAATAATGTCGTAAGCACTTCCTTTGAACAAAAGTAAAGTCAACTATCCACAACAGCATAAACTTTTAGCATCACTAAAGCATTTTAAATATCCAAAACCATAGTTTTTAATACTTTTGAAAGAGAATCAGTCAATAATAATAAGCTTTATATTCCACGCACGCACGCTATGATAGACAGTGTAGCTTTTGCTAGAACAAAATCATAAAATACCAGCTGGTCAACTTTCTACGTACAACACCCGAGTCCTATAAGTACATCTACAATACAATAATGTAACATTAAATCTTACCGTTTGTACTTCAACAGATGTAACACGTAAATCAATTTTTCGCAACAATAGTCTACATTCTCAGATAGAATTGCATAAATCCTACAAACGCAATCAAGGCAATGTCAACCTTGATCCTTCTAAAATAGAATCTAAAGTTGCAAAGCCAAGTGATGGTGGTTAAGACGTTGTGGTCGAAATTTAAAGTAACAATGTGCACTTGCGTTTTGCAAAGCTTGAATGCTTGCGCCAGATCCGAGGTGTAGAGGAAACCGTTGAGTTGAAATAGCAATTCGTTTTATATTAAATTAATAACTACATTCATTGCGTTACGCAAGTTTATTAATCTAGGATTATCTTTAGCTACTTGTTACGAAATACGTCAGATAGAATGAATTGTAGACAGATTATTTTTTGCAGCGATTTTGATATATTTCTTGATTTCATCATTTGTAACGTGTTTAGATTGATAAGCGTTCTTTAATATTGTAACAACATTAATCAATATTTTATTCTCTTCTATTTTATTTATAAGGAACTAGCTGCGCTCCCGCGGTGTAACCCGCGGTCCCTCGGGATTTTTTCGGGATAAAAAGTAGCCTATGTCCTTCCCTGGGATACAACCATTATCCATGCCAATTTTCAGCCTAATCTGTTCAGTAGTTTGGGCGTGAAAAGGTAACAAACAGACAGACAGACAGACAGACAGACAGATAGACAGACAGATAGACAGACAGACAGACAGAGTTACTTTCACATTTATAATATTAGTATGGATTTCTGGACAAAGCTTACCACCATAGTGCATTTCCAGAAAATTCTTTCAAATCTTCCCTTTCAAATTCTTTACATGTTTAAACATAGGCTATCGTGTGAACTGTATCGTATCTTAAACTATGAACACCTTAAACTGCATTCCAACGTCATTATCAAAATAATTTGTGGCAATTCCAGAGTTATTTATATTAAAGTCTATTGATAAAACTTTCTGTGTGATGTAGCCATTGACAAATGTACCAAACAGGTATTCTTGTTGATTCTCACGTTCAAGATAATAATTTAGCTTGTTTGCGTCAGAGAAATCAGCCTCAATATTCTATGGGTTGAGAATTGTAATAACTAGCTTTTGCTTACAGTTTTACTTGGTGTTACATATAAATTATAAATCAGAACTCAAAACATGACGTTTTGAGTCGCTTCCTTTGAATTTTAGCGCTGTCTAGAAGTCGTTCTGGTATATCAACATTGTTATAAAGTTTAAGACCACAGACTTATTGGTACGTAGGTATACTTACGTCACTCAATAAAATCTGAATCTGCTCAATAATTTTATGAAGATTTATCAAACAAACTTTCAAACTTTTGCTTTATTTAGTTGCTTGAAACTTTTTCCATTCTTATATTTTTTGTTGCTTAGATATTTATATTCATTTCTTTATTGTCATTTAATATATAATATAACATATACTAGTATTGTGATTCCGGATTCCGTTTAGTGTGATTATGTTACTCTAGAAAACAGAAAAGTAAAAAAGTGCTCGTTAATTTACTTTTTGTTGCTATAAAAAAGTTATATGTATTATGTTTCTTTAAAAATCCGGTGAAGTCAAAGCAAACCGCTAGTTTTAGATAAACCGAAGATTATGCAAATCATCGAGCTGATTTCTATTGCCTGTCACATTGTACTCATATGTACAACCTTGACATAGTAACAAGGTACAGTCTCTTACAAAACTAATTGTTATTTCATGCTCAATTGCTGTTATCTATAGTTGCGTACGGACTACGCGTTCACGCTCACGGGAATCTACAGGGTGTAAAAAGACAACTACCGAAAACTGAGGGGTTGCAATCAGACCAATGTATACGATTTTGACGATTCCCGCGAGTCTGGAACGCGTGAACGCGTAGTCCGTACAAGGCTTTAGGATAATCTACTACTTTTGAAATCAATTATATTACTCTACTTTAGAAAATGTACTTACATTATAGATCAAACAGAGTTTGTTCATCAAAGGTAAACTAAATCAAGTAAGTACGTTAGACAGCTTAGTTAGGTAGTCTATGCTTGGTGTCAGGCATGAGCCTTGTAATTGTACTGATCACTATCTTAGCTTATAAATTCATATAATTATTGATACAATTAAATAAGTACGTTCACTTTCATGGTTACTTTTTTGTTTTGTAATGTAGACTTATAACTGCAAGATTATTTATCATTATCTGATACTAAACGAAGTGTTGCCTGAAATAAACGTTATATTATTATTATTTACCATAGACCATGTGTTTAAAGATCCCAAAGTGTAAGGTTCTTCTACGATTAGTAATACAAGATATCATACATACATAAAGTCACGCCTCTTTCCCAAAGGGGTAGGCAGAGACCACGGATCTCCACTCGCTACGATCCTGACACACAACTTTCAAGATATCAATTAGTAATAAATATTGTAGTTTCCACTGAGTTCTCTGTTCCGTCGGCTGATAAAAAGGTTGACAAAGGATATTGTATGGAGAGTCTATTGTTGTTTGTTTTTAGACGCAAACGCGCCGGTGACAAGTTGTTGACTTGGGAGGCTGCGAACAAATGCATGTTGCTCTACATATCGTGATAGCTGACCGGTAATGATAATAATAATAAATAAATATGATAACAACAATAGTTCATGAATGAATGAATAAACAATTAAAGTAATGAAATAAAATTATTTATAATAAATGTATGTATGTAAAATTTCCCAATTACTTTCATCAACGCAATGAATTTTAATATTTTTAAGCCAATAGAATACATGGCAGGACCGAATATGTATTTGGACGTGTTTTGACAAACCCTTAGATAAACGAAGGATTTTGAGTGAATAGATCTTAAAGAATGTCTAACGTGCTCTGTAGACACAGTCGTGATTCTGTTTCGTTTCGATTATAATAAATATTGTGCAAAAAATAAATAAGTTACTTTTTAATTTAATTACGTAGATCAGAGATTTATGGTTGGAACATTTTAGCAAGTTGCATACTTACAAAAGCTAGCAAGAATGTAGCTGTTTTACTTTTTATAAAGGTTGTTGACTTGATAAAAGTAGGTCTGTTTCATAAAAAGCTGTCATTTAAATACATTTAATTTAATTACCCACGCATACTACAACTATGACTCATAGTTAATGCTGATGAATGTAAAAATACTGCGGTTTAAACATTATTCATACCAAATTTGATTCTACAGCAATCAACGCGCTCAATCTAGATTTTATGCTAAAACACTACGCACACTTAGCGGCTCAATTGAGGCCGCTTAGAGATGTTAGATCAATTTTCGTTATTACTACATCAGTTTTATGATAATAATTAATTCTTTATTTTTTTTCTGTCACAATTAGGTACTAAACATAAGTTATTAAAGGTAGTACTGCTAAATTTACTAAACCTGTTTTTGACTCAATAGTCTTTCTTAAGCTTTCGCGACCATTATTCATAATTACGTATTAATTTTCATTTTGACTCATTTCAATTTCATTAAAATCATCTCATTTTGGCAGTTGTTTTATACATTTAACATGAAACAATGAACTAGAACATTAATGTAATGACATTTTGAAATAAAATTATGTTCATCTATCAAAAACAAATACATATACGAACTTTCTAATACCCGTTTTGGATCATACCTTTTACTGTGTCAAAAATCCGCTTGCCATACGTCCGCTCGGTATTCAGCATCTAAATCAAGATTTACTAAAAGCCTGATAAGATCCAGAGCTACTTCCAGATCAAGCAAATCATGTTTGAATAAACACGACGCCTATTGACAAGTTTAGCAGGTACAAAGTACAGTAAGAGTTAGAACCGGTTTCTTGGACATTGTATGTCCTATAACTTTAGTTCTACCTTCTTTTGTATAATTTGTAACTAGCTTAGACGCGTAGTTTTGCTTAGATTAATGTACATTTTTCACCTCTTTGAGGCAGTACATCTGAACTAGCGATATACTCCGACTTCGCACTGGTGCAATGAAACACAAAATACATCTTCTTGAACCACTTTATTGATTGATGAATACCACATTAAGACCAGCGTAATTTAAAAGATCTAAGCGTGTATACAGGGTGTAAAAAGACGTCTACCGAAGCCGCAGGGGGAAGGTACAGAATCCCAACACACAACTAAGTCCAAAAGGATTTACCGAAAAATCATTATATCCGGAGAAAACAGCGTTTGAAGAGTACTGTTTGTATATGTTCTGGGCGCGTTGTTTTACGTAGATTGCTGTTTTTTTTTCACTAACTGGTCTGATTGCAACGCCTCAGTATTCGGTAGTTGTCTTTTTACACCCTGTATAATCAGAAAACACGATACCAATTTATTTTATAATACGTAGAATTGTCCTTTCTGAAAGCAATATAATGAATGGCTTATTATGACTACTTTTTTAGCATACCTACCATATAAATTGTCCTAAACTAAGCAAACCTACTGTTGTCTTTTTATACTGTGCTTATATTCAGATACGTTGCCTAGGCGTGTTTGTAATGGTCAGTTACTATAGAATTGTATTTAGATTATCGCATTAACAAGTGCATGTCCTTAATGTTGCCATACAAATACATGATAGACACTTGTAGAAACCTAGCCACCATGTTTTTAAACATTTCTGTTCTAGACGATTACCACAATGAATATTGTAACTTGATATGAGAAGCATTTTCATTTGATTCAATTTTCATTTAGCACTCACAGACATACACAGAAAGGCCTATCTCTTGCCATTTACATGGTTAAGGAACATTATTGTTGTTATTTTGAATCGAAAATACCGTAAAAATATAAGTAGCTTGAATTATAAGAAATATAATATTAATGAGACCTAAAAAATACAGCAACAAAAATAAAACAATATTTAAACAAAAATTTAAACATTTGTTTATTCTCCCTAGAGTTTGCATGTAGAAAACACTTCTACAGTTAAAATATATGTATATTTTTAACATATTGTTTTTGTCACTATTCTCTTGTGTACAATAATGAATTAAAGAAAGAAGAATTCGAGATTCGAGAGCTGGCGACTTTTTGGCACGAAGAATCAGCATTGCCATTCAGCGTGGCAATGCCGCCAGTGTTTTGCGCACGCTTCCGACTGGCAGTGACCTGGATCAGTTGAGCTATCTATAGATCGTTTTTACGACGATCCTTAGATAGCTTGACTGATTCTATTGTATTTTGTAATTTTATGTACATATTGTAGTAGCTTAGTTTCTGTAAATAAATATATTGCTTTAAAAAAAAAAAAAAGAAGAGTTTAAATTAATTGGAAAAAACAAGCAAAATATATATTTTAAGACGATTCGATTTGTCAACACAAAATAATTTTCACGGAAAATCGTTTTTTGAGACAGATTAGTCAAATTGTATGTAGAGCCACTTTCACACCAACTGCGACTATCGGGAACAATAGGAACTTTAGTGGGCAACGCAAGATTGCATTTTGAAATATTCAAAAACTCATTCCGCGCCCTTCTGTCTGTCCATAACTGAATCACCAATATCTCTCAACGATTTGTAACCTTATTCTAATAAAAATAAGACTCATAATGTCCATATCAGTCGTGAAAAAGCACCGAGACATCTCAAATAAAAAAAAATTTGGAACCAAATGAAACCTTCTCACTTTAGCAATAAAGGTCAAGTCTGTCGAATGTTTGTTTATGTTAGATTTAGGTATTTATTCATAGAATGTGACCTCAGGGGCAAGTGACCGAAGAAATAGTTTTTTTGTAGTTTGGTAGTTAAGAGAATATTTTGTTTTAGTATTACCACTTGAACTTCATCATCATCATCGCTTGCAAGCACATAATTGAGCGAAATGGCGTTTGAGGGATACTCATCCCTAGTGGGTAACTAGTACAACTACATATTATACAACTACAACTAAGTACATCCAGTTCTATTTGTATGGTTACAATGTCATCCTACTCGAACTTTTATCAACTTATTTATTTCCGAAATTTCCCCCATTTTTTTTTTATTTATTAATTTATCATATCATAAAATCCAACATACAAAACAATTGAATTAGTTTTAAGAAAACCACGGTGTTTGTACTAAATTAATAAATCTACACATAAAACTTATAAGCTAAAAAAAACCAACTATTAATTTTAATTTTATATAAAAGTGTTAATTAAGAAGATTTTTTTTTTAAGTTTAATTTTGATATTTTTTTCCGATATCTACTTATTAAATCCTTAGGCAAACTAATGGTCACTTTACTTATACTTATTAAAAATTAAAAAAAAAAACATTGCACCTGCTTAAATTCAAACTCGCGATTGAGGTCGAGATCCCTACTTACTACCAACACGGCTCATCAAGTAGTTATATGAGTCAGAGAATAGCAAAAAGTACAACCTACTACTTTGTACCCGAACAACCGTAGCTTTACATAGAAAGTAGGCAATAAACGCAAATTTTAATGACCTGATAAAGCTCCACAGTTATTTATTGCCCAAACGCTGTCAGTGTTTATTAGTTTATGGGAAAACCGTTTATGCATGTTTATAACTAACAATAGTCAGGTTGTACCGGTTGTACATTTACAGGATAAGATATTAAAAATAGTAAGGAAATATATAGTACCTTCTTAAAACTAGTACTCACCCCAAAGCCACCCATCCACCCACTAACCTCTGCCAAGCCTCCTACAACTTAGGCTCGGCAATCTGGAACCGTGAGCAGCCGAGCCTAAGTTGTAGGAGGCTTGGCAGAGGTTAGTGGGTGGTTGGGTGGCTTTGGGGTGAGTACTAGTTTTAAGAAATCTTTGTGTGCGAATAGATTAGCGGATTGGTAGTATATATTTCCTTACTTGTCCAAGACCGAACCTTTACGCACGGGAGGAGACGAGCGGGGAGGCTGACGTCATCGCGGTCACCGCGGGCCAGCGCCCGCGCAGCCCCTCCACACTCCAGCACTCGCCTTCGGGACCCCACCGCGCACAGACCCACGTCCCGCGATTTAAACCTAACTTTTATCATCGTCAGTTTTCTATTTGTTCAATACGAATTATACCAGCATTAATACAGTCCACTATTAGTTTTATTCCGAGGACCCCTCTTTTACATTGGTCCTTCGAGCCGGATTATTATTCGGTTGGAACAAAGAAGAAACTCGACACGCGTCAAGTTCAGAAGCTCTTCAGTGTGGTCTTCAGCAGCAAGATATCTCCGGCAGTCTTATTTACTTCCTGTTCCTGTCGAAGAATTTGCATATTGCAACCGCGCAAGCTCAAGAACAACCAGAGGTCAATCGCAAGTTGGACTTTGGACTTTCGGACCCATCGAATGTTCGAGACGTCAAAAGTGGGCGGTTTGGGTATTTGTGAGCCTGCCACCTGAAGAGGCTTCCTATTTTACGATAAAAATGGAATTACTCACTCACTAAATCGATCTATAAATCGGGAATAGTGCAAAGAAAGGAAGAAAATAAGGAAATAATTGGAACAGACTCACAGAGAATGGGAGGAACATAGAAACGAACTAAAAGATCCTCCTACTTTAGCCATATTTATTAACTTTCTTAGCAACAGGGCAGACTTATTAGAAACACTACAAGAAAAAGGTAAAACACAAAAAGATACTTACAAACAAAACACAAACTTTCTTATTGATACACATAATAAACACAGAACAAGTACTTACAATACTAACAATAAAACAAATATGTACAACAACAAAAACATCAAAACAACACAAAACACATACTCTGCAAAATCATTCAAATGTCCACTGTGTAATGAAAGTCACTTCTTATTCAACTGTGAAACATTCAGATCCCTAACGATTGAAGATAGGATTCAAAAGGCCAAGGAAACAAATGTTTGTCTTAATTGCCTACGGCCTGGTCATATCGACAATAAATGCAGTCTTGTCCCTTGTAGGTACTGCAAAAAGAGACACAACACACTATTACACATGCATGAGCCAGAGTCATCTCACACAGTCAACAACATAAACAATTTCGCAAATAACTGTAATGCCACTACGCAGTGTACTACTCCTCGGCATGTGTTACTGTCCACAGCGATCGTGAATGTACTCGACGGAGCGGGCAACATGCACTCCGCGCGAGTTCTTCTCGACAATGGCAGCACGGCGAATTTCATAACGCAATCGATGTGCGGTAAGCTGGGTCTGTCCTGCCGCGATGCGAACTCCACGGTGACAGGTATTAATAATCGCACTTCCCAGAGTACACAGTCTTGTAGCCTTACCCTAGCTTCAATTCATGACGATTTTAAAATCACTGTTGACTGTCATGTTCTGCCGCAGATTACAAAAAACTTACCTTCGTCGTTCATTGATATTGAACACATTCCTCTTCCGAAAGGAATCAGTCTTGCTGATCCTACCTTTAATATACCTTCGGTTATAGATATATTAGTAGGGGCCGACGTATTTTGGTCCGTCTTAGGTAATAACCACATTGACTTGGGTAAAAATCAACCCAAGTTATACGAAACGAAACTGGGTTGGTTGGTGTCTGGGTATGTCTCCCGTCTTAAGCACTCTTCTCAATCTCTCGTTTGTCATTTTTTAAACGAGGAACCCAATCCAGACTTGACTCGTTTCTGGGAATTAGATACTGTAGCAGCAAAGCACTCCTTATCTCCTGAAGAACGTGCCTGTGAGCAGAGTTTCCTCTCAAATACGACTCGGAAAGACGACGGTCGCTTTGTCGTGACCATGCCACTGAAGGAAGACCCCTCAGTCTTAGGCGATTCATATAATCAAGCTCAATGTCGTTTTTCATCTTTAGAGCGTAGGTTCGCAAGGGATCCTGTCTTTAAGGATAGGTACGTAAACTTCATGCTCGAGTACGAGCACTTGGGTCACATGACCGAATGCAAGGAGCCTTCAGCTAGCTGTCTTCAACAGACTAATCATATTGATAATTATTTGCCACATCATGGCGTCTTACGTGAGTCAAGTAGTACCACGAAACTTCGTACAGTCTTCGACGCTTCGGCCAAGACAACGTCAGGTCTATCGCTCAATAACATATTGATGGTCGGGCCTACTGTACAAGAAGACCTTTATTCCATTTTGTTGCGATTTCGTCAACACAAATATGTCGTAACAGGCGACATTGAAAAAATGTATAGGGCGATTGAGCTTAACCCGGTTCAACGCCCTCTTCAAAAAATCATTTTTCGCACAGATAGTAAAAATCCCTTGAGAACCTACACTCTGAACACTGTCACGTACGGGACAGCTTGTGCTCCGTATCTGGCAACCAAGTGTTTAGTAAGTTTGGCTTCGAGTGCACCAGATGATGACGTAAGACAGGCGATTCAAAGAGACTTTTACGTCGACGACTATCTGGGGGGCTCGTCTTCTATAGAGGGGACAGTAAGGATTTGCAAAGGCGTCATAGCTACATTAGAAACTGCACAATTCAAGCTTCGTAAATTTAAATCAAACAGTCAGTCAATTTTAAATCAAATTTGCCCAACTTCCCCTAATTCAAATGATGTCTTAAACTTGGCCGAATTTGATATGAACACACCTTCCAAAACACTTGGCTTGAACTGGATTTGTGATTCTGATTGCTTATCATTTTCAATAAATATAAATTTAAATAAAAAGGTAACAAAACGACACATACTTTCGGTCATCAGTCAAATCTTTGACCCTTTAGGTCTAGTAGGCCCATGTGTCGTAGAGGCTAAACTTGTCATGCAACGATTATGGATCAATCAATGCACTTGGGATGAAGAGGTTCCAAATGAAATTAAGCAGTTGTGGCTAGCTTTCGCAAACACCTTACCCTTTCTTAACTATTTAAAAATTCCTCGTTGGGTTCTTAATAATGACTCTGATATGCATGAAGTTCACGTCTTTTCAGACGCTTCAGAACGGGCGTATGGAGTCTGTGTCTACATTCGTTCCATTGACTGTTTTGGATCAGTCAAGGTTTGCCTACTGACATCAAAAAGCAGAGTAGCCCCCATAAAGCCAACCACTATTCCTCGCCTCGAGCTTTGCGGAGCTTTGTTGGCAGCAAGACTGTGTACAAAGGTGTTAGCTTCTTTGACTATAACAGTGAGCAAATGTAGGTTTTGGTGCGACTCAACCATCGTCTTGGGATGGTTAAGAACTCCACCTAGTGAACTCAAAAGTTTCGTCAAAAACCGTGTTCACGAAATACAAGAGAGCACGGAGGGTCACACGTGGAGTTACGTACCGTCGGCGGACAATCCGGCGGATCTTGTTTCCCGCGGGCTGAAGGCTGACCTGATCAGCAGTTCAGGCTTGTGGTGGTCAGGTCCTACTTTCTTGTCAAATGATGATACTCATTGGCCTCAAATGCCCAACCAATGCGAGAAACAGAATCTACCTGAGTTAGTCACTTGTTCTTTAGCGCACACTTGTAAACCTAATGCTGATGTAGATAGTGGCTTTGTAGACTTAATTAGTGGCTTTATTAACAAAAAATCCAAGTTCTCTTCTTTGCAAAGATCAATGGCATATTTATTGCGATTTATAAATAATTGTAAACCTAAAAATAATAAAATCTCTGGTCATCTTTCGGTACAAGAACTTGAAAATTCATTGAATTTAATCATTCGTAAAGCACAATCTGAAATGTTTCAAGATGAGTATGCCATTCTAAAAACTGGTAAATCATTGCCCAACAAAAATCGTCTTATTTCTTTGTGCCCTTTTTTGGATAGCAATGACATTATTCGAGTTGGTGGCAGGCTCAATAATTCCCCTTATAACTATGATGTAAAACATCCCATACTTCTTTGTAGTAAGCATCACCTTACTATCATTCTTTTCGAATATTTTCATTTAAAATATTTACATGCTGGCCCTCAACTTTTATTGGCTAATATTAGACAATCATTTTGGCCATTGGGTGGCCGTAACTTATCTAAAAAATGCGTGAGCAAATGTGTCCGATGTTGTAGGTATAAAGCTAAAACCGTTCAGCCCATCATGGGTCAACTACCGACGTCTCGAACTGAACTAGAGTTCCCTTTTTTGCATTGCAGCGTTGACTACGCTGGGCCAGTGCTAATAGCAGACCGAAAAGGCAGAGGTTGCAAACTTTTAAAGTCATTCTTGGCGATTTTCATTTGCAATTCGGTCAAGGCCTTACATATCGAGCTCGTTACGGCCCTATCTAGCGATGCTTATGTAGCCGCTTTAAATCGTTTTGTTTCACGGCGTGGTAAACCCCAAAGCATCACTTCCGATAACGGGACAAATTTTGTTGGCACATATAACGAACTTTCTAAATTCCTACTTCAATCTGATCTTGAGGGTATTGTAGCACAGGAAGGGATTGAGTTTAAGTTTGTCCCAGCTTATACTCCCCACTTCAACGGCTTAGCAGAAGCCGCCGTTCGCTCAACCAAGCATCATCTTAAGCGTCTTTTAGACACGACGCACCTTACTTACGAGGAAATGGCCACTTGTCTCACTCAAATTGAGGCTATTTTGAACTCTCGTCCCCTGACCCAACTCTCCTCTGATCCCTCTGATCTCTCTCCTCTTACTCCTGCTCACTTTTTAATTGGACGATCACTTTTATCCATTCCGCATCCACAAGTAACAGACCACAACATCACTCGTCTCGATCGGTTCAAAAGGATAGAGCATACAAAGCAGCATTTTTGGCGTCGCTTCTCCATGGAGTATGTCACTCAGTTGCAGCAGAGGCAGAAATGGCAGACCAACAAGGACGATCTCAAACTTGGCTCTCTTGTCATCGTCAAAGACAACACTCTTCCTCCCCTTCTGTGGTCGTTAGGAAGAGTCGTCAATGTTTACCCCGGCACCGACGGCGTAGTCAGAGTCGCCGAGTTGAAAACAAAGCGGGGCACCATTCGGAGGGCCTTTAATAACATCTGCCCCCTTCCAGATCTTTGAAGCCTTCAGCAGCCTTCAACCCGGGGAGCATGTCCAAGACCGAACCTTTACGCACGGGAGGAGACGAGCGGGGAGGCTGACGTCATCGCGGTCACCGCGGGCCAGCGCCCGCGCAGCCCCTCCACACTCCAGCACTCGCCTTCGGGACCCCACCGCGCACAGACCCACGTCCCGCGATTTAAACCTAACTTTTATCATCGTCAGTTTTCTATTTGTTCAATACGAATTATACCAGCATTAATACAGTCCACTATTAGTTTTATTCCGAGGACCCCTCTTTTACATTACTATTTTTTAATATCTTACAATGGACTTCCGCAAAGTCACGATCAATTCAATACATTTACAGGATAAAAAATTAGACATTCCGTCGCGGTGCTACCCGCGTTTCTTCGGGAAAACTTCCCTTTCCCGGGATAAAATATAGCCTATGTTCATCAGGGATAAGGCAGGATTCTAAAGGTGAAATAATTTTTCAAATCGGTCCAGTAGTTTCGGAGCCTATTCAATTCAAACATACAAACAAAAAAAAAACAAATCTTTCCTCTTTACTATGCATTACAAATTGTGGTAGTTTGCCATTTTACAAAAAGTTATCTTATGTCAGTCATAAGAACATTTTGGGTGCGTATATTGAGAGTGAATTAGGCGAAATGTGTGTCAGGATCGGGAGATCCGTGGTCTCTGCCTACCCTAACTTGGGAATGAGGCGTGATGTTAATGTATGTAATTAAAGCTTAAAGATGCCCTGATTTCTTTATTTTTAAGACAACTAAGTCTAGTTTTATTGACGATAGAAGCTTTCACGAACACTTCACCCACCTTAAACCATCAATATAATTTTGAGACTTGCGTTCAATATTTCCGATTTCCTTATTTCGCAAGTAAACCCCGTGAAAAATCTTGGTGCGGGTACATATAAAATATATTCCTATGATGAGAAGTATTAAAGTAAATCCACCATTATTTATTTATTTATTATATCTCTGGTAGTAAAATCGTTAGATAATATTGATTTTTAACATCGCAGTAAAATGATAAGTAGATTTTCATTGTTCCTTTCCCACAGGTATTAAGTTTGTTAACACGTGTATTGAGTGTTACAACAAAATATTGCACAACAAAATAATAAATCTTTTACAATATTCCTATAAAACATATTTCCTTTCACAATCACTTACTAAATTTATAACCCGAAGGTCGTTAGGCAAAACGGTAAAAATCACAATATTTCATTTCAGAATGGACATTTATGACCTATATAAATAGTGTCCGATGCTAGAAATTATAAAACAAATGACTATTATAACTCTTTGTAGAAACTCCAACAATAAAATAGGTAATCATAAATATCGCTTCGACAACAGTTCATAAAATATGTTTACGATTAATTTACATAAATTTAATAAATGTTTAACAAAAATGTATCTTATTACAAAGAACTTAAATACCAAATTGGATATTTTCTAAAATGCAATATTTTTGTTGATGAGGTCATAGTTTACGCTTTAGCTGAATTTATCATGATGCTGTTCAGTATTAAATTTGCACGCAAATATGCTAAAATAGCTTATTTTTTATCATAATTAATGGAAGTTAGTAGTCATATGTTTATTAAGTAATTAATTAAAAATATAATACATACCTATTTTAGCAATATAATATCACTAACTTAGATTATTGTTAATCATATAAAATTTAATATAATTTCTTTCATCATATTTAATGTATTTATTCTATATCATCATATACTGCAGACTTATAGTAATAATCATAATAATATTTGTATTACTAGTTGGTATATTTTTGTAAAGAGGATATTGTTTAATTAAAGACCCCCCTATCGATTCAATTTTTATAAATTTGTTCCACGCAAAGTACAAGACCATTTAAGACTGAGCCTTAACCTTTCAAAGGGATGTCTTCTTCAGTTGATTTTGTTTAAACTTTATGAAAACCCACGGTCCAACGTCCGCTGGTTTTAAAAACTAGTTACAACGAAAATTATTTTATTAATTTGTCCAAAATCTCGCGCAGCGCGTTGGACAACGGGTGGTGAATGTTTTAGATGTTAAATACATTTCAAATTGTTCATTAACTGTTTATATTAACATCTTTTCACCGATTATAGCCATTTAAGTCCCATAAAAATGTTTTAATTGATTTTTCTCTCTTAATTATCTACCCCGCAGATTTGAAATTGATTTTTGAATTATTGTCAAGCGTTCGACTGTTTAATCGTATTTCATAAATTGAATATTATTGACCCATTTTATTTTATAACTTTACAGATTACTTTATTACCTTATTTGATTGAAGAACTATTATTTTATAATGCACACACACACACGCATTCACACATGAGTTCTTCTTCTTGTCGTGTCGATGCTTCATTCATCAGATACCTACACTTGGAGTAATGATAGGCCACTTTGGCACACTCTATATGTGGAAGCATTGAGGTCCTCTCTTGTGCAGGTCTCAGGGCACAAGGGGCACACCAGAAATCCCCATTCACACATAAGTGTGTTGGGTGCACTACTGGTATTTATCCTGTCGACACTTCAATTACAAAAATAATAGCTTTTGAAACCCGGAAAAAGGTTTACAGCTGCCGGAAGGGTGTTCATAGCGGAAATAAGTTTTTGAAAATTTCGATCATAGCATCGAGGTACATGAAATTCAATTCTAGTTGGGTAAAGTTTGAGTCAAATGAAGGAAAAAGTATTAGTATTATCACACTACGAAAAGTACTTAATATTATTAATGTAAATTGGAGAACAAATGTGTATGTTAAACAAATTTTTGCATGATCCCAAAAATCTTTTTTGTTTTTTATTCAATAATAACTTTTCCTTTATTTTATTGTTTAACAAGACAATACAAACTGTATAAAGTACTTTATTGCCGAAAAAGTACTCATTACACTTAATTCACCCGTTTGTGGGATAAGTGAGCAGTTAAATTTTATAGCATGTTAATGGTTAAAAACTGCTGTTAAGTTATGGTTATGCTTTTTCGGTACTTCTTTGTTTTTAAATTCCATTAAATTTATACTGGAAATCTTTGTAAGGTAGTTTATTTTATCATTTTACTCAAAATTTTGTACCACTCAGACAGCTTCTACATTTTTGACTGGGACTAATATAACTCAATTTCAGCCAGATTTTTTGTGGTCATTTATATAAAATACTGGCTGTCCGTCGCGGTGTTGACCGCGTTCCCTCGGAAAAACTTTACTTTCCGGGATAAAATATAGCCTATGTTCATCAGGGATAATGCAGGATCCTAATGGTGAAAGAATTTTTCAAATCGGTCCAGTAGTTTCGGAGCCTATTCAATTCAAAATTCAAACAAACAAATCTTTCCTCTTATTAGTGTAGAAGTGTAGATGTAGCGCTTTCAAACTTCCAGCGAAATTTTTTTTAGCTCCAGTTTGGTATACGTGGTCAAAATTGCCCAATTTCCTTTAGTGTTAAAGTTATACTCTTGGATTGTAAAACGAATATGCCTTAACAAAATCCGTTCCGTTGTGAAAGCTTCTAGTGCCACAAACACCAATAAAAACTAATCTTTATTACCGGCCTACCGTAACTTATTAATTTCAATTTTCCTATATCATAAAATGAACACACGTGCGATGCCCCGGGCCAAATAATATATTAAGAAAAATAACGTGTTAGAAGTATTTAGGAATCACACCTTTGATTATAAGATCTCCGGTTTATGTTGGTAGAATAAGATTAGAGTTTTTCGGTTAAAGGTCGTATTAATAAAATAAATATTGCTGATGTCAATGGTCGGCTTATCGACACCTTGCCGTGCTAATCTATGCATCTGTTCGTGTATTGTATGAGATAACTTCAGACAAAATAGAATATGATAATTTGATTTTTGAATTTATATCAAATATGATTCTGTATTATTTTATACTCTAATTTTCAAAATTTGTTGACACTTACAGGCACGCGTTCATTTTTTTTAAAGAAAATACCTAAACTTATACGCTCTAAAGAATGTAAGATTTTGAAAATAACAACAAGATTGTATCGCTCCTAAATTTCGACCATTTCATAGCATAAGAAAGACAATTGTCTTTCAAATGCCTTACTTGAACACAACAAACTCGCATCTCCCAGCAAACTGAGAACGTCCGAATCAGTGCTAACCTCACATCCGCTGGTTGTCTATTAGAATTTATCAGATCTCTCCGTTCGCAATTTATTATCCCATCAAATTAGGTAAGACGACTTAAGAAAACAACTATTGTTTATTTAAAACAATGCCTGGCTCTATAATTGTAAAGGTGCAGTCCAATTGTGACTTAATGACTGGGACTATAAGCGTTAATCGTTGAAGTTATGCTTGTCACATGTTGTGAGAGGAAGCGGGCTTAAAAATTTATACCAAAAAAAAAACCGGCCAAGTGCGAGTCGGACTCGCGCACGTAGGGTTCCTTACCATTATCTATAAACACGGCAAAAAAAACACGTTTGTTGTATGGGAGCCCCCTGTAATATTTATTTCATTCTGTTTTTTAGTATTTGTTGATAAAGCGACAACAGAAATACATCATCTGTGAAAATTTCAACTGTCTAATTATAACGGTTTATGAGATATGGTGACAGACGGACAGACAGACGGACGGACAGCGGAGTCTTAGTAATATGGTCCTGTTTTACCATCTAACGTCTAAACTATTTTGTCCAAGTGCACTCTACCCGTAATTAAATATTCTCGTCTACGCACAGACGTGCCTCTACTCTACGTCACCTACGGTACCATCTGTCATTCAGAGTCCGCTCCGCTTCCGCCAACAACTTAACCCCCGGTAATCGTTAAAATAAATCTCCGTACGATAATGCCGGCTAACGAGTGACGATACAATGCGGGACAATCGGCCGGCGGGCCCTTTCATCTTGACACTATGTCGCGGCCAGTGACGGCGGCGAGTATTGGCCGTTGCTTTTTAATTAGAACGCCATCTTTGATTAGATTATCGGGATGAATGACGGATTTATTGATAGATTCATTGTGATTTTTTTTAATGTTTCTTATTACGCTGTTTTTTTTTATTTTCGTGATTTCAGTAGTTTGAAACGGAAATTAATTGCGTCATTTACCTTTTTTTATTTATATTATTTCCAGGTTTGGACCAGTAAACTTGTATAGGCATAATTTTACTTTGCCGTTGATGTTAAAAAAAATATCCACTTCTTTACTACATTTTGCACATTTTTGATAAAATATCATCCCAGTTTTACTATTTTTATGACTGCTATCTTGAGGTGAAAATAGAAGAGAAAGCTAACTTTAATTTCTCATTTTATGTAAATCGAACTGAAATAATAAACAAAAGTGTACGTGCAATACCGATGACTGCTATCACGCGCAATCAGACATCGTTGGAGCATTTACATCGAGATCAAAAGCCAATTCTCGCATCCCCGACAGCATACTATTGGTTTATCGGATGCCGGAGTAATCTGCGAAATTTCGCCGCGCGGTGCCTTTGTTCGTCGCGGTGCGTTTTTCCTGGACATTCTTAAATTATCCAACTTTGAGAATCGATTGCTTTAGTAGCGATCAGTATGTGCACGGTGAAGTTCAAAGGATTACTCTCTGATTGAGCTGGTTAGATGTTTTTGATGATAATGTTTTTGCGAGTTTCCCAGAGTTTGTTGGGATGCCTGCGGTTTTGTTTGGATCTCAAAAATTAGGTCTAAAGTATTATTCACACGGAAAAACTTCATGTCATAGAAAGTTCGATGCTCGCTCTTAGGCGCAGGCGCAGGCTTAGGCTAGCAGGTGGCTTAGCAATACGTGCCAAAAATCGCATAATGCTTCTTAAGTTAGTAGATACAAAAGTTTAGACTCTGAAGACGTTCATCATCATCATCATTTGCCTGCCCTTATCCCACTTATGCGGGACGTTAAGAAGTTATGCAACAACAACAAACAAACATTATGAGATGATACTATTATTTTTTACAGGTACTAAACCAAGACAGCTCGATTTGCAGTTATCGGGATGAGTTAAACTACAGGTAAGAAATTAAAAAAAAAATTGCAACATGGTCGCGGGCAAACAGATTTATTCACTACCAGCTGTCCGTCCCGGTGTTACCCGCGGTCCCTCGGGAAAACATCACTTACCCGAGAAAATATAGCCTATGTTGTGAAAGAATTTATCAAATCCGTCCAATAGTTTCGGAGCGTATTCAATTCAAACAAACAAATCATTTTTCTTTATAATTAATATTATAGTGTAGAAGTTTAGATGTAGATTGAAATCTTGTAAATGGGAAAAGTTTGTTGCCTCTACGCAATTTTTTTCACTAAATTTTTATCACAATATTATAATTTTCACTTCGTAATACTACAATTTTCATTTCACTCTACATACGAACTTACTTTATGTACTCTAGATTTTCCACACAAAACACGAAATACCCGATACCTGTGGGCCTCAGACTCTACAAAGAGAGTAATTAGCAAAGTGAGAGATTGGTTTCCGATACGTTTTTACCATTTCCTTTCGTGCCCACTATTCGGTGGTTCCTTTGCGGACAAAAAACGAAACCTTTTTAATTTGTCTGAAATGTGGCCGCCATTTTTCTCGGCTTTTCAAGCTACAAAATCCTCATAAGATTAGAAAGCATTAAGTGATTTGAAGATGGAATGGCTTTTATGTTATTTATTTACACAAAAAGTTTTCAAAATCATAAAAACTTTTTGTTGATTTTTGTCGAACAATAACTTACACTCGCTTTGATTTAGCTCTCTTCAAGTCATAACAAAATTAAATTTGAATTCAGATTTTTTCCCACTCACAGCTTTCAATAAAATTAAATAGGTATTCTAAAAGTTCCACTCTAAACTTATCTATTATCCATTATTGTACGAGCCAGACGTATCACAAAAAATCTCATAAAAAATAGTTTTCTAATAATGATAGTGACACCGATTCGCTACACACCTGACCACTGTTCGGAGGCAGCTAAAGGCTTGTGCAAACTGAAGATCAATACCTTATTTTATTTAAAAAGCAGGTGAAGCAAAAATGTATGTTGGGAACATCGAGCACTTACCCAATAGAGAGGAAATGTGATTTATTTTGCTTAGCAAAAATTTTTCCTAATCACTGCGGCGACACTGCACTCCGATTGGCTGACTCAATGTCACTACAAATCACTGATCAGTTTCGTAATTTAATGGACCACATTGCCACTCTATTGGGTAAGTGCTCAATGGTTGGGAACAGTGTCGAATTTATGTCTTTGTCTTCATCTACGGCAATATGTGATTCAAGGTTAGTTTGTTAGTTGAGTTGATTGTATATAAATTGATACTTGCTATGCCAAAATTTTTTGATCATCAAACAAGTCACAGATTAAAAAATAAAAAAATCTTTACTTTTTGTGTGAGTAGCGTTAACTGTGTCTATTCGTTTACACACATTATACCTACTTTACCAAATTAATATAGAAACCTAAGGCGAAGATCAATAGAATACGTATAATTATTTTATTAAATATGTCGTTCAAATTATGCACCTACTTACCAATGTGCACTCACCTTACACTAGCCATTCTAGTAGGTCAATGACTTCAAGCTCAGACCAAACGTCGCCACGCGACCTTCGTGTGAAAGAGAAAAATATGTCGAAAATACGGTAAGCATTAGCATAATCGCTCAATAAATTTATGTGGAACCGGCCTTTGGATGCAAATACATAGAAAAAGGGTTTACTTTTTATGGAAGTAACGGGATGTTGTATCAACTCTAGAAATATACAAATATACAGAAAAAAGGGTATACTAGTGTGATACTAGCTTGTAACGGGATGTTGTATCAACTCTACAAATACAAATATGCCTATGATCGTATTCTTGTCCGAAATTTAAGCATATTCTTATGTCTCAGCTGTGTTGTGAGTACATTTTACTTTCACACACTGACTGATTTGCTCACGTGGTATCAACGTTTTTATCGTTTCCTTCGGAGTACCTATAATTACCGAAAAAAAAATCGTTAAGGGTGCGTGACGATATTTCAGTCTGAAATATTGTTACACACCCTAAACCAAAAGTCCTAGAAACATGAAACTTGGAACGTACATTCCTCTTATGACAAAGAGGAGAACTGAGAATAGGTATTTTTTTCGGAAATTATACCCCTAAGCAAAGGAGAAATGCGTTGATGCCACGTGAGTAAAGCCGCGGACGCTCCACTAGTCTATCGCTAAGGTAGGTTAATCATCAGAAGAGGCACGGAATCGAGTGAAGTGACTTATTCACAGCTTGGGTGCAAGCTGCAATAATGATGATGATTGACAAACAAGCGCTGTAAAAACTGGCCAAAAACCAGATATCTGTGTAACTGCGCTTTTGATTTGTGTTTTGTGCTGTTTTATAACCTGGATTACAATAAAAAGTCAAGGGTGAACTCTTCAATAATGGATAGGAATTTTAACTCTTATAATTAGAATATTCAATAGGTACTGCATAGTTTTTGTTTGGTATAAAAAATACAATGAGGTCGGTGAGGTTTTTTTTAGTTCATAGCAAAAAGTTTCCCTGTTAAATGTACTAGACGTGTTTAGTATATTATTTGTACATGTTATAGAATATCAAAGGTTTGAATAAAATCTGAAACATAAAATATTTTATATGCTAGCTTTAATTACCTACATTACCAGAAAAGTCGGGGCGGGCAGCTGCCTAGTCATGCAAATATTTCAGGAAAATGTAGGTAGTATGTTTTGCGTCCTTCACGCAAAACTACTGTGTATTCATGTATGTATTTTCATGAAAGTTGTTACGAAGATAGCATAATTAACATCTTAGACTAAATTTTCTCTTGTATTATTTCGTGGGATGGAAAGCTAGCTTCACTTTTCAACCGCAAGTAACACCACGAACCGTAGCTAGTTTAAAATAAAAGGGAAAGCGTTTCCACATTGCAAAGTATCAGTCAAAAGAGGAATTTATTGATTTTATCAAATAAATTTAAGCTTTTTGTTATAACTGTATTGCCATAATCTTGTTCATTTGCCATAATCTTATACTTAAAATTTTTGGAATTCCAATTGTGAACTGAAGTGAAACGAATGTTCAATGTAATAAAGAAAAATGCAAGTGGCATTCATTCAAGATTAGGCCCGTATCACTTTACGTAGCTGTCAAGGCAAAATAGGCTTTATTTCGTGCATTGAAGTTCAATATTAACCAAAATTCATTAAACTCATTGCGCAATTAAAATGAATGAACATGAATACAAATGGAATGGTAATGTTATTTTTCTTCTCAATTTAACTTCGCCGTTTTGTTTTTTCTGGTCACATATCACTTTTACATAACAATGAATAATCTACGATTGTTGAACATTAACTGAGAAAATACACAAGTGAAACATCAAAGTCAAAAAGCAATTTTATTCAGTAGGACCGCTGGGATCACTTTGAATCGTCTAAAAACTAGGTGATTTTACTCCTGTCCCTTCGCGACCATCATCATTCACAGCCTGATCAAGATGACTGCTGGACATAGGCCTATGCTTTCCAACACGGTCCTGTACTAAGTCCTACCTATTCAATCCATGTACAATGTATGTCATCTACTCAACTCATCTTGTTGCCGCGTAAGCAAAGTTTCAATATTATTCTTGGAAACGAAACAAAAATTTATTTAATCTTTTACTCGGCCACTTTGTAGTGAAACTTATATCTGGTACTACCTTATCATCCGTGTCTCTACGACAATAATTGGTGGCCCATTAATCCATTCAAAAATCGTATTTATCACCCTATTTAGATAATCAAGCAATACGTATGATAATAGTCCATCAGTTTAATACTAACGGTAGTTTATTTCAAAAAGCATCAGTGTAATTTCTCGCAACAGCCTCGACTACAGTTTCTTAAGAATTGTCAATTGCTATAATGACGTCCGTTAGAAAACCAGACATGTTTTTCTTCTTGTACTTTAAATACCTCTTTAGAATAGAAGTGTAGATTTACGTAGGAAATGTTTGTTTCTTCGGTCCAAGAGACGTCTAGGCGAGACAAAAGAAAATAAGAAATAGGAAGAGACTGAGATTGCAATTTATAAGATTTGCAAAAATGAAGATGAGAAGCTTAAAAATCTTTTTCAAAATTTTTTTTTTTAATTTTGATTTTGATAAAAAAAACTGATACTAAAACTACTAAAAAGCGGAAACTGTTTTAAAGAAAGCCATAAGGTATCAAGCATGTATTAAATTTGGTATCTAACGGCCACGGTATCATGCACTTGATGGGTCAAAATTAGTTTCTAAACATTATTCGACATTTTATTTATCGACTATATGAACTGATGATATTGTACGCCTACTGGTCATATGGAATTACATAGTTTAATTCTGTAAATTGCTGATTGGAGCTCATTTACATAAAATAATAGAAGGCTCAAAATATGAAACGAAAAATCAAGTAATTTTATCGTTTTATAGCAATCGAATCTAATCAATATTGAATAGTTTTCAAAATTATATTAAACAAAATGATGCTTCCAATTACCGTGAGAAAATTTATATTTAAAACCGTTTTAATAAGACTGTTTTCGAATCAAAAAATTAGTAAATATAATGAAGCTTTTAAGCATCGCGTGGTTTCAAGTTAAGATATTGTTAATGTGTTTAAAATAATAAATAGAGTTATTAGAAAAACAACATTATACTCAGAAAAGCCAAAAATAAGATTTTTGATATTTGTATTTTTTTTATTAGTTTAAATTCCGTTCAAAGATTCTTAAGATGTAGCAAGCTAGGTACTCGTATTATAAAAGCTTTTAAAAAAACAGTAAGCCTTCTTTCAAAGATAAATAAAAAGATAGTTCAATCACCTAATAGAGTCGTAGCTACAAGCGTTGCGTATGCTTGTATTGCTAACATCCCTCAGCGGCGATAAAGTAGCTACCACTATATTGTACACTCTGAGTTATGCCAGCGGTGCTTTTGATCTTCAAAGAGTAGGTGTACAGATGAGACAAATCAGAAAAACCACCTCGGAAAATGAATACATCAGCATTTTTACTTGTAACAGCATTGACCAAACATCCTTCCGAATTGAATTTTAATGATCGCAAATTAAACAATCACTTATAATTATACCATTTTCTATGATTTTTTTTTTCAATAAAATATCCAAAAATCTGGAGGAAAAAACAAAAACAGATGGAGCTAATAATTTACATATTAAATTACTAACGAAAATTAATGTTTCTAAAAACTTTTCAAAAGTTGAAGTTTGAATTACAATGAGGCAACATCATAATAAGGTTTCTCTTTATGAAAAATGCAGCTTAAAATAGTAGTCGTTTTCAGTACCTACGAGTATTAACAGCACAGAAAACGTGGACAATTTTATTGGTGTGGTTGTCTCATCTGTGAGAACTCTGTGGCCACTCCACTTCAGTATTGGTAGTAGGCCTTTGTGAATTATTGCGGGTTCCGCCGGACTCACCCGCGTCAATTCTTTAATGGCAAGCCATGTTTTCAGCTGTGGAACTCTAAAAAGTGAAAAAAGTTGCTTGGGGAGTGATAACGATTGGATGTTGTCTATTTCTATCACCTTTCCTATTTTGGAGTGTTATGATGATGTCAGATATCAGTGGCTATTTCGTGTATGAAACAGACTTGTAATAATAATTATAGCTTTTCAATACCAAAAATACTAATTTGATACTTAGAAAATAAAAAGCGCTGATTCTACTCATATCTATCGCCACGAATACCGTGAAGAAATGGTAAACGATTTGCGGACTAAGTTTGCGGTCTTCTTCTTCGTCGTGTCGATTCCATTTATCAATGTTTTTGGGCCCAGAAGCTGCCTACACTCACTGCAACATCCGTGGCGTAATTCAGGTCGCAAGTGCAGCGCAGCAAATGTTGCATGGTCTGTGGTACTCCACAGTCGCACTAAACTACGTCAGAATAACCTACTTGACTAAGTTACACCTGCAGTTTGCGGTGAAATTATAATAAAAAGGTTACACGATAGCATTTTGTCATACCTACCATTCTTGCCGCTTGCTTTCTCAAACTCAACGGAAGAGCTAATATTCTGTCGCAAGAGGCAAGAATTGTATGCCAGAATAACATCGTGTAAATGGTGTCGTCATCTTAGTTGTAAGCACAGATAAAATAATACTAGGCTGGTATTCTCGTTTAGTTATCCTTCACAGTACAAAGCTCATGTTAATATGGATGATACCAAATCAATATTTAACAATTCAAAGATTGATGACACCAAAACCAATATCAATTTGCAAAGTGGACTAGAAAGGGTATCGAAACATACCTCAGCTTCTTGCAACTTTCATTCGTATTTATACGTTGTTGACCAGATAAGCTTGACCCATTGGAACATTGGTTTTTACTATCTGTTAGAACTGGAAACTGTCAAAAACGAAATTACTATTTTTTTTCTGCAGCAGATTTAGTAATTCAAGTCAAATTATCTTCAAATGATCTGGAATAATACTAGATTTGAAAGAATGTTTACTGCGCCTTGGAGATACAGCCGTGATCATATCTTACATAATTTGAGTATCATCATCTTCATCATCAATCATCATCTTCTTGCCCTTGTCCCACTCTATGTGGGGTCGGCACAACATGTATTCCTCTTCCATTTCAGCCGTTACCTCAGCACTCACTCCTTTCTTACTCATATCTTCTTTCACACAATCCATCCATCTTTTCTTCGGCCTACCTCTTCTTGTATGTATGTATATCATCATCATCATCATCCGCAGCCAAGAATATCCCACTGCTGGGTACAGGCGTCCCTCTGTTTACGCCATTCATTTCGGTCTTGTGCCTTACGCATCCAAAATCTATGTTGCCTCTTTCTTTCTATCGGCCAATACTTGAGACGGAAGATACTTCGGCTCGTAATGAGTATGTAGAAGTAAAGCCCGTCTCAACTATCGGCCAATAGAAAGTCTGTAGTCTGCGAGGGATTTTAATGTCGTCTACACATTGCGCAATTTGAGTTTTACTAAAATTTGTCGAAATCGGATTAGTAGTTTAAACGCTACACCCATTGTAGCGTAATTGAACATAATTATGGAGGTCCCAACGTTTATAGATCCATAATTATCATCTGCTAGCGCCGGATAAAAAATAGTATGAAATTCTTTGAGTAGATTTTGATAACTTGACCCTATTTTTTCAGTTGAAAGTTGAAACGGAGGGTTCTACTTACCCTGGCGCCAGTACATCACTGGTTCGAGGGTAGCTCGATTTACAACCCTTTCGTGCAGATTTACGACCAGCTAGTGGGGTGAGTTGCCACATGCAGAAAAGATCGCGTTTCTTTATTTTATAAATGGCTATTGAAAATAGACTGGCTTCTTTGGTACGTACATCTTAGTTTTTTTTTATTATTTGAAATATTTAACTAATGATCTCTAAATCTTAAGGAAAAAGAAAAGAGTTAAAGAGTGGTATCAGCGCCACCTTTCGATCCCTAGTCATGGGTTCAAATCCACAGGAGCTCTTTGAGGTGCACTCCTAATTATTTTTTCACCACGTTGCGCTGCTTCGAAAGAATGAATGAATGAAAAACTCTTTATTGTACACAATAATTACAAAACATACACATATGAACCAATAGAACCCAACGAGACAATGTACAATGGGCGGTCTTATCGCTCAGAAGCGATTTCTTGCAAAAAGAAGATCAAGTTCCATCAAAGACATGCCTCTATAGTTAAAAGAAATAAGAAATCATCAAAGATTACATTCAGATAAAAGTAATAAAAAAATAATAAATGCACGATAAAAATATAAATATGTCTATTTTAAGTTTTAAATAATATTATTATAGAGACATCTAACTCTACCAGCAAATCGTGCTTTACATATCAATACACTTAGATTCATCAAATTCGTGCATCATAAACATAAACTAACCGAAGTATAATGGTACACTCGCGTGCACTAGAAACAGTAGCTATCGACTTTAAATGCACCTATTGAAGCCTTGTTTAGACAGAGCGAAATATGTACGAGTAAGCAGTAAAAAGGCATTTTATAAGTTCATATTGGAAAAAAAGCTATTCTTTTATAAATTTTTAGGTATATTGTAATTCTTAAAATTGAATACATCTCCAATAACTTGACTTGAATAATGTATGTACGTAACGGTTGCATCACTTTTGTTTTTTTAATAGATAATATTGCATATAGAAACTACATTCTCCACGAATTGTTATTGTGTCAAATTAAAGAACTTCAAATATTCAAAATAAAAATTATTTCTCATTTCATAATCTCACACAGTCTCTCAATGGAGTCACTGGCAAACTTTAGATTGTAATATTAATGATTTACATATATTTCTCATACGAACTTAAAACATACTAACAGAACTACAAACACGTGTCAATAAATTAAAATGATACCCATAAACGTTCCAGTAACGTGGTGTGTGGCTGCACTCGCCTAACGTACACTAGCGTGCACTAAAACATCGATATCTCGACTCATTACGTCCGCACCGTGCATGGCCCTGGTGCATGTTCACGGTATCTATGTCAGTTAATTTTCCACCAAGTGTAATTACCGTGTTTCTCTTTGTTTTTGCTACTAACTTTATTTGCATAGTGCGGTAAGGGGATCGCTACGGGCTCTATCGGACAGAGGTTACTATTGAGTCGTATCTGAATGTTAGTTAAATACTTATCATAATTTTAATTCAAATTGAAAGTCAATGATAGTTAGGAATAAAAATACTTTCAATAGGTAATTATGGAAAGTACTTTTATTCCTAACAAATGCTTTTTGTTTATTATTTTTTTATTCAACCTATCTCGTCCCACTGCTGGGCAAGGTCTCCCCCAAACTCCTCCAATGGTCTCTATCCCCTGCCTATATAATTATGATAGGGAAAAAAGAATCCCTTTTTATTTTATTATAAACATAAGTACTTACATATTTTGTATAGCATACCATTTAATTACAGTCTTTCCTTTATTAGGTTTATATTCCTAATTTATTTTACCAATACTCACCGTTACATTATCAGTTCTCTTGTCAAACTAAATCACTGAACACTTACTCCAAAAATTGTTTGAGTAATATTTGACAATATCATCAAACTCCAAAAAAAATATACAACATTTGAATGGCCTCTCCACAGTTCTCACTGTCCCAGTTCAAGCCCTACCTAATAGAGACATTGTTCGGCCTCGTTAGTCGGATCTGATGGGGCCTGGGCCCACCACGAGCTACCCGATAGCCCCAGCCTTCCTTCCCGAGAAACAAAAACCGTCACAAAACGAACACAATTTATGTATGCGATATTAAACCGTAATAACATAGATATAAGTTTCAAAATTGCTAAACAATGGATGGGGCTAGCTGTAACTCAATGTAGATTATGAGTATCAGACCCAATCAAATCGGCCTCATTCAAAACCATAATTAGGTAAACATTGAGAATAGAATATGGAATCAAAAGATGTCCATACTCATCAAAATGCAGTACTCCGAGCCTCCGAGAATTATTCCCAATGACTCATGCTTCTGATCCCGGATTAGTTAAAACAGCTGCCGCTAGATGGTGCCACATACTGCCAAAGCAATATAATTTAGCAAAGAGGTTTCATAATCATACCTAGTGCTTTTTCAAGGCAAAATTTTCGTTCAAGACTGAATGTATTAATAAGTAGGTACTAACATTTACCGGTTGATGTAACTTTTAAAATACATAGCCCAGCTAACTTAATAAAAAAATTCGTTAACTAACGAGATTTTGAAGTCAAAAATGTCATTACATCTATGGGAAAACACATGGCCATAGCTGCGCCTCTAAGCTACAGGTTAATGTTATAATTTTGTATAATTTTGTTTATGAATAAGGTACAAAACCCAGCCAAATGGGACAAATAGGTGCTGGAAACCAAAAAGATGTAAACACAATTCACTTACCATTAAAATAACCGAGCCATCCACAAAAGCCATTTAAGTATTGTCATAAAAGCCAACCATATTTGCAGCAAAACTCAAAATTTAGGATGCAGACACACTAAACTAATCAAATCATACGAGTTATTTCATCATTCTATAAAAAAATTTAGGGCTTCATCATGTAATATAGATGATTTAGACAGCGTCTGACGGCAACCTTTGCCTACTAACGGGACGCTGTTGTGCCTGGGACATTGTTTGAGATGGAATGGATGGAAGCACCTAAACCATCCTCTCAGTCAGTCTGGCCCACAGGAAAGAAATATTTATTTATTTATTTGAGATTGACGTGAGCCGGATGCACAACGAAAAGTGGGCCAACATTGTTACTACCTGGCAGCCTGAGGAGAGGCGACGCCGCGGACGGCCAAGGAAGCGCTGGAGAGACGACCTCGACTCCTTTGATAGTGGGTGGTGGAACCTATCAAAGGAGAGGGACGGTTGGAGAGAGTTGAGGGAGACCTTTGCCCAGCAGTGGGCCAACATAGGTTAAAGAAAAAAAAATTGAGATTGAGTTCACTGGAAGGCTTGGCCATGGCCATCATACGTGTAGAGCTGACTAGGCTGCTAGTTTCTTCACATTTTTCCTTAACCGTTTAGAGCTTGGCTAATTCGTTTATCTACATTTTCGGGAGAAAATCCATTGATGTATTTACGTCCGTTATGCAACCTTTAGATAGAAAGTAGAGGTCCAAACAAAATATATATTCAGACTTGACTTGCAAACTTTTGCATTTTCTAATTAGATATTTTATTTACTACTGAGATTTTCTTGAAGCTCCCGTTGTACCTCAGCCTCTTATCTTACCAGCTGTTCAACTCTTTCACCGTCTATTTTGGGCTCGCTCGCTGTCATACAACATAATATGACAATAACCATATTTTGCTCCATTTTGTCACCATTCCCCTTTGACAAGTGAATGGCGTGAGTTATTTTATTAGTATGACTATTTATGGACTCCAATTTTTTTTAAGTATCGAATTTCGTTACTTTTAATTTGATGTTTTAGCCCATTGATGTCGGAAGTGGAGTATGAATGGCCTAATATCGATTGGGTTGATATATGGTTAGTAGTTTACTCTATAGACGAAAATGGATGAAAAATTACGACCACCCTCTTATTTTTCCGTGAAGGTGGTCTCCCAAACGATACAATGAGTATGAATAAAATTAATCACAAACGGTGGTTATTTCAAAATCGGAAAATTTTTGTGTGCAACTGATTGACTTATTTGTTATCTTTCGGAATAGTGTGATAAAAAAAGTTTGACTGGCTAATTATTGGTAAACGTTTTTCTGTAACAAAACTCAACGGAACAAGAGCTAATATTCCGTGGCAAGAGGCATGAATGGTATGCCAATGGTATCGTGTAAATGGCATCTTAAGTTCCCACATAAAGGTCAACTAGCACCTAATATCCCAAGATTTTACATCAAATAGGTTCATAATATTCTGTTCGACCCAGTTTCAAACCAATCGTGCCTTCTTAGCCCAGGATTGAGAACGAAAACTTTTTATTAACTTGAAGTTATTTGAAAGTTTTGATCATAGACTTTAGGTCTGTGATTTTGATCGTCAAGTATTTGACATAGGGCAATTTCAGCATACGTTTGATTAAATATGGGTTTTGTCCCCCAAATAGGTGGTTTTTCCTGCGAGCCTCGTACGGGGGGTTACTAGTTGGTGACGCTGACTGTACCTACCAAGTATAGACCTTTGAGTTCTTTGAGACCTTAGAGCTCTTATTCTACTCGAAATCGAAAAATGAAATAGAATTACGACAATACTGTTTCCCTAAGGTACAGTAGACATTTTCTCGGATCAATTCATTCAAGATCCCAAACTCATTTGACAAACTACTCATAAAATGTAAGTAGTTTATTTTTGAACTTTAACGTTACACCTAAGTAGTCGGAGGTATTTTCTTATGGGCCCTCTACATATTCGCCGATGATAGACAAATGCCGACAGTCACGAACGTGTAGAGGGCCTCATCGCCTGTTTTCGCCTGTCATCTTTTATCCAAAAAATAGTTCGGCGAATAGTTCGGCAAATGGTTCGACGAATGTGTAGAGTGGACGTTAGATATTTTTGTTCTACATTAATATAAAATGTTATCTATATTTTACAAAATATGAGTATAATTTATGTGTGGTCCAAATTACCAGGCTTTATATGGCGATAAAGCTTGTAAGGCTTCAATAAATTACTCAATTAGAAACCTAATTACGGCAAAAACTGCGGCTTATGATTGAAATACAACGATGTATGGTCATTAGGACAAAAATGCATGATAATTGAGACGGTGTCGGATGTCCTGAAATAGAGATGACAAACAGATGTTCAGTAAAAAGATTTCGGTAAAGGGTGAGACGCAAGCGGATGAAAAGCATTGCTACTATATTTTAACTTAGAACATTTTAACATTTTCTATAAAAAAAATGTTAAAGGACAATAAAAAATTTGTAACGTTAAAAATGCTTATCCAAAATTATAGAATTCTGTTAAAAAACCTGCAACAACGCTAAGGTTGGATATTGCATTTGCAAAAAAATAATTGAAAAAAAAGCACTGTAATAAAACAAAAGATTTTTTTTAAATTAAATAGTTCAACATTTTACCTCACTCTACCATAAGTTATGCAGTAGTGAGGTCTAAAATGGAGCATGCTTACCTAGAAGTAGGTACGTTTACTTAACCTACGTTTCTAAAGCCAATATTTCTGCTTTGGTTTGAGTAAAGTTGTACCTCCACTTCTTTTTACGGAACTCAGATTACATCAAGAATGTATAATATAATGTTAGATAAACATCAATTGATATAATCGCGAAATCAATTTCTTGGTCAATAATAGAAAAATTGGATTTGAAAACTGATTCGCTTAAGTTCGCTGTATAGTGAGTGTTTAATATTATCAAAACATATTATTCAAATTAAAAATTTAAGTCTAAGTAAAGAGGACTTTGAATGTGGCAAAGAAAAATAAATGTTAAGCCTTAGGGATCTAGGAAAAGCGAAATCAAAATGGCGACATCGGCCATTCGTCATTATAATTCTGTATATAAATATTTAAGACAACTGAATGTTATTAAAACCAACACGCAATCCTAACAATAATAAATTAAAAAAAACACAATCTTGAGTTACACAGGAAGAGGTTAAAATTAACCCTAAAACGGTCCCAATTTGTTAATTGTTGGGGTGTTTTTGTTGCGTTTTTTTCCTGAAGGGTTATTTATGAATTTAAATGGCCCCTGAAGACTAGGGGTGTCGCTAATTTGAATTTTATGAACTTTATTTTTGTAAAAAGGGGTTATTCCCAGAGGACGCGGGTTTGAAACCTGGGAGTGTTATTTTACGAGTTTTATTACTTGGGGGTTCAAATATTACTTGATAGTCAATATAAATAAATAGCACTTGTTGGATTTAGGTACATACGCAACACTCAACAAAAACAATTTTACGTGACCAATTGCAAACTCATCAATGTAAAATTATTAAAGAAACAATACCCATAAATAAAGAATTAAAGCGTCACATATTATATCTGTCTGGCACAAAGAAACATGAATTATTCTTAAGTACTTCATAGAACGCGCAATACTAAAACTGTCTTAACTTCATACCTCATAACATTGTCCTACATTCATTACAGACTGTCATACCCTACTTTGTCCAGATAATCTACAAAGTAAAGCCATGCCAATTTGATGGAGGTAAAATAATAGAGAGCGCAAGAATATATTGAAGATATGAACGAACAGAAAAATGATTTTCTGGAGGGGATAGTGGGGTTTAGTGGATGTGAGAGTAATTTATTTAATATTTGGGTTAATGAAATATGCAAGAACTCTATGATTTTTTCATTTGAAAACGCGAATGGAAAAAAATATTAGCTGAATAAAAGTCGCATAAAATACTTATAAAATATTAAATCATATTTAATTTATTAATATTTTGGGCACGCTTCCGACTAGCAGTGACCTGGATTAGTTGAGCTATCTATAGATCGTTTTTACGACGATCCTTAGATAGCTTGACTGATTACTGTTTTTTTTTTAAATATTATAATAAAATCTATTATTTCAAAAATCTAAAAATATTTTCACTCATCAGCTTTTCTCGAAAAACACATTTTTTTTCTAAAACATCTAAAACGGCAAGAATTAGAACCTACTCGTACAACGATTTAAAAAGTGTTGTAAAAGGATTTAGAGGATTCCCATCACAATTATTTGTAAAGGTTGCCTGGAAGACATCGCTTTCAGCGATAAGGCCGCCCGTTGTACTAATGACCTTGTAAATGTCTCTAATGTATTGTTTTCGTTGTTGTTTTGGTGTACAATAAAGTGTTCATTCATTCATTCATTCATTATTTGAAAGGACTTGTGACACGACAAGACGAAGTTCAAAAATCTCTCGGTACTCTGGCTTCCTTCAAAATCATCCCTCACTAATCTCCCACAATAACCAAGTCGGTAATCCGCAGCTCATGAAACCTGCGCAAGTTTGATTGGATCGCCGCAGTAAGCTAAGCAGTAAACACAGGTCCAGAACAACTGATTAACTTGTTGAACTTCTTGATTGGACTATAAGACGGTCAGCACATTTCGCACAAAGTTGTTGCATAATAACCTTTATAATTTTGTCAATGAGCCTGATATTATAAGATTACTTAAGTATAAAATGATAACTTCTCGCCACCGTAAAACCATAATCTCCTGTCACACGCATTTTTTGTACGAATAAAACACACCTGCAGACACCTTTTACCATGTTACAATAGAGTACTAAGTTTTTTTGAAAATTTATTTTCAATAGGTACAAGCTTTTTCTAAGTGAGCTGATGAAATGATAATTGAACATGGACGATTAATGAGTGAATCGCGGTTCTAGAAAAGATGATTTAACCTAACTCAAATATCATTTTACTGTATCTTACCCTAGCCTTATTTCTAGGATAATACAGTAAAATGATTTTTGATTATTGGTTATGTTATGCAAGTTCATTTGTTTGTACAAAAAAGACCGCAATCTTATTTTAAATTATTTATTCCATGTCTCTTAGTGATAATGGATGAATAGAGTTATAGCTTTGTAAGTCACTCTGTTTCACACAAATAACTAATTTAAACTCGAATGACACTAATTTCACCACCCAACTCGAAATCGGCTATTATTTCAGTTTTATATCACTCGTTTCCTTTTGTCATAGCTAATTTAAATTTATTAGAAACCTGTTTCCTGTAGTTGATTAGACGTTCGCTAAATTCATATTGTAATTATATTAAAAGTTACATTTACATGAAACAGACCAGAGAGAGAATGAGATCAAAATTTCATGTATTTTATTTTAATATTTATAATTTATGTTAGACGGAAACATAATATAAAAAATATAATAAATCGCAGCGTATTCCCGCCTTTTCTTGATACCTCGAGCGGGAAACGAATAAAACTATCATATTATTGCACATTGTCGCGTGATTTTGGGCTTCTGAAATAAACAAGAGTTTTTATTTTAACCATTGAGTACAATAAAATCTTTGTCCGGTTATACTGTGGTTAAAAGTTTTGATACTTGAACGGAAAATAAAGAAAAGCTATTAAGGAACATGAACGTGATATTTAATAACAGATTAAATTGTACACGAACGCGGGTTGCAGCGGTACGCAAAGTTTAAACTCCAGTGTTGGCATGTACCTGGATAAAATATCAAAGTTTAAATATTGTCCTCAAAGTTAATTTTCATTAGGTAAGTTTGTGTCAGAATGCTGAAATAAGGCTCGAATTAGGTAAGAAGTAATACTTACCTCTGTAACAATTTTTTGATCAATAAAGTTTTTATTGACGTGTTAACGTCTTATAATTCGATGGAGCCGGCTGCACGCACGAAAAAACATGACGTCATGCGTCGTTACCTCGCTCTGAGGCGTTCCATGTAATGCTTGAAGTGCAAGCGAGAGCGCGGAACGAGCGACAAAGAAGCACAAGCGGCGTCACGTTCAACTATCGTCAGTAAACCGAGTCAAAGTCGAAGTCGAAGCCGAAGCCGAAGCCGAAGCCGAAGCCGAAGCCGAAGCCGAAGTCAAAGTCAAAGTAAAAAAAAAAAGAACAAACGTTATCACGTTCAACTATCGTCAGTAAACCGACTTTACAGACAACCATTTTTTTTATTATGTATTGATTCACATTTGATTTGATGAATTGAATTTATTTTTTTATGATTTGGGCGGGAATGCCCATTTTCCTTTTAATATTTGTAATTATTTTTAACAATTAGCCCTCTCGCAGACTGCAGACTTTCTATCGGCCGACAGTTGAGACATGCTATTACTTTTCCACACTCATTACGAGCCGAAGGTTTGTTCGCTATGTGTCCCACTAAAATCAGGCTTATGCTTAACCGTGTTTGTTGACCTGGTTCTTAATGGCATTGGTCGCGAAAGAACAGGAGCAGAATCACCTTGATTTTTGCACGATTTTAAGGAATCAAACTTACAATAGGTACTTTTACAAGTTCTAAATGGAAAACGAATGCAAGTATCAAAGTGCATCGGCCGCCTGGCGCACAAAATTATGAATTACGACCGTGGTCTGCTTTCATACTACATGACATAAAATTATATCCCGTCTCTAAACTATTTATATTATTATAATAATATAATAATTTTCCGCCCCAATTATTCCGTCGCTGACACATTTTATTGGGATATTATATACGATTGTTGTTTTTACAGGAATAATAAATAATACTTTTATAATGTGTTCTTCGTGACAATATTATAAACAAATTCTCCAGTTATGATAAGCGGTAAATAATATGATTTTGTCAGTTGCAAGTGGGAACATTAGTATTTACATAACATGTGTGTAAGTGCCTTTAATCTAGCATTTTACGTTTAGACATTTTTTTATTGAGATTGAATTTTTTGTGGAAAGTGTTTTAGAATTATTTAGTGTAAGTATTATTATGAGTATTCTTATAGGCGGCGATGGGCTTGCAACCTGTCACGAATGGAATACTAACTTCTGCAAGATGTGGGCATGTATCAAATATGTATTTGGACATGCCTCTGACTATCCCCTTAGACATCTTCAAAGGATCTGGAATATAAAAGATCTGAGAGAATGTCTACCGCGCCTTGGGGATACAGTCGTGACCCTGTTTACGTTTTTTTGGTGTAGTATGCTTGTGTAGTGTAGTATGACTTGTAACCTGTAACGTTATAGATAAAAATATCGGACGAGCTTTTGTATAGGTACGTACCTACGCCTGACATTTTTCTGAGCCTACCTCTCTACTTTTTTTATCTACAGTGCCTTAAGCAGGCTATGTTTAGTTTCATTAGAATTCAAGAATTTTGTACCCAACATTATCCATCAAAACAAAATGAAACATCTACCCCACGCAAAAGGGGAGCTGTGATAATCCCCAATATTCGGGCTCTCGATCATAACCCGCAGGAACCACAAAGGTGCTGTAATACCGCTAATCCCCTATTGTGGCGCCATCTCTTGACAGATTGCCGCCGACTGAATGGAGATTACGCCCTTGTGCGGCAGGGGGCGTTTTGTTCGCGAGGTTATTAGAAAAACCTTTGTGCGGCTGGATAATTTGTTTTTCGGGTTTTCAATGGTTTAGTTTGTAATCAAGTCCGTTGAGTGTTTTGGACAGATGTCAATGTTGAACTAGATTTTAGAAATGCATTTGGAAACGGAACAATCTAATAAATTTTATAGGTAGGCAATCAAAAATATTGTTTTTGTCATCATCATCAATCCCTTAAAAATATTTTTTTGTGTGTAAAAAACGCATCTAAACATACCTATGATATCCTCAGACACCTTCAAATTGTCTATGATAATAATAGTGTCATTACCTATGTAGGTACCTCACCTTTCCATATCTTAAATAACATCATTACGCCTCTGTTGTTTTTACCCCAAAAATACTTCAATTATTTTATACCCCAATGTTTAACCCGTAAATTATTTAGTTGTGTTTACGTCAGCGATGATGGATCGGGCCAATAATTGCGTCATACTTGACAGGCCGCGACTAATTCGTCGGAAGGGGGTGGAAGGGGGAAAGAGGGTTATTGATGGCTTCCAAAAACAGGGTATTGTTTCTATTTTAGCGAATTCAATACGATTTTATTTATTACAGATTTTGTTTAACTTCTTTTAATATACCTAAAATTTATGGCAAAAATCTCCCCAGTTATTAAATTTTTTCTTCGCGATCTTTTGTGTATTTTTGGTACAGGACATCTTAAAAAAAACACATAATTTCATGGTTATTTTAACGTCACTAGCTTTGATTAAAGCACATAACATTTAATTCAAACTACCAAGTAGGTACTTTTAAAATTTGATTTTAAAACTTCGTTCGAATCAAGTAAACATTTTTATTTATATCACTATCATTTTTATCTGCATCAAAAGTATAATATTAAAAATCACCTATAATTTAACATTGCTCGTCCATTTGAAACTTTATCTAAATAGCATCTTATCAATCCAAAATAGCCAGATACTAATATTAAACATTAAAATAAGCGTAAAAATAAATTATTTAAAAAATGTGCAGCTCAAAACATAGCACGAGATGTACGAGGTATGTTCGGAATGTCACAGATAGCATAATAGTTTATACGATGAAACGCCAGTTATGCGTGAAAAATGCAAAACAGATAGTGTTTGAAAATGCAAGTATTTCATTTGTATATTTTTAAGCGTAAATGGACGTGGGCAGTATCGAATTAAATGTATCACAGTATCGAATTGGATTTTATAGTTGTAGAATAATAATGCTCATGGGTGGCGCTTGATGTCTAACTACAATTTTATTAAAGACGTCATTTTTTATCGAAGTGAAAACTTAAGGCGCTTTGGAGATTTTTGAGATGAGAAAAAACCATCAAACTCGCGAGTCACGTGACTGTTACCAAAGTACCGACACCATCTCTTACTATACCTTTATTTCGTCACAGATTGTATCGTATGGTCGAAGTGTAAAGAGCTCAGGTTCTGAGTGAGACAACCGGGAGTTCAAATGCCAGTAGGAGAGTAACATCTTGCATTTTTTAAAGTTTTTTTTTAAGTTAAGAACCGTTACCGAAACCTCTTTCATATTTTCACTTCTGTCGACACTCCCAGAGTGCTACTGTTTTTTTTATTTAGACGTTGGCCTGTCTAGGTTGGAAAATGTCTCGATGCAGTTTATTTTTTAATGTTATAAAAAATTTATAGTACATTACGATATTAGTGCGTAAAGATGGTTATAACATGCGAGGCGGAATTTCAGCCCGAGCCGCAGGCGAGGGCGTAATTGAGCCGAGCATGTTATAACCAATACGCACGTATATCGTACGACGTTTTTTAACACATTTGCGAGGAAACAGAAAAAAAAACATTTAAATAAACTCAATCTGTGAATGCACACTGTTGCTTTCCCGCCATTTGAACAGACTGCCTACTGAGTGGCGCCGCGCGGCGATTAGTTCTCCTTTGAATAGCAACAGCGCGCTGCTCACTAGCTGGAGGCACGACTCCAGCTCGGCGGCGATCAGTTCCATATTTGAAATGGCAAATAATGCTGTTATGGAATTTGTATGGACTATAACATAACTATTTGCTTTGATAACACACGCGTTTGTTATGACCCGCTTTACATATCTAAAACCGGTGGAATTACATCAGCTTTACGAGCAAGGGTGTTAAAAAATTATTTTTTAACACCCTTGCTCGTAAAGCTGATGTCCGCGCGGCGCCACTCAGTAGGCAGTCTGTTCAAATGGCGGGAAAGCAACAGTGTGCATTCACAGATTGACTTTATTTTAATGTTTTTTTTTTTTGTTTCCTCGCAAATGTGTTAAAAAACGTCGTACGATATACGTGCGTATTGGTTATAACATGCTCGGCTCAATTACGCCCTCGCCTGCGGCTCGGGCTGAAATTCCGCCTCGCATGTTATAACCATCTTTACGCACTAATATCGTAATGTACTATAAACCGATTGAATATTTTGGAGTGAATAAATATCAGCGATAGAATTCAGTTCCTTGTTATAAAAATTCCGACGCACTTAACTGCATATAGAATCATTCAAATAACCAAATCTATTATTCCACCTCTACACAAATCAACGCGTCACATTACATGAGATTTATAACTACAAAAATATACCAAAAAAAAATCTGGCACATTTGTCTGACGTCAACAATACGACGAAAATATTGCTGTAGTTCAATTATTAATTGCCCATAGATGAGGATTAATATCGTGTTTTTATTATTTTGTGTTCTTGTTTTGTGACATTCACAAATTTTTCACATTTTTGACAATCAAATAATATGCGTTTAAATTTCGATATGTTTGAACAATGGGCTTAGTTTGTAACATTAATTCCAAGCAACACATTGAACCACTTTTCCAAAGGAAACTCTTACTTATACTAAAGACCACAAGGTTTGATTTCGTATATAATAGTTTTATAATTTATCATGCCTAACTAGTGCTGTCCTAATGTAAACATAGAAGTCACGTATTTGGCACTTGTCAGTATGTGGATGACAGTTAGCCTTGATGTGATAAGCTCAGAGATTAAGCCACCAAAACTTTTGTCATCTCTACTGAGAAAACGTATAAGTCATTGTCTAGAAGAAAATATATTTTCTTAGAATATTCACTGGTTCTCGATGACATTTGAAAAACGTTTGAACTATTTATGTTTTTAGTAGAAATGTCATGTTATATTGCAATATGAAACGGACAATTACCACCAAATTAAGTACGGATTTTTGTTCAGTAACAGGCGACAGCTCATAAAATTATGAAAATATTTTGACTCTGTCAAAATTTGTGACAAAAATGTAATTTTGGTTTGTTTAAAAAGCTGACCAATAAAGTAAGCGACGAACAAAAGCAGTAAATAATGAAATTAAAAGTCACATCAGCTCAACGTGACATACAAATTATACGCACGAAATAATTCCATATTTCATATTTATATTAGCACTGGCCATAAATAAGTCATAAAAGAAAGTAAAAGTACTCACAACGTAAGAACAATGCCAAGATAAATAAAATAAAAAACCGGAACACTAATTTGTCACTCATTTGAGACACTGTTGAAAATTTTCAACATCTTCGTTAAGCTTCGGTCTTCCATAATCAGTTGTCAACGCTTCCAGCTCTATTGTCATCACGACAACAATGTTTCAAATTTAAATTTCGAACGCAACATCTCAAATACAAATCACCGTTAGTAAATTTGGACTTTATGCGTGACTCAGTAGAACCCAAAATAGAATGAATGTCAGTGACAGTTTTATAAAAAAGCATGGACGGTCCATTATAAAGACGTTCAAAAATAGCGAACGGAGATTTTTTAGAAGCGAAGATAGAATCGTTTCTAGTTTTAAAACAATAGCTCGGATACTTCGGGATTTGTAACAAAAGTGACAGGTGCTGATTTGTAAGTGATTTTTCGAATACCAGAATAGACTGTACGTCAAAACAACGGGGTTAAATACAAGAAATGACTTTTTGTTTTTTATGCCTGTCACTTGTTCTCGGCCGAATATCAGCATGTCTATTTTGCGGATTTTTACAATCTATAAAGTGGGTTTAATAGTCCGTACTTTGTAGTTTTTATTGTGTTCTTAAGCTCGTATAATTAATTTGGTATGTGGAAAATTTTTAAATGTCAGTTATTGTTGTAATGCATTAGCATGTGAATTTGCGCCAATTTGTGTAGTCATTTTTATTGTTTTATTTTGTTCTACGGAAATTTTTAAGTTGTATAATTTTTGATAAAGACTCGAAAATATAATTTTGTCTCAAAAAAAATATGTTAGTGTTTAATAAATAGATTATCATAGATTAAAACATGTTTCATTCTAAAATAATAACACTTGTCTTAATAATCAGCTTTATTTGAAAGCGTTAACGTGATTTTACACCACAAACTGTATAGTTAAAACTTTACGACTATTTTCTTTGTCACTTTAATAATAACATACAATAAACTTTTATATTGTATTGAGTTCTAAATCAAATTCTTTTGTGGTTTTATCTATGTTCGCTTTTAAATATTGCGAAACTGGCTCATTATTCTAACAAAATTCCCATTTATTTTCAGCTTTATATCTATAAATATTAAAGTTTGTCTGAATATTTTTGTTCGTAGTCCTACTACGCTAATAATATAAGGAATAATAGAACTTTAGGACTATGCTTACAAAACAAAGTGAACTTTTTTTGCGTGAAAATTAGGTATAATACAGGGTAGTTATGCAAATTTTAAATCAAACTATTCTTTACAGCTATGATTTTTGGATACTAAAATTTTATACGGATATCACAAGAAACCACATGCAAGCACTAGTATCCTACTAAACAGTAAATTTACATTGCACTGTGGTCACGTTTCGCTTGCTCTTCTAGCAATAATAGTAAATTTAGTTTTTTTATCGAATGCTGCTGAGATGACATGTATGTCGTAAATAATTGTCAAAAATGTCGCGACTATAAACATGGGGTTATTGTTTTAATAAACAATGGCTCAGCGACAATAAAGAGCCTGAATAGCCACGTGAGTGTTACTGACGTGAGAAAACATAGATTAGTGACTACAGATGGTATGGGAACTGTAAATGTTGGAGCCGAAGATGAGATGCAAAGACACAATGATACAGCGTACTTTCACTTTATTACTCTACATTTTAGTTACATTTTTCCTAAAATTTACAATACCTAACAAAAACTATGGAACTAGGGTTGCAAAATTTTACAAATTGTTAGCACAATTTGCAAAATTTGTAAAATTTTAAGCACAATTTGTAAAATTTGTTGTGAATTCTGGGACGGATGAAAAAGAAAACATTTTATAAAGTGAGAATGTTAGTATCATGGTATTAGTATAGAATAGAATATATATTTATTCTTCTTCTTCTTGTCGTTGAGCTGCTTCATTCATCAGATGCACTTGGAGTAATGATAGGCCACTTTGATAGCTCTATCTGAGGCAGCATTGAGGTCCTCTCTTGTGCAGGTCTCAGGGCACAAGGGGCACACCAGTAGGTGCTGCATTGACTGAACTGGAGCACCACGGTCACTGTGTTAAGCTATATATTTATTAAAAAATACCTAATAACAACAATATACAAAATTAAATAAACAAAAAATAATATACATAGTTATAATAACTTAGTAACTTATCGCTGAAAGTGAAGTATAAGACTGAATATTCACAGATTGTTTTGTGTATCAGAAACTTCAAATCTGTGATCAATTGTTTAACTATTCTACTATTCACTAACCGTCTCACCAATAAAAACTAGTTATTCCGAAGTTCTATCAAATTTACACATCGCATAGCTGTACCTTGCGTAAATTCAAAATAAGTCAGAAAAAATGTCTTACCAACAATACAAGGTGTAGCTATCCTTCTGATACGTAAAGATGCACAAATCGGCAACGTCGCATCCAAGTAGAAACCTCAAAATAAGTATCATTTTGTCTATGAAAGCTGACTGAATTGGTCATTTTGTTTGTCATTCTTGTTTTTTTTTCTCATAATGGCTTCGCACTTTTTGTGCATTCACCAATATTTCACATGTAATTTTTTTATTACAAAATCATTTTTGGTTTCCGCGCTCGTTTTTATTATCAAATTACGATTTTTATTTTATAAAACCTTCTCGCCATGCTACCTCTTCTATTGGAACGTAAGATTTGTTCCAGATAAAGTTATTTTTTTCTCCTGTAAATTTATCTGGAAGTACTTAAACAAAAACTCCTTGTTCCTTGTCCTTGTGTGTACGAGTAAAATATATACGAACTCTTTGGTGGTACCTATGAAAATATTTTTACAGTACCTACTAATATGTATTCTGTGGTTACACTAGATTTAAACAAGGGTGCTAGCTGGTGGAACTTCGGAATAGCGTTTGTATGAAAGAAATGTCAAAGTTATGCAAGGTGGAACTTTCTAATTGGTTTATTGGTAGCCATTTTGCTTATTCTTAAGTTGAACTAAAGAAAAACTTTACATAGTGTTTATTGGTGACACTGTAAGTGTTATAGCAAACCATCTAAAAATTTTAATCATTGTACAAAGATTCCACGAAAATAACCGTTCGAAAATATTAAAGACGGTCCAAAAATGTACGTCAAACATGTACCAATGTAAAGTCAAACACTCAATGATCTAGGACAGAATTGTTGCCTAATTTCAACTGTTAGCATTCATGAGGTCATGTATGTTAAAATAATTGGTGGGTGTTTATTTACCAGATAAATATGTTCCAATAAGCAAACACTGTATCTTCTTGGTCTGTTTCAACTCATTTGCGTTTAGATAAATATAGTACTTAGCTACAAAATTATGAAAAGAAGTTCGCGAGAATAGCCAAAATTTACTTATAGGGTAGTCGGACCAATAGATGACTGATTAAGCGGAATTCAAGTTATTTTATTTTTTATCTCAACTCCTATTCAAGGAATATTTTATGTTTTTGGTTGTATACGTAGGTAGATATTTGGTGCATCAACTAGATAAACTGTTTTTACTCTGAACTATTTGTAAATAAGTTAAAATTGCAAAAATATCAAAAAAATGACTTTGGCCCTAATTGTGACCGGTTTGGAACTAATTCTGACCGAAATCGGCCCTATTTATGACCGACCAAATAAAAGGCGAAATTCTTCATAACAAGAGACTTTATTTGAAAGAAGTGGGGTTCCGTATACATAATTTTGTCTGCATATAATACTAAGGTACTTATCATAATTTTAATTGCAAAATGGGTGGTTTTGGGGGGCAGAGGGGGGGGCAAAATATTTACTGTGTTCAAAATCACTTGTCCCCCTCCATACATCCCCTATGAAAAAAATCATCAATTCCGGAAGAGCAATTCTCAAAAATTCGAAATTTTCCCTAGATCACCCAAAGCTGTTCTACACAGCTCCGCAAAAAAACATACCTCCCCCTCCGCCGTTTAGGAAAATGTAATTTATTTTATTTATGTATTAAAGAAAAACTATGATAGCAAGTAATGTAATGATGACAACAGTTTGTAAGGCCAACGAAATTGGTTTACTTTTGATTACGAAGAACCCTAGTAAAATTCCACAAGTTTTATTGCAACAGTCAAAATTAGTCGGTCACAATTAGGTTTTGAGGTCCAAATTATGAACGAACAAATTTCTTCGGTCACAAATAGAGCGTTTGGAACAATAAATGACCAGCTAAAAAATAACAGCCCAAAACAACGATTTTTCTGTAATTAACCTCCGGTCATGTTTTGGTAGAATTATGTATCCAAAACCATTAAGATAAACGTAAAAAATCAATAAAAAATCAAAGATACAATCTACAATATCAAAACAAAATTTGCAGGTCGGAGCTAATTCTGACCGCTCGGTCACAAATAGGATTTATGTATCTTTTTTAGACCAGTAATTGAACAGCAAATTTCTCGAAAACCTTATTAAAAATTACTTATTTTCTTTGATTTTCTACTTGAGATAATAGTCATAAATGCAGGGGATCTCATAAATGGGGCCTAATTATATCAAGAAATCGGCAATCCACTCATAAGCTTAAGAAACTGGTTTACTCACCTTAGCTCGTTGTCCATACAAAATGGCGATGGCCGAAACACGTCGGCACTAAATGAGGTCCTAGAGCATGACTGAGGGTCCAATGACGATGTATTAATTTTTAAAAGAGGGAACAGTATTGCCCCTTCTAAAGAAAAAATACGCCACTACAGGGAGTACCACTCAATTCTTATAATTCGAGAAAATGTGCGTTTCGGTCATCTACTGGGGGGTGGTCATCTTTTGGTCCGACTACCCTAGTTAGTGCAACTTCTGCTGCTCTGTTCATAGGGCGATGTGTTGTTGTTTCAATGTTGTTTTTCTTGGGCATACATTTCTTACTGCTGTAACAAGAAATTGTGTCATTAGCTTAAGTCTAACAAAGTGGTTCTTTAGTGACTTGAAAGTAATAGTTCAATTCTGTTTCATTTCATTTCATTTATTTCATCATCATCATCATCCACAGCCTGACTTCAGACTTTATTTTTATTTCATACTCATAAAGTAAGTTTGCACGAGTCAGTGGCCAACTCTAGCGACTGAGTTTTTAGGCCGCCTTAAGGCCTCCGCCATGGCTGAACGACTTAAATAGCCAAGACTGACAATTTAACGTGCCCTCTGAAGCACGGAGGCGCTCAGATGAAAATGCCACTGGCGGTCACCCATACACTTACAGACTGTTTCGAACGTTGCTTAACTTCGACGATCTATCAAGAACGACAAAGCAAGCACGACCACGAGCGCTTCAATCATACTTATACTTCATACTCATAAATAATAAATAATGGACCTCGCCAAGCCTGACACGGTAGTCAGAGTAAAAAGAAACTCTTCTGTGAAACTGACTTGTAACTGACGTGTAAATAACGTTGTCTCTCTATGTCTATTAATGCTATTGATGATTTTTTTCGTTTTTTTTAAACTGTTCTATTTTTATACCTATGTAAATAAGTTCGTATGAGAGATAGATACCTATGATCAAGACAACCCAAAGTACATAAACTATCCACATTTTGCCGACTGTCCTACACATTACAAAACAGGTGTACCTGCTTCACTTCCTCAAAAAAGAAGGATAGAATAATATATAGGTTCATGCAATTAGCAATGGTATTACAATTGCGCCCACAAATAGCCCACAAGTGGGCGATCTGTCATAGAGCACGACTGATGAAGCTGGGAAACTGTTATTAATGTACTGCAAATGTGTTAATTAGGAGAGCTGACGTGAACTGTTTTAGCCAGCTGTGCTCACTGGAAACCTTGCCTTATATTAGGACATAATAATTATCATATTGATATCATACGTTGTGCTGACCGGTCAGTAAGTGGATGAGTGAGCGCTAACTGGCATAATATTGTCAAGCAGTAACTGATTTATGCCATATTCGTCCCGCGGAAGTTCGGAGCACATCAAAAAATATGCTTTCGTCCTACATTGTACGCCGTATTCGGCCCATAACATATTTTATTTCAAAAAATCTTCATTCGTCCCACTTTTTAGCTCCACATTCGGCCCAAGATTTTTTTGCAAGCAAACTATAATTATTTTTGTACAGTTGAAGCAATAAATCTTTACTTGACTTTGTTATTTGAAAATAAATGAATTTTTCGTTTTTCTCATTTTCACAGATATGATTCAAAATATATTATGCCAGTTGATAACAACATGATGTATGCATGAAAAAAAAGATAACAACTAGTTTACTTTTATCAACGTTATTTTAAAAAGTTAGAAAAAAAACTATCACTTTTTAATAATAGTTAGTTCAACCTAATAAAAAAATAGGTGCTAAATTTTCAAAGCCGTGAGTAGATGACAGCCTAAATTTAAGACCACACATGTGTCATTTTTGAAGTACTATCTCAACGATTGTAATAACGGCAACACTAGCAATAAATTTGCTCTGAAAAAACTATAAAGGCTATTATTTCTATAAATATTTTATAATAAAATCGTACCTAAGACCACAATGTATGACAATCTGTGGAGTATTAACGGCTTCCCACAGTCTCATAGTCGTAGTAACTGTTACATCACTGTCATATTGTCGGAGCTATGTCACTCTATAATATAAATTCTATTTCACACAAAAATATATACACGATAATCCACAAAAGCATCCTAGGCCAATTTTTTTACCAAAAAGTTACGGGCGTGAATAATTTTTAAAATATTTTTATATCTTTTAAAATGATCACAGTGATTTTTGTATACAATAGCTCTCACTTATTCTGTGTTAATATACGACTTGCACACTTGTCTGTGGATATAAAGATATTAGATAATGTGAATTTAAATAGTTCGCGATTTAAATACTGCATCATTTTATATCACACTGATATACTATTATGAGTTTTAGTCCTCTTTTTGTTGGCACAAGACAAAGTTATTTTAATATAATTTCATATTCCTACAATACTTATATTTTATGTGAAATATGACGTCAATAATAGAATGATATAATGTGTTTTTGAATCAAAGGAATTCGTATTCTTTTCAAAACTGGCACAACATTTCACATCACATCTTATCATATTTTTTAACAAAAGTTTTTAAAAACAGAATGCTGCTGCGTGTTTTTAATTAGTGAAATTATTAAAAACACAATGTCTTAAAATAAGCTTTTTGTCCCTATTTTACCATAAACCGTCACTAATAGCGAGCGGTTGCGCGTGCGCATCACCATCAATCTATGGTGTAGGAATAGGGTTGTCACTTCATAGAGTAAGTATTTTTCCTTCTTTCTTAGTAAACATTGTAAAATACAATATGATATTTTTTTGATACTTACCATGGTTAAAGATTTGTATACCGTGTTGATATGGTGGAGAATGTGGCACTTACTTACTAACTTTAAAATCTTTATGTAACCATTCTCCTGATAAATAAATTCATTTCATTTCATTTTTTATAAATTTTTAAAACAATGACAAACGTAACAGATATATCTAATGCAGATCAGCCTAAACAATTGACCTATTTCTTTTTGACAATTTCAATTTATTCATAAAAACATAATACAAAAATATTAAAATTTGGTGTTCAATAGTTTTTACTTACAGCATCAAACGACAAGATAGTCATATTCATTTGAATTGGTTCAAATTGGTAACTTTTTGATTGAATTGCATTTTTTTCTTTTTAGTTGTTATCAGAAGAGCTGGCTATGACATGGTAGAGTTCATCGAACCATGGCTTTTGAGGTGTAAAGAAAAGACCTCTATAAAAAGTGACAACCCTATCAAATCAACAATCTTGTTTATAGGAATGTAAGCCGTGTTTATTTCCATGGCTGCTGAGCTGCAGGGCGTTTTTAAATCCTTAGGATATGGCGTTCTTGCATTCTCAAAATAATTCAATGAGTGATAATAATGAAGATTTATTTGTTTTTGTTTTTTAGAATAGATTTGGTTGGTATGGAAATTGCAGAAAACAATACAAATGTTCAGAGGCTAATATTTGGATCCTAAGAACTTATTGTTCTGATTGTGTTAAACGACCTCTGTGGCGCAGTGGGTGAAAGCTCGCTTGGGACGCAGAATGTTGCGGGTTCGATCCGGGATAAATGTTTCTATGAGTCTGGGTGTTTTCTATGTATAATATGTATGTATTTACAAACAAAAAGTATAAAAGCAGTCAGTTATCTGGTTCCCATAGTACAAGCTTTGCTTAGTTTGGGGATAGATGATTTACGATTTAACTGATGATTTTAGATGAAAGGAAGGCTAAAGTTCTAAGCTAATATCACGACATCAACTGATATCACTCCAATATGTAAACACAAAACAATAATGTCGAGCCCTAATTTAAGTTTTATTCGATTAAGAATCTATAATGCTTGTAGCTTGGTTTAAATTAAAACTAAATCATGCATCTCATGTTAAAACTAACCGCATAGATCCAAAGTGGTTCCAATTCAATCCAAAGGAAGAAGGAAGTTCTCAATTCGCCTGTAGGTATGCTGTTAAAAACCTTCCCTCCTAGCCATTGTAAATCCAATCGACAGATAAGTCTAAGACTCCCTATGCATTATGTCAAACTGACGATTTACTAATGCCAGGAACTCACGTGCCGCGAAACTTGACATAAAATATGCAGTTTTGGTAAAAGACGCCGGTGGAGCATTATCGGTCGATTTGATTTCTTTTCTTATTTCGATTTTTATAGTTGGCTTATTGATTCCCTGAGTCACGCCGCGTGTAGAGTCGAACATTGAAGTCGTTTTTTCTTTTAGTTTTAAAACGTAATTATTATTCTAGCAGATACAAGAACCTTGGACTCTTCCGTCATTTCATCCATCAATACAGAATAATGGATCACGGACGCGAAGATGTATTGTGTGTCCAATTAGTAGTTCACCCGGTGAATGTTATTTTTAAAAATACATAAAAACACTCTGTTTCCATTTGTCACCGCGTGCTCAGTATTTATCAAGATGTCGTTCTACTACTATTAGGATGTTTGGGGTGATGTGGTGAAATGCATCTGAACCTGGAAATGCAGTGAAGAAGGCCCGATCGTGACGCAGACGGTTCTACTTGCAGATTCCGTGTCTGGAATCGAATTCCAGACACGGAATCTGCAAGTATACAACTGCAAGCATTATTTCATTTTATAAAAAAAATGTGATCTGGATCCTGGAATAAAAGTTAAATACCATTTTGGAAAGAATTTTGGCCATGAGAAGGCTAGGAAACGTCGGACGCCCGGCGGCGAGATGGGCAGGCCGTGGGCCGTAGATGGATGGGATTGGCTCGAGATCATGTTGGATGGCATAAACAAAGGGAGGCCTATGCCCAGCAGTGGGCTAGATCGGGCTGTGGATGATGATGATGACATTTAGAAATACTATACTCCTGTGTGGCATCTATTCATAACTATTTAATGATAGTTTTATTTTTCTATAATGTATAATGTTCAACATGATCTGTCAGTCACCAGAGATGGCCACAATAAAAATAAAATACCCAATTTTCTATTGTACAAGATAACGAAGGGCCAACAAAAGCGATTTCACACTGCCTCCCAAAATACCAAGTCTAAAATACCCATAAAATCTAATGATAGACCATGAAAGCTTCCATTATTAATTGTCCGAAAACTAGTTATTTATGGTAAGATGTTAGTTTTGTCTACCATAGACAAAAATAGACAATCGGCCCACCCATAGCGAAGATACAATGTCACTGGTCATAAAGTTAAGTGGATTTTTTCGTATATTTATGACATCTAAAATGCTACTGTTATCTTAATTCTAAGATTATCTACGAATGTTCTCTTTAATTATTATTAGTTGTCATATAAAACATGATTTGATTTAGATAATAGCAGATAAAACTTAAGATTCATTTTTACTAAAAACATCCACTTAAGAAAGCAATTAAAACATATTTCCTCGTAATTCAGATTTTGATAAAATTGGTTTACCTACAATAGATTAATTTTAAACAATATCAGATCTATAAATTAAACGATACAAATCAGAATTTATAATTTAACTAATTGAATAGTATTAGGTACTACAAATTGTGAACTAAGTCAAAGTAGTAGTATTTTACATAACTAGGTGCATATCATGAGCCATAAAGCACGAAGTGACATAATAAGAAAAAGATCTTGTCTTGCAATTGTATGTCTAAAGGTCGTAAGAAGTAGGTAGTATGAATACAAACGTGAGATACCTTCGAACCATATTTTAGGGAGGGCTTCAAACTTTTGTAAGCTTACGATCGATGACGTTTATAGAAAATACTGGCATTTTGCACAAACATTACATACATACATAATATCAAAATCTTTCCCAAAGGGGTAGGCACAGACCACAGCTCTCCACTTGCTGCGATCCTAACATAAAACGTTCGCCTCATTCACTCTCATTACATTCTTCATACATGCTCGCCGGTTTAGGGTACTTTTGGCCCTTCTCCAAAATGACGCATTGTTGGACAGAATAACTAAGGAATGCATAATTTCGGAGCCACGCCTACATCATTCAGGCTGCTAGTTGAATGCCGTTTAATAAAATGGCTGGGCGTTTGATTGAACAGCTGATTAAACCAGTTGGATCACAACCATTGGATGAAAGAAAATGCGGACTTCCAATAGATCACCAGTACTAAACTAATTAGACAGAAATGACTGTACAATAGTTACACAAGCATGACGGGCCGAAAACTTAGAATTCGTTTAAAGGTAACTTTGAGAACTTTCGACTCTTAACCCTTTTCTTGCGCAAATATCTGAACAATTGATTGATGAGTTGGTACGCGCTGTGTCATCGTTTGGATTTGAAATGTTAAAACAAAATGTTTGTTTAAGTTTCAAGCTCAAGACTTGTCAGCCGGCAACCCGAAAAGTGAGCGAAAATTGTCACTCCTGCCCGAGAACACAAGACGATGACAAGGCCGGTCGAGAGACGATCTCGACGAGTTTGAGGAGTGGTATGAGATTTCCAAAGATAGGGATTAGCGGAAAATATAGGGAGGCCTTTGGCAAAAAAAGTCTTGTTAACTGATATAAGTAGGCACGTCTGCCGCATGCTGACAAACTGCTGACCAAAATGAATACTGACTGGAGTGCTGAGTCAGTGTGATGGTTCAGAAGACCATGCAACGATCGCGCGATGAGTTACAGTGCCACAAGCTTATCTGGACCAGTGGCCAAAAGAGGAAGTAACGAATTTTACTCTATTTTTTTTTTCTGCTAACACCAAATACGATATAAGCGCCTCTCTCACCGTTTCAAATAACTTTGTGGCACTGTACCTTTATAGCAACTATCAGTGGTAGGCAATAACGTTTGATGGAAAAATTGGCGAGTGGTTTAGCCCAGCTGTAGGAAAGAGTGGGCTAGAAACACCTAGGCACAAGTTTTGAGCGTCTCGGAAGGTATGCAAGACTCAAATTTTAAGATCAGAAACAACTACAAATTTTCAACAGCTAGAGTCTTAGACCCCTTGCAGGCTACAGACTTTCTATAGTAGAGACGAAATATACTTCGGCTCGTAACAAGTATGGAGAAGTATAGCCCGTCTCAACTATCGGCCTATAGAAAGTCTGCGAGGGGTCTTAGGTATGCAAGAGTCAGACTCAAATTTTAAGATCAAAACGACGCAAAAAATTCCCTGGCAATCTTTGTTGTATTTAGCTCAGACGTGTTACTCAAATACAAACGCATTTACAATATTTATATAATTCATCGTTTATTATGATAACTTTGTATATAAATAATGCAAAAATTTTATATTATCCCTAAAAGCGGGCGCACCTCGTAAATAAGACCTCAAACAAGTGCCAAATGATTTTGCGCGGTTTTATTATAATAATAAAGTACGGTAGACATTTTTAAACCACTAATTTGCCACGCTCACAACACATCTACTCCGAAAGGGATTAGATGAATTATTTTCATCTTTTCCTGAGATTTCCAAGTTTTTTTTATTCAAAACTACCGTCCTGTATTTGTTTGGGAATGAATGGGAAATGTTATGTATCTACTTACCTCTCTTTTTTTTCAAAATGGACAAAATATATAAGAGAGACTGTGTTTATACATATCAAGATGTATTTCTAAACAATTTAGCAAGTTTTATGAAAAATCAACATATTGTTCGAATATTGTATTGTGCAAAATCCTTTGCAACACCAGGTTTGTAGTTAAATAGAAGAAGAATTTGATATTTTTTTTACAGTGCTCGTACTACCTAGGTAAAAAAAATATGGATGGATTGTGTGAAAGAAGATATGGGTAAGAAGGGAGTGAATATGAAGATGACGAGTGATAGGGGAGAGTGGAAGAAGAGAACATGTTGTGCCGACCCCGCATAAGCGGGATAAGGGCAGGCAAATGATGTACTACCTACCTAGATGCTACGATAACTAGGTATATATTTCCATTGTCTACATTCCTTTTAAAAGCTTGCATTCACAAATATCTCTAAACAATGTCTTAAGCTTGTGTAAGTTACAATTATTGTTTTTACCCTTTAACAATCGTTCTAAGCCGTCCACAATTAAGGACATTCCTGATGTTCCAGGAAAATTTATGTCCTTAGTTGAGTCCGGCATCTCTTTGCTTTAATTAGACGGACGAAGTACTGAATTTATACTTCGTCTCCGTTGATTGTGTAGATAAATACTTAGAGTATATTATTATGTAGGCCGACAAAAAGATGGATTGTGTGAAAGATGACATGAGTATGAAAAGAGAGAGTGATTGTTGTTGTGAGAAAGCAAGAGACAAGAATTGTATGTCAGAATGATATCGTAGATTTGGCATTAGAAGTAGTCTTATTGAATAAATTGTTACTGACTTTGACTTTAACTCAGATGCTTCGATCAACAATATTATAGATATAGCGTGACGTACAAAATCAAAGCTAAATTCTGTCCGCGTGACAAAAAAGTTTAAAGTTTAACCGAATTACACCCTTTGCACCTAGTAATAAAGTCACAAATCCTCAAAACATTATCATAAACTAATACTTAATAAACTTAACTATACTTGTATTACTCAATAAATAACTTAATTGTTATTAACTTTACAACGATCATTCATCATGAAAAACATCAGAATGCTAAACAAAATAACGGCCCGAGCTGTTATTCACCGAGGACAGTTTTGCTGCGTAAATCTATAATATTATTGATCGAAGCTCAGAGCAATCGGTCAAGATATTAGCAAGGTCTGTTCGGGGTGAACAACTGATTTACTAGTATAACTTTTAACAGTATTAACACTAATTAGATCTTGAGATCAAGTTCACAATCGTGACCGATAGACAATAGCGGTTTAAATCTTCTAGGTTTGTAGTGTTACATGACCTTAAGTATCGTAATAAAACCGAAGTAAATGTCCACAATATTTATATCAACTCCAAAGAACATCGTGACTTGAGAAGCATACACAGTGCGGTGCGGCAAATCTTTGAAACGACGAAATGTCTACAATAATGTCTACGACGAATAAGGGATGGATGATTTCAATCAACAAAAAAGCTGCGCTCCCGCGGTAGAACTGCGGTCCCTCGGGATTTTTTAATTTTACGGGATAAAAAATAGCCTATGTCCTTGCTTAGGATACAACCTTTATCCATGCCAATTTTTAGCCTGTTTCCAATGTGTTCATTAAGAAACAGACAGATAGACAGAGTTGCGTTCACATTTATAATATTACTTACCTAAGTATGGACACCTTTAATAATGCATGGGTCCGAATGGAAAAAGTTCGCGACTAGTGAAGAGATCGAGGGGAGGCCTTTGCAAAGGCTCGTAGTACTAATAATAATAATATGGAATAGTAGCCGGTACCTATGTATGTCCATTGTCCATCGCATAAATCAAAATGGAACGTAATAAAAAAACATTGGCACTCTTAGGAGTGCCGACAGAAGCAAAAACTTGATCGAGGTTTCAGGTTCAAAACTTCAAAAAAACTTTTTTTTTTTAAGTGCAAAAAGTTACTGTCCTTGGATTTGAACTCCCGGTAGTCTCACTCAGAACAAGAGCTCTTTACACTTGGGCCATTCTGACGATTAATGTAATAAAATTAAGGTATAGTGAGAGATGGTGTCGGTATTTCAGTAACAGTCACGTGACTCGTGACTCGAGTTTGATGGTTTTTTCCCATCTCAAAAATGCCCAACGCGCCAAAAGAAGTTCTCACATCAATAATCTTCATAAAAGAAGTATTGATCGCTAAATCCCGTGTGAACTGCATCGTTCCGTATGTCCTCTACAAAGGTCAATTTATTGTTTGCATACTTCGCATCGATAGCAATTAGATATTGTTTATTGCGGTTTGTTATTAGTTGTCAGCGACTGAATCTAAAATATATTTATAATCGCCTTTGACCTGACTTCGGGTCCATTTATCCGGATTTATTTATGGTACAATCAGGTTTTGCATTTGAATCGGGAATCGTGATAAATGTATTGTGATGTATATCTATGATTGTGAGTCGATCTTGGTCATCATGTTAGTTTAACCTCTATTATTATTTTAAGTTCTATAATTATTACAAAGTAAATTCGAAAACTACAAAAAATATAACTACACATTAAGCAATGCGAGTAGTATATTGGCCAATTAAAAACACTATTAACACACTATAACACACTTACATAGTCTTACTGGCGGAGTCGCTTGAGGAGCTACAACGGATGCTGGACGGCCTAGCATCAGCCTCGCGGGCTATAGGTCTCGGCATGAATTTGGATAAGACCAAAGTCATGGTCAATGACCAGCTTGATCCGAAACCTGTCGCTGTAAATGGTCACCTTCTTGAAGTTGTTTCGCAATACACATACCTCGGGCAGACTTTGCAGTTAGGTAAAGACAACTTTGAGAAGGAGGCCAAGAGCAGGATTCAGCTGGCAGAGCTATGCTCGGAGTTTCTCTGAAGGATAGAATCCCCAATGAGACTATCCGACATAGACCAAAGTTGTCGACATAGCTCAGAGAATTAGCAAGCTGAAGTGGCAGTGGGCTGGCCATATCTGCCGAAGAACCGATAACCGCTGGGGTAAACGAGTTCTTGAGTGGAGACCGCGACTCGGCAAACGTAGTGTAGGACGCCCTCCGGTCAGATGGAGTGACGATCTGCGAAAGGCTGCTGGCAGAAGGATGCGTTAAGCTGAGGATAGGGCGCAATGGCGCTTATTAGGGAAGGCCTATGTCCAGCAGTGGACTGCTATAGGCTGATGATGATGATGATGATGATGAAAAACACTATCACCATTCGATTACACAAAATTATACGTTGTAGGTTGACAACAAAAAAATTTTAAAATTAATTATCTAGAGAAAAAAGCAAATTACTTTTATCTGCTTTACACAAATACTCACAATTTATTTAAAAAAAGTGATGTGATACTAAAGATCCTGCAATATTAATTTAAAGATTTCACCAGCAATAAAACATTTCTATGACAAATGCAAGCTGTTCACTATTGTAACATCATAGATTTTAAGATATTAATAAAATAAGAAATATTCTTCGAAAGTCACGTAGGAAAACAATAATTCACAGAAATGCATTGCAAGTAAATCCGGTTATGACATAGTGTGACAAATTGCTTACGTGGCTTGTGATATTTATAAAATTAAATTGTTTTATTTAAAGTTTGTTGTTAGAAATCCCTGTTCAGGAGGCTTAGTAAATATACTCTCATCTTTCAATCCGAAGATGTGAGAATACATCGTGCGTCAATAGATTTTGCGTTTCGTAGAAACAATGACATGCGTTAACACGAGCTCTTGGCAAAGGAAAATCCTGAGAAAACTGACAGCTTAGTCAGTTAGAAAGAAAGAAAGAAAGAAAAATATTTATTTTGCAACAGTACAAACAGAAAAAAAACGAAGATAATAGAAACAAAAAATATATAAAATGTTGCAAAACGGGCCTTAACTCAGCATATGCTGGGTTGTGAACAACCAGCGCTGGTCTTCCGTTAAGGCCGTTTTGGGACCGAAAAATACTTAATTAGGTAGCGGACTAACAAATAACACAGCAAAATTAACAACACAATAACGTCATATAATATAAGCGAAGCAATAAATGGTAAACCTTAGTTAATTACATATTTGTTATAAAAGTGAAAAATGGAAAATAACTCTATATATATTATAATATTACATACATAGTTCCAGGCATTGACGTTTTATCTTTTCTGTGGATGAGCCCGAATACGCTGAGAAAATGATTTTGATGCTAGCTATTGGCCACGTCCTACACTACAGCGTCTCGTAGGTACGTAGAGGATAGGATGCCGTCTGACGCTGTGTTAATCCTCTCTTATAACCAGAAAGTATTGTTATGATTGCAGTAGAAACTCAAGACTACTCGTAAAAGATACCTTAGACTCGCAGACTACAGACCGATAGTTGAGACGGCCTATACTTCTCCATACTCATTACGAGCCGAAGTATATTCCGTCTCAAATATCGGCCCATAGAAAGTCTGTAGTCTGCGAGGGGTCTTAAAGCCGGGTCCACAGCACCGTGTTTTATTGTTTTATAATATATTAGCATTGTTTTTCACCAACGGCACGCGCCTATTTGGTTAATAACCTTTTAAAAACACGAAAACACGGCACTGTGGACACGGCTTAAGACTTCTTTCGTATACTATCGAACTAGTTATATACGTAGTACCTATTTCACACAAAGTTTGCGTAGAATATTAAATCAAACACTCCTATATTCTTGGATGTATATCACCCTCCACCTTATTACAAAGGCTGTCTTCACAGTAACATACAAGCCTACATACAGAAATCGATTGACATATTAATGACATGGGGCCATGAACAAAGCGATTTATAAATAAAAGCAGGGAGTGGAAAACCTTTAATCAGCAATGGGCATGATAGGTTTAAAAAAAAATTCAAGAAGATGACAATGGGAAGAAGGATAGAGAATCTGAGATGACATTTGCCAAGCAATGAAACGATGGGTTGATAAATAAAAAAAATGGTTGGTTGATAAGTGCACAAGTTGAGAACGGCTACACCTTTTTGACTTTGCTAAAGACCTTTTCTAGTAAAAACATAAAATCCCTGTTGTTTCAAGAAGAGAGTTAATAGGCACCTTCTGGGTAGGCTCGCTCCATCGTAGACCTCATTCTTGCCTATGTAAGTTTCGAGGTCAAAAGCCGACCCATTCATCAAAAAAAAAAATAGATAAGTATTATTTTGTATGATCTTAAGAAATTAAGTTGGTACCTAAATAATGATTTTTTGCAGATAAAATGAGATGTTCGTTGTAATAGTTTGTTACACCAAGTCACGTTAGCATAAATTGTTACAAATTGTCCCTAAGTTCGTAAGAGTTCTCTGGGGTTTTGTACTTTTTTATTTATTTTATTTTTATTTTTATTTATTGAGGATAACAAACAATTACATTCGCATATTAACAATATTGTATAGCTAGTACTTAGGTTCTATGAATGTAACCAGCCCCGTTATCCACAGATTAAGTAGATAACAAATTGAAATTGAAAGGGCAAACCTTAAAGCAAAGGATCTAAGTAAATATGTTATAAGTATATCTAGGAAGAACAGTAGCGTATGTAGGTTTTATTCAGAAAGTACTTAAACGCGATTTTCGTGGCCTCATCACCCACCCCCATCTCCTGCCCTAAGGGTGGCGACCTAATGTGAGATCGCATTAATCATTCACTTTTATACAACTCCGACTTTGGTTTTGTACCCCCAATTAAGGGGGTGCGTAGTGCGATGGGGGTAGATTTTAAGATCCCGATAGTGGAGGTAGATTTTCTTAAGGGTTAGTTATTGAATAACAATGGTACACCTGACTTCACCTGTACCTATACGGGCTATTGGTATTATTGAGTATTGTAAATAAATTGTGTTTTTGTTGTGCAAGAAAAAACAAAAAACAAGATCATGACTGTAGTTTTCCCCAATGATAAACATTCTTGTAGATGCATTTAAAATCATTTGATGATAACTCTCTAATATTTCGATCGGACAGATTTTTAATGCCGATCCTTTATATAAAGAGGATATATATAAAATAAATAAATAAATAAATAATAAATAATGCTGGACATTTCACACAGCATCATCTAGCCCCAAACTAAGCAAAGCTTGTACTATGGGAACCAGATAACTGATATACTACTTATATACTTTTTGTTTGTAAATACATACATATTATACATAGAAACACCCAGACCCGAGATAAATATTTGCAGATCATACAAACATTTATCCCGCGGTGGTGTTCGAACCCGCAACCTTCTGCGTCCCAAGCGGGCTTTCACCCACTGCGCCACAGAGGTCGTCAGAAAGAAAAAAAAATATATGATCGAAGAAAAAATACATTCGTGAAACTAGTTTCTGTTTTCATGAACAATATTTCAAATTAACAAATAATCAAATAAAACAATTTGTTACGTGTGGTAAATTCTGTCTGTATTTCGATTTGTTCTTAATAAATAAATGTAATTATTGATATAAATTCAGAAACTCTAACCCATAATTATAAATACAACTGTATTATTAATATACTTTATTATACCGCTAAGTAACTGTTATGTCCTCATTATGTCACCAATAATTATTACCGATCGTAACATAAAGTATAATTATTTGCTTTTATATATTATTACGAGTATACTGACATTGTCATAATTAAAATTTGTCACATTCGCTATACAATTTGGTCGTTTCGACTTCCTCATTAATATGTCTGTTTTCAAGATGCATTGTACAGGATGCTCTATTGAGAGGCGGCGTATAATTACGACGACAAAGTGTGGTTGACGTCAACTCAAAAGTTTAAGTATCCGTAAAGACTATACAACACCCTGTATCACCCACAATGCCTTTGAGGCGACTTTGTCTCACTTCGCAATTATGACACCCCTTATAAAGAGTGCCAAGGTAGGTTTACGCACGGTTCTAAAGAAAATTCCTTATTTCTTTAGGATAAGGTTGAAATTGCAAAGTTACAATTGAAATTGTAAAATAGGCTAAGGTTTTTTGAGGCAGCTAACGCCTGATTAAGTATTTTTTTAAACAATTTTTGTAAGTACAATTTTGATTGCATCATATTTTTATTGAGACATTATTATAATGAAAACATTATTATTTAGTGTTTTTGCAAAATGTGGACTTGTGCCAATTATGTATTAAGACACATCTTTAAACATCAAAGGATCTCTAATTCATAAATATTGAGAGTATGCTTACCGATGCAGTCGTGTTCAGTTTTTATCTACACTTTGACTATTAAAGTCAGACTTTCGAACTTTCAGGCTGTATAATACATAGGTTTGTACAGTACAGTCCGGAACCAAGTGCTGATAGTTAATAATGAGAGTAGCATTCATATTTAATTGGCTAGGCCGGCCTCGTGTGCGCAGTTTATGGCTCTCGTGGGCCGAGGGGTGATTTTACATTTTTTCAAATGCCCATCGGTTCAAGAGGTATTGTAGAGGACAGTGCGTGTCAGGGACTGAAACTTGTGGATAAGACGGCTTTTAATTTTTTTCTCAGTATCTGTGAAAAGTATATAAACGTATTTATTTAGGCTTGGGTAGGTACGCTTGAGTTTCTCGTTGTGTCAAAGTGCTATTCATAACTCATTACTATATAGGAGTTAACACTCAATAATGTTAACTATCAATATAGTTTTTAATAATTACTTCATCACGGTAGAGCAACTCCACTTTTCCTTTTCATGACTCCCTGTGACAACTGGAATAAAGGAAGCTTTTGACCCAGTTGACACTGTTTTATGCCACTGATGTGTGCCAGCTATCAATAGACTAGCAAAAATATCGATGTTGATGTCATGATAGAGTGGAATTTTAGGGTAGGTATAGAAATACTCTTCGGCAATCCCCTGCGTCAGGGATTATTAGACTGTTTGTCTACAAGTCCCCTTCCTCCACTCTGGATGAGATGTTCAGGGGATTTTTGGACAAAAAAGGGTCTAAAAATCCCCTAAATCATTTATTTTAATATTCCACATTAATCCAACCGTACACGCTACGGTAGCCCATCGCAAAAAATACGAAAATAATATCGAAAAGCTATAAAGCGAGCAGCACCGCTATAAAACACAGACAAACAGACACGATCGGCGCAAGTGCTTGTAACTTAATGCTGCATTCACATAGTTAGCAGGTTGACACTATTATTCATTTACAAATTTTTATTATACTACGGTAAAATGAGTACATAGCATGCATATTAATTACCATGATCACCTAATCCTTATTAGTTGTTTATTATTGGTCGGTACAAACGGCTACTGCCCCCACTGGGATTCAAACTCGGGGCTGTCTCACCAGACTCAGTCTCAGTCACTCTCACTCGTCGACCATGGTGACGATACAATGTGTGACGAAATTAAGGCAGGTATAGTAAGAAGATGGTGTCGTTACAGTCACGTGAATGAGTTTGATATTTTTCTCCTATCTCAAAAATACCCAACGCACCTAAAGAAGTGTTAACGATGTAGCGACCTCTATCTGATATCGCCACATAAACTAGCTATACCACCTAGCTAAAAGAGTCCCTACTTCAGTATCAGTATCACGTCGAGGTCACCAATTTGGGGGTAAAGGTGTATTTACCCCAATCCATGGCAGCGAGGTTAGTACTACCACTTTGTCATAGATTAGGGGAAATACACCTACCCCCAAAACATAAAAAAAAACTTTAGAGGTGTCAAGGGACACCCGGATGGAACGAAGTTCATTTTTAGTAAAGGAATTGTAATAATTTAAAATAATAATAATACCAACAACAACAACAACAACAACAATTTATATTTATATTTTTATATTTTTTTTCATTGAGATGTGTAAGTATGATTTTTATATATTTATAGCAAAAAGTGTCGTTACAACTTTTCGTAAGAATTTTTTCCGTCTAGCCCCCTTTCACAACGCGCGATAAGGAACTTCGTTCCAAAACTATCATCATCATCATCAGCCCTTCTCATCCCATTGCTGGGCCTCGTTTCGCTTTTGTCATTTTTCATAAAACTATATCTGAGAGAATATCATCCATACAATCGTGATCCCTTTTGTGTAACCCAGCTTCATTAACACGTTTACATTGCAAATGTGGCCTATTGTGGCCTCTTTATGTGGATCGTAATATTTTACTACTTTTAGCTTTTAGGCATTTTTTCTTATTGGTTTGTTCCGTTACTTTTTCATACGTTTTCTTTATTATCGATATCTATTGACTGCCGAATAGAATATGGGATGGCCTTTTGATCGTGAGTAGTTGATCCCAACAGTAAAATAACTTTTTGAGTTGGTGGACGCAGTAATTTAACACATCAAATGCGTAAAGGCGTAGGCTAATGGACAAGACTAACTCAGGGTAGTATTCTTCACGGTATTGGTCGCGAAAGAACAGGAGTAAAATTAGTTTTAAGACTATTCTAAGTTATCCCTGCGGTCCTACTGAATAAATGCTTTTTGACTTTGACATTGGATCGCACTAAGCAAGGCATATTGCGTACGAAACGCGACCAATTGCGTATAAAATTGGAGCGAGTATAATGATGATAAAATGAAGAGACAGTCTTATTGGAAAGCAAAGTAACATCCTGAATTCCTGACTGCGAAAAAGTAGGTGTCATTGGTATTAGGTATGCTAGGATGATCTGTCTTATGCACAAAATATTTTGATGTTGCCTGAAAAAAAAATGTCATCGACCATAAATAAGTGTCCATCAGTTCTTATAAAAGAACTTTTAAAAACTCATTTTTCGGATTAGTTAAAAAAGCTTAATTTTGGAACAACATTACATAGGAGCATAAATACATAACGTTGACTGCCGCAAAAGTTGAAAAACTGAGTAACGTAGAAAAGTGTGTTAAAAAAAATGTAATTTTAATAAGTTATATATAACCACAATAACTCTACGCAAAAATAGCAATGAACTTGAACAATTTAAATTTTCTAAAATGCTGCTCTATAAACATAAGAAGATTAAGATTCAATTTATATTATCAAACTGTCATCAAAACTTCACTATAACAGGTTTGACTACAAAACGTTCCGATGCTACCAAGCCCCCATAAATAACCCATAATCCTAACACCATTGAAACTACCTATCATCTGTGTAAAATACAATACCGTGTACCAAAAAACACAAAACTAAATTTTAAATTTCGTAACGCACCAACCATTGACGCTTTTCATAGTAACTTGTAATGTATCACAATACAAACTACGCAACGTTTGATAAATAAGACAATGATGTACGACTAGAAAGTGTCGATGGTAAGCCAGACAAAAGTAAAGCGTTAATCCGTGTATTGTTATCAGAAATCCAATTTTAAATTGTATAGAAAAGTCAGTTAAATCTTGATTGATTGTGTTCTAAAATGTACGCTTAATGATACAACACTCTGAACTTTTGTGTAGAAAAATGTATAAAAGATAACATAATAAATGTTTCTAGACTAATTTGAATTCGAAGAATTTTTACTAAGCAAATCTTTTAAAGTATTAACTTCAAATGAATCGGAAGAATTGAACAATTAGGTAACCTACTATATTTATTAAAACTAGCTATAAAACTACTTTGGATGAACTGATAACAATAAATATATTTGATATCATATTGAGTACATGGTATACCTACACAATACTTTTTTATAATGGACATTTCACACAGCCTCATCTAGCTCCAAACTAAGCAAAGCTTGTTCTATGAGAACCAGATAACTGACGATATACTACTTATAGAAACTAAGCTACTACAATATGTACATAAAATTACAAAATACAATAGAATCAGTCAAGCTATCTAAGGATCGTCGATACAACGATCTATAGATAGCTCAACTGATCTAGGTCACTGTCAGTCGGAAGCGTAATATACTTTTTACTACTCATATACTTTTAATATACATAGAAACACTTAGACCCGAGATAAGTATTTGTAGATCATACAAACATTTATCCCGCCGCGGGGATCGAACCCGCAACCTTCTGCATCCCAAGCGGGCTTTCACCCACTGCGCCACAGAGGTCGTCTAAAAGGTCGTATACTGCTGAAATTAATAAACTTTTGCTTCGCATGAAAGACATTCGCCCCAAAATACCTCGCATACCAAAAGCTTGTTTAATAACCCATTTATTCTAAATACAACAATGAAACTTGAAGTTTCATGCTATAAGCCCTCATTATCACATACCCAAAGACTGACAAAATTATCTCCACTCACTCGCTGGCTTCAAATCAAAGGTATTGCAAAACGATGAAAACATCTTTTCATTCATATTCCCAAAGAAAAGAGACAGATGGATTTAGAATTAGCAAGTGGGATAGAGAGAGATGTCCTCTCAGTTCTTGGCAATAGTCCACCGGAAAGCTTTTAGCAAAAAGATGAGTTTGGATATGAAAATACAAAGCTGGGCCATTGAGGAGATGATGAGGAAGGTGGCTAATTGGCTCCGAAGTGACTATTCATTGTGAATTCACTTTATCACAATAGGCGAAAAGAGCTTTGAACTTTACATACAACATACACAACACATTTTAGCGACGACACAAATCAAAGTCAAAATGAATAGACATGGTATTCTATAGCAAGGAAAATCACTTTGATCACATAAATGTTTTTATAGCTATTCACTGTTCTATTGTAACCAGAACCCTGAAGAATTTAGTGTACCAACATGGCATCCTATCAGAAACACATAGATTTGAAGATGTATAGAGGAGTAGGAAGAAACAATATTAATCTAACTGGGATTTTATACTATCTGAGATATATACTATACTATGTGAGTGTTGAGATGAAGGCTGATAGAGAAGAATGGAAGAAGAACACATGTTGTGCCGACCCCACATAATGTGGGAAAAGGGCAGGGAGATTTGTTCACTTAGTTCTCGATCCTATTGTTCACTTAGATCTTTCAAATGTATTTACTAACTAGGTAAAATCAAGCTAGAAAAACAAATAAGCTCAGATTTACAGGCAAAAATCTTGTTTTTAATTTAGCTATCAAGCCACCATCTGGTGGACAGTCAGATACAAATCCATTGACACACACACACAACTTGAATCGCATCTCCTTTATTCACTTTGCTAAACGAAATTCTATATAATATTGAATGGAAACCAAAATAATCTAACTCTACATGACTCAGACGCAGATTCCAGTCTAATAATATACATATAAAATAATGATCATTGTCGGTTCGTATTGTTGTTACAAGAATAATAAGACGATAGGATATACCCCTGGATAATCATTGCTCTTCATCTCCGGACATAGAGCTGCAATATTTAGAGTTGCCAGGAAGAATAAAAAACAAATGCTGCAAGAAAACTTTAAATAGAGGAATGAGCAACTGTGTCTGTTATTAAAGTAAACTGAAACTTCTTATTGGAATAAATTCATGGTGGACCGAATTTATGTTGGTTATATTATGTATGCATTTTGTATTTGAGACACTAGTTCAGTACAACCATTTATTAATCATACAATGTTGAAAAACTAAGATAGATTGAATGGTCTGGTGCATGATGAAGTTTCTAAGCTCTGAAATATTGTCACAACCGGCGGTATGTAACAGCGACAGCAAAAATGCCAGGTGTAGTCTTTTTGTAACTCTACAGTCAGTAGCCGAGATCTAAGCTCTGGTGCGTATTTCTGGCTGCCATCAATGAAAGTGCATTTCATTCAGATTCGCTGCAATTGGAACAATCACAGTAATAACAGATTCAATACGATCTCAGAATTGTAGTGTATTTGTTTTGATATGAATTACCTAGACTTGTTTTATTTTAATCGAAACTACATAAAATCTTACTTACCCTATGGTAGGTATAACTTTAACGAAGCAACTCGGTAGATCAAGAATAAATCCATATCCATACTAATATCCATACTAATATTATAAATGTGAAAGTAACTCTGTCTGTCTGTCTGTCTATCTGTCTGTCTGTCTATCTGTTTGTTACCTTCTCACGCCCAAACCACTAAACAGATTAGGCTGAAAATTGGCATGGATAAAGGTGGTATCCCAGGGACGGACATAGGCTACTTTTTATCCCGAAAAAATCCCGAGGAACCGCGGGTTACACCGCGGGAGTGCAGCTAGTGGTCTATAAATGGCTACATACCGTTTACACGATACCATTGTGGTATACCATTCTTGCCTCTTGCTTTTTCAAACTCAACGAAGCAAGAGGTAATATTCTGTGGCAAGAGGCAAGAATGTTATTGTGTAAACGGCGTGTTACCATAAGATGATGATAAAGAATCTATCGGTTTAAAAGAATACTTTTTGTAAGTACTTAATGATTGCAACTAGCTTAAATACATAATTGTATTCGTGAAGTCAAAGTCAAAAAGCATATAATCAGTAAAAAGTAAAAAAGTAAGTTCGTATGAGTCAGTGGCCAACTCTGGTGACGGAGTTTGTAGGCCGCCTTAAGGCCTCCGTCATGGCTTAACGACTTAAATAGCCGGGACCGACAATTTAACGTGCCCTCCGAAGCACGGAAGCGCTCAGATGAAAATGCCACTGGCGGTCACCCATCCACTTACAGACCGTTCCGAACGTTAACTTCGACGATCTATCAAGAACGACTAAGCAAGCACGACCACGAGCGCTTCTTTATTCAGTAGAACCGCTAGGATCACTTTGAAACTAGGTGATTTTACTCCTGTTCCTTCCTTCGCGACCATACCGTGAAGACAAACAAAAGTAATAACTAAAGTTAGTATTTGGTTAGACAAATATTATTTTAAAACGATTATTCTTAGTAAACAGGCATTAACATAAATAAACAACTATTACCATAAATGACGTGTGTTTCAGTTTATGAACCTATTACACGTCGTAATTTGTAATTTACACCCGCAAACGCAGCCGGAGTTGGTAATTCCCGTAATTCTAAGTGTTAGGTTAAGTTATGCGCTGTGGAAGTGTGTTTACATGCATATTACATATTTTTGATATAATAACTGCTGTAAAAAGTTTTTCTAAGATTCAAGTAAAAGTAAGTTGGTATGAATCAGGGGCCAACTCTGGTGACGGAGTTTGTAGGCCGCCTTAAGGCCTCCGTCATGGCTTAACGACTTAAATAGCCGGACCGACAATTTAACGTGCCCTCCGAAGCACGGAATCGCTCAGATGAAAATGCCACTGGCGGTCACCCATCCACTTGCTGACCGTTTCGAACGTTGCTTAACTTCGACGATCTATCAAGAACAACTAAGTAAGCACGACCACGAGTGACTTGATCAGATAATATCTTGCGTGTTTTGGGGATACAGTAGATTTTTTTATTGTGCCATTCGGAAACCTTGACCTGAAACAATTCAGACTTATGGAATCAGCTGTCGCCAGAGGTATTTCCAGACCGATACGACTTAGGCGCCTTCAAGAAATGAGCTTTTCCTACCATTCCAAAGGCCGGCAACGCATCTGTAGTGCCTCTTGATACTGCAGTTGTCTGTGAGCGGTGGCAATCACTTACTTCCTCCTCCCACTTTTCCAAAAAAAAAAGTCTACAGATCATGCAAACTTTTATCCGAGAAAATCTTATTATTTAAAAGCAAAAACTGTGGTACGGTCCAAACATTCTTGGTCGGTCACCCGTCGTCAACACTGTTGTCGATTGGGAATTAAAAAATTGTTCACAGTGTTGAGATTTGCAATTTTTTATTTACCGATCGTATCCATCTAGTACAAGAGTCAAGATTGTGTTAATTATCGTTAGAAAACACAACTACAAGTAAATAGGCTTTTTAATGTTTAAAAGCTATTGATTTTCCCATTACCATGTCACAGCGAGATGCGACACACAAAACAAAGTTTCCGCAAGTGTCGATAATCATACAGACTATAAATTGAACTTCGAACATGTTGGATTCGTAAGTCGTACTCACAGAGACAAAATAACCAAGCTAAAGAACTCGGTATTGCTCGAACAATGTTAAAACATTGCAGGATGGTTCAAGCTCGCAGTAAGCTGAAAGGACACAAAAAACCTACGAATTCTTGCTAATATCTAACATCAAATCCAAGAGTTCGAAAGTTTTTGATGTTTAGGTATGTTTCACGCTTCAGCCAGTGGACTGTAGTGAACCGATTTGCATGAAACTTACAATAGATCGTAAAAGTATCAGAAAGTATTAATGATTAAACGAACTTACCTGTGAGTGAAGTTCTATCATAATTATACGAGCGTCTGGTCCGAATAGATTATAAGAGTATTATGTATATAAACTACTTGTAGTCTCGCGATTAGTGAGCCAAATCAACACTGAAGTTAGGAAAGAGCTTTGCTATGGATGTCATTGTCATCCTTTTAAAAATTTTTAGGGTATCTGTGAATCTGTAGGCCAATGTCATTTAGTTAGTAGTAAAATACGCAAACAGATCCTGGACCTCATTGATGTAGTATAGTATTACCGTAATGTTACCTATATTGGGAGTGTTGCAACCACGATGGGTGGGCGGGATACTAATCTATTCGGACCAGACGCTCGTATAATTATGATAGAACTTCACTCACAGGTAAGTTCGTTTAATCATTAATTATACCTCGCGTCTGTTCCGAATAGATTATAAGAGTATTATGTATATAAACTACTTGTAGACCTTGAGAGTTTTTACGGGAATAACATCAATGAGGAATTCAACCCATGCAGCCTTGCGAAATAACAATGTTTATATTTCGACCATTTATAAGTTATGTGGATACCTACCTACCAGGTTTGGAATAAGGATATACCTTAACTATATACATACTTCGTCATCATATATGTGTATTTAATTTAATGAGTTTCTATTGTCAAGATTGACCACAATAACAAATTATTATCAATAATTCAAACGTTTATAATAATTTTCAGCTAATAAAAATTATTAATAGATACTACTTATAATAGTTTTCAATGATACTATTAAAGGAGGATAACGTGTGATACGTAGATACGCAGAGTATTTAATAAACATGGTAAATTGATTATGAATCAAATTTAGATACCTATATGTACCTACTATGTAAGTATGTAGGATTATTAGTAAGTAAATAAATAAAATTATTAGCCATTAAACTAACACGTCCCAATGAGTAATAGATAAAGGTCTATGATACGGGCGAGCAAAGGTGGAGAAGCAGTCGATCCAGCCTTCAGTAAATGTCTATTGGTAGATGGTAGGTACCCACGGATTTAGGTACCTATCGACCGACAGTGATGCCGAGTGAGTGCGCGTGCAACTCGTGACGCGCGCGACCACGGCTGTTCTATGTACTAACACAGCCGAAATGTCGGAAAAAAAAAAAAAAAAAAAAAAAAAAAAAAAATGGTAAAAACGCCATAAAAATTCTGTACTTATAACTAAAAATTAATAGGTAACTTTACTTTATTAGGTAAAGTTATTAATTTTAACTGAACTGCCTCGATACAGGCCCAGCCCCGTGCAGGGCTCGCGGTGAATTATTTATAATATTTAATCGTAATAAATTGAATTAAAGTCCTATAGGTTGGTTTTTTTGACGTAGTTATAATCAATATTTAATAATCAAGGTTTGAGTAAAGCTTGGTTCTTGAATAAAAAGCTTAATTTTTTAACATTTATTTCGGATCTTATTTTAAAATAAATAAATCTGAACGTATTGTTTGGACTAAAAACTGCGAGTAGTAGTAGCATTAAGGTTCGTCGTTCTGTCAAGCAAGACTTTCTTAGGAAATTTAATTTTAGATAGAATACCTACAAAGGCTAAAGCTGCAAGACAGGATTATAATATAATATCAAGGTATCTTAGAGAGTGAGTACTTATACAAAATCGTATATATTTCGAATGTTGCATTTTTGACGAAACACACTTTAATTTTATATGAAAATATTAGCCATTAGGTAAATACCTAAATATTTAATATTGGCCCTAAGACAGAACTCTAATGTTATAAGGATGCGAGATTGACTCGAATTTGAGGTAGTTGGCTACCTAAGCTATTAAAATACGTCCATTTAAAGTATTTTAGAGCTTGTTCACATTGAATACGGAATCGTGTTTTTTACGATTCGTGTCGATCTATTTTATTTGTCATAATCATAAAACATTCACGATGACTTTTGACGAATCGTCAAGGGCGTATCCCGTGTGAATGCACCTTAATTGTAGGACACAATTATATGACTTTTATTTAAGTAGGTAAGTACCTACTTCAAAAATAATAATAATAAGACTTTCACAAAATAAACCCACCATTTTAATATATAAATAATAACATATTGTTTCATTGAACTGGCTGATAGTGGTGTCAATAAAATATTATTCAAAGAGAATTAGGATGCTTAATCTTGATAGTTTTGTTGGCCATAGGGCGCGCCGCCCCGGCAAACCAACCGAGATTCCTCGAGCTTAATCTGCGATTATATTTTCTTAATGATTTATCATTCAAAATACTTAGTGGCAAAAAAAAAAAAAAAAAAAAAAAAAAAAAAAAAAGGTTGGTAATAGAAAAATAGATAGATCTATGGCAATCTATGACCCTGAATGGATCTATGGCAAACGCCTCTGGAAGTCATTATATAAATGACTTAATAGGTGTCCAAATCATAAACGAGAATATCCAAATCATAAAAGACTGGTAAATTGGGTCCTAGCTGATTGAAATATAATGTAAATAAATATGTTGAAAAAATATTACACGAATGGATAATAAACTTAAATACCTATAATAGAAAAGCCACAAAAGGGTCGTTTCATAATAGGTACTTGGGTAAGGTATTGAATAACACCTAGTACTTCTACCACCTGCTTATATGTACCTAGGTATAATAAATATATTTGATACCAATCATTTTATTCGTGTAGAAAAAAAATCCGAGGAGCAATCAATAGATGCGAATGCCTGAAAGTTTTAAAGAACCTTAAAATTATGTTAGGATTTCTAATGTTGTAAAGGATTGACCACTGACCGCTACCCATACACATGATTACACCCCATAGTTGAGCGTCAGCAAAATTTTAATGATGCTGTATGTTAAAATTATCCATAAACTCATAACAAAGGCATTATATGAATCAGGTAAATTGCTGTATCGGTTAATTATTATAAATACGAGCTCTCGAACATCGTGATTTTTGAGGGTAGGTACCCTCGTTTCACACCATTTTACTAAAATGGAAAGATTTGTATATCATATTATAAACATTTAAATATTTTTTCCACCTATGTACAATAACCCCAACCTAGGCTGTATTCTGTGACCTAGGTAGGTATGTAAACGAGATGAGATGATAGTTTAAATAAATTACGAGAAAACAACGCATGACGAATTGACGATCGAATGTCGAAGTTAAGGCATGTAGATACTTATTTAAGTTGTATACAACTTAAAATTATCAATCACTTATAATTAAATATTATAAGGGTTTAGGGAAGAAGCACGTTTCTCCATATTATCGTAAACAAACTTTATCTGTATCTGAATAAGACTGATTATCAGGTGTAGAGTGTTAATACACCGGTTATAAAGAAATGTACGTAATTTTATATCTTTCTTATTCAAAAAAGAATGTAGGCAGGAACAAGCGTACTAGGTACTGTCTCCCGTAATAAGAAGCGCTCGTGTAGCTTGCTTAATCAAAATTAAGCAACGTTCCGGCCCGTCAGCATTTGGATGGGTGACCGCCATTGGCACTTCCATTTATGAAATGAGATTGTCAGCTGAGCGCTTCCGCGCTTCGGGGGGCCCGTCAAAACGTCGGTCCCGGCCCTCAAAACCGTCAAGCCATGACGGAGGCTAGAAAGGTGGCCCAAAAAACATCGCCAGAGCCGGGCACAAACTATAGGTTTGATGCAGTACATACTACATAAATCATAATACTGACATTGATCAAAATATGGAGGCAAATATATGTACTCATCTGGAGGTGCTAGTAGCGAGGAAGACGTCCTGTGGGCTCGACGAGAATAGTGGCGGAAGTACGTGCGCGCGCTTCGTCCTTCGCGCGGGGCGCGTAGGCCGTCGGGTTGCTTCGCGTTCCTTGGCGCGGCGGCGGCGTGGTGGCGGCGCGGCGCGGTGAGCCGGCGCCGCGGCTTTTGCGCCGACCGGCCTTGTTGATCAGCCATTTATTGGCCGAATTTGCCCTTTTGATCAATTCCTCCAAGTATAGTTGACGGTTCAATTTATTTCATTACAGCAGTCTCCTACAGTAGGGTATGCTGTTATCATAAATAATACCTACAAAGGTTAAATTTTGAAGGTAGGTATTTTAAAAGAAGTACAAAACTCGCCTAATTCATTGGCTCTTCTGTAACGATGTAATGGTCGTAGGTAGGTATGTAGGTTTAGTCGGCTAGCGAATTTGCCGCTTATGCACCTACCTAATAAGGTACAAGAAGTACCTAATAATGTTAACTTGAAAAGGTTAGGTCATAGTTCCCAATGAAAAAGACGCCAACCGTAACTTCGGTGCTTCGAGACAGCCCCAGTGGCAGCTCAGGTTGCAATTAAAATTGTAGGTAAATACCTACGCGGAATATTCACATAGTATTCTAAATAGAATGATGGTATGAAAGGTTAGGTTACAGACCCCAATGGTAGGAACGCAAACCTGTTTTATTGCATCAAGACATGCATAAAATGTGTGTAGGTAAATACCTGGACACGATTTTCTTGTAGAAATCCTCATCGATACATGTAAATAAATATTAAACCCACCTTCAAGTCTCTCAATAAAATGTAGTCTTAAATACGAACATTTTGAAGTAGGGTGCTTCAAGACACAGAGGCTATTCAATCACTCGATAGTGAACCTTATTATCTGTTTAACATCATGTTTTATAATTTCATATGCCTAATGCATTAATAGGGTTAGAGTCGGCCAGCCGGGTTGAGGTGACGTTGGATACGTCCAGCACACTTCAAGAAATTATCGACACTTTTTTCACATTCACATACTTTGCACTGCAAAACCTTTCCAATAAGACTATTTTGGAATGTTTTCACGGATTCCAGCACACTGCGAAGAAAGAAACACAACAAAGTAAAGTGTTGAGTTGAGCACTAAAAAACGAATGACATTGGCCTACAGATTCACAGATACCCTAAAAATTTTTAAAAGGATGACAATGACATCCATAGCAAAGCTCTTTCCTAACTTCAGTGTTGATTTGGCTCACTAATCGCGAGACTACAAGTAGTTTATATACATAATACTCTTATAATCTATTCGGAACAGACGCGAGGTATAATTGATTATTGTAGCATCTACCTACATCTTTAAACTTCATCATACCACAATAATTATGATAAGCGTAAGCTTTGTGAATACCATAAGATAAAATACGTTCATACTAGCTGATAAAACGTGATACTATTAGTAGGAATCCTCATCATCATCTCAGCCATCTAGCGTCCATTACTGAACATAGTCTTCCCCCATAGATTTCCACAGTGATCGATCTTGTGCAGCCTGCACCCAACGGCTCCCAGCAATCTTTACAAGATCGTCTTTCCATCTAGTGGGGGGCCGTCTCTGCTGCGATTCTCGAGTGGCCTCCACTTGAGAACTTTTCTACTTCTACTAGTAGTAGTATATTTTTACTCTCAAGATCGTACACTTATGTCGTAACCTGTGGCCCTGCATGAATTCTTGCATACAATGCAATGCGTGGGCGAAACTAACATCTCAATCGCTTGTTCTTCTTGTTATACTCGTAAAGTAGACTTTCGTATATTACAGATTTTATTGATTTGAAATTGCTAAGAATTGGCAGACCACCAGATCGATTCTAAACTGAAAAGTTATCTAGATATCTTTCAAATTCTACATTACTTCGAATATCTGATATAAGATGTGTAATACCTACTCTCGAGCATGAAATATAACTTTAAGACATTTCTTTTAACCAATAAACACGGCTCATTCAAGCACTTTTGCGACGACGTTTATACCTACATCTATTCCTATTTTTTCTGAGAATAAATTATAATGTAAGTTTATCTATACTATCTATACTTTATACTTTTTTACTTTATAATATTATAAAGAGGAAAGATGTGTTTGTTTGTTTGTATGTTTGTTTGAAATGAATAGGCTCCGAAACTACTGGACCGATTTGAAAAATTCTTTCACCAATAGAATCCTACATTATCCCTGATGAACATAGGCTATATTTTATCCCGGGGAAGTGAAATTTTCCCGAGGGATCGCGGGTAACACCGCGGCGGACAGCTAGTAAATAATAAAGCTTGGGATAACTTTATAAACCATTAACAATTATAATGATCATGACATCAGCAAAAACAACAGCAGCAAAAACTCATATACAAAATAGACATGCCGTTTGTCAGCATTTACATGGTCATTTGCCTAGATTCTGCCAGACATTAGTCTGGTAAAATCCTATTCTATCCATCTAATCTGCCCACATCTACCCACTGCTTAGTATAGGCCTCCTCATTTTCACGCCACTCTTTCCTGCGCCAGCTTCCATTGCCTTCCTGCTACCGCCACAATTTCATCAGACCATCTGGCTGGTGGTCTGCCTGGTGTTCTATGGAAAATATCCTAAAACTATGAAATGTTGTTGATGTTGAAATTCATTTAGCAAGATGAGTGTGATGAGTGTGCTGACAACACTGTTAAGCACCAAACTAAATATTTAAAAGACTAATATAAATCATGGAGTAATCTGTATCTATTGGAACCGAGGTAAATTTTATACAGCCTATTGTTTCAAACTGGTTTCTATGTCGAAGATGCAAAATAACCCTTTTTATAGTACATTGTTTCACAAAGCCATTAATCTGTTGCAGGTAAGCCAGGCTAAGCTGATCGCGTGCTCCCGTGGCGTGAGTGAAGTCGCATTAAATTGATATAAATTCATTGTTGGGGGAGCAACAAGTGGGCCTATCTAGTTGATGGGCACTACCGTTTGTTTTATAGGGCTGGCACGACAACGCAAATCAAGCATTTATGAGAGCTAGTGCATGAGGAATCTCTATAGTGCACAAAAATAGCTTAGCATGAAAAGAAATTCCTTAAGACGCACTCAAGATACTTTAAACACACTTGTCTAAAAGAACTTGTAACACGATAAGAAGAAAAAGGGATTCAAACGCTTCGTAGTACATAATGTAAAAAGCATTCCGAAGAGGGAATAAGAAGAATTTGTTCTGAATCCAACAAATAGAATTCTGCTATTCATTGCTATGGAATACTTCTCTTTTTCTTTTTGTATGAAAGAACAAATATCAATACATCAATCTTCACAAACTCTCGCATTTATAATATTAGTTGTAAGTGCCAGCCCTAAGCAACAATGCAACCCCAAATAATGGGGTGACACGCAAACATTTGTCTTGTCGGTTCAACAAGGTTCAACAAGTTGTTATATGATGAAACTCCTATTTGCAACCTATTCAATCATTATCATTATCACAAGTTGCCATTATTATTATTAGGCCTTCAGGCGGTCTAAAAACTCTTCACCGCCGTTGGCCATTTTAAACTTTTAACGTCTTGAATCATGACCATCTCTACCTTAGATCATTTAGACGGGATGAGCCTTACCTTGTAATTTTCCCTCTGTCAAAATATACATGATACCGAATCATGTGCGTCCTCTAATAACGTACGTCTTACGCGAAATTTGCAAGAGTGTGCGTGAAAATTAGTTTATGCATGAGTGTGTGTAAAATGCGTTCGTGTGCTGCCTCGTCCCCCGCAAAAATCGCCAGAAATTGTAAGAGGAATTCCGGCAATAGTGGGTCCTTACTTTTTATGTCTGAGATCTCTACAGGTAGATGGATAAAAGATAGATTGTGCGAAAGATGACATAAGTAAGAAGTATTGAAATGATAAAGGACAGTGGAAGAGTAATGTATTTCGTATGACATTCAGCTATTAATAATGCGAAGTGACAAAAGACACAAGGAAAGGAGGAAACCAGTAAAATAAGATGGAATGCTGTGCTAAAAAAAAGTTCTTGTACACAATAAAGACACTTTCACAGTGAAAATATTGAATCAGTAAAATGATGAGATTTGAATTTTACTATCAACGGTATAGTTCCAATGATTTTTCATTAGGTTGTTTTTTATTATTTTGCCCATCGCATCATATTTTTTGTTCAAAAGCAAATTAATTATGAAATTTCATATTAAAAGTACCAATAGTACGAAGTTTCGAATATAAAAATAAAAACATAACCCTACAGTATAACGCGCCCTAATGATGCGCAAGCGCACCGGATGCGCCGATTGTGCGCGCGAGTGGCCGCGCCGGAAACAGCGACATTTCGCGCCAAAACGCCCGCCATTACAGCTGAAGAAATATTATTGAGCGTTATGAATTGTGGAATTATTCGCAAGTGAAAATTTATGACTTTAAAATTAGCCAGAGAATTGTTATTTCCACTGAATAGCGAAAGTGAAACTGAAACAATATTACGATGAATGACGTCCTCTGTGGCGCAGTGAAAGCCCGCTTGGGACGCAGAAGGTTGCGGGTTCGATCCCCGCCGCGGGATAAATGTTTGTATGATCTGCAAATATTTATCTTGGGTCTGGATGTTTCTATGTATGATAGTATGTATAAAAAGTATTTATGTAGTAAATCAGTTATCTGGTTCCCATAGTACCTACAAGGCAAATAAATTTCATTTCATTTCAAAAAAAAGCTTTGCTTAGTTTGGGGCTAGATGATGCTGTGTGAAATGAACAGCATTATTTAATTATTTTATGAATTGGTTATAAATTCGCCGTCCCCACCGAAGAAAATCGTAATAGCAAAATTAAAATTTTACAGGAGAAGCAAAAAACCGATTTTTGTTAATATCTCCTTTGTTTGTTAACGTAACGAGATCGTTTATACACCAAAAGATAGGTAATTTTTATTGCAATAATATAGTATTTTCAAAAAAAAATCTACTTGCACCCTATTAAAACTATCGCTAAAAATATATATTACCACAAATGAAAACATATTTTGCAACGGTAATAAACATTACGATTTTCTTCGTGTAAATTATGGACATGGACCTATACAGTAATAGTCGAATACGACACTTTAAACGGTAAACAAGCGATTTTGACTATAACAGTAATGCAATGTTACCATATTATTCGGCGTTAAATTAAGTATGGCTAGTATAGTAAAACTAGATTACCTTTATATTCCATGGCAAGGTAGATCATTTTGGTTTGTGTAATTATCGATTACCGAAAAGTCTCCTGAATCAAATGCGAGGTAATAAAAAGTCAAAATATGGGAAAAAACCTAGTTTTGTCTGGAATTTTAGATGTTTCAATTAAAATATATGAAACTTAACTTAACAATAACACAATTAAAAAATTTCAGAAACGACAAGCTATCACAAATTTAGTTACACACATATTTCACCTTTATCTAAGTCTAAACTCATAAGTTCGACTGAATGTCATCAGTCTGGCTTCCACGGCTTATAAAGTACTCGTAAAAGTCATGGTAAGGTTTGGGCATTGCTTCATATCAATATTTAGGTTTGATTGTAGCATTCAACATACTAAATACAATAAAATTTGAAGTGAAAATACAGACTTACCAAAATTTCACAAACAATAACAATGTTGGATATTTTCTTGAATTAAATCACTGTCAACACAAAACTATATCATAAACAACTGCTCACTGAATTTATCTTGCAATATAAACACATACTAACACAATATAACGTGAAAAAAAATATTAGTAAAACGACTGAAATTCGGTATAGCGCGCGACCCATCACAGTAATGGACTGATACTGATTAATGTTTTCTTTCATTTTTTAATAGTCTCAAAGAGACAATGTTTTTAGGGTTCCGTATTTTAATCCAGATGGTTCTAAAGCGTCAGAAGCAAAGATGTAAAAGACGGTGAGCGATAAGCATGTTGTTGATGACCACGCCATATTCGAATGATACTACTACAAATTCATCCTCAGATATTATGGAATTGAAGACCTCGATGACAAAAAATATTTTGCAATGATTGTAGGTACTTTTGTTGAAATTGGTTTATATGAACATTTCGTAGTTAAAAGCAGACTAAGATTAAAATTTGTACGACTCATTTTCAGTTTAAAACCTTACTGAAATAGTGAAGCCTATTCTGTTTTCTAACTGTTAAATAAACATGATTTGTGCTCACAAGTAAGTTTAAGACAATTTATTTACCGACACGACTTCTTTCCTGGATATAATTACTTTTTTTTCCCTCCGAGTCTTTTAGTTCCTGGATTTGGTACTGAGTAATTTTGAATCAAGAAATATGGTTTGAACCCGCTCGCGGTGTGTATTTTTATATTCCTGAAGTGGCAGTCTAATGGTAGACCTACGTATATCTTTGTGAGAAACTCGTACCTGAAATAGTTGTGTTTTAAGAACCTGTTTTATCCAGATTATATTACCTATTATCTTTGATTTTTTTATCTGCAAGATCTAAAGATTAACAGGGAGATCATAGAATCTCATAATAATAATGTTAGTAGTTAATGTCTTCCTTATATTTATACATTCATTTTTTAAATGAATTTATTCATTTTTCAGCAAAAAAATATTAGGTAAGTAAAGTACTCAATGAAATTTGATGAACAATCGAACTTTATAAAAATAATTTTGCGTGTTACTATTGTTATTATGAAATCAAATATCGCTAGACTTGCTAAACCATATAATAATTAATTGAAATCATTGCGACCTCTAATAATAAAACGGATTGTGCCATTTTTGTAGTAATATAGGGTATAGAATGATATGCAAACAGTTTAAAATTTTTCAAAGCGAAATCGCAAACAACTGTTACTTTGAAAAGTTATGAAACATTTTTACCCGAATAATACGGTAATGTACATTACCGAAATCAAAACATTATTTTTTACTGGAATAAACACGCAACAACAGTTTACTGTAAAAATGAAGATAAAGCGGTGTAAGTATTAATCTGTTACGAGATAAAAAGGTGAGATATTTTTCAGTGAATATTATTGTAAAATCCATTACAAAATCTCTAAATCAAAAAGTACTCGTACGAATCAGCTGAAAAAAAATCACAAGGTGTAATGGGACCTATATAACAATTATTTCAAATAAAAACACTCCTATCGTAATAGTCGATTACGATTTTATTCGCTGGGGGCGGCGATTGACTGATTATTATAGAAAACTGAATTTTATTGAGGAATCTACTATATCATAATAGATATCATATAGATTATGTACCTACTTATGTAGAAGAAATGTGAGCTTAGCAAAAACATTGTTGCACATTTTCGCTTATCAAACAGATACCTCAAACCTTTTTACATACCTCAAGATATTATACAGGGTGTAAAAAGACGGCTACCGAAGCCGAAAGGGGTAGGTACAGCATCCCAACACACAACCAAATCCAAAAGGATTTTCCGAAAAAATCATTATATCCGGAGAAAACAGCGTTTGAAGAGTGCTGTTTGCGTATGTTTTGGGCGCGTTTTTTTACCTAGATTGCTGGATTTTGAGTTTTAATTGTTTTTTTCTTTTATAAATGCAATTATTAGGTAGGTATGGTCTTATTATGTCGCTCTAGTAGTAAATAACCGAAAATAACATAACATGAAGCTAAGTCAAAAAAAAAAATTGCGTTTTTTTTTTCGCTAAATATGTTTAGAGTCATGGTCTGATTACAACCCCTCAGTTTTCGGTAGCAGTCTTTTTACACCCTGTATGATTGAGTTGAGCACTGCTCTTGTTCATAAGCTCCCCATTTTGTCTATTCAAGTATTCAGCTAAAGATGAAAGGATTTCAATGAGTAGCCACTTATTAATAAGCATTGTACATTGTATATTGCACTTGCATGCGTTGTCCATTCTTAAGCGAGCACGTTTGAAAATAGAATACAATAATTCATAAATGTTATGCGTGCGCAAGCGTCGATAATGGCAGAGTCCATTTCAACTGAATTGGTCTATTATTTGTTGTGTAAATCCAAAGTTACTTAGATTTTATTGAAGTGTTGTTTTGTTTTAAAATCCTAGATTCGCCTCGAAAAGCTCACGTGCGAGTCACGTGACTGCTCACCGACACCGGGTTATTTGTCAAGTTTAGAACCGTTCTAGTTTTCACTTCTGCCGACACTTTCTTCTGTGCCACTGTTTTTTTTATTTATTTACTAGCTTCTGCGCGCGGCTTTGCCCGCATGGTACCAATATTTTGAACAGCCTTTATGCTATTCCAAGTCACTTTCTACGACTATTCCAAGTTTCATCCAAATCGGTTCCCTGGTTTAGGCGTGATTGAAACACAAACATTTTTATTATATGAATAGGATTACACAGAATATTACGAGACTGAAGCATAACAAAATATTCCTACGTTAATGTATGACTTTCTTCTAAATAAACTAAATATACATCCTTTATGTATTTAAAAATAAATATTAATAGCCTTGTTCAAGTGATTTAGACACTTTTATGGTGTAAAAATGTTTAACTAGCTATATCGATGCACAAATAATGCATTCTAGGCATTGTTCATACTATCTGTTTTGTAATGTGAAAAGTAAAGGCCAATCCTCAACAGCAGTAGTACAAAGAGTTGAAACAAAGCACTGTGCTGCAATAATAAGCGGAAACGTTGCGCTCGGCTAGCAGCGGCCTACAGACCAAGCCGAGTGCTTCTATTAGTTGCAATATAATATTTAAATTTATTGCTTTGTACATTATTAGTTTGATGTTTAAATTTCAATGATACGTATTTTTATTGAGAAATGAAAAGTCTTATCAAAATTTTCGATCCCGATGGGATTTGGACCCGCAACGATCAGACGATCCTCCTAAGTCCGAAGTGCCATACCGCTTGGCCACGGAACCCTAGTCGTTACAATCGAAATTCTTGATAAGCTCATATTTATTGGTGCACCGGGTAGAATTCAATGAAATACCTAAGTTTGGTTTAAGATTTTAAAAATTGCTAAATTATGTCTCCTTACTTTTGATAAAAATTAAAGGTAGCAATTGAAAATTCTTCATTACGATTTTCTTATTAAATTCGATGTCCGTCTAACCCTTTGCGTCTTAACGTGACATAAAGTTATTCCGGAGTGTAAACTGTCAAAATGTATGGTTATTCTTGATTTATTCAGTGGCATAACTTTATGTCACGTTCTATGGTAAGACGCTTGGTCTCTACCTTATCTGACACTTGTCAGCCCACACACAAAAGTTCAAAATGTCATTGTATTTTTCTGCCTAGTCCAAAATTGAAATCTTAGATTCATTTCTAGTTTGTCTGAGATTGAAGTCAGTTTTCTTTTCAGTTCTTTAAATCAAATTATATTCAAATGTCAGGCTCTTAAAACTAGAGCTGTTACACGTCGGCCCACCAAAGTTCAAATCTGTCATCCTAATAAAAACAGAGTTAGTACAGTAAAGCTGTCTGTTTGTTGCAACAAGACGGCATTGTTGTCGCCTTTGTACCCTTCTGGGAATGCCAGGGCTGTCTCGTTAGGGCGAAGTTACTGTCTAATTAGCGTGATGCGAATGCATATTCTGGTCTGGAATTTCTTAATTCCTTCGTATTGTTTCATTTACTAAGTAAACTATAATACACAACACACTCCCGTATTAAAAGTAATCAAAGTAAAGGTTAAAAAAATATTTACTTTTAGAGTGCCACAAACTTATCTGAACTGGTGAGGGGAGCGTTGTTATCGCATTTGGCGTTGGCAGAAAAATAAATTTTAAAGTAAAATTCGTTAGTTCTTCTTTCAGCCACTGGGTTCAGTTAAGTTTGTGGCACTCTATCTCTAAGATCACAATCAATAATGAGGTGATTTCTGATTCTACTCCTGTTTCTTCGTGAGCTATGTTTTTTGACAAAACAACAGTGCTAAAAGTGGGCACGTGCTATGAACTTGCTTCTGACTCCACCACTAACTAGTTTTTAAATAAAAGATCTCATATTCTTAAAAGACAACAAATCTGTGAAGAAGTATATTCTTCACAAAGTCACAAGATTTGAGAATGTATATGTCAACCAAGCACTTGGGATAGTGTTGGAAATTCAAATTTATTTACAGAGAATCAGCATTGCCATGACCTGGATCAGTTGAGCTATCTATAGATCGTTTTTAAGACGAACCTTAGATAGCTTGACTGATTCTATTGTAGAAAAATTATAGATTTAGCAGAAGCGACATCTCTTAGTCATTTGATTCTGAATGTAATTTCAGACAATGAGCATGAGTTCACTAGTGAACGTGTAGATGGCGCTAATCGGTGCTTAACCGAAAAATATGAGCTTATCGAAAATTTGGACACTGACAAGTAGGATTTCGTGGCCGAACGGTAAGGCACTCCGGCTTTAGGAGGATCGTCTGATCGATGCGGGTTCGAATCCCGTCGGAATCCAAAATTTTGATAAGACTTTTCATTTCTTAATGAAATACCAAGTGTGGATTAGCACTATAAAATTACAAAAATTATTGATTCTATTGTATTTTGTAATTTTATATAGGTACGTAGTAGCTTAGTTTTTGTAAATAAATGTATTTTTTATTTATTTAAACACATGCCTCTGACGCCACCACTACATTCTTAAAAGACTTTACTACTTAGACTTGTTTACTCCAATAAGATTTAAAAATGTTTACCAAACCCTGGTTTACAATCGTGATCCTGTCTGTTTGGACAGCCCTAGAGATGCGTCTAGCAATAAACGCGGATGTCGATGGTGAATGCTTCTGAGTGTCCTTACAATGCAGTTCTGCTGACAATTCCTAGTATCGGTGCTTCACTTTTAAAGCTTTTACTTCCTAAAAAACGGAGTTCGTCAAATTATGTTTGTAACGCTACCACGTGTCTCACTCGTGCTGTACCGCGCCGAATGTGTTGGCGTCACGGGCCAAAAACTGAAAAACTGCTTTAATTTAATGCCTACATGTTATTCCAGTGTATAAGCAATCTACATTCCAAATTTCATCACAATCGGTTAAATATTCATGGAGATACGTGAAGACAAAACATTCGCGCACACAGACTTTCGCATTTATAATATTAGTAGGACTAACGAGTTTATTTAAAGTCAAAGGAGTTCAATTCGGAGACTGTATTGCTTTATTTCTTTAGATATTTCTTCAAAATGTGTTTGTTATATATGTCTATTTAAGAAAATTAAGACGCTTATCACTATAAAGCAAAAAAAAACAAGTACCAATGCTACTAACCTAATGTAAAATACTCATTGTTTTTTTTTTGTCAAAATACCTAACAATCAAAAAAATTGCTAATTACGGACGTAGAATACCGATGCCTGTTCTTTAAAGACCACTTACACTTTCACAATGCGTAGGTCCCTTTGTAACGTTTCCGTTTTCACTGAAGTAACGACCGCCATAAACAAACAAACTGGATACACACATTATACTATACAATGTTTACGTAACACGACAGTAACATGTTTATGGAAAAAATAAAATGTACGTAGTTGTGTTTTTTTTTTCATAGATCTAAAACTCTACTGCAAAATCTGACTAAATTATCACTTGCCAATTCCATGCTAGTGAGTCGGCACAATTCTTCTTCATCCAATCACTTCTATTTTTTTTTTATGATGAATGGGTCCACTCTTGACCTCGAAACTTACATAGGCAAGAATGAGGTCTACGATGGAGCGAGCCTACCCAGATGGTGCCTATTAACTCTCTTCTTAAAATCAACAGGGTCGTAGCTCAGCGGAAATACAGACGCGGGAAGCTGATTCCACATTTTTGCAGTGCGCATAATAAAAGAACTTTGAAGACGCTTAGTTCTAATAAGTGGAATATGAACCAGGTGTGGATGATAATGAGCTGTGCGTCTGAAGTCCCTGTAAAAGAACGGTGAGAGAATCACTCGTCAACTGTGTGATTTGTGTTGTGTAACTTATTTCAACAAAAAAAAAACTTGCTAATAAGCCCACATCCATCATAGCCCTCCTCATTTGCACTACACTTTTTCCAGCCAGATGGTCCCATGGTATTGAGGCGTTGGCGGAGAAACATTAATTAGGTTTGATTGTCAAATTGGCATAGGACCTGAAAAAGTGGCCACTGTACACACAATGTATAAATATGGAGAGGTAAAATTCAAACTAAACATCGCAGATCTGCAAACGTCTGAAAGTAGAGGGTGGGTATTAATAATTTATGAGAAGAAAAGTCTGTCTCCTCAAACAAATGACATACGTTTGTCCTTTCAACGCTGACAAGCTTTCAGCGAAAAACAACAATTCATGTCTTGTTCGGTTTAATATGCACTTTGCAACAAAGAAACATACAGACACAACTTACTCGTCTTCTCTATAGAGGTTAGGTTTGTTAGTTTGTTATTTTAAATCTGTTTATCATAATAAAATGAGATGAGATCTCTGAGATTCGTGATAAAAACCAAAATAATAAATTGAGTCTATAAAGTCCTGCTAAAACAGTCTCGTGATGATGATGATGCTCAAACAGCCTAATTTGTTGTCATCGACTCTTCAAGAATCAATCAAGAAAAAATACATTCTGAAAATAGCTGTTAAATTGAAAAATGGAAATTAATATTGAAGTATGTTTGTAGCCTCGAGACCGATAGAAGACTATTCCTATGCCCATGTTAAATCTGTAATAAATCATAATAACAATGCAAATAAATCGGCAAGAATAAAGGTCAGTGCATGCATGAGCGAGGATTATCCTCAGTCTATCTATACACACAGAGCGGACAGTCAGTTTCGCGTTCACTTGTAAGCCGGTAACACCCCAAGGGCCATTTCACGACGCGATGACATGATTTTGCAAAACATTAAAAACTTGTCTTCTACACAAAAAGGCAAAAACAGCGAGTTCACGATACCACTTCACGCTGGTGCTTTAAAGTTCTCCTGTTTTTGCTTTCAAAGTCACTTTCCCGTGAAATATATTTGTTAATAATTGTTATTGTAGGTTAATTGGGCTTTAGCTTGACCTTGTTTTCACAGATTTTCTTTGTTGTACCCCCCTAATAAAGTGGTTGAACTGCAGGGGTTTACCAGTTGGCTGACCGTACATAAGAAGACGGGTTATCGATATTTGAGTCCGCTTGTGTGTTTCATTCGCTAGAACTCGTCCGCTGAATGTGTATGGAATCTAAACAGTAGCATTGTCATTCTTCGCCTCGCCTCAACTCCACAACAATCATTAATATCTTGTCCTTATTGCAAACCAGATTTAGCTCACAATTGACTTGGCCGTCCATAAGTCAGACATAAAACGGATGCCAGTGTCAAAGTCAGATCTTATTGTCAGCTTAAGGCATTAATTTTAATGACAGCATTATTCTAAGGATGAGAATACTAGGGCGAATGTTATTACATTACAGTGTACTTAATGCATTGTTGCTGGAGGGAGTTTTTCGTGGATGATTATGAAATATTTCGATTGACCTATTTTTTTTAACGAACTTAAAAATGTATTGCCTTTTTTTTTACCATGAGTGGCAACATTTTTTTTAAGGATTTACTATTACGATTTTGAAACATTAAAAAACGTGTCTAGAGTCTTTCGAAAAGTCCCATATTCTTTGGGTACAGGAATTAAAATTGGTTAAAATTCTACTAACCGATTTGAAATGACCTTGACTACTTTACCTAAAGAACTCCTACTCGTACTTTTACTTAATCGATAAGTACCTAATATATTTTTTTAATTAATAATAATAATAATAAATCTTTATTGCAGACACGAGATCCATTTGTACACACATTCTTAGACTAAGCACGAATACAATAGAATTAAATTAAATTAAAATAAGCAATACTTATACAAAATAAAAAATAAAATAATATAGGCAAGACCTACATAACCTCAGGATGCTATCTGCACCCATCGTCTATAAACGCCTGTCTGAAAGATCCTTGCTGACAGACTCGCCACAATAGTGTTTTTACACACGCCGACCCTGGACATGAATTTAGCAAGGCGGTTTCTCTGAATGGCATTAAATGAATTAACACGAGCCTCTAGGTACATTCCAGAGGCACTACAATAGCGGTCCAATCCCATGAGTTGCCTAAAGATGTTATTGTAAGCAACTCGAATGCCATCATGCGCTTTTTTCGTATAATTTGTCCAGAGTTGGCACGTGTAAAATTAAATAGGTCAGCATTGTCCTCACTCTGCCTGATCTTAAGCAGTAGTAAGGTCTAAGATGGAGCATGCTTACCTAGAAGGAACCTCTCTCTACTCTACTCTTGATTTGAAGACTACAATATATCGTGCCTCCTGCGTGGAAATTTCAAGAATCTATCACTAAAACACATTTCCGATTTTTCACATCCAACCCGTCCCATAATCATATTCAGTGGCACTAAACCGTCGCGGGGTGGGCACTAAAGCAAATTATAATAATTTACGACCAATTAGCCCACGGTTGGGTCAAGAAAGCCACAGATAATGCAACACTCAATATGCACCAAAACTATGGTGTCGTCTGCTAATGACGTTTGAAATTTAGCCACTGTATATTAATTATTGTGCTTTAGATTTATCGCGTATATTTTTTTCGTTGAACATTTTTTATTGTACCGTAAAAGTTTTATTTATTAAAAGTGGTTCCGATAAAGGTTATGAGACTTTTTTATCAGCAACTCTGTTTTACAGGCCATAAACGCTTCTGAATTGCTAAGGAGTTTGAAAAATAACGTTTATAATTTTGGATAATGAAAAATACCTAAGCAAGGATAAATCCCTCGGGAATACTCCGCTTTTTCGGGACATAGTTTTAACTACCTTCATTACAAATTTCATCCGAATCTGTTCAGCTATTACAGAATGAAAGAGCAATAATCATCCATCCATTCAAACTTTATACATAAAAGTAGTATAGGTAGTAAAAATAAATAAATAAGTAGTATAGGTTTAAAACTAGTTTATGCCGTATGTATTGCATTTATACATCACCATATCGCCAGGTAGCTAAGCACCATCAGATGCGGTCGATAATTCATTGTCAGATGTTATTTCTGGATGCGCCTGCGCACGACATTTGCGGCTATCCGGAACACTTTTGTTTCATTCATGAGCGATGTTTTGTTCTACATGAGAATAGTAAATGACGGGCTCGCAGAAGAAATAGAATATAATGTAGGTAATTAAATATAGAAAACTATTGCTGAAATTTACTTTAGGGTCCACGACATCGTGAAATCAGCAGGTCTTACATGGGCAAGATCGACAGGCTCAGAATAGAGGCGAAAGGCAAAATCGAAGAGAGGCCTCTAACCAGCAGTGGGATGAGAAAGGCTGGTGATGATGATTTCTGAAATCTTGACAAATACTTTTCCTAAAAGAATACAATATCGATCCAATCATTTGATTGAAACCCTTGCTGGGTATAGGCCTCATCTCTAACGGCACAATAGCTTTCTGTTCCTTTGTTCTTTAGAAGTCCTCTCCCATACTTCTATTAACCTTGCTAAATTATTTAAATTTTAGCTCAAAAATCATCTTTTCTGCAATATTTGGGTATGTGTCAAATATGTAATTGGACTACCCTCTTCTTTGACCTTAGACAGGTCTAGTCATCTTTATGCATTCAAGTTCCATTGAATCCTCAGATCTGATATGAAGATTTGAGGTGTCTATAGCTTTGGTAATACTGTATTACCAAAGCTATAGACACCTCAAATCTTTCTCTTGCCTCACTGGGTAAAGACCCAGCAAAGGTTTCAATCAAATGATTGGATCGATATTGTATATCTAGTTTCATTTATATCTTAAAGATCCATAAAGTGTTCATCGATTAAAAGCATTTATCTACATTCAACAGATATCGCTCCAACTATTAATAACAATAGATTATGTCCACGTGAGTGCAGTTGCCAATGTTATTATGATGTACGACATTAAACTGTTCTGGCACCTTCATCTGGGTCGGAACAATCTATCACTTGGGTTTTGTATTGCACTTGCCGTACTCTAATCGTTCCTTGTCGTTGATGCACTAATATTCATGGTGATAATGGAAGATAACTAAATAGTAGAGCAGTGGATACTAGTCTCTAGTAGTTTTTTCTTTTGTGCAATCCTGACTTGATTATTTACCTGCTAGCTGTCCGCCGCGGTGTTACCCGCGATCCCTCGGGAAAACTTCACTTCCCCGGGATAAAATATAGCCTATGTTCATCGAGGATAATGTAGCATTCTATTGGTGCAAGAATTTTCCAAATCGGTCCAGTAGTTTCGGAGCCTATTCATTTCAAACAAATAAATCTTTCCTCATTATAATATTATTATAGTATAGATGTACGAGTATGGTAGTAGTTTTTATACACACAATGATCACGACTGACCCAAGGGGTGATATTCTCTCAATTTTTTTATGTATTCCAGTTCCTATAAAGAGGTATAGTTTTAATAGGTGTCCAGAAAACAAACCTATAGATGGCAAAACCGATCCAGATCTCTGTCAAACAGAAGCGTGACAAATAATCAATCCAATTTATTTACCCAAAATATGCGTTCTCTAGCTTCACCTTCTTTTCCACACTTCACAGTCTTGCAATGAAGCTCCTAATTTTCTTTTTGTCCAGCCCCCCTAGCCATGTTACAAATCGCAAAAGAATAGAAATCGAATCGACAGATAACGCTGAGACTTCACCTGCGTCTTACGGCATTTAATTGCCAAAACGCATACATTTTATAAAAGTTATGGCGGCACGTGAGTTCCTGGCTCTATGTAAATCGCCAGTTTGACATTATGCCAAGAACTCACGTGCCGCGACACTTGACATAAAATGTAGGCAGTTTTTGCAATTAATGCCATGAGGCGCAGGTATAGATAGTCTCAGCGTTTCTAACTATTCTTTGTATATTTCTGAACAGACCTTATACTTAATTTGTGTTTTACATAGCTTTTGTACATAGCTTAATAGATATACTGTGTAGGAGTATGATATACACATTCCTTTATGAATCCACACAAAGTGTCTCTTAATTTCGCCTCCCCCGCAGACGAGCTTTACAAAGTTCTATCTAGCTCTGTACCGTCAGCACATGAGTGGGACAAAAATATCTTCTGTCATATCAAGGAGATACTTTTTCAGCGCCAGGACGCCTTTGCCTGCTGCACTTGTGGAGACGCTGTAGTTTTAGCATTGTTTGTGATAGAAAAGGTTAACCCACCAGTTGGTAGAGATGAATGCAAATTAAATTTACTTAGAGCACGTTTTAAAATCGAAACTGTGAGAAAAACTCATATTCAATAACATACAGTACCTACTACATAAAAAAAACAGTGGCACTCTCAGTCTAGGGGTGCCGACAGAAGTGAAAAACTTGAACGAGGTTCCGGTAACCGATTCTAAACTAAAAAAAAAGGATTTGAACTCCCGTTTGACTTACACTTCGACCTTTCTGACGATACAATGTGTGATGAAATGATGGTATAGTGACTGAGACATGGTGTCGGTATTTTGGTAACAGTCACGTGACTCGCGACTTTGTTGGTTTTTTCCTATCTCAAAAATGCCCAACGCGCCTAAAGAAGTGATCACTTCAAAAATACACCTTATCCAATAATTTCCTAGATGTTTCTGCGGACGTTACATTAGGAGGGTGGCACACAAAAGCTCGCTGCTCTTTCCTACGTTCTTCGCCCCACTTTTTACTTTTTGGTCCCAACCACCCGACCCGTCTGTCCATAGCTTTATGTTCAGCTACTTGTTTCATGTTTTGTGAAACTTAGATCTACTGTGGTGAGTTTCCATGGAAAATGGAAAGCAAAATAATAATCATTCTTTTAAACCGACAAAATATACCTACATGTTTAAAGTTTGATGTGTTTGTTTGAGTATAGGTATCTGTATGCAACGGCCTTGTAGTTCGATCCACGACATTATTGTTTTTCGTTTTTCGAATGTAAAAAAAATTGTGAACACACTTATAACAATATGCTTATCGCTAACAGTTTTTATGCAACTTTGGGTAGCTATTTTAAGCTTGGCGAATAAAAGATAAAATTCAGCAAAGTATTGGTACCTACATACTTAAAAAAAAAGTCTTTGAAAACCCAAAATTTCTTTCGTACTATATATCTTTTCTACGGCGTAGCATTCTACACCATCATTCAAATCAATAAATTAATCCTATATTAACAGGCATTGTATTAGTAACACAACGATACTACCGCTTTCTGTATGATAGTAAGTGTCTCGTGGTACAGGCCGGTCAGTAAGCGACACCTGCCTTCGCATCCGGTTTCTCACAATACACTTGACTCACCCGTTTGCGTCTCAGTAATAATCTGCGTGAAAAATGCGTAGCAACGTAACGTTTACGCGAAAGTTAGTGAAAAGTTAGGTTCAAGAAAATAATATGATCAAGATTCCTTTTCTGTAAATGGTGTGTGATTAGCATTATTTAAGGTAGTCAGAAGCACGGCCAGAAACTGTATCTATGTAGGTACGATGTGTGTAAATAAATAAATATATAAGTATTACAAACCTACATAAAAAGCCAAATAATTGTGGTCTCTATTCATATGTTAGTAAACAATTATTTTCATTATCTCTTCATTGCCTAATTATTTTTTTAAACAAACAAATACGTAATTAAAACACATTTTTATTGTAAAAGTTAATAAGCTACCTGTGTTTTTAATTATAACTTTTACATTAACGAATTTCACTGCGGTATTGGTTTCCATTCCAACTAAACGAGTGTTCTACACACAAAGATAAATCAGCCAATATAACTTCAGCTCCCACACCCTTCCCCTCACTCCTAAACAGGGTGGATAGGGAGTATCGCTATGCATTTTTACGGGTCTTTTGTAAATGGACAATGTTACTTTTCAAGCGCTACTGTTATCATCTTGCACTCTATTCTAGAGGATTAAAGTCGACTTTTGCTTGTTTTTGTTGGGTATTGGGTAGCTCTGGGATTGCCCCCTTATTCTCCTGCCACCCTAAGGCAACGTCTTGGAAATGTTTAGACTTGCTTCTGTAGGTTTTGTTCGTCTTTTATTCTGTCTTTATGTGAGACAGGTCGCTTTGAAACTGAATGATTTGTTATATTAAAAGGCTTTTCAAAAAGCGAATAAAGGAGCCTTATTTCAATAATGGAAATAGTCTATAAAAAGGTAATTAGATAAACATAAGGTAGTTTTGAAAACAGTATGATATATTATTTTACAAAAATCTATGTAAAATACAGGCTTGACAACCTCTTTTAGTTTAAGAAAAATACATTGAATCTTTTCACAGTATCTCTATGGCAAAAGTTATCTGTGTCAACTTTTTCCAATAGGTGTTAGTTAGGTACACCTTAAAGCCATTTAAATCAAGGCATTGCTTATATTTGTTGATCATATGAATTACCAATGCAGCACAACACACTTAGACGATTGCGAGACACTCTTCACACATTTTTCTTTTTATTTTATTTTGTTTTTGTTTCTATGTCGTCTTTAATTTTTGTGTGTTTTTTTTCTGGTTTTTTGGTACTTATTGCTGTTGCAAATAAATATTTTTTCTTTCATTCTTTCTTTCTTTCAATGAACCCAACCATTACGATATTCACAGACTTTCCGCATTCTAAATGTGACTTCAACAAATAGGTCAGAAATATCTGAACTAAAGATTTGCCCACACAGATAACTTTTCAATAGTATTACAAAACAGTCCCCTCCAGTTTCAGCCAGAACAATACCGCCCACTGTGCCCAATAAAAGAAAAGTACAATTACGCTCGCTCCACACTTTTCCGCAATCGCACACCAATCCGACAATAGATATGACGTGCACAGATTAAACAATAGTCTCTAGCGATTCGGTGCGCTATTGTTGAACGAAGCGTTGTGATTGGTTGAGGTGCACAATGGATGCCGCCCACAATACAATACCCTATTGTCGTGAGAGCGCCGCCCAGGAAGGAAATTGCCTATTTGGTGATCCAATTGTAGAACAATATTGTTATACCAATACAATGATACTATTGTCATTTGGTGCTCTACCAACAATGATGTTAAAAAATATAGATAAGTTAATAGCGTGTGATTGAACACCCAAAATTGTCTTATCAGCACCATTTTTACTTCAGTTTGCGTCACAGAGCGACGTTTTTGTCAGAGACAGTCACATGTTCCAAGCACGGAATTTAAACTTAGTTATCTATGAACATAACGTATCTAGGTATAATTAACGATCGATAGGTGACGATCAACAGACGTACAAGGTCTCTGCGTGCTCGGCCACAGGGTTCTGATGTTAATCAATTTTAGTACCTATACAAACACCGTACTGACGTCTGTGAGACGGCGATGGCTTCGTTACGGACACATGAGACTTACTTGCCGCATTTGCAGTGGTCTATGAACAAGAAGATGGCGAGAGAGGAAGGTATCAGGAAAAGTGACTCCGTCCGTGAGACGCGTATTTTAGAAAATATTACCATATTACAAAATGTCGTCGTCTGTGAGACGTATAGATCGTCAGTTAAAGGTTAATTTAAATTATTATTGTTTTACAATAATGAGAAAAGTTGTTGAAGTTTAGTCAGTTAAAGTTTGATTAGATAACCCGACGTTATAATTACACACATAAAAATATGATTTGATAGTTTAAAAAGCGCACTCATAGTTAACGCAATTGTAAACTAAGCTGAGCATTTTGAAGCTAAAATCCGACACTAAAAAATTTCAAATGAAAAATATCAGTTCATTTATCTCCGAAATCATACAAGTCCGCTGAACAGAATTCAATCAAAATGCGGTCCAATATTTTAAAAGCCCGAAAACACATTAGAACAGAGAGTAAACAGGTAATAAATTTCTTTTTACAGTAAAAAATCACTTCATTAAGTCGCAAATGGAAGTCTCTTTTTCTGTAAAAGTTCCGTTTAAAACTAAGTGAAACGGTCATCATGTGTAAATATCTTCCAAGTAATATTGTTGGGGTGGCTACAAATGGGCATTAGTTTAATGGAGCCATTTGGGCACGCTGCTTATTCTGGGCTTTTTATGGATGTGTGGATTAGGCAGTATTTCCCTACCGTTCATAATATTAGAGATGAACGAACACTTTATTGTACACAAAGAAATTAACAACAACAAAACATTTGAAACAATTACAAGTTCTTGGTACAATGGCCTTCTCGCTGAAAGCGATTTCTTCCAGGCAACCTTTAGCATCTAAATCGATGGGGGAGGCCTATATTCAGCAGTGGACGCTACATGGCTTAGATGATGATGACCTAATATAAGACTCGCTATGTTTTGTTTTAGAAAATGCTTTTGAGATTAGCTTGACAACCTTCACCCATATTCAAAACGATCAATCTGACTCTCCAACAAGTGAAATCTTTTTGTTTAGAAAATTATGTAGTTAGGTTTATATGTTTAGAAGTAGAGGTAGACCAAAGAAAGGATGGATGGATTGTGTGAAAGAAGATATGGGTAGGAAGGGAGTGGATACGAAGATGAGTGATAGGGGAGAGTGGGAAAAGAGAACATGTTGTGCCGACCCCGCATAAGCGGGATAAGGGCAGGCAAACAATGATATTTTTAGATGATAATGTTATTTTTAACTAGCGGCGCTCCCGCGGTGTAACGCGCGATCCCTCGAGATTTTGTCGGGATAAAAAGTAGCCTATGTCCTTCCCTCGGATACAACCTTTATCCATGCCAATTTTCAGCCTAATCTGTTCAGTGGTTTGGGCGTGAAAAGGTAACAAACAGACAGACAGACAGATAGACAGACAGACAGATAGACAGACAGACAGACAGAGTTACTTTCACATTTATAATATTATAAAGTATGGATAGTATGGATTCATTTCATTCACAAACTAATGAAAAAACAAAGTACCGAAAAGCATTCAGTAGTAAAAAATTACCATTAAGTACAAAAGCTACGGCATTTTTATCAGCACAAGTCGAAGGTCGTGGGAATAAGGTACTTTATGTATATCTATAATAGACTACGTAGGTATATAAATCGCTTACTAATGGGCCCATACGACATGGGTCATCTCATGGTAATTGAACACCGATTAGATAGTTAACTTTATGTGCCTTCTTAGGTACTTTGAGAACAGCTTTTAATTCTATCCTGGAAGAGCTAACTGGTTTCTTTACGATTTTCTTTACTTAAATTGTTTTAAGTCCCTATTCTGTAAACGCCGCAGCATTATTCGTCCTGAGCAGTGAAAGTGATAGAAAATTCCATAACAATCTATGGATAGCTTTGATTGAACAATTATCATTCAGAGTAAAAATTATACCTAAAGGTAAATCAAAGAGCATTACTAAGCAAGTAAATTTATCTTTATTTATAATATGTATGTATTTACAAACAAAAAGTATGTATAAGTAGTATATCAGTTATCTGGTTCCCATAATACAAGCTTTGCTTAGTTTGGGGCTAGATGATGCTGTGTGAAATGTATATCATTATTTATTATTTTATTATTATTATTATTTATCAAAATAGGTACTAGCTGCGCTCTCGCGGTGTAACCCGCGGTCCCTCGAGATTTTTTCGGGATAAAAAGTAGCCTATACCCTTCCCTGGGATACAATCTTTATCCATGCCAATTTTCAGATTAATCTGTTCAGTGGTTTGGGCGTGAAAAGGTAACAAACAGACAGACAGAGGAACTTTCACATTTATAATATTAGTATTGATTTATACCTAGGCACAGAAAGAAAAAGAATATCGCGTAAATTTTCAAATGTAAAAAATAAAAAACATAAATTAAGTACCTACCTAGAACTAATTTATTACCGGATAGAAGACATTGAAAACCTCACGCGGAACTTACAATGCAGCGATGGATTAGATGCATGGACCTAATCTTTAAATAGATAACCAGGTGTGGACAACCTTTGGCTCACGTAAGTTAAAACTGCAGCAATTTGTTACGTGTGAAAAGTTAAATTAAGTTATAGTTGTAGGTTCCACAATAGGTAGGTATTTACAAATGAAATGAGAGATGTTATTTTTGTAGTTTAATTCTTAGCTAAAGGGATTAAATGGAGTAAAGGGACTTTAAGGGACATATGTATTTATTGATTAAACTAGCTTCTGCGCGCGGCTTCGCCCGCGTGGTACCAACATTTTGAATAGCCTATATGCTATTCCAGGTCTATGCCTATACCAAGTTTCATCCAAATCGTTTCACTGGTTTAGGCGTGATTGATACACAAACATCCAAACATCTAAACATCCAAACATACTCACACACTTTCAGATTTATTATATTATTAGGAATTATTAGGAATATTAGAAATTAGGAATAGGATAATAGGATTAGGATATTAGGATTACTTAACATCACGTTAATTAAAAGAGCTCTAAAATCAAGAAGTTAGATTAATTTAAATACAGTGCCTACCCGACCAAAAAAATTAAAAAACGTTAAATATCAAAAATAAAAAATGTTGATCTCCCCTGGGATGGCTATCCGCAGATATCTACAGATGCGAGGATAGATGGAGAGCCCGCTAAGTGACGCCAATTAGCCGACACCGCGCCCTCTAGTGACACCGACAGTTTAGCTACTTCGAACACCGACTGCTACTTCGCATACCGACTTCGAGCATTTTTGAACTTTATACTGACAATTTACGGAGTCGTGCTTGGTCTAGTCATCTAGTTACTAGATTCTTACTAAGTCATCTTGTCACTATATTCTTAGTTGGCTATCTGTATTTTGTGCTAGTGTGATTAACTTCGATATTTAATCCGTATTTTTTTGAACCCTAAAATACGGACAATTTAAAAGTCCTGCTTGGTCTAGTGGGATGAACTTCGTTATTTAATCCGAACGGGGTTATTTCCTATCTGTATAGGCATTTATGTATTTAAGTTAAGAGTGAAGGAGTTATCAAAATGTAAATTATCAACTGTTTCAAAGACTAACCCAAGTTTCCCTGTCTTCGGTAACCACATAGGAGCTAAATTACATAAAGAGCAAAGTTAGGCAAGTTTGTAGTTAGACAGAGGGGTGGAAATTAACCCGTTATGCGGAAAATGAGGGTTCATTGGAATTATGAACATTCGCCTGACATTACATTAAAATTTACTTATAGCTTTGAAGGGCTTTGAGGGGTTAAGTTGATTTCAGAGAAAATTTGAAGATATTTATATTATGTATAGCTTGATTCATCATTATTGTTGTTTATCTTTTACTAAGTATGTAATTGAGTTTAATAGCGATTGTAGAAAATATGTTTTTGTCTGAAGTGAAATGTCGCTCTACCGTAGAGAGAGGGGGTCAAGTCAAAAAACTGAGCTATTTTATTTACAAAAAAGCATATACTTAATTCAGTAGGACTGAGATCACTTAGAATAGTCTTAAAACTAGGTAAGTGATCATGGTGAGTTCACTGACATACCTTTACTTGTCACTAGACAAGCATACTGATGTAAACCTGAGCGATACACAACATAAGCGTCTCTTTTAGCCCAAATCTTACCTCAAAGCAAAAACAAAAACTGAATGGTTTCTAAGTCATTACAAACCTTATCAAAACTCAAATCAACCCTTTGATAGGTACAACAAACAAATGCTCGGCAACTTTGATACCGTCTGCAAACAAAACACCAAAAACCAATCAAGTAATTGCCGTGCCCCAGTGGGGTCGATAATCTTCATAGCTGGAAAAAAAGTACAAGGGTTGCCATGGTTGAAAGTTTTGCCGAAGATTTGGGTAAAATTTAAGGCTCTTGTGATTTGATTGCGTCATCTTTCACTGAACATAAAACCTCGTGTTTTAGAAGATGGTTAATAGATGTTTATTGATTTCAGTAGATAGAAGATATGTTTTTATGTAAAGCACACAAGCACAAGAAATAATTTTCTACGCAACACTTTGTTTATTCAATTTTTAATTTCATTGCTTGCAACGTAAGCTTGCAATTTTGTCTTGCTTTTGACTATCCTTAGAGACCTAGTGATAATTTTTCTACTTCAACTTACAAAACGTCTACTGTGTTCAATACCTATGTACAAAACAGTTAAGTAGAATTTTGATGTAGAATAGAACGTACCTACACAAGACAAAAATAAATGAGGCAGAGCTGTGAAGAAAATTAACAAAATAATTTTTCCAACAAAACAACGCAGAGCTTGGAACACCGCCAAATACCCCCACCCCCTAACAACCCACAAACACCCACTGGGTGTGGGGTGCCCCCAGACACACATTCTTACACGCCTGCGCTCAATATAGGTCATATTGTCCTTCTTACGTTCAAAGGAAGGCACACACACAAATATACTTATAGCTGCTTATACCTATCACACAATATTAGGAGAGTGTGTGTATATAGATGTACACAATAGATGTGTATCTGTTTAATAAAGGATAGAGCTTGTGTGCTTGAGAGAGGATATTGTATTGACTTTAAGACAACCTTTAAGCGAAACATCGGGAAATTGGCTTGTATGTATAAAGCAGAAAAAAAAATAAGATAGTATTTATGCTCACGAGTGATTTTATTTTCAATACAATTGAAGATCAAATCGAATTTCCCCACTGGGATAAAAACACTGGCCATAACCATTATTTATAAAACTAAATATTTGAACTAAAGTTACAACTCCAATTTTAGTGCCATCAAATTAATTATCTTACAAAATTAATAACTGTTTTTATAATAGATTTATAGATCTAATTAGTGTGCATGAGAATTCCGCACAGTGGGTGATGGTTCAAAAAACTCTGGACCTAATTTGCATATTTCTAAATAACCTTACAGGTTTTTGTTAATTTAATTTAACTGTTTATTTCTAATCTTGCTTTTATTTTTACGATGTAATTCAATAAGCTGGTAACTTAAGTACCTATATGTTTATCGTATATGTCGTGACGTTGATAAATCTTTTACGATTACGACTTTATTAAAACTACGTCTCTTAACATATTAAAACTGCCTTAAAATATACACAAGTCGTTAAAATAGCATTTGGGAGTTACCTACCTCAGTGTCACCTAAAATAAAGAGTTCATCAGCTACACATAAAATGATGATTCAAGTTGTAGATAAAAGTTCTAAAGATGGCATAGAAACTCGTCCGTAGAGATCAAGAAACAGTTGTCGGGCACAGCCAATGATCTTTTATAACTAAAAGATCATTGGGCACAGCTTTAGGAACTAAAGATGAAGGAAGCACTAGTTTTTCAAGTTGCGGAATCGAAGTATTTTGAAACGCTAAATAAAGATAAACGTTTTAATAGAATTAAATACTGTAAAAAATATGTTTGAGGATGTAAATTTTTATATCTTCTAAGTAAAATGAAGATTGATAGAATACAAATCCGATTGGACTTATCGATTCATAAAAAGTAATCTTAATTGACAGTGTGATAAAATGTATGACTGGCGTCTAAAAATAGCCACTTGGCATCATATTTCGCTCTACAAGTTAGGAGCGGAGTCAGTCACGACAACAATAGAGCTCGCCAATCACAATCGAAACGGCACACAATAGAAACGTTTTTCTCAGGCCACGCCTCGCAGTACAATACCTCAACACGCCCAGTCAAACACAACGGCTGAAGAAAGAAAATTTTCTCCACAAATACAAATGTAAGAGATTGTATTGACTTTTTAAACGCCCTCATAGATCGGGCACACACCCACCTGAACATTGTGGTGTGCGAAAATCGTTTCACAATGCTGGGCTATTCTGTACGCACACTGCAGTCATCGGTAGTCAAAGACGTTCGTCTGGGCGGAGCCTAGAGAGAGACAAAACCGCGCCTAGTCGCGAAGAATGCGCCAAGCGCGAGCGAGCTGGCCGCGCGGCACGCACACATTGCCCGCTAGAAAAGGATGGGCTGAACTGCTTTGTATAGATTCCGCGGGATGAAAGCTGTTATTCCGCATAGACAATTGATTGTAAACGAACTTCTCAATACAACATAATAAATTTCTTATAGATTCAGAAAGCTAAACATTGCATTGTTATGATTTTCTAGTCAAATTATGAGGTTTGATTCATTTTGAGCGTTTAAAGAGGCTTGAAGGACGGCATTGTTCGCAGGGCAGTGACATTAGTTCGGTGCGTCCTTGTCGCACGTGGTGCGCGGGGCGGGGGGCGTAGGTTATTGTAGCGCGCGCGTATTGTCGGCCCGCTTCGATCTGCCAGCATTGTGTGTCGAAAGCGCGCGCCCGCAAGACGTGCGTCGCGAGTCCTCCGCATCTTCGTCGTCCGCAATAGCGTTCGATCTCGAAACGTTACACGAACTGTTATTTTTGCAAATAATTATTTTGTTCATTAGTTTTGTGTTGTACTGCTGTTATCTTTTTGTGTTTGTTTTGTGATTATTATTTATTTTTGTGACTGTTTTAAAAGAACTGGGTGAGATTATAATGCCAAAGAATCGGTGTGATTGGACTATTTAACTCGTTATAGTTTTGTTTGTTTTATTTTAATTATCCTGAAGATTCATGCTGATGTCTCCACGGGCAAGAGGAACCATGTTAACGCAATTGAAGGTAAGACACGTTACATAAGAAGGTAGGTACTTAACCTACCTATCTATTATTTTAAGCTTAAACAATGTTGTGTCAAGATATTATTATAAGCATTTGACAATCAAATGTGCTTTTTCAGCCTTCATTTTATGCACGGTTTATTTTGAACTAAGCGTGAAAAATACAAAGTGCTTCGTGTGAAGATAGATATCAGATACATTCAAAGATAACATTATCAGAGTTAGCCTACATGAAGAGAAATTTTCTCAAGGGTTGACAGTTAACGGGTCCAGACATGCACTGTGGTTCAACGGTCAAACGTTGGGGTCCAATGGGGTCTGAATCCGTGACATTTAGACACTTGAACTGGTTATGACATGGGTACCTATTATTAAACATGACAGGCATTTTACCATAATTCATATCTTAATTTTGTAACCTACTATTTGTTGAATTGAATCCGAATATTTAGGTAAATATTTAAATATTTATTATCCAGGCGTTTGAGATTTTTATAAATATTTTGGGATAAAATATTAAAAATTAAAATTAGTGAATACCTACCTAAAAATTTTCGATACCTAAAAATATCAACAATTCAGATAGCCAGCAATGGCTATTCTCACAGTCACAGTGAAACTTTAGCCAGGTAAGAGGGAGGGACTCGTAGGTATTAGAGTACCTACAGGAACATTACGCGGCTGCACAATACCTATTTTGTAATACATTCCGTATTTCGTATTTCGATGTAAATTATTTAGAATAATTGTAGTTTTATGTAATATGTTTTTATGAATAAATTGAATTGAATTGAATTTCAGAATTTTTTAAACGTCACAAACAATTAAAATATTTTTGAATCTAGATAAAATCAGTCATATCAATTTTTCTCATAGAAGTTACATACCAACTCGCAGAGAAGACATTTTTTTATACATGCTTGAGTACTAAACTAACAGCCATAGGTAAATAGGCTACATGCAACTATTTCAATTCATGACTTCGCACATTGGCACTCTCATCTATAAATGGATTTTCTGTTTAAGTAGTTATTTCATTTATAGATACTATCATAATAACGTAACTCACATTCGAATTATCCCAGACCATCTTTTACTAGAACAGTTGCATTTTACAATGGTCATCAAACTCAATAAAATATTAACACCTTTGGTACACCCAGGTTAATTATAAATGTTTTAAGCTGTTGAAGTGGAAGGGGATCTCATTACCAACCCAATTTTCCACGTCATTGACAATGTTGCATCGATGGTGACAATTGCTAATTGGCGTCCTTTTAAAATCTTCTGAATGACAAAAATTTTAAAATTTAAATACGGGATTTTAAAAGTTAAATTGTGGCAATTTAATTTGTAAATTGAGCAGCTGGTAAATTAAGGTGAATTGATCTGTTGTTTGTCCAAATTGTTCGGTTCCCAAAACCACGTTTATGCTGCTCTTATTAATGATCTCAACTTTTTAAGTAATAAAAACGTGTCAATTTGTTAACGACACTCTGAGGTTCGGGATTACGGTTGTAGCTTGAGTGAATAAAATTGTTTAGGGTTTTAATTGGGAAGTAAAAGGTATATTTTACTTTTTAAAGTTTCATTGCGCAAGACGGTTTTACATTACGACTAAATTGTTACATCTTAAATGCAATTTATTGTAAGAGAGTTTAATAAAATAAACAAATCACCTGAAATCTTACTTCCGCAAGCCTTGCAAATAATATTGTACTTGCCTATGTATAAATAAGATATAGGTAGAAAAGGCTTGGGTACGCTTTTTTCAAATCATTAGCTCAATATTGAAAATTACCTTTCACATAAAAAGCTAGGTTTTCATATCTTATTTTATTTCCCAAATTCACTCAAAACGTCACGACTGGTTTTGTTATTCTAATGATTAGATAAAATATACGACGTAGGAAGCTTTTTCCTGTTGACTAGATAATAACTAAGACAAGTAGACTAAATGTTCTTGGTTATTTTGGTTTGTGAATAGTCAATGGGAAATCCGCAGTTTGTCAGGTGTCAAAGTGGAAAGCGTATCGCCGCCTGAGCTTTGCAGCCGTGCTCATTGTGTCAGCCAAGAATTCGCAAAATCTATCACTGACTTAACTGTTTTAGATAATTAGTGTTTTTTTGTAAACTAGATATTAAAGAATATATAAAAATTTTATTTGTACCTACCTCATGATGTAATGTATAGTTTTCTGAAAATTTTGTCATTTTGTCTTCTGATCAGATTAGAAAAAATGTTTTGTTTTATAGAAGTATTTTATATGCATTTAAAATTTTTGTTTTCTCCTTAATAACACTTTTATAAACAAAACAAAATTTGTTATTACTATGCATATAAAAAGTTAGATAAATGGTTAAAGATAAAGTGACATTTACGCTTTAAAACTGCGACTATTAAAAGTGCAGGTACTCCTTGTTCTAGACCTTTATGGCTTTAATTCCATTTGTAAGAGATAGTTTCTATGATAAGTTTTTTGTAGGTACTTATTCAGAGGACAGGTTGTAATATAAATATAATAATAAATGTCCAATCGAGAATTTCCATTTATGCTAACATATGAACAACGTTATTAAACTTAGGGCATACTGAGCAATTGTTTTTAGAAAAATATTATTTGTGTTATTAACCAACAGGAAACCGTCTCATGTATTTATATAAAACAGTGCTCGCAATGAAAACAGTCGTAAATCCGATCGAATATAAACCATAGGCCGGATGCGATGAATATTAAAAAATACTATTTAACTATTTAACCGACTGGTACTAAATAGATACCGTCAAAGAACCAGTACTCAAAGATGCGGTCGATTTGATAATTTTACAACTTTCAAAATCGATAGGATGTGGTTTTGTCTTCTGATCTGGTAATTCAAACATTGCGGTACTATTTGATATAAAAACTATTAAATATTAATTTTACGATAGCAATGAAGCAATAGTGTATTTAAAGAAACACTTCAGTAAGACGACCTTGCTCGACAAGTTATTCGTAAGTAGGTTTATGATGATGCTGAGTTTTGCAATTTTATACACTAACGTTCGACATAGAGCGAGATTTTAATGTTAATGATTTTATTTTGATTTTAAGATGAAAGTCGTAAATGTATGCAAATATAATTTTAATATGACATGTGTTTGAGTAATAAAATAAGTGTAAATTGACCAGAAGTGGTAGATAAACTAAGCCTGAGCCTACAATGACTGATGCTTATAATTTTTTTATGACCGATTCGATCTCTCACTGGAAATTAGGAACAAACAATAAGTAAGATCTATGGAACGTTTTAAACCGATTATTTCCACCGTTTATCGTTCCCTTCAAAAATATGCAGACGACAGGAAAGTGAAAGGAAATGCGAACACTTATTATCATTCTTTCCCGTCCCGCCCATCAGATTTCGAAGACTCTTCCGATAATGCGGCAAAATCACGTAGTACAGTCACGTACCCGGTTACAATTGTGACACCGAATAAATGTAACTCGGTAGTATTATCACCACCCCACATTTGCCCTCGATTTTTTTTAATAATTCTCGACACGTCTCAGCACACCGAGGCGTCTTTGTTCGTCCCATTGTGAATAGCATGTGTGATAGAAATACTCTTATTGAATGGTATTTTTCGTTTTTTTGTCCTGCGTTTTGTCGACGCGGTGCCACTGTGCGAGGCGCGAATTTGTTTTCAATTTCACATACGGAGGCCTTAAATATGTTATGTGGATTTTTGTTAGTCACTTTCGTAATCTTTTTTATTTTGATACTCGTATAATATTTGTTTTCAATTTTTCCCTAGCAGTGTTACAGTTCAAAATGTTGAAGGAAGTTACCTAAAGGGAATGAGTCTAAATTATTTTATTGTTTTTTTTCCTTATATTAAGGCCTCGTGGATAAGTAATAAAGTGTACGTAACTAAAACAATTTAGCACCCTTTGAATTCAATTGTATAGATTTTATGCTAAATAAAGTTCATTGTTGACACGACAATACTGTTCCCCCTTAATTTGTCGAATTCAGTAGACAACAGTCTTCCGTTTCTTTCAAACAGACGTCTTAGATAAGGACAAAGGATTTTTATAATAATGGTGCAAGTTACAGGAGAAATCAGGTTTACCTACATTTGTGTATAGAGTGCTCTCTGGTAAGATCGGGTAAGTAGTAAGACCGGATAATTCATGTACTTCGCTCCATTTGGCGATATTTTAAGAATTTACCAACATCAACTTGCCTGCTATTCTTCTGGTGTTTGCGTTGGACGCCATGTCTAACTAGAGGAGCATTAGCGTCGTTCTGGTGGATTAAAAATAACACTATGTTTTTTTTAGTTCAGTCCAAAGTCTGTTAGGTATGGTACCAATCGTCTTTACACGCTACCGGGTCTCCTACGTAACTGTTTACTACCATCATCTTCTTGCCGTTACCCTACTTCTAAGTAGCTTTACCATCATCTTGCCTTTAGTTAGTCTACATAATAAGTAGCTTCGATCCAACAATTCTAGTTCTTTTCCGCTCTATAGTTTCTCAATTTTGGTTTTATATTTTACTGATATCATCTTTCATATTGGCTCTAGTATTTTTTCTATTTTGGGTATCTCTTAAGTCGCTTCAGTGCCTACAATGGATCCCCTTGTAGGTGTACCTTTTATTCATTGTTTGATCAACCCTTCGGTTGGTGAGCACGTGTTTTATTGCGCAATTATTGGACAATCATCCAATCGTGATCTGAATTCTATTGTTAGAGATTTCGACTGTCTTTGTTTTTTATTACGTTGTAGATCGTATTCAACCGATTTGTGGTTTGGATTAGTTTGGTAGTACAGGTAATAGTATTTTCAAAGGATTTTATTAGACTTAATCCAACAAGTTATAACTTACTCCACGTTCAACAGTTTTACCCGCCACGGGACAAATGTATGGGTGTTTTCTCATAGTATGTATTTGCAAACAAAAAGTATTTAAGTAGTATACCTACTAGTCATGTAGTACCCATAACACGAGCTTTGCTTTGGGGCTAGATGATGCTATGTGAAAAATTCCAGCATTATTATGTTTTGAACATTCCGTTAGATAATTTAGAACAAATAAACAATTTAAATTTTAACGAAAGAGTCTCGTATATTGGTTGTCGAGTCATAAAGCTCACCTGTAACATTTCTGACCATCAAACAACTTTTCCGGCTGCTAATCAAGAGCTCAAGGTCGTAAAGCAGCCCAATATCACACAGTCGATAGAAATGGCTGACCTCGATGTAATTAGAAGAGCAAGAATGCATAATTTATCTAGCTTCTATCCGGTTATGACTGGTTTACAGTTCGGATTCCCACGGTGCCTGTTAGCTCTCTAACTACTGTGCAGATTGTGTAAGAGTCGCTACTGGACGCTGGGTGCATTGCTAGCGCATTTTGTTTTGGCTAGATTACAAAGTTGCGTAATATTTATCTTCTTGCCAGATTTCACTAACTCTTCAACGACTATTTAAATCTTGATACTTAGCACTAATTTTTGCTTCATTTTCTGATTAATTTTGTATCAATATCTAGCAAAAAATGTCTGTAATATCTGTATCTTTGTATTCTCTGAAAAAGCTGAAGTGGAAACGGAATAGAAATAACATGTACAGCTAAACTAAATTGCTCAAGCAAAGTACTACCTGGTGCAAAAGTAGTGGCTAGTTCTAGCAAACACCTGATTAGTTGGCAACAGTAAGTAGAGTTTATAATGGTAAAGTAGACAGTGGGTCAGCTTGAGAAACTGTTTAGTGCTAAAAGTGAAATTGTCAACCACTTGATATTCTTTTATTGGACACTTTTGCGTAGTGTTGTGATACCCAGTTTGATAAAACTACTTTTGCAAGCGAGATTGAAGTATCTTGTAGAACAAGTAATGATAATTTAGATGAAATGAAATGGAAGTTTAATTATAACCAAGGCGAGGTCTCGATGGTATTCCGCGCCCAGAAATATGTACAGAATGCTAATGCTTCTAAAGTACACTATAGTGCAGCTATTTTGATACTGATCATGATGGCTCCTGTTTTCTTTACCTCGTTCTAATAAAAGGAAGACTTTAAACATGGCGCTTGGATAAACGATTTGTGACTAGGAAAATACTAGGTACCTGCCTATATAAGGTCAGGGAGATGATGATGATGAAAATGTTACTGGACTTTTTTTATTTTTCTTCTGTTCTCCAGTACACTGAATACCTACTTCTCATCCTGAAACATCTTCACTCACTTTCTAAAAGGTGTTCACTTGCCCAATACTAAAATCCTTTCTCACACACATCACCACGTAATCTGAGCACGTGTGTTCCATTGTTCAGATCCACAATACGCGTTTCCTCTATGGACAATTGTACAGGAAACTCTTTATTTCGATCCTGGAGCTAGCGGCCATGTCACGTAGGATACCTATCCCTTGATATAATAAGTTTGATCCATTTCAATTGTATTGATCGCTGGATTTCTTATTTTCTAAAGAGTTTTCACTGAGTATTTGAGCCGTGAAATTGATTCCGTTTGTTTAGTATTTCATTACTTCAAATTTTTGCAAAGATAAGAACAGTCTAACTATAAGATTTTTATCTATATAATTAATATAAAATTCGATGTGTGTTTATCTCATATCCATTAATAGCATTATTAACTTCCTATATTTCAATTAAAAAAACAATAAGGAATACGCCTGTTCGTTTTCGTACAAAAATAAACCGATGTCTAAAATGATAACATGTTTGCTTTCTACGTCAATATGGATCAATTTGGGTTTTTACATTCACGTCACAAAGATGTGATTTTTAGGTAAGTATATAAATTACAAAATTGTTGTTATTCACCTAATAGTTATGTTTTATGACACCTCAAGCTTCATAATGCCTACCTCTTTGTCATAAGCCATAAAGGATAGTTATTTTAAACTGTCCTGAACCAGATGCTATTCTCGTCATGAATGAACATCATGAATGGAAAACATTCAAATTTTACGACAAGTCTGATATAAAAGAAAACAAATCAAACAATAAAGAACGTAACGCATCCTGTGCAATGTACCGATAGTCATAAAATAATTTGTTATGAATATAAAAGATCTAAATTTATGGAAAAAGTCTTGTGATAATAATCAACGTTGCTTCCGTTTGATTCCAAACGTCTGAAAGATTCAGCTTCCTTTCATTTAGGGGAGATACCAATGATATCAAATATCAGAGAAAAAGTCCATCGAGAATAAGGAACTTTTAGACTTGCAATTTGTAAAACGTTTACCATTTTGACAGTAACTTCCTTTCTTGCGACATTTTATGATAAACGCCATCAGTCTGTCACTAGAGATTTAGGCTCTGTGTCCACCAAAGCTGAGGACAGGAGCTGTGTGGAAGCAATGTGTGGGTTTTACCAATGCGGAGTGGAGATGGGAACTACCTTGGATGGAATAGTTCTGAGCCATATTGTTGAGGCCACACACAGCTCACACCTTTATCACTTAAAAAGGACATTTCGTCTCCACTATTTCAAGGAGGTCCCTGGAAATAATGCCTACGAAAACCTTAGTGGAGATGACGTTGTTCGAATGCTTACGTGATATTTTTCATACTGGAAAACATTCTTACTGCCACTATACACATTCGCCGAACTATTATTTGGAAAGACGAAAGGCGAATACAGGCGATGAGGCCCTCTACACGTTCGTGAACGTCGGCATTCGTCTATCATCGACGAACATATAGAGGGCCCATTTGGATTTACGAAGGCTTGCTTACATGTGAGTTATTGGTAAAACCCTTTTACAAGTAGGTAAGTATTATTTAATATCAATGACTTTCGACTGCCGGTTTAGCATGACTTTCGAGAATTGTATAATGTATTTTATTATAATTATAATGAGAAATTAACTGATTTAGCAACCGAGCTGCAGAATTATAGTAGTACATATACGAGAAAAGTATAATGTTAGTCAAGTATAATCCGGGTCAATATATTACTGTATATCAATCAACTAGTCCTAGGTTTATCGTGCCCTACTTCGAAATGCCGTAAATTCGGCATCTTGCTTACTTTTGTCTCAACTTTATAGTTACTGTGACAGATTTAATTCCACTTCCCCTTCCCCTTCCCTACAATCAGTTTTGTAAGTCATTTAAATGGTTTGGACTATTGTAAAATCTCTTTATTGCTTTCTAGTTAACGAGCCATTAATGGATATCTTGATGATGAATGGAGAATGGGATTTGGGAAATGTCTCTGTTTCTAAACTTTCAGATACTTTTAAACACTCTTGGTCTTGGCTCTTGGTGGAATTATGTAAATAACCATTTGTATCATTGCTTGACTGCATATAGGAAGATCTCATATATCTAGACTAGATAGATCATTTATATAAAAGTAGTTTACATTATCATGGTTAGCCTTAAATCATATGTTAGATTTGTTTGCACTGGAGTTCTCACATAATTTACATAGAAAATTATACTTACTGAAAACCTACAAACAATATACATACTGCGATAGAAGAAATGTTAGATTCAGCCGTGAATCTTCTAGACACTCTAGACAGACAATCTTTTCCACTTATGATATTAGTAAAATACCTTACACGAGCAAAACCTATAGGTACCTACAACTTGCTTCAAAACAAAGGAACAGTTCTATTAATACAAAGATCATCGAATAACGGTAACCTGCACTTAGCACACTGCGTTATATTCTGTGACTACAATGTAGAAGATAATCCAGACATATGCACTGCATTAACACATGTGTGGTGTAGAAGAGATCTCGTTTCATTGCTTCCCGTTTTTTGCGATTTGCGATATGGGTCTGTCTTGAGTATTGTTCTTTGATTTATAATCTTCGGATCACTGTGGGACCTGTCTTTGGAACCTTGCTAACTTTTCACCCGCATTTATTTGTTAAAATTAAAAAAAAACCAATCATTAAAAAGTAAAACAGCATAAGGAAACCTACAGTGTAATTAGTGAAATCATTTTCGATTTCTAAAGATGCTTTTTCAAAAACATTGCTTTCTCGGTGACTTCCTTATTAGTTTCAATAATAATTATTATTAGTTAGCCGTTCTCGTCCACCTGCAGGGCAAAGGCATCCATTCCCTTCTTCCACTCTTCGCGATTTAACGCTGTAACAGGCCAGGTTCTTAGGTGAGAGTCCAGCTCGTCTCGCCATCTCATCCTAGCTAGGTCTTCCACTTTTTAGTTTCAATAAGCTTAAAAATAATTTTAAGCAACTTTTACTATTTGAAATAGATTTGGTGTATGAAATATAACGTGTCGTAATAACATTTTTTTTATTTCAGGTAAAGAACAGCATGTCAGACTACATCTTTATTGTCATCATAGTGCTGTAAGTTTTTACAAAAATATCCTGAACAAAAGCTTTTTCAACTGAAATTGTATCGGTTTAAAATCAAACGCAATTAATTAGATACGTACCATATAGAATTACTGATGGCGCCTCGGATCCAAACATAACAAAGCCATTTTGTCTCTGGTCAAGTGTTGCCAGACGTCTGCTACCATAGACAATAACATCGTTGTACGGACGAGCAGCCGCATAAAGGCCATTGTGGCCGAATCAATTAGTCCATAATGTGATCATTGTAATACGCGTATAACATTGTCCTAATGTACATACATCTCACTCATATATCATAAATTAATTTTTATAGTTCTATTTATGGCTGAACTCAATTTATTGACCAGATACGCTTCAGTAGCGTTACGGTTTAGAGTTACTTATTCAGATGCTGTGCCAGCGAGATTTATAAGTTTAGTTTCGAATCGTAAAACTATAGGGTGATAACGTTATCCACTGACGCATAAAGATATTCTCGTATACCTGTCTCGATCTCAATTAATGCGAAGATACGAGCCTCACCTGTTGGAGCAAGCATATCCAATTCCACTAAAAGACACGAAGGTGAAGATCAAAGGAGCAATGACATCGGACAAAAATCAGAATCCCAAAACACGAATGCTAATGCTAAAGATATGAGAAACTTTGAAGAGGCAGTCATTATTGTAGAGTAACCCAAAACCGACACATGTGTCGCATATCGTCCAGGATTGCGATGCCACATGTGAATAAGAAAAAAAACGAGAGAAATCTGTTGTCACTACTCCCTAAGGTACAAACAATGCCACTCTCAGACCTCGCTTGACGGTTAAATTAATTTGAGCTTTAAATGAGAGATTGTTGGATGTATATTTCGACGAATCAAAAAGGATTTACGGTCGATTTCCCTGGAACACAGCTTGTTTTGTGATGGTTTTTTGTACAACCTTCCATAACCTTTAGCCTGTGACATGGTTTGTAGATTAGGCATATTGTTGACCTTTTTTGCTTCCATTTTAGTTGCACGTGTAGTTTTGTTTTTTGTTCAAGCCCCTTATTCTGAAGAACTTTGTTTTTGTGCGATCGGCCAAGATTTGCATGTGTTGTCAACGTATTGAACAAAACCGTTTGCGTCGTTTGATTTCCTGTCTGATTTAAAAATGACTTCGGAGTTTCAGCGAATAAAATTAATGGGAACTCGAAGATTTCTGTTGTAATATAAAGAACGGAAGCTCTAATATTGTCGCGCCGCGCTCGTCCGTGGAGGCCGTTGACAAAATTAATGTTTTATTATGAAACAATGAACAGAATGGTGTTTTTCGTAAATAATGGATCGCACCGGTGAAAGATGTGTCCAGTTATAAAGGCGGCTGACCACTGAAATATGAAATGAACGATAAATTAACAAACGAGATAAATTGTTTTTTAATTTTAGCTTCCAATAGCACAGACAATGGTATTCCGGCAGTACCTAGAGTAAGAGATGTGATGGGAATGCAGCTGTTGATTAGCATACCTAATTACGAGTCTCATTACGCTGTTTTGCAAGTGGGTGTGAACGCAATGCCCTGTTCCGAGAAGCATCTCTATGCCTCCGGCGCTGCCATCACAGATTTATGGGCAAATCTCCGAGATGTGTTACGAATAAAAATAATAGAATTGTCGTGTCTAATAATATGGCGGCCGTTTCCGTTCGGCTTTTGGTTTATTTTAGTTGTGGACGCGAATATTATACGAATAGCGTTCATTCATGTGCCGCGGCGAGATTTTCATAGTTTATTACTGTTTCACGACTATTATTGTTAATGGATGATAATGTAGGGTTGGCTTTAATTAGTTTCGCGTTAACTACCACTTTTACAGCTATTAACACTATTTTATTACTTACGAAACTGTTTTGTAATACGTCCAACATGTTTTCTAAACTCACTGTTGAAATTATGTTTTGATTGGTTAAGTATGTAATTGTTGTTACATCATAATCTAATATCTTTATGTTCCGAGCGATTCAAGTTATAATCTTGCTAATTGAATTTGTAATATTATTTACAACTGACACGGTGTTGTAATTAACACATTTATGACATTATACAATAGTAGGTTAAAAAAAACACAAATAGCTTTTAGATAGCTGTTTTTAAAGGTTAGTTACTTTAAAGCATTATTGTTATGAAATGATCTAAATAACTTTCAAAAAACTTCAAATTTAATTGATCAAAGCAACAATAGTTTGTAAACTGGCACACGAATACAAAAGCATAACAACCAATCAATCCCAAAATCAATCATCAAGACATTTACAACATACCATTGAGGTCTTAATCCGCACAGACGAGGACGTGAAACAAAACTAAATCTTGACTAATGTCATCTTCTATCTCTCTCTCGCATACCAAATGTTCAAACAATAACACGGTGATGGATGCTACCGGGGCCGTTTCAAAGAAAAAGAGATCAGATGTAGGCGATAATTCATAAAAAAACAATAATAAAGGGGTAATTTTGTCCGGGACGACATTGTTCCTCTGATTTATTTGTTTCAGAGTATTCTTTGTAGTATTTTCATATATCTTTGTGGTTATGATTAGTGGCTCAATTGTCTTTGCTATGTCGTTAAAATTTTTGTCTGTTCTGCATACATTGTGCACGTGAATCATTTTAATGGTCTATAAATTCATAATCGTTGTATGATTTATAGTATCTGAAGTTTTAAGCTTCAATATTTCTAGGTCATTTAAATGTTTTTGTAGATTCTCACATGTTGTAGTTATCTTATTTAAGTTTTAATCCGATTGGGTGTTGCGTTAAATAGAAATGATATCTACTCATTTCGAATATCTTTCCCAGCTTGCAATCAATAAGTCTTGTGTCTTAAACTTATGATTTTATTGTAAAATAGTAAAGTTATATCTCCAAGAATAGTAATAAGTCGCAGTTGTTTTGAAAGAAATTAACCAGTGCAGTAATAAAAGCTTCATCCATCTCAGAATATGGAGTAACAGTGTTGAAGTAGAGCGCACTTCTGTTTTATTGTTGGAGCCATATTTTATGACTGGATTGTGTCCAGATTTAGAATAGAGGAGTATTTACACGGGCAGTACAGACAGACTCATGCAACAAAATGATTTAAGACGACCTCCGTGGCGCAGTGGGTGAAAGCCCGCTTGGGACGCAGAAGGTTGCGGGTTCGATCCCCGCCGCGGGATAAATGTTTGTATGATCTGCAAATATTTATCTCGGGTCTGGGTGTTTCTATGTATAATAAGCATGTATTTACAAACAAAAAGTATATAAGTAGTATATCAGTTATCTGGTTCCCATAGTACAAGCTTTGCTTAGTTTGGGGCTAATAGATGATGCTGTGTGAAATGTCCAGCATTATTTATTATTTATTTATTCATAAGACTTATCATATACTTATAGACTTATATGCGTAATACGTATATGCATGCAATGTCAGAACTGACAGAACAGACTGTCAAGACAGACTAAATTAGGACAGTTGACATTCTTATCAAGTCGTACAAAACCCTTTGAAGCATAAAGAAGTGGGTCCTCATAGATACGTCACATATTTTGCAGAATTCTATGACAGGTTGCAAGTCCACCGCTGCATGTTAGAATAAAAGTTTAATAGTAATGTTTTCCTTCAAAAGAAAATGAATGTGATGATAAAGCCAGCAGTCTCCTTTATAAGTAAAGATAGAGATGCGCACTCTACGGGCGCAGTGCTCAATCATACGACTGTTCTGCATCTTTGAGATTATAATGAAATTTTTATGACTCCGATATTGGCTACGATCAAATTTTATGAGAATCAAGATATCATGCAAAACAATCAGAATAAATTCATTTACAGAAACTAAGCTACTACAATATGTACATAAAATTACAAAATACAATAGAATCAGTCAAGCTATCTCGTCGTCTAAGGATCGTCGTAAAAACGATCTATAGATAGCTCAACTGATCCAGGTCACTGCCAGTCGGAAGCGTGCCCAAAACACTGGCGGCATTGCCACGCTGAATAGCAATGCTGATTCTTTGTGCAAACAATCATATTTTGATATGAATTATCTTTTTAGAAAATCTTTAAACACATTTACTATTTTGGTTTTAGCTTGTTAAGTACCTACCTATGTAACGGAAATACATACTTTGGTGAGAAAATCTAGCAAATTCCTAATTAGCCATCAATAATTGTTGAAAGCTGTTTATCTTGCAGACATGTTTATTGGTCACTAAAATCTCTCCACCATCTCCCAAAACTTTATTGTTATCCAACTATAGTAATAAAACGCCAACTAAATAAAATGACTAGTGAATTCCATAAAAAACTTAACAATGACTTTTGTGCTACCGGTCGCAATCATTAGTATTGATGACGCAAACATTACAACATTCGAAAAAATATTGAAAGCCAATCAAGAGACGGGAGCTCACAATGTTGATGATTATTCATTGTACAATGAATTACGGCATGAAGATGAGGGCAAACATAAAGGTAAGGAACGTAATGATTCGGAAGATGTGAGTGGCAATGTGTGGAGCGAAGCATGAAAATTACAAGCTTGAGCTCAATCGTAGCCGCTCTTTTGTATGCCAGTACAATAGACGGTCAAGGACTTGATGGTGGAGGACAAAGGGTTGCCACGATGGGAATCTGTTTTAGATGGTGAAGATTCTAAAGCGTTCGCGAATAAATAGTTTTATGTTTTTTATTGTGACTCCAAACCACAGAATGTTCCACTTTGTTTTTTTATCTACAACATAATATTGTTTTAGATGTGAATCATATTGGATTCGTATGTATCCGTCAGAAATTATTATTTCTTTTAGTCTTATCAGAAACGATTGAGCAACTTCAAGGATTTCGTATAAGAATATTTTTCTCTATTCAAATTCTTATCAGAAACATAATAATTTTGTTGTTAGCGTAGTCCCGATAAGATTTAGTGCCAGCTAACAAAAATATCGTTCAGACAGTTTAATTTATGCAAATACTTACAAGTCAAGTTGACCTCGGGCAATGTACTGGCCAGCTTCCATCAAAGTAAGATCAAGTTGAATAGAGGACTGAGCCGAAGGGGTAACACAATGTCGGTGAGGTCCAAACAAAAACTGACAACACAATACCTAGTGGCCCAACAACAGTGGCTGCTCGTAAATCAACCTCCGACAAAGGTAACAATAGTATTGAGGGTACCTTATAAGAGATCTTAGCATTGTGTGTATTCTTTGATGTTCACTAATAAAACCTTTGATTAATATCGTATAGGAACCGGTATGCAAATAATGGTGTTTAAAAGGATGGTATTCGGTTGAGTCACACGTGTCCGCGTTGGGGTGTGAACAAAACTAATGCTACATCTTTACAATACCTTTGTTGGAGTCTTATAAGACGGAGGTCATTCTCATAAGGAATCGTCAGGAATTCATGGCGAAGCAACAAAAGGAAGGATGTGATTTAGACATCTGTATTTTATTAAAGACAGGATACATCCTAAAGGGTGCTCGCACAGTCAGCATTTTTTGTATAGAAAAATGACTGCGGCGCGTATGGCGCGGACAGTGTGCGATCAGACAAAAATGTATCAACTGTCGTATATCTCGCACAGGCTACCAAAAACTATCTGTGTGTATATTTTTCAGATTCACTTAGCGTGACCACTTCTTATCGTTGCATATTCATAAAAGTTAGCGATAACTGTTGCTGCACTGAAAAAAAAAAGAGTCGTCTAAGTTGCTAAATCCCTTTGTCGTTAATTTATTGTGCTCCTGACGTAGCTTTTTAACTTGGCGTCTTGGTAAAATAAGACTCTGCAGCAGAGGTTTTTTTGTGGATAGCTTTTTTGTCTCTGCGACAAAGCTTCTATAAACACCGCGTTACATTAAATTTTGCCTATGTCACTACGTCAATGCAAGCTGTCAAAACGTCAATGCAAGTTGTCAAATCCACAAATCCGGCTGTAGAATCCGTTAATGGCAAAAATAAACTGTAACATGTAACTTTAACGTAATGACACAACGATTTTTTACAGTTTACTATGACATAAGACTTTTGTCTCTACGACTTAAGAGGTACAGAATCCGCTGAAGTGAAAAGGTATGCTTTATTACGCAGACGCATAAACAAAATTAACTCAGTGACTATGTCTTAGGAGGTTGTCACTACAACATAATGAGCTTTATGCTCTGGGTTAATGTAAATGTATTGTGTACTTCAACGCCAGTGCAGAAGTTTTAACGAAGTACGTACGTACCTACACGTAAAAGTTCAAGAATTCTTTTAGGTAGGTAGGTAGGTGCCTACCTACCTACCTAACAGAATTCTTGAATAAAAACTTTTTTTACACGTCAAAATATAAACTCATAAACTACACGTACGTCACGTAAAGTTTTTTAGTAATCTTTAAAGGGCGTCACACACGTTAGCTCTAATGTACCTACTTACCTACATTACATTCCTTTCTTTCCCATTCATGTAAAAATAAACATTAGCTGCCACAATATAAACCTACTTAAATACAATAGCATGGTGCGTCGCAGATGCTTGCTATTCCATTTTACGTAGGCGTTACAAGTAGGTAGGTAGGTATCAAAGGTTTATTTTGCGTTTACATTAGATCATTATTTAATTGTTTTGATAATAACCATTATTTTAATGGTCATTAACAAAAGAACAATTTTTAATCCTGTAAATGTAAAATGTCTAAAATAATAATATCTCCATTAACTTTTAATAAAACTCTAAACAAAACTCAAAATCACAGAAAATTATACTCGATCGTATCTCGATCTCCGCTATAGTAGAAACGCCACCTAGGAGAATGATGGCGTTCTAACTACTATACTAACTACTATGGCGTTCTATGCAAAATACAAAAAAAGACAAAAACTCCGGCGGTCACCCATCCTTTTTATGACCGCGCCCAGGGTTGCTTAACTTTTTTCCCCATACAAACTTCCAACCCTTATTTTGCCGCCCCCATAAGGTAACTGACAAAAAAAAGTAGCCTATGTCCATCCCTGGGGTATACTCTTCATTTTCAGCTTAATCGGTTCAGCGGTTTGGGCGTGAAAAGGTAACAAACAGACAGACAGACAGACAGAGTTACTTTCACATTTATAATATTAGTATGGATATAGCGACATTGTACACGTCGCGGGCCGGCAATGGATCAGATTAGCGCAGGATCGTGGTGGATGGCACAAGCTTAGGGAGGCCTAATACCCAGCAGTGGGTGAAGTCAGGCTGTGGGTGGGTGATGATAAGCGCGGAGCTCACACCTGCTACACAGCGTCGCCGCCCTCCCGGGATCTGCATGATGAGCAGCCAGAGCCCTCACTCCGAGGACCCGAAAAGTCCGCTGTTGGGCAGAGGATACCACTCGCGCCCTTGCGGGGCAGGCGGTGCGGGGCTGATGTTGCCAACAACCCGTTCCCGTATTCTATCTCGAGCGGGTTCGGCCTCATTCCGAGCCCACTCAGCGACCTTGTCATACAGACCATACAGGTGACTGGTGCCAAGGTAAGTCAGTCAGTGCCTACCTATCCGACCGAGTCGCCGAGGCCCGAGGCACCCACATCCCATGATGCCGGGCAAGAGTAGCGAAGGCGGCGATATTGCGTACCACGCACTCTACAGTACGAATCATGGAGGTAACACCGCCTTCCACCACTTCGGTGTTCTGCCGCCTACGAGCCTAGGTACCAGCTTGCTCTAGCTTCATCCACTGCGCCCTCTGCGAGTCAGAGGGACGCGCGGAGAAGACCATTAGTTATTCGACAATGACTTCGTTGTCCGGTCATTGTCGGACTTAGCCGGGTACACCGGTCCTCTACTGCCGATCCTCCCGGTTCCTCCCCGGGACAAGCAGCTTTGGGCGCACGAGAAGGTTGTCGGGTCGCATTTTTCAACCGATTTTGAACTCGGTAGGTACTATTAATTACCTACTTAATGTGAAAGTATGTTTGTATATAACTAGTAGGTAGGTAGGAGGTAGGTACCTACAACAAAGTAGGAAGCGTTCAACCTTAAATTAAGGGGGGGGGGGAACCTGGGGTATCCTTTGGAAGACTTGTGTTCCATAGGCATTAAAATTTAAATCAAGGCAACAACAAAATATATTTTTTTCAGACAACCTGTCGACAGATGGTTGACAGGATGGTTTTTTATTGACCGAATCAAGGAATCGACATGCGTCTAATTTATTTGATGAAGGATCACAATCAGCCCCATTGCCCCCGTAGGTATATGAATCCGATTCACATTTAGAACCGAATCCGAATAGGTACCTATGCCGTTGCCGATAAAACTTAAAAACTGATTTCATTAATAATGCCGAAGATTAAAAACCAGGAACTAATTTTCTGATTGTATAATAGAATTGATAGAGGAAGCTACCATTAAAAAATCGAAACAAAAACTGCTGTACCTAACTATTTTAGCTACCCGACTTAGTAGCAACGACACAATTATTTAAACGGTGAAGATGGAAAGAGAATTGGAGGGAAGAGTATAATTATTATGCTATTCCAGGTCACTATCTACGCCTATTTCAAGTTTCATCCAAATCGGTTCATTGGTTTGCAATACCGGTCAGTAGGTGGGTAATACCGGTCAAAGCTACTTTTTTATAAATATTGCCAACCATTTCGGATAATACCGGTCAAGCTTTTCAATGGCACAAGTAACACACAGCCTTTAGGGGACTTATTCAACGTGAGCCCAAAGCCCAGACTTGTACCAGAGCTCGTTATTACGACCAAATTATCACAAAACATGCAATTTTGCTCCTGGTGGAAGATCTTTAGAAATAATGCTTGACATTAGGGAATGGCATTGTATTGTATATTATTATCGATTGTAGGACTCTGGGAGATATCCGCACATTCTAGGAATCCAATAGGAATAGGAATTCCAAATAGGGATTTGGATATTGTCTATGAGAAGTTATGGAGCACAAAGAGTTAAAAAAGAAATACAAAATAAAACATATAAAAAATGACATACTTACAATAATTACTTACACATTTAGCTTGCGGATAATGCCGGTCAGCATGACCGCCATTAAAATAACATAAACATAACATATATCTTTATTGAAACATTAGCCATCTATATGCTTTTCAGGTAAACATTAAAATTGTCGATAACCTGTTGTAAAGTGCGAACGTTATGTGATCACAAGGGTAGCTAAATAACTAAACATTAACACAGAATACAGATAGACATTAATTACTAAATAACTAAGCATCACGTGGACTCTGAAGGCAAGAGATCGTTAACGTGTAGATGCGTTTGAGATGTGGTGTTCGAGGAAAATGTTGCGCATCCCATGCATATTAATAGTACTCATTATTGTCAGTTATAGTAGTAGGTAGGTACTGGCCGTGACGAAACTCCTCTGGCTCTAACTGAAAACCAGCGCTGGGTAGGCACACTACTGTGTACCTATCCAGCACATTGCTGAGTTATGGCCATGTTTACCTGGACTCTGCTGCGCACAACTAGTTATAAGTAAATCGTAAGTTAGGCATAATTTTTAGGTTTAATTGTGTGTGTAGTGTTTAAGTGTCTAGGTAAATAAAAATATTTTATTTCTTCTTCTTTCTTTCTTTTCCCTTGGACTGCGCACAGAACCAACCTATCGGTGCTCAAGGAACTCAAGTTGGACAAAAAGCCACGCCTGTCATCTGTGTGCCTTCGCAGGATTCTCGAGTTCTTTGGCCATATAGCCCGTTAACCCGGAGACAATCTCCAGAAGCTCATTGTCACGGGTAAAGTCGAGGGATAGCGGCCAAGAGGCAGAATCCCGATGCGTTGGTCAGACCAGATCCGCAGCACACTCGACCTCAACATGCCGGAAGCTGTACATCTTTTTTAGTTACAAGAGAGTTTTGCAAAACAAACAAACGTATGGTTCTTCCTAATGCATGCTTGGAACCGAGCGGGGGTCGGTGTGTTCGAGGGGGGGCTACTTGCGGCACCTACTATTCATAGGTGTGTGCTTTGTTACTTTGTAATTTGGGCAATAATGGGGTGACCGGTATTATCGCCTGACCGGGAATACCCGCTATTACCCTAAGTAGAATTCACTAGATTCAAAAGGAGCCTCTTTGAGGCACTTAAGTATAATCCTTTCACCACACTGGTTCGAAAGAACTGGTGACACGATAAGAAGAAGACTAGATTCAACAAGCTAGAATAAAGTTTACTATTATCACAAATCACAAAGGCCTTTGTTTATTTGTCTGAGGCCTTTGTCATTTTAAAACTGTCTGTTACACACAGTGTTGCCACAGTGGTCAACTCTAGATCTATCCGAGCAAAATTATAGATACCACAGAATTTACTACACATGATAGGTAATAATAATAAATAATGCTGGACATTACACACAACATCATCTAGCCCCAAACTAAGCAAAGCTTGTACAATGGGAACCAGATAACTGATATACCTATTACTTATAGACTTTTTTTTTTGTAAATATATCTATACTAATATTATAATGAGGAACGGTTTGTTTGTTTGTTTGAATTGAATAGGCTCTGAAACTACGGGACCGATTTGAAAAATTCTTTCACCAATAGAATCCTAAATAATCCCTGATGAAATTATATCCCGGGAATGTAAAGTTTTCGAGGGACCGCGGGTAACACCAACCACGACGGAGAGCTAGTACATATTAGTACATAGAAACACCCAGACCAGGGACAAATATCCTGTAGATCATACAAACATTTGTCCCACGGCGGGGATCGAACCCGCAACCTCCTGCGTCGCAAGTGGACCTTCGCCCACTGCGTCACAGAGGGGAAGCAGTGGGCTCGCTTCGCTCGCCTATTGGGATGCTCGCTTCGCTCGCATCTTTCGGTAAATCTTACACCACATGCCGCTATCGTTTTATTAGCATTGCAAGATCTGGGTTTGATTTTCACTTCCTCTATTTACTATGAACGTCTTGAGATAAACATAACGCAATATTTATTAGTATTATTATTTCAGCCCATTGTATCCCACTGCTAGGCAAAGGCCTCCCTTCTTTTCTTCTTACGCAATATTGGTTAATCATTTTTTTCCCTAATTTAACTTAAAAAAAATTGCTAGTAAGCATTGTAAAACAAATCGGCACCAAAGAAGATTTTTTTGTGGAAAATTTAGCAATTTTGGGTCTAGTATAAATTTTTGTCAGTGGTTTTACAGGTTGACTTTAGTGGGAAGGTAGTATAACTGTTGGCAACACTGTTTTCAATTGCTCATTCATTTCGGTCGGCCATTTCGTTCGCTCTAGTCGTGCGTGCGTAGGTAAATAATATTTTAGTGTAATGTAAAACCTTGTATTGTATTTGTATTTAACTTTTGGATGATGGAAAACCTACGAGCATTTTTAGAAGCTGCCAAATTATCGCATCTGCTCGATTATCTCTGTGGTAAGTACAACATAATTTACTTGTAGATAAATTGCTGCACAAAACACATGTGCTATCTGAAATCAAATATTTGTAGATCATACAAACATTGGTCCCGCCGCGGGGATCGAACCCGCAACCTTTTGCGTAGCAGGCGGGCCTTCGCCCACTGCGCCACAGAGAGAGTCAATGACATGTTTTAATTTAATGTCGTCCATAGAATTACTTTCTGTTTCATATGCGTTTAGAGTTGTGTGTTACCATCATTGTTCTCCAAAATGTAAAGAATGTTTCCTTTGTTCTAGTTGGAAAGCGATTTCGATAAAAGTTATCCCCTGGGATCAGCAACATTCATTGAAAATTTTCCATTGATAAAAAAAGACTACTAGAGCTACTGGTGAATAAAGGGTCACATATAAGAGCAGAGTCAGCGGTCTCCGAACTACTGGACTTGGCAACTGGTAAGTTCTATTTATTTAATCTTAAATTTCAAGTCGCCAGGACCAGTGGTTTAGGCTGTTAGTCAGTCAGTCAGTCGGGACTTTTCCTATTTATAATGAGATGGTTGTAGATATTATGTAAAGCCTCTATATCTCATAATATCAGTAGAGGAGGCTATCGCTTTGCAACTTTAGGTTTGATTTTAGATTACACTAGCTACTGCGCGCGACTTCGCCATATGCTATTCCAGGTCACTATCTACGTCTATTCCAAGTTTCATCTAAATCGGTTCTCTGTCCTAGGCGTGATTGAAACACAAACATACAAACATAGTCACAAACTTCCAGCTTTATTATATTAGTAGAATAGTAGGATAGGATAATGTATTTTATTTTTGACTGGTCATAACACGTTTAAAATATATACTTTGGTTTTTTCTAAACAGAAGGAGAGGAGCAAGGAAGCGTTGCTGCGCTGAGGTGCATTCCGTATTTGGTTAAACAAGTGCCCCCCGTATCAAGAAAAGTCAAAGGAAGACAGTGGAAGACTGCACGCATTGAAGTGTCACAGGCGTTCATTGGCCATGTTTGTTCACCGGGAGACGTTCAAAGGTGTATCTCTTATGTGTCTATTATGTTTTATGTTATCATAAACAGAGTGAGTTTTATCTAGCGCCCTCTCGAGGGGAAAATGTAAACGGCTTTAGTTATGGAAAAATGAGGCTCGATTTTGATAAAATTAAGAACTGCATTTAAAAAAATTATTTATTAATTTATTCAGCAAAAATATAAGTTATAATTTTAATTTTATCCATAACTATAGCCGTTTACATTTTCCCCTCAGAGGGCGCTTGACAAAACTCACTCTGTATACCTCATAGCTAATAGTTGGTTTGTTTGTATGGATGTTACTCTGGTAACAGCTTTTTAATTAATAAAAGTGTTTATTTTAATCTTTTTTTAGTTTTTTATCTACACTCCTTGGAGTCATCGTGACAGTGGCTAGTGTGGCAACGTTAAGGTGATATGTTTCAAAGGTATTTTTTCTTAAGCGTTTCTTCAAATTATAAGCGACATATTCAGAAACCCCCCTCCCACACAATCAAAATTGATTGTGTGGGGGGGGGGGGTTTCTGAATATGTCGCTATAATAAAATTTGAAGAAACGCTTAAGAAAAAATACCTTCTCTGCCACGAATTTTCCTCAACTATTTTATAGCAACAATATAAGTGACGCCCTCCCCCTCACATACCTACATCTCCCCCAGGTATGTGAGGAGGGGGAGGGCGTCACTTATACTGTCGCTATAAAATAGTTGAGGAAAATTCGTGGCAGAGACATATCACCTATCACGTGGGCACAGCAATACACTGTCACTGTGACAACACCACCTAGACGTAGGGACAGCAGAACATTGCCTCTGTGACAATACATAGGTAGACGCAGGGACAATAGTACACTGTCACAGTGACAATTCACTGTAGACGTAGGGACAGCAGTACATTGTCTTAATGACAATGCACAACAGACATAGAGTCAGAAGTACATTGTCACAGTGACAGCTGTACACTGTCACAGTGACAATTCACCTTAGACATAGGGACAGCAGTACATTGTCATAATCACAAAGCACAGTAGACATAGGGACTGAAGTACATTGCCACAGTGACAATTTACCGTAGGCATAGGGACAGCCGTATTTTGTCATAATCACAAAGCACAGTAGACATAGGGACAGCAGTACATTGTCATAATCACAAAGCACAGTAAACATAGGGACAGAAGTACATTGTCACAGTGACAGCTGTACACTGTCACAGTGACAATTCACCGTAGACATAGGGACAGCAGTACATTGTCATAATCACAAAGCACAGTAGACATAGGGACAGAAGTACATTGCCACAGTGACAATTTACCGTAGACATAGGGACAGCCGTACATTGTCATAATGACACAGCAAAGTAGACATAGGCACAGAAGTACATTGAAACTGTGACAGCAGTACACTGTCACAGTGACAGTTAACCCTAGACGTAGGGACAGAGGTACATTGTCTCCTTGGCAATGCACTCTGTCATTATAACAAAATAGCATAGTTAAATAGTCGATTTGTTATCATCTGAACAAAGTTTTATTGTCAAAAAGACATCGCCTTATAACGCGAAGCCAACGCAACGTTGTCGAATTGTTAATATGCCATGAACGTGTGGTATTATGCACTTATCAACTTAGACGTAGGGACAATTTAGCAGAGGCTAATCTACAATGTTTGTGACAGAGTTGCGCATACGAGGCAACAAAATCCGTCTCTAAGTTCCTTCGTCATTGATGACAAAAAAGGCTCAGTCGGAGTGTTCAAGTTCCCTAGTAATCTCCCATTTGTTAAGGGATTTTTGTCACCGCGTCAATATTTTTTTTTGAGTGTGTATGTGTATGGTTCAGATATTACATTTGCGAGGTCACTGATTTCTTTCCGGTAATCTATTTAATAAATAGATAAATTAAGTTTCTCTTAAAAACTATAAATGGGTCAAACAACAATCAGTGACCCGTAGATACCGCCAAGTGACTTTTTGTGATCTGTCATTGTTACCAATTTTGTTTATCAAATTGGTTCAAAATTAGGTTATTTGAGATAATAATGCAATTATACCGATTATAGACCTAAGGAGTTAATCTACATTGTATATTTCGAATGATACCCCGGTTTCAGTGCATAGACCTCACTAGTTTCCTATTCGCCACTCTACACATTCGCCGAACTGTTAGTTGGATAGAAGATGCTAGGTGAATACAAGCGATAAGGCCCTCTACACGTTCGTCACCGTCGGCATTCGTCTATCTTCGCCAAATATGTAGAGGGCCCAACCTCGCCACATCGTCACTTACCACATTATCTTGTATACAATTATGTTTCTTCTTATGCAAAGTATTGTTGCAAAGTTTTTTTAGGTTATCTACAATTTGTGAATTCCCTATTTACAGTCTGTCCATTCTGAGGTTATCAAGCTATTATTTCCTATTATCAAAATTGTTTAACACTTTATTGTTTTGTAATAATTTAAGTAGATCACTAGTCACTACCTCATTTCGTGATAACAAAACTGTGGTGATCCATATTGTGATCACGCTGCATCCTTCTTTATTGAATATTTTTTATCATCTCCAGTTAACCAACATTTGGGCATAGAACTACTTTTGTATCTACCATCCACAACTGAACCTGGTCTTGTACTAGCCTTACTTTCAAAGCCCACTTGTATCAACCATGAACAATCTAATGTTATAGCATCACCTCACTAAAAACTTTACAGAAACTTTGAGGCTTTTCTGATCCATTTTTCCTAGAAGTATGAACGACCTCGCTCCAGTTGGAAGTTAATAGTTGTACTAATCCAAGATAATAGTGATTCAACTGCGTCTGGCAGGCATAATCAAAATGAAACAGACATGTCTAACATCCGTTTCCTACAGCAATGATTCTTGTTGTTATTCCTAATAACAAAATCTTGTCTGTGTTCATAAGAAACAGTAAAAACTATTCTTATTATTTCTCAAGCATAGACAAAACTACCAAACTATCATGCATTGGTATGTTTACAGTATAGTTGTCTCAAACTATGATCAGTAACCCCTAAAAACTTAAATAGAATCTGTAGACTTCCTGATAGAAATTTGTACTGCAAAAATCGGTTATATAAATTTTCTTTGATAGATTCACGAGAGATTCATTTTTATCGATGAAAAAAAAACCTCGTGAAAAACAATGACTTCTTTGTTTTCTTATCGTTCCAATGATTTCGAAGTAAAACACAACCTCAAGTTATTAACTGCGACAATTTTAAAAGTATTGTATTACATATTCATATTTTGCATTACGTCTAAATCTCATATAAATAACTCATTCGAATACAATATGATGGTGCAACATCATAAAATCATCAAATTCAGATGAAAACTATTATCTTTCACATAGAAGCAATTCAACATTGAACTATATGATAATAGAGCACATTGTTGAAAGGATGCGCAGTAAAATACAATTCACGGAAATATTCAGATTCAATCCACAAACAATGTAATCAATTTGCATTTACTCATTCGAAAATAATAGGAATTTCTGTTCTACTATCTTTATTACACATGTTTTCCATAACCCACATTGAGAAACAATGTGTGAAATCTCAATAATTTTGATAACTTCATTGGTTCGAAACATTTCCTACATTGAAGTCTATTTGTAATTCAGTTGATTTATAAATGTATTTAAAGTTTCGTTTTTAAATCGTTTGATAAGGTGGACTATCTCGAATACTGTCGTGTTCTATTAGTTTGAGCCAACACTGAAGCGTTTGATCATTTTCATTTGTGTTACGAGTGAACGAATTGGGAAATAGAAACAGCATTTTATTTATTATGAAATTGATAAGAGACTGTTCTGTTTTCTGTCGTTCGCTGACTTTTTTCAGCTTTTTCAGACAACTTTTTACAAGTCGTTTTCGTTCATGTTAGAAGCATAACCTATGACATTAAAAAGTGCCTCTGTAGTTTTCACAACGTGGAGATTATTTGGAATTATACAGGGTGTAAAAAGACTACTACCGAAAACTGAGAGGTTGCAATCAGACCATGATTCTAAACATATTAAGCAAAAAAAAAACGGAAAAAAAAATCTTGACTTAGCTACGTTTATTTTATTTTTGGTTATTTACTATTGTTACAACATAATAAGACCATACCTACCTAATCATTTCATTTATAAAAGAAAAAAACAATTAAAACTAATAATCCAGCAATCTACGTAAAACAACGCGCCCAAAACACACGCAAAAAGTACTCTTCAAACGCTGTTTTCTCCGGATATAATGTTTTTTTCGGAACATCCTTTTGGATTTGGTTGTGTGTTGGGATGCTGTACCTACCCCTTTCGCCTTCGGTAGACGTCTTTTTACACCCTGTATACGTGGGTAGTTTTAATCTCATATCTAACATATAAACGTATGCTGCTTAAATCTGTATTGTTTAAGCTTTTTCAGCTTTAAAAAAAGCTGATCGCACATTTGTCCGCGCCGTACGCACCGCACTCATTTATCTGTACAAAAAATATTCATTGCGTCAGAAAATGCGGCTCGCTTCTGACGTCACAGCATTCCTATATTAAATTAACAATTCAGCGCGTTCGGCGCGGTTGGATACTGCGATGAGCTTATTACAACGTCAGCATAAATCTGACGTCAAATCTCACGCAGGTTTTTGGTAACTATATTAATAAAGATTAATTAAAACAACAACAGAAGTCTTTTAAAAGAAACGTCAACTATAAATCTCATGTTAATAAGGCGTCACATAAACAATGTTTTTTGTTTTTAATTTCAACTTGGCACTGCAACAAACTGCGCGTCCTAACATTGACCAATTATTGCACTCACAATTCAGAATTCTTTTGATGTGTGAAACATAAAATTTGTAAGAAACTGCAAATGCTGTGATAATGCTTTCTTTGAACTCGTTCAGGGCTGAGATACGACTGGGTCTGCTGAAGCTTTAGTTATCATATGACACCGTTATATTTATTGTAAAGATAAACTCATTTTTTTTTTCTTTTTAACCCTATAATTGGCAGCCTCTGAGATACGTTGGATTCAAAAAAATCTAGAGACTACAGGTATTTAGTTTGAGCATAGTTTTTTTTATTTTATATTAGGAAAAGAAAAAAATCTTTTCCGAAAAACAAATCCTGCCAAGTATAGGGTTAAATACAATCTTTAGCTACATTATAAACTTGCTTATGACTAGCCCCTCACTAGCTTCAGTAATTTGTTTTACAGAAGAATCACTAGAAACTGAAATAAAATCTTCTTGATATGTTGTAACGTTTATTGGTCGCTATGAAACAAAAACATCGGCTTAGCAAAACGCATCTACCAAAAACAGATTTTGCAATTTTCAATCATCATCATCATCTCAGCCTGGTATCACCCACTGCTGCGTATAGGCCTCCCTTCTTTTATGCCAGTCTCCTCTATCTTGCGCCTCTCGCGTCCAAACATTTCCACGACCTTCTATGTAATTTTTATCAAACAAAGTAATTTTATCATTCTTTTTAATAAAAGATTTCAAGTTATTATGTTTGGGCATGTAATTTGACTATCCATCCATCATTTGTCGGAGCTTTTACGTAATTGATGACGGCTCTATATCCCCAACTATCGATCAATACCTTTTAACATCTATTATTATCAAAGTATACTCATATAGGTATTCTCAGTACAGTCAGCGACATATTTGATTAACAGAATTCGTGCATTGTCTATACTAATACATATTATAAAGAGGAAAGATTTGTTTGTTTGTTTGTTTGAAATGAATAGGCTCCGAAACTACTGGACCGATTTAAAAAATTCTTGCACCATTAGAATCCTGCATTATCCCTGATGAACATAGGCTATATTTTATCCCGGGAAAGTGAAGTTTTCCCTAGGGAACGTAGGTAACACCGTGACAGACAGCTAGTTATTAATATTTTCCATCTTCTAACCACTGTCATCTTCTGCTATAATTTCGTGTAAGTACTAAAAAAAACGTTTGTTACCTATGCATCTATTTTTTACCTATGATTAAATAAATAAATAATGCTGGACATTTTCACACAGCATCATCTAGCCCCAAACTATTGGGAACCAAATTACTGATATAAGTAGCTATTACTTATATATAGATTTCCTCAGATAATATATTTTTAAAAGATCTTGAATACCGTTAAAGAGACCTGAGACCTCTTCCATGCTCTGGCTAAATACAGTCATGATCCTGCGTAAGCTCCACATGTTTGTTTTTGTTTTTGAAGTAATGAAGTAACGTGTCGCCGACTGTACCTATTATGATTATAGTCTGAAAGAAAAATAGTTGGAAATATTACCGAAGGCCTCACAATAGTCCCTCGGCCCTTTGATGTGACAAGAGAACTTAATCAATGACCGTCAATGAAAACGCGACCTTTGATGTTGACTTTCCACATATTTGTCAAATTGTATGGTTTTTGTTGGGGAAATTCTAAATCCGCAGTTTTCTGAGTGATTGAGTTTATTTTTCTTATTGGTGTAGGTGTTGGGCAAGCCTATTCCATCTCAAACAATGTTCCATGCACTACCAGCGTCCCGTTGAGTGTAGGCAGGTTGTTTCCTATCGTTGTGTGTGATCTTATAGCATAGACAGCTTAAATCTTTAAAAAATTTAGATTCTATAAAGAAGTCTACGAGTGCCCAACGTCGAAATACGACGAAAAACCAAAGTCGTAGATGTAGGCAGGAGGATTAACCAGTTAAAGTGGAGATGGGCAGGACACTTGGCAAGGCGGGAAGACGGTAGATGGACAAAGGCGGTTACCGAGTGGTGGCCTGGCGAGGGTCATAGAACACCAGGCAGACCACCGGCCAGTGGTCTGATGATATTGTGGCGGTAGCAGGAAGGCAATGGATTCGACTGGCGCAAGATCGGAAAGAGTGGCGTGAAAATGAGGAGGCCTATACTCAGCAGTTGGTAGATGTAGGCTGATTAGATAGATAGAAAGAAGTCTAAGGAGATCATCAGAGACAAGTTTATTTTGCAAGCAGTTCGCATTCTAAATCGGTTACTTGCCCTTCCCTGCATAGATTAAAAAACAAGTTTTAATACGATGTTTATATTTTATTGGGCTATGATTTTCCTATGATGTTTTCAGTTATATCATTTTTGTAGTTCCTTTCTAGGGCAAACAGTTACGTTATAATGTCTCCGTTATGGTTAGCAGGATTAGACCATAACATTATCATATTTATAAGTTTAAATATAACTTTTTATGTTATATTAGATATCATAGTTTGATTACTCTATTGATTTGTAATTTTTTATAGTGCTAATCCACACTTGGTATTTCATTAAGTTTTTAGTAATCGATGCGGGTTCGAATCCCGACGGAATCCAAAATTTTGATAAGACTTTTATTTCTATTGATTTGATTTTGTAAAGTTTGTGAATTTCGTTTTTGACTATATATGATAAACCCTCCTGTAGGGACAGATAGAGACACAGATTCCTCATGAAACGATCACAATATATTGCAAATAGAATACTACCGCATTCCATATCTCATATTTTCCCGAAATCCGTACCATGATTTAAATTTTGGCTAATATTTGAAGATTGATCTCGCCCATAATAATTTCTCAAGCAAAATTAATTAAAAATCAAACAGTTAATCAACTTTCTTTGCTAACTATAACTTTTAATTACTATTCTGTAATAGTAACTCATTTGTGCAGATACGGAAATCGATAATCGAAACGTCTCGATTCTCTGTGTAGTGTGTATCGAGACGTACCCTTGTTTGTCGCAACGATTATTCCACTTCATCTCACATTTATTGGTTTTGCTGTAAACTTAGCATGTGTCTGTGTGCTTTGAGACAAAAGGTGCTAGTTTGATTCCATGGGACAATATCTTTGCATGAAAATAATGTTTAGATATTTTTGTACCTACCGTGTTTGGTTAATAACAATGGAATCATTCTCGTAAATTCCCTTGTTATTGTGACGTGTCCTTTTATTTCAATAGGAGTGGTTATTGGCAGATTTTTCGTACCATGATTTTTATACAGAAAAAATAATGCTTGTTACTTTCCTCTCAATACAAAAAGTGTTAAAAAGCTCCCAAACGGATAAATCATTTTGATTTTAGTGAGACTAATAAAAAAATCAGACCAAAAATAACAAAACATTCTAACAAAACACGTTTTCCGTCCGCCTTGGATAACATTTTACATACAAGTTAGGCTCGATGTTTGATGTTAGGTGTTACAAAACACACAAACAGTGTCACAGGAGACCCGGCGTTATATCGACTTGTTACAAAAATACTCTGTCTAGCAACAAAAGTCTCAGACAAATGACAATCGTCGCTCATTAGCGCTCGTTTCTCAAGTGAACCGCAAACCACAACTAAGCGGAACGTTACAAAATTAAGAAGTCTAAACGAGCTGTTAAATGTAATGTTCTGCTTGACAAACAACCGCAAATTGTGATTGTGACTCCCTGAAAGGGTTATGATGTCGTGGGATCGCTGGAAGGTGGTGATAGTTACAGCGTGTAGTGATTTTTCATTACCCGTTGTGTTTAGTTGGTCGTGGCTGTAGTTGAGTTCACACACGAGTCGTCAAACAAAACCGTATACATTTTGACATTTTGCATCGACTCGCGTGAGGCTGGAACGCGTCAACGCGTAGCCTGGAATGCGTAGTCCGTACGCAGCAGTAGACTTCACTGTTGACTGTCTCTTTGAAATGAATACATCAGTTTGAAGTATAGTTTTTTTTTTCGGAAGGCCTAATACTAATGGCCTATGAGGCCGTTTTAGTGTTACCGAACTATGTGAAGTATAATGAAAAGCCCTCACTTTTTATTTTAGATCTGCTTACCTACAACACAGGAATTGACATATGATTTCAAAAAATTGCTTAAGATGCAATAATAATGCAAGCTTTAGGCCAGTTTTAACTGATTTCTCTGTTTGTTGATTGTTGTGCTTCCTATTCCTATCGCTATCAAACGGGCCACACCCTTCGCGTCGTAATCTAGTTAGAAATCTGCTCTTGTAGATTGAGCTATTGTAATTGTGAGCGTATTTCGGCAACAAGACGCCTTCGAAATTGATTTCACGTCATTTGTACCTATAGTTCCCATACTAGCTATTTCCTATTCCATGCTAGTACTGACTATTCATTACTCTGTGTCACAGTCGTGAAATTTTCATAGTAACTTTTCCGTGCTCTGTGGCTGCTTATTTGCAGTTGTAAGGTTAGCCACGAGATTTCCGTAGTAACTGTTTATAAAGCTGTGGTTTATAGGTTTGAGTTTGTGTTGAGTATTCTGTGCTCAAGACAATTAATGAAGTAATTGTTCGGGATTAGAAACACGATTAATGTTGTGTGTGGATTGAGAGCTCGATGAATGTAGTTTGAGAGACAATAGGCGCTGATTTATCGTTTTCAGGTAATTTTGTATTGAATCTTAAACTATTGTTGAAAGCACTCTCACATCTCCATATATATACATAGGTAGGTAGGTATTTGTCATAATTATTAACCACTAGCTACAGTGCCACGCGTGGTTCCAACATTTTGAATAGCCTCTATGCTATTCCAGGTCACTATCTACGCCTATTCCAAGTTTCATCCAAATCGGTTCACTGGTTTAGGCGTGATTGAAACGCAAACATACAAACATCTTCACACACTCACAAACTTTCAGCTATTTTAATGGTATGAGATTTCTATTGGTCCTTTGTTGATGAATAGGGGAGTAGTCAGAGGCCGTCTAAAATATCTTCTGTTACTTCCATCTAATTTTTGTCAATATCTTTAAAACAGTGTATAAAAACGCAATTTATTTTATTACGATCTTGACCAAGATCGAAAAAACATAAATTTGATCCACTTCAAGGATTCATCCCCTTTTATGATGTAAAATGATATTTTATAGGACAAACACCGACCCCTACAAAAATAATATTAGTCTGCCGTCTAAATTATTCACAAAGGTGTAGTGGGTAGAGACCTTATGAATTATAAATAAATTATTCGATTCTGTTTTCTTTTCGATGGTTTTGTAAACATTGTAGCCGAAATGTTCATGCTTCGTAAAATAAAGGGTCTAAGCTAGGATACTATAGAGTTACAATCTAACAAATAAAATGTTCGCGCCACAAACTCGGCGCACGCTAAGCAGGGCGCCGAGTTATTGTTTTTGCATACAAGTGACATTGAACACTTATACAAGTGAGATAACGTCTATATTCGAGCAAATGTCATCAAAGAATGCATGGACATTTTTTGAGTGTTGTCAGTTAGAGATTGTAGCCCAGCTCAATGTCCAAGCCTCAGAGAAGTGCCGTGCCTTGGGGATACATACACTTGTGATCTTGGAAGTTTGTTTTTTGTTCTGAGCTTTTGAAAAAATGGGTTTTAATCTTGGAAAACGTATGGTGTATAACACGAAGAACGGTGAAGGAAAATGTCGTGAGGAAATTGAGGTCCCTTCGTTTTCCAGTAATTCTCATTTTTGATTCTATTTTTGATCGTCGTATCATTCTCAAAAACAAACAGTTGAAAACTATAAAAAATTGCTTACTATAGAAACAAGGAGAGTACTCCAAAACATTTATATTTCGAAGGAGTTCATGAGATATGACGTCATCAAATTACCCCAAAAGACAGAGGTCAAGACAACGCAGACAGTCCCGATGTCACAATAAGTGACCGCGCCGAGGGGAATTGCAACGTCTCCACTTCCCTTACGTTAGGGTTGCCTCGCGAACTTTTTTCGCAAGCTTTTAATATATCATTTTTTATATGTTCAACTCCTATCAGAGCGCTTAATAAATGCAATCCGAAGTTTTTTGAAAATGTAATGTTATAATGACAACGAGATTATTAAACTGACAATGAAGCCAAGAGCTTTTCAACAAAAAACTGAGTTTTAATTATTGAACTAGATAATCAACCTATAATAACAGCGATAACAGTTTATGCAATCATGAGGACGCTGTTTATCCCACTAATATAATAAAGCTGAAAGTTTGTGAGTTTGTTTAGATGTTTGTGTTTCAATCACACCTAAACCAGTGACCTGGAATAGCATAATAAGGTTATTCAAAATGTTGCTACCATGTGGGCAAAGCGGCGCGCATAGTTAGTGTAGAATAAGCTTGGTCAGCACTTAAACTATACTTTCAATTTAATCGGCTTTATCGAAAATAATGAAAATAATGGTCAATTCCGCGAACAAGTGTTATTGTGTCATACACTATCTAGTGTCACGTATGGAATACTAACTTCTGCAAGATGTGGGCATGTATCAAATATGTATTTGTACATGCCTCTGACTACCCCCTTAGACATCTTCAAAGGATCTGGAATATAAAGATCTGAGAGAATGTCTACCGCGCCTTGGGGATACAGTCGTGACCCTGTTTTTTACTATCTAGTGTCAGCCCTGGCCACCGCTTCACCACCGGCCCCAGAGATTCGACAATAATTCTCGATAGCGTCTCTATTCTCAATGAATACTGAATTGAGAGCATCCACATCAACCCCGGTTTTTGAAAAAACGGCCACCGCTGTAATTTTATACTTAACTAGCTTCTGCGCGCGGCTTCGCCCGCGTGGTACCAACATTTTGAATAGCCTATATGCTATTCCAGGTCATTATCTACGCTTATTCCAAGTTTCATCCAAATCGGTTGACTGGTTTAGGCGTGATTGATACACAAACATACAAATATCCAAACATACTCACAAACTTTCAGATTTATTATATTATTAGGATTACTGAATCAAAAATTTATGTCAAAAAACTACATTTTAATTAAATACAACGTCTAACTTAGCTAGTATTTGCTGGCTACATCGACTTATAACCTGATCGCACACTGTCCGCGCTGTACGCACCGCAGTCATTTTTCTATACAAAACATGCTGATGACGTCAGAAAATGCGGCTCGCCTCTGACGTCAGCAGCATTTTCTCTATTGAATTGTTCGGCGCGTACGGCTCGGCTGCACTGTGCGAGTACCCATAATAAGCATTTTTCAGTTAAGTGTTGAACAAGTATTTAATAATTACTAACGTAAAAACTTGCGGTGTACATAGTATACCGGTTAGATCCCACTCATGGTGAAATTCGTAAAACAGGTAAACTTATTTCAACTGGTATTTATAATATTTGATTATCATTTTAACTATTATTTAGTTTACTTGGAACCTTATTTTGATGGTAAAACAAACCCTTAAAATTATTCTACCGTAAAACCAATATAGCAATGTTTTGAAACGGTAAATGCTTTCTTGGAAAAGCAAAGCTTAGGACAACCTATTTCAATTTAGATTATTGCTCCAGCATTGCAATATCTTAATAGCGAACATAAACATGATTGCAATTGTGGCAATTTTCACCGTTTATTACTTCAAATTATCACATGACAATAATATAGAATGTCTTAATGAAATAACGCAAAACTTGAAAATAGAATCATCAACGAGGGTAAAACATTTAACTGCTGTTTTGAGAGTAGTTTTTTAAGTAACAATTATTGTTTGAAAGATAATCCATTAAATTTAATTTATGGAAACAATTATAATATGATCTTTGAAGTAGACACGCACAAGAAAATAATCATCATAATCATTTATTTAAGATCGTTTTATTTGACTAGGACTGTGCTAGGACTTTGGTTGTTCAGTACGGTTATTTGTTACTAAGATTCGCAATACACATGTTAATTGATTGTTATCAAAATGTTGAGCCACTTAGAAAGCTCTTAACCGACTCCGGATCAAAGTTGGACGCTGCAGAGAAAATCTAGCCAGGTGGGGATTCCGAGACCCTGCACTTATCCAGTGCGATTGTGCGGCTCCCGTTCAGGATATAACCTGCACCCAAGAGGACCTGCTCAACGCCGAAGAGAGAACAGTAGGGGTGGCCTCATACTAATAACTGAATACTGGAACAAAAATGGTTTAAAACATTGAAACGAAAGAAGAAGTTGAGCCAAATAATACAGTTGAAAACAAGTTCTATGTACGAGTAGGTACATACGATCATAATGCATTACAAAATTATCACAGACCGAAAATAATATATCTTCCAAATTCAAATTGAAAAAAATTAGCGTAACTTGCGGAAAGAAAATCAAGCAGTTTTACATTAATTAATTAGACCCATCGGTCGAGAAATGAATAATGAAATCTCCCCGTTTATTTTATTCATTGACCTTTCGAGATAAACACAAAGCCTTTGAAAGGTACCCTTGATTGTAATCTAACATCGAAACAAAACCGAGATCACAGAATAAGTAATAATGCAAACAGAATTTCACTCAAACACTGAATCAATAGGCATTTTAGGCTCCTTTGAAGTCTATGATAGAAGCACCTTGATCATCATCATACTTGTTCATATAATATATTTTTGTTTGATATTTGGTTTTCTCGATTTTTTTTCGCCAATAATATAGACATCTTGTTAATACCCATAATATACATTGTATATTTTCTACTAAATAAACCATAGCAGCGGATATTTCTGAGCTAAAACAAAAGTTTTCTGCAAAACTAAACTAGTGACAAGATAAAAAAAAGATGCTGATTTCCTAAAATAAGAGAAATTTGACCGTGTCTTGGATATTCACGATTATATTGTAATTTTTTTTATAAATACATAGCTTTGGAATATTGCGTGTATGCGTGTGTCGATTTATTTTATTCATAGTAATTTTAAAGTGAAACAGGATCGTAACAGGATTGTCCGTCCGTTCATTTACTTAGCAAATTATTCTTTATGAAACGGAAGAGACTTTGAATCCATTAATTCTCGGGTCACAAAGAGTGAATTAAAATAATGTATTCTACAGTACGACTTCAATAGGGCTCCCTTCGTCCGGTGTTATTATAAGAATGTTATTTAAATCAGAGGACTGTGTCTCTTCTTAGTTGCTTTCAATCGAATTTGAGTCCTATTGCATTTAATTCAGATTCAAATTGCAATATTCCAATAAATTCTTCTGTTGATCATCTAGTTTTATTATTTGCTATTTCACCTGCAATATCCTGACTTTAAGTTTCAATATCGTTTGCAATCTTTCTAAGATTCATAAGTGTATCTAAGGAGTGAATGTTCTGTATGTTAATATCATGTGATCAGACCGCTTTTGAAGATACCTCTTTGTCAGCTTCTGGTATAAGTGATCACGTAGCGGCATTAGGATGTGTTTTATGTGCAAATTATAGACCATTTTTGAGCTCGGAGCCTCGGACAAGAGTTCGTTAGAAAAGTTGAGCTGATTCTGCGGGAGTTTGTTCTGAATTTTGATGCTCTCTGTATATCGAATCTAATGTGCTTAGTAAAATAAAAGAAGGTTTGCTACATTTTGAGATATTCGGATTGTGAAATCTAAAATGGATGATATAAGTTCAAATATTTTAATATGGGTTAGACAGAGATAGAAGATACAGTTGTATTAATTACAAACCCAAGTATAGACAAACGGAAAATTAATCCTCACGCTGAAAGGGTTTGTGCAACTACCCTATGTCAGATAGATAATTTGGAATATGATCACCCCAAACCCGAATATTACCAAACAAACATCGATGTATTTATTCTGGTGTTTATTCTGTAGCGTAATATGTCGTGTTCCACTTTGATGTCGTGAAATCGCTTCTGTTCTTTGTCAGCCACCCAAGGATTTACATCTATTACTATCGTCGTTTAATTCTCGGTTTTATTACCATCTATTTTCGGTTTAGATTGCTTTGTAACGCGATAGGGGGTTACTGGTTTCCCGAATTGGGCTGTTCGTATAGAATTATTGCATATGGTTGGTTGGAGTTTGTTTGGCAGTATGAATGGTTCATTATGTAGGGATGGGTTCGGGATATTTGCGATGTATACCATTGTTTATGATTTGGACAATTGTTTGCGTTGCACTGTCAAAGGATGCGCACTTGTTTGTTTTGGGATAAAGAGGGGTACTATTGTAAACATTGTGACGAATAATCAGTTGAGCTACTGTCTTTTCATTCGATTTTAATTTGAGATAGCGTAGGTTTGATTGATGCAAATGTTGCATTTTCAAACGAGTAGACTTATTTGTTACTCCTAGTATATTTTATCTGGGGTTACTCTTATATTATTATTGGGGTTACTCTTATATTAGCGAGTACTAAAGATGATATAAATTACAGGTTTCTTACAAGCTCTTTTCAAATTGATTGTCCCAGAAATAGAGTCAACTACAAAATATTTGAATGAAATATTTTTGATCATTTGAAATCGTTGTCATCGTCATCATTTCAGCCATATAAGTCCATTGCTGAAAATAGGCCTCCCCCATAGATTTCCACAGCGATCGATCTTGTGCAGCCTGCACCCAACGGCTCCCAGCAACCTTTACAATATCGTCTTTCCATCTAGAGGGGGGCCGTCCTCTGCTGCGATTTCCGGTGCTATTATATACCTCTGCAAAATATGTGTTTGAATGTCCTCACTGCTCTTAGGCATCTTATATGATCTGAAAGAATGTCTACCGTGCTTGAAGATCCGTGATCCTGTTCGTTTTTCATTTCTGAATCCTGCTGAATACCTATTTAGGTGAAGCATACGAGTATTTTCATATAAACTAAACAATTAAGGCGTGTACCGACTGCTTCAGTAAACAAGAGAGGCTGATGAGAGCAAGCATTGTGTACACGTCCTTAGGTCACTGAATGAATCGCGAGAAATGAATTGAGAATAATATTGCTGTATGTAGGAAATCCCAGGAAATTGTGCATTTATGGAAATTTATACTTATACGTTTAGTGCAAACTGAGGCGTATTGGCTGATGGGGTAGTGCTAGTTTCTGTCCAAAGGTAGATTCGAACTTTTATTTTATTTATTTATTCATCAAAAATTAAAACACCTTAACAGCAAGCCAAAGCGATGTTTTAACACACAACTTAACACAGTAAAACTCAAACATAAAGTACCTAACCTAGGATAGATAAATCAGACTACACATTATAACAGACCAATTAGTTATGAGAACTCAAAATTCTCTAGAAACACCTGCGCCATATCCATGAGTTTCGGCAGGTTGTGAGGTTATTTAAAATCTTGATATAAAATTCATCCAATACAAAGGCATGTACCACCTTTGTAATAAGTTTAGCAATTTCAGCCTGAAGAAGGAACAAACATAAACACAATCAAACCGACAGACTTTCTTAATATTAGTATTAAGCCAGAAAGTTGCGTGCTTCGGAGGGCACGTTAAATTGTCGGTCCCGGCTATATAAATCGTTAAGCCATGACGGAGACCTGGCGGTATAAAAACTCCGTCACCAGAGTTAGCCACTGACTCATACGAACTTAGTAGTAGCCATGAAGTAAGTCTTCAAGCGGTCTTTGTGGTCGCACAGTCCAGCCAAGCCGAACGCGCCGAACTGTTAATTCAATAGAGATGCTGCGCTGACGTCAGAAGCGAGCCGCATTTTCTGACGTCATCAGCATTTTTTGTATAGAAAAATGACTGCGGCGCGTGCGGCGCGGACAGTGTGCGATCAGGTTGAAACCACGTCACTAGAGTTGTCCACTTGCTTATTAAAATTGACTTTAATAATCCTATAAATATTATAAAGGCGAAAGTTTGTAAGTATGGATGTATGGATGTATGGATGTTTGTTACTCTTTCACGCAAAAACGGCTGGACCGATTTGGTTGAAATTTGGTATGTAGATAGGTGATACCCTGGATTAACACATAGGCTACTTTTTATCCCGATATTCCCGCGGGAACGGGACTTACGCGGGTGAAACCGCGGGGCGCAGCTAGTAATAAATAATGCTGGACTTTTTCACACAGCATCATCTAGCCCCAAAGTAAGCAGAGCTTGTGCTATGGGTACTAAGATGACTGATATACTACTTATACACTTTATGTTTGTAAATACATACATATTATAAAATATACATAGAAACACCCAGACCCGAAATATTTGTAAAGCATACAAAGATTAATCCTGCCGCGGGGATCGAACCCGCAACCTTTTTCGTCGCAGGCGGGCCTTCGCCCACTGCGCCACAGAGGCACTTTGTCTGAAGAAATATCTGGCAGACTTAATTCCCGAAGGGCTAAACTCAAGACTAAGGTTTCTCAAATCCCAAAAGTTTCAAGTTCAACCCTCAGAACAAAGGGTGGGCCGGTGATTGGGACATTGTTCACGCCCTATTAAAGTATTGTTTGCTACCAAGTAATCATAATGTCGTCATTACCCGAGGGTCGGCGGGGTTTCTGAAGTATGGAGATGGATTCTTTCAGTTTTTGTTCCACGTACTTCTTCTTGTCGTGTCGATGCTTCTTTCATCAGATACACTTGGAGAAATAATAGGCCACTTTAGCTCTATCTGAGGCAGCATTGAGGTCCTCTCTTGTGCAGGTCTCAGGGCACAAGGGGCACACCAGTAGGTGCTGCATTGACTGAACTGGAGCACCACAGTCACACTGCGTTTTTGTTCCACGATGAGACAACAGTTACAAAATGTTGTTTCTTTTGCATTTTCAATGTTCATTCAATATTACATGGTTCACATTGTTGGTATGCTGGAGGATGGAAGGGAGTGAGTGAGGCAGGGAACGCGTCAAAAAACAAGTTTTTGCATAATTAAGAATAGGAGTAACATGTTATTCGTAAGCAAAATGTAATCAAAATATAAATGTTTTAAACCTTTTGGTTTTTGCTCTTCTTTATCAGTTCCAGCTTCATATTTATTAAGAGCAAGAAAAAAATTCTAACTAAAACACTATACTCATAATGAGTTTCAAGAATTTAGAATAATATTTTTCTAAGGAAAAAAGTCCTTGTCCACACTTTTTCACGTGCACCCACTTGGCGCGCGTTGTAGCGCCCAATGGGTAATTTCCCCTATTGTCAGTCACAAGAAAATGTTCGCACAAAGATTTGTTTATTCTAGAAATGATTAAACAAAACGATTTTCTTCTCAAATAAATAACAAGATTTAAACCAGACTACGTAGTATAAAATAGATAGCTAAGAAAAAAAATATTTAAAACATGATTATTGTAAAATTAAAGCTTATGAAAAAGCTGAAGATTTTCAATTCGATTATGTCACCCGATCTATTAGCGAGTACAAAATCAGTATAATTTTCTTTCCAATTCTATTTTCTTTAAAAAAAAACTGACGCTATTTCAGTTACAATTTAAACTCGTCACTCGTCCTGTCCATAAAGAATAACCATAAAGTCATAAGATAATTGCAACAGAAAGTCGAGATCAAAAAGAAGATTGGTAAGTGGTAGAAATACATTAGTTCTGACAAATTGTCGCGCTATAGATAAACAACCGTATATTTTGACTTCCACCAAAATGTTTATATATTTTCATAAAATACTTATTTTAAATTAATAATGTATCGATGTTTTTGGGACGCCTTCAAGATTTGAGAGCTGTGTTAGCCCAGTGGAACAGTCCGTCGATTTCCGACGGAAATCTCCTAACAATAGAAAACAATCTGTCACAATTGAACGGCATGTGCTAGGATAATTTTAACGTGCCTTTAGATCATGAATTACAGGTATTTTAAAATTGTCTAATCTTCAGAAGATCTGGATTCCTCATAGAATATCTTCGGCGACAGTCGTGATCTTGTTTCGGTATCTTTAGTTTATGATTTGTCACATCCAGCTACTGTTCTTTCTTGTACGGATTTCGTTGGTATTTACTTGTGGGGATTTTTCTTGTAATTTTGTCGATAATTTCGCCTCCCCTCACTCAATGGAGGCAATTGTATAAATGCAACGCTGTTTTGACATGTCATTTTGTGTTTTCTGCGGCTTTGATGTCATTTTGTATACCTCTTCATAATCAACTTTCTTGTTCAATCAAAATATAAATTGATAAAGTCAATTTACCCATATTAGGCTTGTTTATGCAATCATATTATTTGAACTTCAACTCAGGCAAATAGATGAAAAATTGACAATAAAAGCCTACGGTTGAGCTACAGCAGACTTAAAAATCAATATGAAAAACAGAGAGGATATTAAAAGCCTGTAAAATTTTAACATAACAATTCTGTCAGCTTCAAGTAGCCAATAAACAACAAAACGAAACATAACCTAATTTGCCCGTGAACGAGGAGAATTTTATCCAAAAGCATTGTGAATAAACTTATTAGAGAATACGAATAATTTAGTTATAGGTTCAGCAGAAAATTTTCCGCTACATTTTTCCAAAGGAAAGGCAAATTCTTGGAATTGGATTATACTGTCGCTTCACAATATTTCTATTAATTTTTATTTCTCATTGTGGACTGGCTGTCACGGTTATTTCATTTGGATTTTTATTCTATTCAGAATTTTCAAGAGATGGGTAATTTGGCCTCGTCGAAAACCTTTTCAGTGTTTCTGTTTATTTCTATTTTATTTATTTTGTATTTTTTTTGTATTTCTTAGATTTCCTGAACTTTAAGCGAAGCTTGACTATGATACTACAAATTAAGTAAGATTAAAACCATAGATACTTATATCTATTTTTCTTACCTCATATCGAAATCAAATTCGCAAATAAAATATTCAGATGTATCTCATACTAAGTACCTAGGTATCTATAGCATCACATATTGAAACGTAACTAACTATAACTTTGTTAACATGTTATCAAGGAGTTATCTCAATCAGCCGGACCAGATGACATTTTAATACATATCGAAGATCAGCTTAGAAACCTTATCTTAGACGGGGCGGCGGCAATTTCCTTCGCCTAATAGATTGGGGACTAGACATTCGTTACGATTAGGTACCTACAGGTCGGCACAAAGTTGTAGTTGCATCGGGAAAGATGCTTGAATACCCTGAGCATCTGATCCGAGTGGAGGCAGGGGATTGTCAAAGGGGATTTGTTTAACTACCCAATCTGAGACTGTAACCATTATCATCCTCCAGTCCTTAGCATAGTTTACTTGTTCTACTTTGCTTTATCGCCGATATCTTTACATTTAATCTGTTTGCCATAGCGTCTTTCACAATTTAATTTTTTTGTCTGCCCTATTGTTGACCGCTGGCTACATCCTTCAATTCTAGACTCTTTGACATGCTCTTACCAGACTACACTAATCTATTATTCATCAACATCTGTCACTGAGCCCAGTATAAAACTTCCTCACATAGGCCGGCAACGTATCTGCAGTGCCTCTTGATGCTGCAGTTGTCTGTGGGCGGTGGCAATAACTTACCATCAGGTGTGCCACCTGCTCGTTTGTCCCCTCTTCCATAAAAAAAACATATAACCAATACTTATATCAAAAATTACAGCGAGTATAGTTTAGGTAGCATTTAAACTGGAAATAGTGGTTCGTTATGCACTGAAGTGACTGCAGTTTGAGTCAGCCTGTACTTGGTCCATCTCCGTCCATCAGTGATTAATTTACAGATAGATGCAAGAGAGATATTATATTGGATGCATTTAAGACTTCCACAAATATGCTGAACGTATTTGTAGATTTGCTCAGCCTCAATTAATTATAGGTATTTATTTGGGGTTGTGAGTTTAAACTGAGAGGACTTTTTTAATGAAACAACTTTTCAAAGATTGATTAATTTAAAAGTGAATACTGAAATTTAATTTTGTTATTTGATAGAATCGTTATTCTGATTTTTCGACTATGAAATTATTGATACCTAGTCGTACTTTTTCTCTAACTTCCTTACTTACGAATGAGTTCAGTTTTCGTTCGTTCACTTACCCTCAAATTAAAAGTCAATGAATCTTGACATCTGTCATCGCAGTCAAACAATTTCACACTAAAGGGTGTGTTAGTGAAAACAATTCGGTAATGTCATTGTGCACCCCCTACATTTTGGAATTGAAATCAGCTGTGCCCCATTTAACTCGTGTCAACTTGTTGAGAATGACAGGTTAAAATTGATTTTTATGTCGGAGCTTTGCATTTTTACATTTTTACCTAAGTACTTGCAGTTTTTTAATTTTTAACCTTTCACTTTATCAAAAGGTGTAAGTACAAATCCATAGGTACTATCCATAGCCATACTATCCATACTAATATTATAAATGTGAAAGTAACTCTGTCTGTCTATCTGTCAGTCTGTCTGTTTGTTACCTTTTCACGCCCAAACCACTGAACAGATTAGGCTGAAAATTGGCATGAATAAAGGTTGTATCCCAGGGCTACATAGGCTACTTTTTATCCCGAAAAAATCCCGAGGGACCGCGGGTTACACCGCGGGAGCGCAGCTAGTTCTAAATAATTGTCATAAATATTACTTCTTTACATAGATCTGAACCTATTTGGCAATTTTCTTTGGACGTAAAATGTTTCATAGAACTTAGACAATTTTAACTCTAAATCAAAACTTATGATATTGAATCTGTGAAATACAAGGTGCAATATTGATTATTAAGATGACATAAAGCTGACTATTCCTGCCAATAATGTCAAAAACGGAGGAAACTGACAGCCATGACTGGAAGTAAGCCAGGAAATCACCTTGTTCACTGTGTTCACTATAATATAACGACACACGGAAATAGCCTAAGCTCTTTATCAAAACCGAATAGTAGCAGAACTAAGCATTTATTGATGTAACAATATTGACCTGTCAAATTTCCCGCCAAGCCGCCATATTGTTCGCGCCTCCGCTTGACGTCATTGTGTTCGTAATGAAAAGGAAATTAATAGTTACAATTTGCCAAACTTTTGCCAGCACATAACTCTAATGCCATGGAAATAGGGATTATAGTCCAATGAATTTTGTGTTGAAGACATTTGCGCGGGAACTATTAAAGGGCAGATTCAAGGAGAATGCAGTTGGAAAATTGTTTTATTGACATAAGGAAGTCATTTTCGATAAATCAGAATAACAGACTGACAATATAAATACTTCGTCCAGATGTCTCAATATAGAATACAATTTACTAGAATTTTCTCTAAAGTAACATGCTGGTAACCGTTCCGTGTTACTTTTGTAAACATCTTTACAAAAACGCGACGCGACCTCCCAGGAAATTAGATAATGGACGAACGTAGAACATTGAAACGACAACCCTTTCGAACAAAACTTTCACTAAAGCATTTTGAACATAGATGAACTTATTTTACGTCTAATTTAGAAAACTACTTTAAAAATCGAATGTATTGTAAACTGATGGTCAATATTTCTATAATAGCTATTTCTTATCATCATCAGATCATTCATCACTATCCACATCTTTATTTTGTACGAATACAGCTGGACATAGGCATCCCTTTGTGTCATGCTATTCAATGGAAGTGTTGCCTACAAGCTTTTATCATTCACAAGTCTGACAATTATTATAACTTAATGTTTTCATACTTCTGTACTTCGTCATCATCATCATCATCATCATCATCATCCGCAGCCTGACTTCACCCACTGTCGGGTATAGGCATCCCTCTGCTTTTGCCATTCTTCCTGGTCCTGTGCCAGCCTGATCCACTGTCTTATTCCATTTAGTTTCATTCGTAGTAGTATTTTTACTTAAATTTTTTCGTAGTTAGTATTTTTACTTCTCTACTTATTCCATTTAAAAATTTATTCGTAGATCGATGTTTTTACCCAATGCCACCTCATCTTCTGATTGTCGGAAGCTAACTCGATTTGAGGCGTTCCGAGGCTTCGGAAACCTCGAGACCTATTTTCTGGAAATCGATGATGGAAAACATCGATATCTGTTGAAGTTGCATAGTTCACGTTCATTTGAAGACATTTATTTACAGAAACTAATCTTCTACAATATGTACATAAAAGTACTAAATTACTTTAGGTATATGAATTCTTAAATTTTCATTAAGAAATTAAAAGTCTTATAAAAATTTTGGATTCCGACGGGATTCGAACCCGCAACGATCCTTACCGCTCGGCCACAGAACCCTAGTCGTCACATTCCAAATTTTTGATAAGCTCATATTTATCAGTTAAGCACATTAAATTTTATATGTTTAACACCGTATTTTTTAAAGAAAACAAGTAAAAAGACAAAACACCACTTCATTTTACTTTTAATATGCCTGTGTTGATTTTGAGTGTATGGATAAAATAAGAGTCAGAAATAAAAACTTTTTATTTTATTTATTCTGTTTTCAGACCATCAAAGCTCCTCAGAAAATGAAGAAATTAGACCGAACGATTTGTATCTATAATGATCTAAGATGTTTAAATTATGGTCTGAATGCATGATAATCAAAACAAATCCACACCTTTACATTAATAGCCGTACCATGAAACGTGACATAAAGTTATTCCTCGGAATAAACCAAGAATAACCATATATTTTGACAGTTTACACTCAGGAATAACTTTATACCAGATTTATTAGTAGGCGCCAAGTATCTAGCTGTAGTTAAAAATGACAAGTATATAAGCTCGAGAATTTCAGATGAAAACTAATAAAATCTTGCGCAAATCAACAAAACCTTAAACTTTCTGTTTACTTTTCGTTTACTTATCAACTTCACAGACGCTAAACTTAAACAAGCAATGCTACACAAATAATTGTAAAGGATCTCTTGATTTTAAAAGCTTCGCAGCTTTTAAATTTGATGTACAAAGTAACAAAAATCTATAAATTAACTGTTAAAATGGTGTCGATCAAAGGAAATCATTGGCATAGACAATTCTGTTGTTTTAAATGATTTATTACATCAATGACACAGACACAAAAAAAACTTAATTTCGACTGTTTTTAAACAACCTACTAAAATTGTAATAAAATAAATATCGTTCTGTGATAAAACTTTAAAATCTCTTTGACTATAGAAATCAACAATCCAAACAAAAACAAGATCAAGTAATTCAATTACAAAATGGAATTATACCGAATTAATGTAAATTATTTATACTATTTCAATAACTTAATCAGAGATGCGTACATCAAGACAAACAGACATCAAAGTGAAGAAGCAGACGAGGAGGAAATTCGTTTGTTAGCACAATCAATGAAGACGTCTCGGGTACGAATCAACTTGTCCTTATATAGGCAATTTCGGTAGCCATTCCTATCAAGATAACTTAGATACGGTTCAGTTGGTGCTGGCAAATATCTCTCTAATCTATAAGTAGATATATTCTCTCTCTCCTCAGTTTTAATGTCCTTTAATTAGGTAGAGACAACAGTGGAGGGATACGTATTAAAAAAGTAAATTAACTTTTGTTGACGTGATGCTTTGTGGTGAGAGTGCTAATGATTTTCTGACCTAATTATCATCATCTCAGCAATCTAGCATCCACTGAAGGCTTCTCCCATCGATTTCCACAACGATCGATCTTGTGCAGCCTGCACCCAACGGTTCCCAGCAACATTTCAGATCCTCTTTCCATCTAGTTGGAAGCCGTCCTCTTCTGCTGACAAAATATTTTGTTTAAATCATGCATTGAACTGTCAAAAGTAAATGCATAAAATAGAAGTTAGTTTTCCATTAAATGCAATTTTATTATACTGGAAAAATAATTTCCGCAAAAAAGGCACAACAAGTCTCTTAATAAAAATGTATTCAGTACGCAATTTCAATACAGATATGTAAAGTTGACCAATCGCAAGGAGCCACTATGTCTAACACATGTCAACAAATAATCTACCAGACATACATGAGCCGTTCAACCTGCATTCTTTAACCAAAACAAGACTGACGCAGGAAGCTTTAGAGCTCTGGTTAAACTGGTCACCTTAAGTCCAAAGGCAGTGCAATTAGTACAATTAGTAGAGCCCAATTAGGTGCTTTAACGAAGCTAGTTTCGAAACTAGCGGGTGTTTGGGTGACAAATACGCTTGACGTCCGACCCGAGACACCCGAGATTTCGATCTGTTTGTGTAGCGTTCATTGATCTGTTTACGCAAATCTAATTTACTTCTAACGAGATAAGATGTTTATGTTACTTACTTCATTTGTATACCTACAGATGTCTGTCAATTTGGGGTGCTATATTACTCATCTAATTAGACTTAGGTAGTTGTATCACATAAACAAATTATAGATTTAGTCCACAAGATACACCCTTAAAAAAGAAATTCGTTATTGGTAAGACAGCCAACCAGACTGACAAGACTCCTAAGATTTATAAGTTAGCGTAGTAAAATTTGTTTGATTTTAGTCGCAATAGAATAAAATCTTTATACGAAATACGCTTTTATTTTCTCATATTTTCTTTCCCTGAACTTCTGTTAAATTCCCAAGCTAATTGCTCTCTTTGTCCACAGAAACATGTCATCTAAACGAAAGTCACCACCCTCTAAATTGCAAGAAGGTGTCGCCGAAACCGTGAAAACTGAGCCAGGTTCGGCGCCCCAAGAGTTCGACGCCCCAGAGTTGGACGACAACGATCCGCAGAACTTCTACAAGTTCTCCCCAACCTGCTCCACAAGAAGCTCTATCAGCGAAGAAGATACTTTTGAAGACGAGAGACCTACGAAGAAGCAGAGATTCGAGCAAAACTTAGAGATGACAAATAACCTTCTAGTCCCTTCCTCGTTTCTAAGTCTTCATCAGGACTTATCCAGGCGACGAGGCTCCTCAGAATGCAGTAGCCCAGGAGCCGAGGCGAAGGTTTTGGGACTTTGTAATAATAACAACTCGTTGTTGAACCATAACAGTGCGTTGTCGTTTGGGCCGCCGCACAAGCGGTCTATGGATGACGTGTTGAAGAGGCTAACATCGAAGATGAACAATAGCACGATCAAGGAAGAGAAGAGGCCGACGCCGTCGACGACGCCTGTGAAGCAGAACAAGTAAGTTCTTACAATCATTTACCATAAACGGCTTGATTTATAAATATCTTACATAACTTTGTGACTTGTTACTAAACAATGCGAACAACTGACGCACGTTCAGAAATGATTGGATACTGTGAATGTTTTGATTAATCCAGAATATTTTATATTTTTCCACATTCACCCCAATTATTCTCCCCACATTCCTAAAAATTCTGCTCTCGCCCATGTCAAAAATATTTCTGCCCTTCCTTAGTTTCGTCTTAAGTGATCCAGCTTGTATTTTTTAGGCATTGATGATGTACATAACAGTCGTTATATTGTTAAGTTATGTAGTGTATATTCACGAAACGATTAGCATTTTTGAATACGATTTAGAAGAAATTATGAGAAACAATACCATTAACCGATTATATTTGGAAGAGATTCAAATATCAAGTTTGTTTCGAATGAGTTTTGGCATTTATTTGACTATTATAGAAGAAAACGCCACTTAGTATTATAATGATGAGCATAATTTGATAATCATGGTAATGATGATATCATTCGGATCATGGCTCGCCATAGTAAACATACTTAGGTACTTTAGTAAACGCCTACAAAACAAAAAGTTTTATTAACTGTTTGTATCTTTATCACGATAGACTAGGTTTCGCCCACGATTTCGCTTGCGTGGTACCTATTTTTAAATAGTTTTTAGATGCTGTTCATGACATTTAAAGGATTGGTATTGCATTGGCAGGGGTACCTAAAACTCGTTTTTATGTTGTGAAAAAAAAACATCATGGTCCATATTTAGCAAATTGTTGTTTTTTTTTCTATATGTTTTTTAATTTTTGATTAATTCTAGGTATATGAAATGAACTTGAATTTATTTGTTAGAAGACGGTAACATTTTTTTAGTTAACTTATACTGTCCCACGGCTGGGGAAAGGTCTCCCCCAAAGTTTTCCAGTGTAAAGTAATTTAATTAAATATAGTAAAAAGTTAAAATAGGTAATAATGTGGTATTTTTGGTCAATCAATTGGTGTTTTTCTGTTTTGACCAAGTTGTTATATTAAACAGGTTTTACCTTCTATCACTTTATTATCATTGTCATTACCTTCTATCACTAAGACAACACGCATTCACATCACGTTAGCATAATAGGGACCGTGTGGGTCAGATTAGTTCTAATCAGTCACCTTTCCATTATTGGCAGTTTCCGTCCCGCTTTGTGTCTGTTTACAAAATGATACGGAAATGGACATCTAATCAGAATAATGACATCGTGTGACTTTCAGATATTTACTGAACTTGTGTTACAATGTCATTTGCATCAGCGTTATGATTTTTTAGTGCAAAATTTTTACTAATAAATACTTTGCTCACACTATGAGGAAATAGTAGATTGTATCATATTAATTGTAGCAAAATAATATTTTTACGGCGAGGGCGTTTTTTTGTATCCAGAGCGAAGTGAGGGATTCTAGAGTAGAATCCCGAGCGTAGCGAGGGATTCTTTAGTAGAATCCTGAACATAGCGAGGGATTCAAAGTACTTCGCCCGAGCCAAAAATATATTTTGCACCCGAGTGATACACTCTACTTTTCATCACCCTCTATGAGAAAATAAAAGGCAACTAAATTAAAATTTAATCGTATTTAATAATAAAACAACTAAAAACTTATATTTACATTTGAGACATTTTCGCAATTATGAAAATTAATTGTTACAGTTTTATTAGGAATAGAGATTGTTGTAGATTTTATATTCTGCGTGTTTGAAATAATGTCCGAATCTGGCTCATTTTGAGGAAAATGTGGCGGTGAATCTCGTGGTTTGGAAGTAGATGGGCGCGGCGACAGTGGCATGGATGGATTAACTGAATCTGAAGGTTGCAATTTAATGTTTTCCACGATGCGTTCACATGTTTTCGCCTTGCTCTCGATGGAATCTTCTATATACCCCTCTGCTACAGCACTCGACTTCCATCCTCCATGTCGCTTGAGAACAGTTAAGTCCGCTCCAGAATCTGCTAAAAGGGTAGCAGAAGTACGACGAAAACAATGTCCTGTATACAGCTTGATATCTGGTAACTTCAAATAAGTAGCGATTTCTTGCGTCAGTTCTAATACTTTCAGGAGTTCATTGTATACTTTCACTGTCACTTGAAGAACTCATTCTTCAAAACAAAACCATGAATTTCTAACAATCCGTGAAAATTGACGAAAACGCGGGCTGTAGTTCGCGCGTTTTTTGTTTGATTTTTTTTTATTCAGAAGTCAAGCCAGTCTTTATTCAAAAAAATTGCGTTCGAATTCTTTGGCGCTGAACACTAAGATGTTCCAAATTCAAAAAGTGCGCGGCAAAGATAATTGCGGCGCACTTAAAGAGGAATAAAAACTCATTACTGCCCGCTCAAAGTTTCTTATAGAAAACACCACCTTTGGGTGCACATAAAGGCGAACCAAGTCGTCCTTTTCGAATAGATGGGATGAAAAGTGATTTGAATTTAGAATGCTGCAAGCAATCAATGAGAATCGAATATTACTGGCCGCAGCGTGCGCACTGGCCAAGTGGCGGCGGCCAGGGGGTCTGGTTGTTGGACTTTAGCCTGCCACTTGAGGGGCAAAAAAATAATAATAGCGGGAATTATTGACGTCCTCTGTAGCGCAGTGGGCGAAGGCCCGCCTGCGGCGCAAAAGGTTGCGGGTTCGATCCCCGCGGCGGGACCAATGTTTGTATGATCTACAAATATTTGTCTCGGGTCTGGATGTTTCTATGTATAATATGTATGTATTTACAAACAAAAAGTATATAAGTAGTATATCAGTCATCTTAGTACCCATAACACAGGCTCTGCTTACTTTGGGGCTAGATGATGCTGTGTGAAAAAATCCAGCATTATATTATTATACGCAAGTACAATTGGTTTTCCTTTACATCTTGTATTTTTTCGCTAGTAAGGTGAAAAGTTGTATGTATCACACGAGAGCAAAATATTTTGTTGCTTATGCTTTTGAATCTCTCACTACACTCAGGATTCTAACATAGAATCACGAGCTAGAATCCTTCGTTTGTTCGAGATTCAAACTCAGCACTCGCAACAAAAACGAATTATGCTCTCTTGTGGTACAATGTACTATTGTCATAGTAGAAATGCATGGAAGTGAAAATTCTACGTTTCACCCCTAGTACGTTTACCCCTAGTAGTAATAGGTGGGAAAATCATTCTTTCCTACCATTAGGGATAGATTAGTAGGGATGTGTGGAACTGGCGAAAAATTGGCCGTTGACGTCAGAAATCGTACAAAGAAACTTCCGAATATTCATCGAAATTTCGGAAAAAGTAACGGAACTGTAAACTGGCAATGTAATCTGGTTGCCACTGACAATTTCTCCACTTTTCTCATCTCTACAATCTAGACTCCCCAGCATTTCATTAATGTCTAGATGTCAACTGTTGACTTATGCCCGGTTTCTTTATTCGGTTTTTGGTCTACAATTGTCCATGTCACTGACGTAACCACTTTAATTAAAGTTCACAAATCAGCTTTTTGACATTTAATTACGAATTACCACCGAATTACACAAAATATTTGTGACATGACATGCTGGGTCAGCAGCTCGCTTGTCTCCAAGAAATGTACGTGTGGATGTGGTGTGGGCTTTAATTAAAGTCCTTTTACCAAACATATTTGTGATTTGCGAATGTGTATTGCGTCCTTGTGTTCCCTTATTTGGTTACATAGCAAAGGAATAATCAAAAGCACAGAAACGGCTACAGCTATGAAGATAATGTAAAGAATGAGACGAAATAATAACATACCGTAGCAGGCGCGGATCCAGCCCTCAAAAAAGGTTGTGGGCACAGCCACCCAAAAATGGCTAAGGATGCGAGTTGGAGAATGTACTCGCTCATAATCAATTACCTAATCAATTTAATGCATACTCTATAACTTATAGGCTTGGACCGCTTCTAAGTTTCAAAATTTCGGTCGGATAGGATACCACCTACTAGTGCATAGGTTACATTCGTTAGACTGACCGACAGACAAACACATTTTATGACCAATCTCGAATCATCGGACAAAAGGTTGTGAGCATGCCCACAGTGCCCATAACGGTGGATCCGCACTTGTACCGTAGCAAGTTGAAATCCTGCGTACCCATATAGGAAATAGCCGTGATTTTATGAATGCATTTAAATACGTGTTGTGATTTAGTGGACACACTGTATAACTTTTAAGTACACCCTGTACATCGTTCTAAAATAAAGCGACTTGAACACCGCATGACTCCCGCGGGCCATTACACTAGAATTTAATTGGCCATAATATAGCTCATTAAAAACAATGTTAAGAGACCACCGCACGTTCCTATAAAAGCTTAAACGCTGGTTTAACTAGTCTTTTATAGATTGTGCTCTTAACGGTTATTTTGACTGTCACCAAGATTGTGTGTATCTTCGTAATATTTTAGATTATGCGTAATGCTTGGTGAAATCTTGCTTCGATTTAGATTAAAAGGAAATTTCAAGAAGACACTTATGCAGCTTAAGTGCAAATAGTAGAAGTATAGAGGTATAGAATTCGATACAATACTTTTTATATTATCTAATCAAAGCTTTCTATGACCGCTTGCTGTGTCCAATAGGTAATGAAAGCAAACAATGTTAAGCTTTAGCGTTTTTTTAGCGTTTTTGATGAGAACAGTCAAATAGTGGACGGGTGACCGCTAGTACCACGCTCAAAATAGATGTTAGTATTGAGCGGTGAAACTTTAAGGCTTGAATAACTCACACCAAAACGCTTCTAAATCTATTTACTTTTAAACAGCATTTTATCAGTTTTTAGGGTTCCGTGCCCAAATGGTAAAACGGAACCCTATTACTAAGACTCCACTGTCTGTTTGTCCGTCTGTCACCACACTGAAAAAAATGTTTAGTTCTAGGTAACCAACTTTTTGTCTACCAGTTACACAAAATGAGTGACAGCAAAACCAATGTAACATATAGCTAAACCTAGTTCGGTAACGGGAGTTATGTAGCCTTTAACTAAACTATTTTTTGTTTTGTATTGCTTATTCTCTTTAGCTGAGGGTTCTCAAACAGTGGGTCTACAGCTCAAACAATAGTTATGCTTTAATCAGATAACCTGTTTTGTTAGATATGAACCAATAGTTATGCTATATTTAGATAACCTGTTTTGTTAGATGTGAACCAACAGTTATGCTATATTTAGGTAACCTGTTTTGTTAGATATGAACCATCAGTTATGCTATATTCAGATAACCTGTTTTATTGGATATGAACAATTAGTTATGCTATTTTCAGGTAACCTGTTTTGTTAGATATGAACCAATAGTTATGCTATATTCAGATAACCTGTTTTGTTAGATATGAACCAATAGTTTTGCTATATTTAGATAACCTGTTTTGTTCGATATGAATCATTAGTTATGCTATATTCAGATAACCTGTTTTGTTAGATATGAACCAATAGTTATGCTATTTGCAGATAACCTGTTTTGTTAGATATGAACTATTAGTTATGCTATATTTAGATAACGTGTTTTGTTATGCGTAGCAAACGCACACTACCCGAAGCCGCAGAAATATACCGGGTGAAATAAGACTACCTCAGAAAACTTAGGGGGCTACAGCACCCACCAATATGAACAACTTTTTCTATTGAACCAACACTGTGAGCGCGAAATAAAATAGCTTCTCCATAATAGTTAATTAATGACCCACTTAGCTAAAATGTATGAACAGTTTTTCGCGCTCAGTGTTGATTCCATAGAAAAAATAGTTCATATTGATGGGTACTGTAACCTCCTAAGTTGTCGGGAGTAGTCTTATTACACTCGGTATTTATACAATTTGAGCTGTCAGCATTTTGAGAAATGCAATTCAGCTGACAAAAAGTATGGAGAAAATTTCTGTGGCACAGAGTAATGCGCGTCCACCTGTAAGAAAATTACTATGTAAAACTGGTTAACAACTATAATAATATAAAAAGCTGCCCATTAGGAAAATCAGTCTCTAGTTATAAATTAAAAGGAAAGATTTACTGCTTTCGTATGATAAAATAAAATAAGCAATTTCGTAACGACATTATTATTTATTAAAAATAAACACTTTTATTCATATCACTTACAGTTACTTAGTCCTTTATCACTCTGCGTTACATAACCTTTTTTCACTTGAGGTGACAGTAATGATAATGATCACTGTACTTAATTACGAATATTAAAGAATGATCATTTTTTATATTATACCGGGTGAACTCCCGAAAACTTTAGGGGGTTACAGTACTCATCAATATGTAAAACTTTTTCTATGGAACCAACACTGTGAATGCAAAAACAGCAGTTCCATACAATATCCTCTTAGCTAAAATGTACGGAACAGCTATTTTTTTTTCGCGCTCAGTGTTGGATCCATTGAATTTTTTTCATATTGATGGGGACTATAACCCCCCCTCCCCCCCAAACATTTTGGAATTAGGAAGTCATATTACACCTGGTTAATATAATATTTATAATTATAATACCTTAGTATCTATGCTAACCTACTAAAAAACTACTCTAGTACTATGAGGTAGGTCTACTCGTAGGATCAATCAAACATAAGTCTTCTTTACTGTTTAAGGTACAAGTAGTAATTGCAACAACATGATTATTATTTATATGTTTGCTAAATGTATTTCTTAAATAAAATGAACGGTCACAACCATCATCTATACAGTGATAAACCGTAAATTTATGTGACTTATGAATTAAATCAAAATGTTTAAACAGATCTCTAACAGATGAGAACCTACCAAAACATAAAAAACATGTGATCATTTTAAATTACGTAAAAGTGATTTTATGATTTTAATACTTGGGCACTATACCCATTTACTGAGATAGTTATTTTTTATTTTACATTAAGCCAAGGTCAGTTGCTAGAGCGCGCACTGTGGTGTAGATTTTATCATATTTGGTGTTTAGTTTGAAAACATATTTTTGAATGAACTGCCAAACGTGTGTACTTTCTGCGGAATAATGGGCATTCAAAACGAATATTATCTTAAAACAAGCGTCAACCGTCTTGATGATTGAAGGCATTTCATAACGCAACTTGTTCAGGATGATATACCTTGCAGATATTTGTTTTAATGAGGGACCTACCACAATTATAAATGGTTGCAAAGTTAACCCCAATTCCAGAAGCTTAGCTTTCCGACGTGTAATTGTTTCTTCAATTTCCGCAGCAGCCTTCACGTGACATATGAAACCTTGTAGGGTTTCGTGCTTCGAAGGGCGCCACGGTTTTTTCGAATTAGTTTTCTTTACTATGAATGTCGTCATCAAATACGGCAGCGCCATAAAACTAATGAGATCCAGCACCTCGTCATCATCATCTGTAAAAAAATACTAACGTTAACGAGACAGAAAAACAGCTGTATTATACATTTTAGCCAAGTAGGTAATAACTTTTGTATGGAGAAGCAGTTTTGGTGGTTCCATAGAAAAAGTTGTTCATATTGATGGGTACTGTAACCCCCCAAACTTTTCGGAAGTAGTCTTATTACATTTGTTAGTCTTAAAGGTCATATTAGTTAAGTCAGAAAGGGACTACCCTTTCTGACTTTTCTAGTACCTACTCAAACCTTAAATGGTCCCATAGAGTCTTTTGATCCCTATACGAAACAGAATCGATTGGCATAAAAAAAATAGTTTAAGCATTTATGTCGCTGACTGTACATTTTTTTCAAAATCTGTGAATTGTGAGTTCAAAATATCTGAAAAAGTTAGGGAAGGTCTCCTAAGAGCGTTTTCCTGTAGCACAACGGTTAGGGTACCTGCCCACCATATCCTATCTCAAAAACCCACCCTTCCTGTATAGGTACCGAATTTAATTTTTGGACCTGCCTCTGTTTACCTCTATTAACATCCTTAAGAATCCTAATGTCTGTAGATCTTAAGAGTCGTATTTATCGCAAACAGTAAACTTAATCCTACAATAATTTCTAAAGTCCTTCCTCATTTTAGCCATGGGGTAATCAAATCCAATCTCAAAAAAAAGCTCAATAAAGCATTAAGTAAGATTGGTCAACAGGCACAAAAGATTAAAAGATGACGACAAAACTTACCATAAATATCTGTAGTAATATCCTTTAGCCCAGAATCTACATTAAGGGGTCGTTTTTTAACTTCTTCAAGAATTTTTGGCCGGACTATTGGCCAGTTCTGGTATAATTTATCATCGGTTTCTTGGTAAAGATTTTTGAAGTCTTTCAGAAGCTGCAAAAAAAAAAGTAGTAGGTACATTGTTAAAACTATTACATAGCTAAACTTAGGCCTTTACATCTTTATTAGATGATTTATACAGCGTTAGGAGGTACCATTGATGTACGGCCGGGATTCGAACGCACGACCTTCGGATTGATAGTCGCGGCACAACCCCATTCGACCAACACATACACAGCTAACCGTAGTATATAATACCAATAAATAATAGTCGAGGGACCTCCCACTTAGCTAACACAGATTTATTTAAGAAATTCTACATAAGTACTTACCAAAAAGACACCGCCTGGCTGGTTGAGAGGCTTAAACTCCCGAAGGTAGTCTTCAACTGTTATTTCACTAGAAGTTAAATCAGACAGCCTTTTTTTGGCTGTGATATCCCAGTTTAATTCAACAGTCACCCACGGGTCACAACAATTTTTCAACCACAATAATTTCTCATCAACATCCTCCGTCAATTCATTTAATTGGTCAATAGCGTCTTGAACACTGCAGCTGGAACTGGGGCCGGGTGAACCTCCTTTACTGGTAGATAAAGAGCCACGTTTTGAAGATTCAGCAATTACTCCAGACTTAATAAATTCTCTCCTGCGTTGCCTGTAGCAGTCAAGTAGTTTCCCTTTGAATGATGTTTTTTGACCTGGATTGAAGCTCATGAAAGGTATGAAATATACCGATGAATTTTCTTTTTTAAATACTCTTGGTACATCATAAGCTAACTGATATAGCCTGCTGCTAGTATTTTTTTTATTAGGGTCAGTTTTCAGCTCATTGTCAATAACAATATTGCATAATTTTCGTCTTGAGGAATTGTCCAACAACCCGTTTTCTTGATACCTTAAGAGCAATGACTTCCCTTCGTTGCATGTATTTAAGATATTGTATAATTCCTGAAATAACATAAAACATTATTTTACATGTTTATCTATTAATAGCTTCCGATCGTGTGATACATTCTATGTGGACAGGAGCAGTATGTCCATGTGGCATAGATACCAGTGTGGCTTCAAGGGGAGATGAAGATTTCTATGGTAAAAATCAAATGAAGTTGCAGGTGGTTCCACTTGTACAATAATAAGAAAATTGAATTGTTGAAACGGGGAATACTTACGCAGGATGTATTTGGACTTGTATCATGAGTGCTGTCCACTTCCAGCGCTATGGGTGCAGAATCATCTATAGTTATTGCTGCGGATTCAGCAGTGTTCGGTTCGAAAATGAAGTTGAGCACACTATCTGACAAAAGAGACTGCTGGGCTTCAGAAATCTGAAATACATACAAAAAATAAATTGTGACGAAGAGAACTGATAAACATCTTGGAATGGACAAGTAGGTACTTACAACAAACAAATAAGAAAGAAAAGAAGCTACCAGCCAAGTGGACACCAAATTCTTTTAGATACTCATTGGTATGTTTGCATACGTTATCAAAACGTATTCAATTGACAAAATATAATCTATCAAATCAAATTTTTTTTAGTTAAGGCTGGGTAAATAGAACTTTTCTGAAGACATGTATACATGATGTACTTACTGATACTTGATTACCAGCTTCAGATAAAGTCCGTAACATTTTGATTTGTGTTGTTAGTTTGGCCCTATGGCCAATGATAGGTATTAGGTCTTTTATGTCATTTTCTGATAGCATTTGAAGAGTTTCTAAATCTATGGCTTGCTCTGCAAATAAGAACAGGCCTTTATATTTACATAAAGTAGATGATTTATCTGTATATACCTATCATCTACTCTAGATGAGTCAAATAAAAGGCAACATATGCCTACACTTTGAAAATAACTAGCTGCACTCCCGCGGTGATCCGCGCCGCGGTCCCTCGGGATTTTTTCCCAGCCTTCTCTGGGATGGGATACAATATAAGAATGCCAAATTTCTGCCTAATCCGCGGTTTGGGCTTAAAAAGGTAACAGACAAACAGACAGAACTCCACTCGCGGTATTTTTTTATAGATAAGTAGGTAAGTAATAGAAACAGAAACAGTAGGACTTATTGGTACTTACCGTTGAACTTTCCAATATACATTTCAAGGCCCCACTGCCGGAGATAATCGTCTACAGGCCGATCTAGAACTGTATTTTCTTCGTACATCACAGGACGTCTTTTTGTGTCTTTTAGTAGTTTCACAAACATAGCACAGTACCAATGATTACCAGTAGATAGGACTTTATGCAACAAACGCACGCGCAAAATACCTCACCTAGTGCCGTGCCGCCGACGCCATCAATAATGCGTAATCAATCAAATTGTGCAGGTTTCGACAGGTTAATGGCAGGTACAACCAAAACGTTCCGTTACACGCTACAATAGTTTCGTTATCGGATAGTCGTTTATTAATTTATGTATAGCCAAAGTTTTGCAAAGCAACACATTGGCCGTGTGTGTGTTTACAAACAAAGTCAATGATTAGATAATTACAGAGGGTTAGGTTAAAATAGCCAAATTTTGTTGGTAAATTTTGACAAAATTATTGGTTAAATTACTTTTGCAACATAAAGTCAATGTTATTAGCTTTATAGTAGCGAAGAGTTTTGTTACATTGTGTACAAAGGTTTGCTTACAGGTAAATGAATCAGTTTATCTACAGAAGTTAGGTTACTAATAACAAAAAAATTGACTACATCTAACCTACGGGTTAGTAACAAAACAAGTTAAGGGCCTGATTAATAAACCAGTTTTATTATTATATATTAACTTTAGTAATGAATAAACAAATTTTGGATAAATTTCAATTAGCCAAAACAGTTAAGCTATATATTTTTTTCAGTGCAGGCTGAATCTCATGAACCATATCTTTAAGATTCTTATATGTACTATCAACACCTTAGTTGTCATCCCTAAAATATATCACTTATATGTTTGGACACTCAGGAGTACTTAAAAGCTCATAATCATAGCAGTATATAACATTTGCCATACTTTCATAGCGATTATGTTTAACGCGGTTTTAAGTGCCAATTTTACTATTTACTGCCAATAATATTAATGAGTGGTCATTATAAGTTTATATAAACCACAGTTTCTGTAGTAAAATTAACTTTAAGAGGTTGTAAATGAAAAGTAAATCATGGAGAAATGCGGTTAAGAGATAACCAAATATTAACTTCTGAACTAATTCATAACTGTACGTTTGATTTATAAGATCCTTAATAAATTAAACTAAAAATGTCAAAACAAAATTAAAGGGGACCATTTACACCAAAAAAACTAAGAACAATTATTTTGATCATTTTGCTATCTTTATTTAGGCAAACAATATATCAATCTCAGATCTCTCTGATTGGATCAATTTCAAAGGACCAATCAAACGTAAAATATGTAGAACTACAATAACCTTAATTATACGAAGTGTCGTTGACACCGCAATTTGGTGTTGTTAGAATTCAAATGTGATTTTATTATTTAAAGTTGAACTGATTGAGATAACGAAGAAATGGTCTTCCACACGTGGATACCACCAAAAATGTGACGTCTCACCTCTCACATTCGTCAATCGCTACTTTTGATGGCTGGGTCAAAATCCTAATAATAGAAAAACGCTTGTCTCTTGAGCTGTGATCTATCAAGTGCCAACAGTGTGGAAGACCTTTAAACTAGTTTTTTATTGGCCTTTCATAATAATTGTTTGAATCTAATCAGTATTTATGACGAACCAATGGTTTATTATACTTTTATGGTAATTATTTGGACTGGCGATCAGTCGGTTGCTTTGCGGAACTTATTATCTTTGAATAAATTAACTCGCGTTTTTTCACATTATCAATAATCAAACCAAAATAAATTAAAAAACATTATGATGAATGATACACTTTTTAAGAAACTGATGAAAGTTCCATAACATTATGTAAAGACGACCTCTGTGGGTGAAAGCCCGCTTGAGACGCAGAAGGTTGCGGGTTCGATCCCCGTCGCGGGATAAATGTTTGTATGATCTGCAAATGTTTATCATATTACAAACAAAAAGTATATGAGTAGTATATCAGTTATCTGGTTCCCATTGTACAAGCTTTGCTTAGTTTGGGGCTAGATGATGCTGTGTGAAATTGTCCAGCATTTATTTATTATTATTAAAGAAATGATATACTTTGACAGTAACTTTGCAACCTGTCACATTATGAAGTACTTTTAGTTTTCGCTGGTACTACACGCAAAAGCGACAAAAACAATTGATATCAACTTTACTTTAATGGGGTGAGAACGGGACTGGGGGAGAACGAAACGGACCCACGCGCCACGTATGGAAGGTTTGTGTTTGCAAAATTCTTCTGCAACTTCCGCGATAACTGAAAATTGATTTAAAATATCAAATTAGTTTAATTCAACAAGACTTAAAACAAAACTCACTAATGTTTTTGACTTTATGGTTTTCTTCTAGTTCCTCTTTCATAATTAGCTCAAATGCTCCTTCATCTGTTTTCCAACAGAGTATCAAAGTGCACAGATAATCAAATAGACACAATAATATACCACCACTATAACTTGATCCGTTAAACCTTACATAGAGTACAGTAATTAGCTCTATTAAAACTGGCCGGCAATACAATAAAATTAGATGACAGATAGTTTAATAATAGGTGGCGCTTATCGATAGGTTAAGGAGGGTTAAGGCGATGCCAAGCCCGATCTATGTCAATATTTACTTGGCGTATCATGTTATCAGAAAGTTAATGGTTGTGATAATGATGATTGTTTTCGCGGATGTGAACGGCTCGTTGCCATGTGATACAATGTTTTCGATACTTTGCGCATTTCAATCATAACATTACTGATTTTCATTATGAGCGTCATAAATACATGCCAAACATTAAACAAGTATCACCATCTGGCGACAGATTATTGAAGTGAAAACTTCTTAAGGCGCGTCGGGCATTTTTGAGATGGAAGAAAAAACTCAAACTCTGTCACGCACGTGACTGTTACGACACCATCCTCTTACTATACCTACCTTAATTTCGTCACACATTGTATCGTCATAATGGTCTAGGTGAGACAGACTTCGTCTCTGAGTGAGACAGCCCCGGGTTCAAATCCCAGTAAGACTAAATTTTCGCACTTTATTTTTTTTTAAGTTTAGAATCGTTACCGAAACCTCGTTCAAATTTTCATTTCTGTCGGCACTCCTGGAATGCCACCGTTTTTTTTTGTATTGACAAAGTAAGAATAAAGTTTTCCCATAAAGTCATTTCACACAACTCAAATTATACTACGACACGGTAACAATCGAATCCGACTTGAAAGGAACCAACCGAAATCTAAATTGAGACACAAGAATGATATTAAGACAAATGCTACTCCATTGTCCCTCGGGCGTGCCTCTAATTAACCGCCAGTAATCGCCAGACGGGATTAAGACGTGAGCAGGTAATGTACAACAATCCATCTCCTTTATGGCTGCTGTGAATCTGACTTATGGCGCAAGTTTTGGGAGGAGGATATAGCGGAAAAAACACAAACAGGATCACGACTGTATTCCCCAAAGAGACATTTTCTTATCTTAAGGTGCACACTAGCGTCGCGCTATAACAAATCGCATACGATGAACGTTTACACGTTTAAAAATTAAAATTCCCGTGCTGTACGATATCGTATGGGTTGAAATCGCATCGTGTAAATGCACCTTAACCTGATCACACAATGGTCCGCACCGTACACGCCGCAGCCATCTTTCTATACAAAAAATGCTGTTGACGTCAGAAAATGCGGCTTGCTTCTGACATCAGCAGCATTGTCTCTATTGAAGTGACGGTTCGGCGCTTTCGGCTTGGCTGGACTGTGCGACCACCCTAAGTCAGATTCACAGAATCATCAAAAATGTAAATGATTCAGATTTATTCCGAACCATTGAAGTCGTAAAGAGCATTTACACTTTGTAATTTTTGGCTCGTTTTAAGCAGATGCTATTTAGTGGCCAAGCAAGCCAGCGTTACACTTAGTAAGACTTTTAGCAGCCGATGATCGTTTACACGTCAAAATATTATGCAGTGCGATACGATATCGTGTCGGTGGAAATGATTCCGTGCAAATGCTCTTTATTAGGTATGTAAGCGTAGATCCTCAGATTTTCAAAAACTTGAACGCCTAATAGGTCTGGAAGAAAGTCCACTTTCCCTAAGGTACGCTTGCCTCTGTAAGCTTCTATTTTAAACCACAACCACAGACTATAACAATGAGCATAAAAGTAATTTGTACAGTGAAATATATTCTAAAGTACAATGTAAGTGTTACAGATTATAAAAGACTTTGTTACGGTTAATACGAGTTCATAGATCATAATTAAGACTTTAAATGGACTTGACCTAAGGTCCGAGGTTAGAGAAATGAGGTTTAATATGGTTTATTGGCCTGGGGGAGTTTTGAAAATGGCTGTGGGAGTTTTTTGAAACGTTTTCTCACTCTATGAGGACCTTAAGAGACACTCAAACGGAGGAGAATCAATGAAAAACTGAAATGTGTGGTTTGGAATTATGTTTTCTTTACACTTACTAACACAATAGATAAGTAGATAATTTATATAGATGAATACGTTTTCAAACCAAAAACTAAAGGGAGGGGGTCAAGTGAGGATGTGGTTTTTTGAGTTAAACAAAAACTATCAATCCCTCAGGAATAACATTTATATAGGACTTCCTCGAGAGTACACTCTTTCAAAACAAAAAATCATTTTGGAAATTGGTCCACACTGGAAGGAAATATCGGTAATAAAATATATATAAAAAAAATCTTACCTACACATAGGACCTTTTTTTTGTCGGTTAAAAGGTAAAACTATAGCTCACTACGGATTACAAGCTAGTACGAGTAGCCTTGACACTAGCAAAGTCACTTGTGTAATGATGATAAATTATCGTTTGATCTTATTTAAATGCCGGCTAAAGCGTGAAACACCATGTAAGGTAATGTTTGTGTCACCGTAGATTCTAAGGAATTGGCACTTAATCCAATGTAACTCTTTGAAATTGCTAACAAATTAATTTATTTTCATATAAACAGCTAGATAACATAGTAAATAGGTATATAATAGAAGATGACTACTTAGGAGTGTTACTTTTGCACACCTAGCCCAGAAAGAGCGTATAGATGAATACTAGACCTACTTTTGTTTTTCAAATGAATTACTTCACCGCATATCGAAAACTTTTATGATTCTCTAGTTTTCGAATATTATCCAGGATAAATAAAATATAAAACAATAAAATGATTATTATCAAAGTACGAGTAATCTGATGGTATTTGGTCAGGTCGACGGTACAAGACCTCGCGGTCGCTCACCTACCCGTTGGACAGACAGTCAAAAAACTCACCGACCTACCAATACCTGAAGCTTTAAAGGCCGCCAAGGATAGGGGGAAATGGAAAAGTATGATGCATCGAGTCGTAAACAATCCACAATAGACACGACCTTCAGCAATGAAGATGCCGACTAAGAAGAAGATCAAAGTACCTATGATATTTATTGTCCCGTGTTCGGCTCCGAGATTTAAATATTTCACGTGTAGTAGCCTCCGCTACGGTTCAACTCACTCGCACATAGTTTAGCTCCATAAGAAAGAAAGAGATAACATATTCCATGCTACCCCGGTATCCGCGCCTGCGGGTAACTTCATTCGTTTTCGTGCGCGCACGACTACCGCACGTAGTTAAAAATATATTAAGTGTTATTTACGTAAATATTCATCATCATGCCGAAAAGAAAGTATAGTGATGATCGAGAAGAAAAGTGGCGTTAAAACATAAGGAAATATAAAGATGTTGACTAGGAGACGACATCGGTATGAATTTTGTTATGAAGGTTTGTACTGAATTTTAAAATATTATACCCGCTTTAGCGGAGTTTTGTTTTTCTCTGATCTAATACGTGATATTAGACCGTAGAATTTTAAATGCTTCGAGTCAATACGAGATATTGACCAATAGCAAATTAGCAAAAGAGTTAATACGAGATATTAACCAATAGCAAATTGGAAAATGAGTTAATACGAGATATTAACCTTCCCTGTTTTGCTTTTTATGGAGATCATCAGGAGTTTCGTTATGATTCACCTACTCCTCTATCTTGGCCCAACTTCCCATCATTACCGACGGTCACTAGCAGTCTATCAGTCGTGACAACACCTTGCATTCCGCTGCGGCTGGACACAAGCCGAGACACAAATACCTACCTACGTATGATGTGCGTCCCGCAGACCCGGAGAGAAGTAGTCGGAAGAGTGGGGTCCAAATATATCATAGGACTTAGCGAAAAGATGGGAACCAATTTTAAACGATGGACTAAAAAAAAAAAAAAAAAAAACCTCCCGATCGCGATCTAGCACGCGCGCTAACTGTACTGGGTAGATATTACCTATAATAGGTACCTACTTACAAGATCTTTAGAAATGCTGGCAATACTCGGAAGCCTTTCCGATGCTTTAAAAGTTTTTACAAGTTCTCACTATTTTGAGACCGAAACTAGAAGATCTATGGTGCTGCCTATGGTTGATAAAACGTTCATCAAACCATTCAAGGATCGGAAAAGAGACCTATTTGGTGAAAAATTAAGCGATTTTATGAAATCCTCACGTGGCATTCAGAAGACAGGAAAACTATTACAGTCGACAGTTTCTTCTGCAAGTAATTTAAACTCCAAGCTCGGCCTGCCCCGTGGCCTACCGAAGTACCGTGGTACACGGCAACAGAGTCGCGCCGGCGGCGCCGCCCGCCGTATCGCTGCCGCCAGACTGCATACCTGTACCTACCACCTGTAACAGCAGCCGTCCGCCAATGGTCGTGTCACTAACAGTCGGGGACGTCGAAGCAGAAGCAGTAACTTCCAAGGTACATGCAAGTCGCATAAAAAATTTTTTTTTTTTCTAGAAGCTTGGATCATTATTACTAATGATAACTTCATACTGGATATAAAATCCCTATTAGGAATCCCTTTTAAATCTGTATTTTACCAAGATGACAGCTTTGTTTCTTTGACGATAGTTATGAAGATTGCTTTGAAAATCTTAATACTTACCTACAGCAAACATCAATTAAAGTTCTTACTGATCTTGGACTTGTAATAAGCTACAAAAAGAGCACCTGATTTTGTTCTGTAAAAGAATCTTGAGTAAATCTTGTCATTTTTTGGGATTTATCCTAAACTCTGCAAATATGATTACAATTACCAGTGAAAAGAAAAGTGATATTTTTTAAGAAACACTGAAAGGCTGAAAACGGTAAACCTATTGTTTTGTTGTTGGTTTGTAGCTTCACCCGTTTTTTTTTTGGGAACTCTTACTGCCTGCCCCGCTGTTGCATATGACTGGGTTAACAAAAAATCTTTAGAGCATTCTAGATATTTGGCTATATTAGGTAATGATGATAATGATCATACCGACTTATATACGCGCTTATTTAACGATACTTATAATGTATCGTTGTTGGTTAACAGCATGCAGAGAATCATAATGTCCGATCATAATATATATATATTTTTTCTCATTATTTAATTAATTTTACGGCTTTAAACCTGACAGGTTTTTTAATAAGCTCGTGCTAAGGCCCCAGACCTAAAAATACGACCTCAGTGGCGCGGTGGGCGAAAGCCCGCCTGCGACGCATAAGGTTGCGGGTTCGATCCCCGCGGCGGGACCAATGTTTGTATGATCCGCAAGTATTTGTCTCGAGTCTGGGTGTTTATTTTTTTTTCTATGTTTTATTATGTATGTGTTTACGGACAAGAAGTGAATAAGTCGTATAACAGTTATGTAGTAAGTACATACCTAACCTACCCCTTACACAAGCTCTGCTTGCTTTGGGGCTAGTGGATGATGCTGTGTGAAAAATCCAGCATTATTTATAATTTATTTATTTAATTTTAATTAAGAATTGAATACTGATGCTTCTTGTAATGATTGGTGCGCCCTTAAAAAAAAAAAAACGCAACGTTATTTGGGCTTAGTCATTCGGAAACATGCGTACTTACCTAATGTCTTATACTTTTACGTATCGACATTTATACGACGGTTAGTGCATAATAAACGGAGTGGCTGAAGTGCAATACCCACACCTTAATAATACCTATTGCTCGAAATATTTGTTGTAGCGCGAAAAACGCAGTATTTATTTATTCGCTTATTATATTTTATAAGATCTTCTGAGAATATTGATAGGTACTCAATATATCTCAATACTATCTAGGAATATAGATACTGAGTGGGAATTAAATTCTAATGCATTTAGACATATTCTTACATAATTGGAAAACCAGATATAACCTAGATCTCTTAGCTTACAGGTGGAACGCGAAGTATCGGAAAAATATCTCTTGTAAAAGAGATCTCGTTGTTTACAACGTAAACAGTGAAATTGGACATGTTCATTTAGGCATTTCCCCCGTTTTCGCTAATACTTAAGATGTTACAAAAATCATTACTGATCAGGCTATAGGAATAGGTGGTCACAAACTGGCCGTCGCAGTAAATCTCTTGTATACTACCTATAATTTCAGGGAAATCCACCCCTTCACCGACGCCTTTCCCTGGTGGTGATTGTATTATCCGGCAAGCCTTCACCAAACAGCAAGTCCCTCAGTCAGCAATGACTGCGATTCTTGCGTCTTTGTCCAGTAGTATACTCAATATACTTCTAGCTTTAAACTATGGGATTACTGTTGTACTACTTAAACATATTGATCCATACAATATCAGCGTACCTACCTATATAATGTAGGTACTAGACTTCCTAGGTGATTGTTTACGGAAAGGATCATCATATTATGGTACACCGCTGTTTTTTCTGTTATTTTCCCAGTCCATCCAAAGGTATGTCTGGAAGAGATCGCTTTTAGCGATAAGGTTATCCATTGTACCTACTTAGGTACTTGTTTTTGTGTGTTTCCTGTTATGTGTTTCTTTTGGGTACAGTAAAGTGTTTTTTCTATTCTATTCTATAATGGGACGTTAAATACCTACTCATTGTTCAGCTTTATCTCTTATTTCTATAAATAAGGTGGGCCAAGTTGAACGAGTCAAAAGGTTTCTTAGAAGGGTGCCTTTATGATAAAACCTAGCTTCCCTTAATATGTCAGTACTTGGAACCCAAATTTTGTGCTTGATTTTCTTGCAAACCTGCATCAAGATCCTAGATCTCAAATCCGTGAGCTTAAAACAGCTCATATAAAAAAAAAAAAAAAAAAAAACTTGTCGTTTTGTTAGCATTGTCTACTGGTGCTAAATATTGCCTCGATTCCAGCGCGCTAACGAGTAAATAGCTAAAATTCTTAAATCATTGATAATAATCTCAAACATTAAAATCTATAGTGTGAGAATTGTACCTAATTACTCAAACAGATGTAATTAAAACGTCGGGTATAGATCGACCTCAACCGACGGTAAACCTAACTGGGACCTACACTAGTTTCGTAATAGCTATGACCTCAACTTATACATCAATTCATGATGACAGGCGTATGTTGTCCATCAAAAAGCCTCGCCCAATGATCTTTTATGCTATAGGCCTCACCATCCTACTTCGTCCCAAACATTAGGGCGATGGATTAAATAAATGTTAACGTGAATCAGCATCGAAAATACGGTGTCTAGTGCGCATAGCACTCGTCACTCTACCACTTTTGCCGCCCAACGAGCAGGCGTTAGTGTTGACGTTATTAAGAAACCCGCTGGCTGGTCGGACCAGTCAGCAACCTTTGCGAATTTCTATAACAAATCCTTGAATAATGATGATTCAAACTTGGTTACCTCACTGTTTGATCATACGAAGATATTTTTTGAGATTAATGATTTATTTTTATAATTGTCATGGAATATTTAGTTATTGTTTACTTAGTAAGTACAAATAATTTGGTAACTTAAAAACAAAAAAAAAAAAATAAGGAATTATGTCTATTTGGATAAAATTCTATTTTTATTTATTTACTCTCCAACATTTAATTTCTCTGAACATCCTACACGTGAAATATTTAAATCTCGGAGCCGAACACGGGACAATTATATGATCAAACGAACTTACCAAGTGACGTTCGATCTTGATTGTCCCGTGTTCGGCGAAGAGATTTAAGGTCCCTCCCATACCCATGGAAACCCAAAAGTCAATGTTGGAGCTCTTATGTGTGCTTATCTCTAAACTAAATGAAGTTACCCGCAGGCGCGGATACCGGGGTAGCATGGAATATGTTATCTCTTTCTTTCTTATGGAGCTAAACTATGTGCGAGTGAGTTGAACCGTAGCGGAGGCTACTACACGTGAAATATTTAAATCTCTTCGCCGAACACGGGACAATCAAGATCGAACGTCACTTGGTAAGTTCGTTTGATCATATAAAAATAAGATCTAAACTTTAGGTTTCTTAATTCTTATTCAAACTGCTGTCAGCGGCCTAAATCCTGAGCGTACCTACACGGGCCGCCCAACTAAATAGTCACTTGACTAAAAGCAAAATAAAAAATGAGCCATTATACCAAACAGTTACCATAAACGGTTCATTTTAGAAATAGATTCTCAAGGTGAACCGTGCACACCTAACTGTGACAATGAAGCATGTCATGCGCAGGACAATTGACAAGGCCTTAGAACAATAGCTCTTTGTACGCCACAATAACTCTTTATGGACGATGACAAAGTGGCATTCTGCAAAGATTTGCCGCACACATGGAATCGCAGTTCAATAGATAATAACGAGGAAGAATTTTAAGATAAACGCTGTAATTAACTGAAATGTGCTCGATTGTTTATCGAGGAGATATTTTAGCTTACATAAACACTGCCATTGAGTAAAATGTTCAGAGATCTGTTCAAATTATTAGTAGAGTAGAGATCCTAGTTATTGGAATGTAGCTATAGGTGTATTTGCCCATAGAAGTATAGGTTTACTTCGACTTCCGAAAGTACTACGCAACCAGGTCAATTAATTTTTAGTTATCAATTTTTGCAACTTTCCACTCTTTATTTACTTTTTGTTGCTAGTTGTCTACCTATAAGTTAATGTTTTTTTTTCTATCTTTTTCGTTATGTGGTAAGCAATAAAGAATTATCTATATATCTTGTTATTATCTTCAAAGCATCGCACATGGGACTTAGTCGTGATCTATTTTTCGTTTTGTTTCATTCATCCATTGAAGACATTGAAACAAACATCCAAGCACCAACCTTTAGATTTATAGTAGATACGGTAGTACCAATCAACTTGATTTAAGGTTATCTCTGACTAATTAAGACAACAGTATTGTAATCATTGACGGTAACTAACGTTCGAATGCTTTACAACGTGACGGAGTATTTTATTGCCTTAGATCTAATGCATTGGAAGTCTGGAGTCTGGGTATACCTCGGACACTCAATATAGCTTCGTACAAACTTCGCAGTATACGGTATCCGGTGATGCACCAATGAATTTTTCTGTCCAATTTATGAGAACTATGCTAGTACTCTCAAACGTGAAGATTAAGAACGTGGAAGAAGTAGAAGGAAAAGATGAGGATCAGCTTGTTGTCCTAAAAGTTCAAAAATAGTCAACTGTACAAAAAGAGCGTACTTGACGCTCACTAAAACATTTTAACGCACATTGGTTGGACTAGACTAGTGACACAAAGAACAATATAAATAAAATACCTACTTTCACAGTCAATACGAAATTGTTTCTAAAAACGCAATTGAGAACTCAAGAGGCAGATTCTGGATCTTTCCAGTGGTGGAGTGTCCATTCTACGTAGCTAGATATTCCCATGTCTGGGTTTGTGTCTGTGAGTAAATCTAAGTCACGATTGGTGAAGATACGCGTGATGGATGCGAATGATCAGTACACAAAGTAGCAGAAAAGGGGCAAAATAGTTGACTGGTCCAACGGGATCGGAACAAAGTGACCCACGCTTATTGAATGATGCTTTGTTTTTACAAAGTATGCTTTAAATTCAATAAAAAGTAAGTTTGTTTGAGTTAGTTCAAAACGAATTTAGTTATTACTGATTTGTAAGATGCTTATAATTTGTGATTAATTTTAGTACGGCAGAGATATAGACAGACTATTCCCGATTAGCATTACCATCTCTTATGATGATCTCCTGAAAAAAAATAACAAAATAGCAAAGTTATGCCTTATGTATACTTGCAAACATAACGATCAACATAAGTTGGACATAAGTTGGTGTTTTTTTTCACAACTTTAGACTACTGAAAAGTATCCTCAATCAGACTAGGTACGGAACATGGAGATAAAAATCTTATTCGACATTTTTAAGATATTATAGTCACGGTTTCCTTTAAATATAAATGATTGTGTATCTAATAATAACCTGTGCGTTCCATATACTTTATGATACAACAGATAATGAGAAAGACAAACCAACAGAAGGAATAATTTTGGCTGTGGCAAAGGTTATCTGTGATAGCGGAGACGGGCCGACCTGCTAAATAATCTTATTTAGTGCAATATGGTACAAACAAAATGAGCTTATACTCTAACTCAATACTTAATAGGTTCATTATCTACAGAATAGGTAAATAAATCACTATCAGTATTCAATTATTTTTTTAACCATTGCGAGCTTACCTATCTGGTAAAAAGACGATGATTAATGTAATCGCCTTGTTTACCTATTTTAGCTGTAAGAGGAAGGGTTAATTAACCTAATTGGACCGAAATTGTGACAATTTAGAAAAGGGCTAAGACAAAAGTATATCATGCAAGGTCGCTGGTTTACAAAAATGCTTACATGAAATGGCTAGCTATTGGAAGGCATGAATTGGAAACATCAAGAGCAAGCTAGTGTTATAATTTTAGTAACTGTATTTTTTAATAAAACAAGGAAAGTAAAGTGAATAATTAATGAGAAAGCTGAGAAGGAAAATGAGTTTCACTTTATTACCGAAGGCATTGAAGGTCGCTTGTTTACAAAAATGCTTACATGAAATGGCTAGCTATTGGAAGGCATGAATTGGAAACATCAAGAGCAAGCTACTGTTATAATTTTAGTAAGTAACTGTATTTTTTAATAAAACAAGGAAAGTAAAGTGAATAATTAATGAGAAAGCTGAGAAGGAAAATGAGTTTCACTTTATTACCGAAGGCATTGACTCACGCGCGACCGGTTCGATTGTCATTAGCACGCTCCGATCAAAGGCAAAAAGCGGCTATTTTAAAAGAGCTTGTCACACCGCAAATGCTGTTTTACACCATTTTACTCATGTGTCATTCATTAGAAATGTGCACAAAACACAGTGAAATGCGGTCCTTCCGCGCAGTTCTGCAATTACCGGCCACATCCTGCGCAAAGTCTCCACATACCAGTCCTACCAATTTGATTGTGTAACACAAATTATGCCTATTGCAACCATTACATTGCAAAAGAGGTTAACTTTGTCGCATTTGGTTTCCCGCCTTCGATTTGAAATTGGAATGCAACGTTAAGCGCAACTGCGTGATTGGTTCATACAATATTCAGGGCGGCCAATCGCAGCGCGGCTGTGTCGCCAGTGCATCAAAAATTCCATCTGAATATGTGTGGCGAGCACTAAAAATGATAATACCCTAACATGGACAGCTATACAATTTCAAATGAAGAATTCATGCATCGCTCCCGTTTACATTTGGGATGTATTTTTATTGATCAGTGAATTGGATGCCATTTTATTTATTGGGGCAATACTGACGGGTCGTCTGTTGCTGTGCAAACCGAACTATTTGATTATATGGGCGGAACGTGTTTCATTATTTGAACTGTGAATCCTGCTGTCAAATATTTCGATAATATTGTGTTCACAAATTCATCTCTATAGAGTTATTCTGTTACATATTCATCTCACATGTTGCTATAACTATTACAACGTAGATATAGGAACCCTACAAAGATCAGGGTTTTTCATATTTTGGTATTATTCTTTGATTTGGAATGGGAAAAAACTGAATGAGTTACTTAGGATTGCCAGTATAATAAAACAGCTTAGATAAACAGTGTAACTATGGTACAATTTCCAAAAAGTATAAAACAATATTTGCGGTCAATGAACTACGCAAAATATTTCCACATTATTCAAACACAACCTCTTTTTATCCCGTTCGAAGCAGGTTCCTGTTGACCTTAACCTGATTTAAAATGCTATCAGTCTTCTGTCCCCGCTTTCTGCTTCAATGCTCAAACATATGCACTTTATTGCAAGGCAATAAAGATCACAATAAAAATGCAAAATTATTCAAACAAAATGAGCACGGTAAACTAAACTCAATCTGTATTTATTTAAGGTTGATAGTTGTTTGGTAGAACGTGTAAGGTTGCCAGTATAAAAACGAAACTACATGACGGACTATGTCGGCGACTCGGTATGAAAGAATAATGAGAGTATTGTTAACTGTAAGAATAGTGTAGATATTCCAAAAATGGCCGAGTTTGGATACTCTTGCCCAATCGGGCTTTTTGGGTTTTCCGAGCTGAATAAAAGAGTTTAATGAGAAATCATAAAAAATTTGCCGCTTTTTATAGCAGGAATTACATTACAAAATGCACAGCACGGCAATGGCCACTAGCGGTCAACCATCTATTTTTCGACAGCACAGAACGTCTCTTGACTTTGATATAACTGCACAATATTTTATGAATAATGTTGAATATGATAAAATTAAAATAAAGGCACATCCACACTAAGCTTTCGCATCTGTCACGAGGGGCGAACAAGACGGATAACCTTAGCCGTTGTCTCGCGTTAAGGGATTTTTTATTGTTCCCGCAAATTGTATCGCGGCGACCCCAGGCTTGCATTCTTTATGTCATTCAAATGACGTACCTTATTCGTCGCGGAATCGTAAAGTAGCTAGGGGTTGACAAGTTGACAAAACATTTTTGAACATTACAAGTTTGTACAAGTCTGTACTTTAGAAGACTGGAAGAATTAGTATCAGGAAAATGCGAAAAATAAACTCTTACAGGCCAAAGTTGCAAATAATTTTTAGTGCGAAAACAGATTTTATTTTTGAAATAAGCAAATTAGTTTAAAATAATTTAAAAATATAAGATTCTGATATATTTTTTTCAAACAGTGCGTCCTACCTGTCATGACATACGGTACCGCAACGTGGACACTTATTACGGCTAGTCCACCAGTTTAAAGTCACTCAGCGAGGTATGGAACGGGCTATGCTCGGAGTTTCTCTGAAGGATAGAATCCGCAACGATACTATCAGACATAGAACTAAAGTTGTCGACATAGCTCAGAGAATAAGCAAGCTGAAGTGGCAGTGGACTGGCCTTAAGTGTCGAGGAACCGATAACCGTTGCGTTGGTGTAAACGAGTTCTTGAGTGGAGACCGAGATTCGGCAAACGTAGTGTAGGACAGCCTCCGGCCAGGTGGAGTGATGATCTGAGAAAGGCTGCTGGAAGAAGCTGGATACGTCGATCTGATGACACTGGTAGCAATGGTGCTCATTAGGGGAGGCCTATGTCCAGCAGTGGACTGATATGGTAGATGATGATGATATTTTTTTAGTTCGTGTAGAATTTATTATGAATTTAGTCAGTGAACAACTGAATCGATGCCACTGTCTTTTATTAATATAAATAAATTATATTAAGTAATGAACAATAATACTAAGAGTGGTCATCTGAAAAAAAGTCCTATTGCAATACAATTTATAGAATCGTAATAGTACATTACGATATTAGTGCGTAAAGATGGTTATAACATGCGAGGCGGAATTTCAGCCCGAGCCGCAGGCGAGGGCGTAATTGAGCCGAGCATGTTATAACCAATACGCACGTATATCGTACGACGTTTTTTAACACATTTGCGAGGAAACAGAAAAAAAAAACATTTAAATAAACTCAATCTGTGAATGCACACTGTTGCTTTCCCGCCATTTGAACAGACTGGCTACTGGCGCCGCGCGGCGATTAGTTCTCCTTTGAATAGCAACAGCGCGCTGCTCACTAGCTGGAGGCACGACTCCAGCTCGGCGGCGATCAATTCCATATTTGAAATGGCAAATAATGCTGTTATGGAATTTGTATGGACTATAACATAACTATTTGCTTTGATAACACACGCGTTTGTTATGACCCGCTTTACATATCTAAAACCGGTGGAATTACATCAGCTTTACGAGCAAGGGTGTTAAAAAACAAGTTATCATCAGAAACATAAAATTTGAATGATGAAATAAACGGTCAACGCATAAACATAATTTAATCAGGTGCAGTAAAAATTTTACTCTTTGTTATAATTTTTCGCATAAATTTCAATAAAGTGCGGTGATGAAGTACTTATTAAGACGGTTTTATTTTTATGAATGGAATAAAATATTTAAAATTTATTAAATTTGCTACAGAAATATTGCAAGTGGTTAGTACTACACACAAGTTACCATTATGAAATCCCAGTTCTTCTTTTAAATAGGTTGCTGCTTCGATACTTGGTAGATCAACTACAATCTAGACGTCTTCAGTGTTGGAGATTCTTAAAAAAGATTTCTTCTTGATCTTTGTGATCTATCGCTACACCATCGTTTAGCATCAGACGGAAGGCGACATAGATTTTCGATTTAAAAATTTCGTTCCAATTCAAACTTTCATCAACATTTTCAATCTCAGAATGTACGTATCGACATCACATTAAAATTCAAACTCAACTTCACCTGGCCCACCCGTCGCTATCATAATCGCGAAAAATGTCTCTCCAAACTTCATTCTTTTAAAACTTCTCTTTGATTTTTCCCTCTTCGATTTCCAATCTCGGCTTCCTTTGATGGAAATGAGAAAATAATTGCTTTGCATTATATTCTGGTCTTCTAAGATCCTTGCGGTATTATTGAGTTTTTTCGATCTTACTCGATTAATTGTTTAATTAGCTATTGATGTCGTCTTTATTACACGGTATAATATTGCTCAAACTTTTTCATTTTAAATTACTTTTTTGCTTAGGGGAAGATATCCATGCGATGCGTACAAGATAGACAAATCAATACACCTACAGAAGATACTAAAACACAATATGAAAATATTTGATTGACTTCATATAATATCTAATTGACATCACACAAAAGCTTTATGTCTTACAGTGGGCTATCATTATGGTTTTTCTACGTGATAGTAGGTATCTAAATACTATAAATGATTATTATACTAATATTGATGATGATAACATTGATAACACTAAGCAAATACAAAATTTGATTGTTATACTCATTGAAGTATACGTACTTGATAAACAGATCAATAGTTTAATTCACAGCATCCTCTATCCCAAGTGATGTCGGATTGTCCGAATCAGTAGACACTCCCCACAAACAAACAGCAAATTAGTGATGTAGTGCTTCGAGTCGGAATAATCGAATCGATTCCCGAATCGAGTGGTTCGATTGCTCTATTAGTTCACCCTAGTTACGCCACCCTAGTTTGAGTCGTAACGCAGTTACTTGTTAATGTATTGTTTTAGGGTTTTTATTGGTTTACTGATGACTTTTAGAGCGGGTTTCTTTTTACTTTTAAGTCGTTTCTGAAATTAAACTTTACAAAAAAGACTGTCTTATGATGTGGTGTTAAAGTTTATTTTTCAATCTGTTTTTTTCATGATACTTATTTTCCGAAATCAAATGTCATTAATCACCTAACTTCTGCAAGATGTGGGCATGTATCAAATATGTATTTAGACATGCCTCTAACTACCCCCTTAGACATCTTCAAAGGATCTAGAATACATAAAAGATCTGAGAGAATGTCTACTGTGCTTTGGGGATACAGTCGCGATCCTGTTTACGTTTTATGTTTTACCTATACACACTTTTAAATACACACACAAACAAAAAGCCAATAGATGCACGAAAATCGATCTCACAGCCAACAATAAAGTCTTTTGGACAACCAACTAGGCTGACACAGTTCTGGTTTAAACGTCAGAATAATAACAAGTGGAATACAGTAGATACAGGTCTTGTACTCGATAAGAAGCCGATAACTGTGAAACAAAAACCTCTTAATACCGCGGCCCTTAATTGTGAATACGTCTTTCGGCTGTCAGTCAAGCGCAACATTATTTTCGCCGGCACAAAAGACCTGAACTACTTTCTCGAATTGTATAACCTGTTCCGAGAATTAATGAGACCTAATTAAAGTGTTTTTTGCTGCGCTATTTCAAGGGAAATTCTTCAGAGTTGCTCTCAATTTTGAGAATTTTGAGCATTGTGTCAAAAAGTGATATCAGAGTGATTATACCAATGATAATAGGTGGTGGCATGACCCATCCGCGCTGAACGCGCCAAACTGTCAATAGGAAATGCTGAGACGTCAGAAGCTAGCTGCATTTTCCGACGTCATCAGTATTTTTTCTATAGAAAAATGACAACGGCGCGGACATAATATATTACGTGCGATCAGCTACTATGAGCAGTTGCTACAATCATGGGATCCCCTTTTTCCTCATTTACTCTCCTCAAATTCTACATGACATGTACCTAACCTAAAAGGTTTAGGTTAGCTACATACACATACAGACATAAAATATAGCAACCAAATATAAATAAGAGATCAAGATCACCAAAGTACTAAAGTTTGTATACCCACCGTACTCCAAAAGTATACAGGAATAATCTTTCATAATTCCGTTCATACTTGCAACTCTATACAAAATATTTACTTCCACATGTCAGTATTGGGACTTACTTCTTGCAATCGTTATAAAAGCTGTATCGATCACGCCATTCAACTCGATTCAAAGAAACATTTAATTTTCCTGTTCAATGGGAACGCCAACTATGATTTATTGTGTTATTGTCGTTCATATAACTGTAGTAAGCACGACAGGTGTAAATGGAACAGAGAATTTGGTGTAATATTTTCATTAGGTAGATAGAAGTGCTCATGATTTAGCTTGCTTAATCAAAGTCAAAGTCAAAAAGCATTTATTCAGTAGGACCGCTGGGATCACTTAGAATAGTCTTAAAAATAATTTTACTTCTGTTCTTTCGTGACCAATACCGTGAAGAATCAGGGCAACAAACACGGTTTGGGGCCTATCATTCTTTTAGGTGATCCATCTTAAAACTAAAAGTCAAGCTCCAGTGGAGTCCTCCAATCGTTCTGGAGATCGTCGAAGTTTAAGCAACGTTCTAACCAGTAAGTGAATGGGTGGCATTATCAACTAAGCGCATCCGTGCTTCGGATGTTATATTGTCGTTCCCGGCTATTAAGTCATTCACACGAATTCACAGAAGACGCGATCTGGATCGCAAACGTGACAACCTAAAACAAACCGCCTTCCAAAACTAGCATTCATTATGAAAATGGTACCCTCCCGTGTAACCTCTGCAAACGCACGCTTACTGCTAAGATTGGGTACATCAGACATAAGAGCACATCAACGAAGCTCTTCGGGATAATATTAGGAAGATATAATAATAAAAAACCATGACCGAGGCCTTAATCTGATCGCACACTTGTCCACGCCGCACGCGCCGCAGTAATTTTTCTATACTAATGCTGATGACATCAGAAAATGCGGCTCGCTTCTGACGTCAGCAGCATTTTCTCTGCTGGGCTGTGTGACCACCCTTACAAAGCACAGATTGCAGTACCTATTTCTCGTATAAACAACATTCGTAAATAATAATTTATTCCACTATACAGCTACTTAGTCATAAATTACATCAAGAAAAAGCTGAAATTCATCATTCATTTTTAGTTTCAAAGAAATAACAGTAAATGAAAGAGAATAAATGACTTCAGTGCACGTCTTGAAAACTCCTAACCTATAGTGCAGGAGCTCCTTGGCTCGCTGCATTAATAATTCAGTTGAGTCGTACGATGCATTTGTTTGCGGTGCCGGCAGCTCCTCTACTATGGGTTTACGAAGTTCAACAATTTTTTTTATAGATATCAAACAATTCGATAATAGAAAGCTTTTAGAATAAGATCAAATAATCAGGAGTAGATAACTATAAAAATGGTACGAATGATATTTTTTGAAAGAACGGCGTGGTTAAAACGGATATTTATAGAAAATTTTTTATGGCGGTCATCATCATCTTTTTGCCCGTGTCCCACTCTATTTGAGGCGGCACAACATGGTATTCCTCTTCCATTTCCCTCTATCAGCCGTCATCTCAGCACTCACTCCATACTCGTACACTCATACTCATACAAAAAAATATGGCGGTATTACATTTAATTTTCATTGCAATCTTTTCAGTTGTTTTGATAAGTTTGAAAGTGGTCGTGGTAGTCAGGTCGGGAGGTGTGTGCCTCGATTCACAATTCTTTGCCGTTCGTCTCTGATAGTGGTGATTTGATAATATAGAGCCACCGATATCAATCAATATATTCATCAAAACATTCGTGTTTATATAATACCTACTCGTAGTATTAAAAGATCTGAGAGAATATACCGCGCCTTGGGGATACAGTCGTGACCCTGTTTATGTTTTGTTGTCATAGTAATAATATGTCATTGTAAATAGAAGAGAAGATCATTTTATTTCACGGTGATATCATCTCTTTAAGAAATGAACGGGATTCGAACCCGCATCGATCAGACGATTCTCCTAAAGCCGGAGTGCCTTATCGTCTGATCGATGCGGGTTCGAAACCCGTCGGAATCCAAAATTTTGATAAGACTTAATTTCTTAATGAAATACCAAGTGTGGATTAACACAATAAAAAAAATTACAAAGATATCATCTCTTACATAAATACAATAAGTGCCTTCGATAATTTTGCATCTATCATCGCATTCACATTGTGAAATATTTTGTCTGTAACACATTCGAGTTCCAACAGTAGTTCCGTAACTTTAGTTCCATCACGCTGTTCATGTACCATCTTTGTTTGTTGATATCATAGTGGTTCATATGAATTATTCAACTACCCTCCTCTACCTACTACGTCTCTATTTCATATCTATCGGGAAGGGGCTATAAATTGTTACTAGAACTGGTTGTAACATAAATTGCAGCAGGACTTGGATTTATCTTTTAATTATATAAAACTGTTGCGTTACTGATTGATTGGCTATCGTTTATCGATCGCGTGCACTATTGGCCTAAAATAGTGACAACCAAGCTTGATAAGATCTTCTAGTCTGATTGACTAAAATGTGTAGGTAGAGAACTAGAGAGTAGTCCGTCAAATATGCTAGATTACAATACTTTTGGCATGTGTTCTCTTGCATCTTTATGATTCCTAGTAAAATAAAATTGTAAGCCCATTCATGCTAGACATGCTCTCAAAGAGCTAATTTATTGAAGTTAAGTAAATATATATTTTGCCAATTGTGGTACAGGTTATTTAGATATAAAATGGACACCACTCATTATGCAATCATGTGCAGGGCATACTGCCCTGCACAAGCGCTGGTATTCTGTGGAACCAGATGCGAGCGCGCAACAGACGCTGCAGAAAAAGAATTTGTGACATGCCTACATTTTGCAGAAGATTTCTCTAGATATTTTCTAAATGTACTTAAGTCGTACTAAAGTCGTGAAACATGTAATATTACTGACTAAAACATCGCCCTACTTGACGGGTATTGAAGACTAAGCGTCTCAGTCAGGGCAGGGCATTTTCGAGTCTTCCATTTTCTTCCGCGCACTAGAAACATCTTTTTTATGGTTATAAAGTAATGAAGATTTTTTTCTGTCCATAGCGATCGACGAGGCGTACTAGATGCTGCGACCATCCAGGCGCTGGCGGGAGAGAGTGTGCTGGAGAAGGAACGTCAGCTGTCCGAGATGATCCTGCAGCTGCAGATGGTGCGAGAGCAGCTTCTAGCCCAGCAAGAACACGCTAAGGTAAGGAATTAATCAATCCTTAAGATGAAATAAGGGCTCTGCCTACAGACTAAACGTATAGAGAAGTAGACTAACAACTTGTGCGGGGACAGTGTGATGAAAGGAAGTTAAATGCGCCTACTGTCTTGTACGAGTATATGTTAAACTTTTTAAACTTTCGTGATTTGGTAATAGAAGCCAACTCGCCGTGCCTCAGTTCATCTGTGACCACGGGCGCTGCAATGCGTCCAAAATGTCGGAAAAAAGAAAGAATAACAATGTACATGATAAATATGTACCCGGTTCAAAGATTTGAGAGATTGTATGCCGCGATGGACTCTATGGATTTATTTTTGATCCTGTTTTGTTTCGTTACGTTCCAATTTTAAATCGTCGATGACAGACATAACAAAACATTTCCATCACTTCAGAATTTAAGAGATTCAAATCCCGACCATCATCACGAGCTGTCATATTCGAAAACTGGTGAAACTCCGTCCTCATTAACAGTGCCAAGTATTTGTTTCACTGGATTAGCTTAGAATGTGGTGAGTGGAGGATTAAAAGACGGAATTCTTGGTAGAGAAAATAATAAAGCACATACGGGATTCTCACAGAAAACTTATTAACCGAATAAAATTATGGGATCACAAATTAAGTCTACCAATGTTAAACAAAAAAATAAATCGATAACTATACATACTTATTCACTACCTGAACAATTTTTTTAAAATATTCAGTTAAACATACAACCGCCTCTTGTTTGAAGTCGCAAAATAGACTTTTCACTTCAAAACAAAGTAACAAACCTTTCCAACGGACCCTTCAATCGGACATCGGGGAAACACCCAATTAGAATTGAGATTCTGAGAGTCACTTTGTTGGCCTTGCTTTGCATGCCTGGTCACGCTCCTAAAGCCATGGTAACCGTGGAAAGTTCTAGTTTATGTATAAGTACAATGCTACAGAGTCAACTGTAAGCATTTGTCAAATAAAAATAAAAATCATTGAGGTAACTGATGCTACTAATGCTAATTTGAGAGTCAAACAAAAATTTTTGAAAATAACATCTACGAGTATCAGTCACTGTAGTGATTCCACACTACTACGTGTGTGTAGTGTACTCCCTGAGTCGTGGCAACATTGTGGGCGTGATGGCTTTAACGTCGTGGTCATGTAACATAACCCGGAACAAACATCTGTATCTGCAAAATATTATGGACAAAAATTTTAAAAAGTCGCACAAATTATTCCACGGAATCAATGAAACAAACACGGTAAGTATAGGTAATATTACATAAGCTAAGGTTCAATGGAGCAACCTAAATAACAACCTTCGCAAAAAGCACATGTAGGTATTCAATGCACCTATGTAACATGTAAGCTTAGATCTTGCAAGATCCTATTAGGCAAGATCAGCAAGTTATTTTCTCATTGGCTGCATACCAATCCTCTAACAACGGACCTTTCCACTTGTATTCCTTTGCATGCGAACTGGTCACGCATTCAGACTTTACATTCTCACAGTTGTCCCATTTCCGTCCCTAGATGGCGTTGACAGTTTAGAAACGTTCGTCTCGGAATGGGAGTGAATGACTGTTTTATTGCAGACTGATAAAGTTTACGGTGTATTGTAATGAAATGAAACAATGTTGACTTTTGCGATGTTTCAATTTAGCAACCAATTTGTGGTTACACGCGGTTACAACCTACAATAATGTGAAGGATTACTTGCTACCTACATATTAGCAGGTTTTACGGTATTAATGTAACAAAAAAACCGCTAAAAGAGTCCAGGCAAGACAGGAACCCGTGCCGCGAAGAAGTCCTTTCGGAGCGGCCTAGCCTAGATCTACATGTAGAGATGAATTGCAATTTTTCGTAATTTCTGCATGATTTTATCAGCAATTTTGTTTTGAATATCCGATATGAATCAACATCGATATTGTCGGTAGGTTCTATTATTATTTAAACCGGACATTTTACGTGTTTTTTGAACGCCTGAATATTCTATTTAGAACCAAATTGAATGTTCATTGTTCTTAGAAAGGGTAAATCAAATGATTGCCAATAGGAAGTCCGTCGAACAAATTATGTAGAGTCTGTCGCAAGTTTCACCCTTTTAAATTGGATTTGCATCTGATTGTTCAGTCTGTGTAGACAAGGTTTGTTGAAGTTGTCTTTGTGTTTTACTGTGACTTCGATCTACAGGTATAAGTAGGTTAAAGACATTTGAAAGGGGCTGTGTAGTAATTTTATTTCTCGCTGTAAATCTAGTAGGTATGTTTCTATAGGAACTTTAAAATACTTAGGAAAATAAATGATTTTTATTATAACAGAATAAGATTAGTAAGTAGGTATGTAAGTATGTCAAATTGTCAAGTTATTCATCTTTAAAAAAATATTTAACCTGCATATTCAAGTTAGACGATTTAATTAAAAAAATCTTTTTAAAAATAATAATGGAATAAAAATTACAATTATAAAAACGGAAATACTTAACGTAATAAGAACAGCGGTAATTTGAAAAAGTAGGTACCTACCTACCTATCAGTTTCCGAAAGTTTTCAGAACGTTTCAAATTGTTAAAAACAGTTTTTCATTTATCATCAAATCTTTTTTTAGATAAAGCTATCAAAGGTTAATTAATCCTTGTCACAATACAGTGAGAATCCTTTCATGTTGAATCAATTCGATCAGTTATTGTATGGGGCGCCATGCCTCACAAAGACACTCGCACTAATGAGTCAGCGATAAAAACTCGAACTGCACTCGATCACATGCCCTCGATGCAGGGTTGCCGGGAAGATTCGAAGATAACGCACAAAAAAGATAAAACAACGCGCCCGTTCATACATAGTCCTATAAACAAGAACTGTACATCATAATAACATCTTTAACTTGTGAACAGCCAATAAAAAAAGCGATTTGAGTATCATTTTGTATGTGACCATTTTGAGGTTAGATAATCATCATTGGCCTGCCCTTATCCCGCTCATGTGGGGTCGGCACAACATGTTCTCTTCCTCCACTCTCCTTTGTCACTCTTTGAGGTTAGATAATGTTTAACTTAAACAATGTTTAAGCAAATCTAATGTTGCAAATCTAGCTATTCAAATTTTTGAAGTATTAATAGTCTTAAGCATTTACACGTGAAAAACGGCCGTGCGATACGATATCGTATGGGTTGAAATCGCATCATGTAAATTTACATTTATTATATTATAATAGAACAGAAAAATTGTGAACATAACCTTTTATGTTCTTGGAGTTTGTTTACTTAAAGTCAAAAACCCTGAAGATATAATCTGAAGCTATCTTCACAATCAATAGCGCTTTCAGCTCCGGCAATACCAAAATCAGCAAATAGCTAATCATTTAAATCTGCACATTGACAGCCCTACCATTGTTTACCGTATAGATTGAAGAGGCCTGCCGTCTATAGATTCTCTGCAAATGGGAACGGCTAATGGCAGCCCGCGTTCATTCGCGCGCTTTTTTATTTCAAATACAGAACGTCCCTTTGTTGACGTTGCCGGATGCATTCCGAATAGGCGCGTTCGATACCGGCTTTCGAATCACTTTTTTATTTAGCAGTTTTGTTTGGCATGCACTGTTTTCAGGCAGAATGTTTCGATTGATGATTGCGTTTCTGTTATACGTATGACGGTATTCTATGAATGTTGTTTGCATTTGCAATCATTATTCGAATAATACCTATTTTAAGAGTTGGTTTTCAGTTTATTTAAAGTTGGAAAGTTAGTTATTACATTGATTTACTTAAGTATAATTTGTAGGTATAGGTAGGTATGTACCTATATTTCAAGTTCCAACACAAAACACAGTATAAAATCTGAACAACAATAAATTGAATTTAAAAACTGACCCTGTCAATGAGAAAGTACCTAGGCGGAGGTAATTATAATTATAATCTTCAGCTCTCACAATAACTTTTTCACAAAATAAAACTCTCAAATAACGCGATCCGCAGCAGGAGCACTCATGCATATTAAAAATATCACCGGCAAATAGAACCGTTGATACCTATCAGCCCACCCCATATTGTAACCCCCCGACGTCCAGACAAACGGAAATATGAAAATGAAACGTCGAAACGGAAAAACGCATCGAACACCCTCACTCGTCGGATGCCGGACAAAAAATGAACACAAACGAGCGCTTAATTCGCAAAAAGCCCGTTTGATGTTGCTAATTGACAATCAGTCGGGGACGCGTCTCATTGGACAGCTTCCGCGTTCTATTTTTAAAAATTAAAAACAAATAAATCAGGGTCGCCATATTTGACAATGTTACGAGTCAGCGTACCCTCTTTATGTCAATTTACGGAAATCGCTAATTACTCTGCTACTGGTATTTAAATGTTTTCGCTCTAAAAACGGCCCATCTACCTACTAAACTATTAAAAACACGCGCTGTATTTGTTTTCTCCTAAAAGGGTCATGTCAAACGTCCAACTACCGGCAGATCATAGTCAACGAGTTCTCTCAATAAATAGAAAAAACTTATTTTAATTAAAAAAACTGTATCCATGACACGTCAGGGGAGATGTTAGACCAATTAGTTAGTGAAAGAAATCCGAGGACGAGTTGCGGACATGTGTTGACAACGTTTTTGATTAAAAAGTTAAAAACATAAAAATGTTGAGGTGAAATGGTAAACGCAACTCATGGTTCAGCCCTCTTTTAGTCTATAATTTCATATGTAAGTTTTTTTTTTATGAAAGTTATTTGTATATTTTAGTGAAGTGACGTAAGTTAGCTAACTACGTAAATCGATATCGATAAAATGTTCGCTGCACTGATTAACTAAAAACATTTTACAGTCTCAAACAAACAAGATAAAAATAAAACAACAGATTCAGTTTAGTAAGTACACAATAATTGTTAGTTTTTCTTAAAATTTATTATAAACACAATTTTATATGAAAACTACGAATTCACTTCAACGCGTTTTAGTTTTTTCAGGCGAAGTTGCTTTATTTTTCATTTGAATAACCGTTAAAATGAATCATAAAACGCCTACGGACGACCGACACCAATAGACTTCCGGTCTCAGCTGTAAAAAGCTATTTATACCTATATCTTTCAACCCATTGTTTTCCCAATGATAACAGCCGAATTAAATTATTGGCCGCGTCACGCTGCCACTATCACACGGAAAAACGAACCCTATAACTCAAAGATTAAAAGCGAAAATCAACAACCTTGCTTTTACTAGGGCAGTACAATGCGAAGTGGTAGGGATAACAATTGTCTATTGTGACGCCTATCTCTTTTGCGCATCGCGTGCAAACGTTCATAACAGAAAGAGACGGGTGTACATCTATTGCGCTCTAACACAATGAGCGTGGAAATGGGCACGCCTTTGTCGCTTAGATTTTCCTCTATTCGTCGGTATATTTCCATTACCTAAACTGCGAGCCGAGTTTTAAATGGCAATTTATTTGAAAACTATTAATTGAATTTGTATGCAGATGTGGAAAGCTTTTTTTTTTTCAAAATATCTGAGAATAATTTGCCGCTATACCGATTATGAATAACCATTTTTTAAAATGGAATCTGAACGATTTCAAATGATATAGAAACTGGCGCTAGTTTGACATTTTTTTGTACCGACAATATTTTTTTTGGTTTGCAACATTTTACGTGATAAATTATGATCAATGCTAGAGTGGACTCGCCCATTGTATATTTTGACTTGACTCAGACATTTTGAAACGGACTGAATCTTAGAACATCTCGATAGATGAACAGATCCAACAAACTTGTTGGGAATTCTTCGTTTAAACCAAAATAAGTTACTTTACAGGGATAATATGGTATAGGCACATAACGAAACTTAAAACTTAGTCGATAATAGACATGACGTTTAAAAAGCATGTAACTATTGATAAAAGGTGGGCGCAGACTTATACACGCCGAACTGTCAATTCAATAGAAGATTATGCTGAGACGTCAATCGAGCCGCATTTTCTGACGTCATCTGTATTTTTTCTATAGAACAATTACTGCGGTGCGAACGGCGTGGACAAATGTGCGATCAACTTAATAAGGCTCTAATCATTTCAAAATTATTGAATACCGTAACTAGCTTGTATAACTCTTTTTACTTCATGTTCAGCTAATTAGTATCCAGTGTTAATAACCGACGCAATATTTAGTCAACGTTTCAATTATCAGCCATTTTGGTTAAGCAATGTTTAAGCTATTAAAATTCTAGTTAAGATAACTTCAAGTCGTGCTTTTAATTTACCTGTACACAGAATAGGTAGTAGACTCGGGTCTTCCACACTTGCATACGTCTTGCATAGATCATGATCGCAGGAATCCACCTTCTGCATAATTGAATTTTGCATTAAAAAAAATCCAATTATAATATTTTTTTTATTAATTTGAATAGTAAATGTTGATTATTAAAACCTCAATTACCTACTTATAAGGTATTTCTTCTTAGCTAGATCAAAGAAAATTGCAGACTTTGCAGTTTTTCAAGCTACTAGACCACAGTTTTGTCATTAAAATAATCGAATAAACAATTGGCTTAGTTAGTGATCGCTCTTGTATTATTTACACATGTTGGTAGAAAGCTGGAAGGTGTGGAAGACCCTAGTGATGTATGGTAGTGGAACAAAATATCGATGATGGCAGCACGCCAATCATCGACTAATAGTGCTGTCAGTGAAGTAATCGATAAATCAGAAAATCGATTGCGGATCTGTTTCAAGTGTTTCATAATTCTATATGGGTGATTTTGTTTAATGTTTCATCTTAAGGTAAAGCCAAAAGGTACACAATTTTTTATTTATTGTATTCAAGTTTTTTTTTATTTCATAACGAGCCTCGCTGGCTCCCCACTGGAGCTTAACTTTTTTTTTTAAGATAAATCACCTAAAAGAGTGATAACCCCCAAACCGTGTTTGTTGTCCTGATTCTTCACGGTATTGGTCGCGCAAGAACGTGAGTTAAATTAGTTTTAAGACTATTCTAAGTGATCCCAGTCCTACTGAGTAAATGCTTTTGATTTTGACTTTGACTTCTTTTTAATTTGAATAGGTATAGTAAGAAAAGTGATGTTCTCTTGTTACTCATTGCATGATATCGCAATGTAAATAAATCTATTTACATACACATAAAAGTAAGTGTTTTGTATAAACATTGCTGTTAATAGCCATTTAATGTGGCCATTTAATTTATTCGCTTTTGCTACAAAGGTGAAATCATGCTCTTGTGGCAGAACGGTAAAATGTTATGAGACACTTGTGAGATGATAAAGCTCTTAATAGGGTTTTAGATACAGTTAGATACAGTAGATAGAGAACAGTTTGTTCCACATGAAATTATATTATAATATCGCTAGTGAGATGTTCATTGATATGAGTAGGTACATTTAAAGTTTTTTTGTTAATAAAATTGCTTATCAACAAAGTTTTATTTCTTTTATTTTACAACTAGCTGTCCGTGGCGGTGTTACCTGCGGTCCCTACGGAAAACTTCACTTTCCCGAAAATTCTAATGGTGATAGATTTTTTCAAATCGGTCCAGTAGTTTCGCCTATTCAATACAAACAAACAAATCTTTCCTCTTTATAATATTAGTGTAGATCATCAGTAATACCAAAAACATTTTTGTTCCTTTTAAACAAAGTAGGTACGTAGAATTTACACAACAGCAAACTGAAAGTAAATTATTCCGAAGTCCATTTACCGATACGAAACAAACCGCCCCAATCGGGAAAATTCCTGAAAAGATTCCTGAAACGGAATCAACACAAGCACGGCTCTTTGTGCCCATTGAGGCGAGCACAAATGCTTTTCTTGGCGCATTCACAGTTTTCTATGGGGGCAATAAAGGTTCCCACGGACACAATGGCGCCGGGAAGGCAAGGAGTGATGAAAAGTTGGGAATCTGGGCCGCGTTCCCGAGGCGCTAGTGTTGTGACTTCTGCTGCTTATATCGATAAACATCGTGAGTTTTGACACAACTTATGTGACTCCTGCTTTTATCGATTTTCGTCGTGAGTTTTATAATTGTAGTCAGTTTTGGGAAAATCATCAAGTACTTAGATTTAAACTTTTCAAAGCACACTGATAAACAATAAGTGCTTATTTGTATAGTTTTGCTGGTATCTACCAAAATTTTCTTCTGCTAGTTCGTATTTATTAAGTTTAATCTTCTTCTTCTTATGGTGTCAATGCCCGAATAAATTTTGAAAATAAGGTGGCCACCTCAACTGCGCTATCTGTGGCTGCGTTGGGGTCACCTGTGTGCAGGTATTAAGTTTAAGAAGAAATAATTATTAGTGAAATGAAACTCTCGAATTATTTCACGAAATGTTCCTGTTTTATAGCGTCTCAAGATTTATCGATAAATTTCCACTTTCCCCTCACTATTCTTAGTTATTCCCGTCACTTTCCAATTATTTTTGCGGGCGTTCTTCGCAGCTAGGTTCGCATTCAGCGAACAGAATAGTAGCACTGAAGCACTGAACAGTTGGGTTTTAAGGAATTACCAGCTTTGTCCCGTGCAAATGAAAGTACCTAAGGATATACATCTACTAAAGCGCTAAGAAAGCCTGTGGATTTGTGTCTACTTTGTCAATTGCCTGAGAACGAGAAGCAACAAAGACTGACGGAGTTTGACGGGGTTTGAGATAGAGATCACCAAAGACTTTAGTGGGAGGCCTTTGCTTAGGTAACAATAGAATAGGTTTCCAAAAACTACTAACTCATTGTATACAGAAAAACATTTTTTATTAAGTACCTCGTTTTAGCTGAAATCTAGTTTTTAATGGATCTCAGACCATAACCACACTCTTGATTCTCACTGAACAGCTTTAGTGGCTACACGCCTTTATTCTCCAGCGCCGCTTAGTTTTTCCTTTTCCGCAAACTTGTGGTTAATTTATTTAATAAGTTGTTTCTGAATAGAGCGCGGTCGAGCGCCGGGTGAATCGGGCTTTCCTTTTTGAAAATGGAATTTGAAAAGTAACTTTTTTTTCTTTTGTGACAGTATTTTGTTTTGCGAACGGGCTAATGAATGTTTTCTTTCTTATTTTTGTATTTCGAACGTTTTTGATGAGGCAGGTATTGTCAACATTTTTTGCTGATTTGACTTTATTCCCTGGATTGATTAAAATTCAACATTTATAATAAAAAGGTCAATTTTTAATGTAAAGTGCACAATACAAAATAGGTGCATTCATGCAGCTCCAATTCATCAAATGAATGCTCGAAACGTGATCCAGAGAGCATTCCCGGGATGAACATAAATATTGTGATGCGTTCTGTACATTTACAAAAGAAGTAGAAGTCGATATTTTTCTTTTTTGTTCACATATTTATTTTTAGCAATTGTCACCATTTATCTTTTGGGTGGTCTTGTTTTAAGATAAATTAGACTTTTTGTCTTTATTGAATTAATCTTATAATTGTCTTGGAATGCATTAAAATAAAAACCAAAAGATTTCGTTATAAAATAAAAGAAAGCTGACAGACATGAGATGATTCAGTTCGAAAATTCGAAATAAAAAAGCGGATGCGATTGCGAATCGCGTTTAGTTGCTAAACTACCTCATAATTTCGTTAGCCAACACAATAACATTTAAAAACTACCAATTTGGCCCAATTCAAGAGCATTTCACAATCATAATTGTAAATAAGTTAACAGCTCGATCAATTGGACTTTTTTCTAATTCTAAAAAGCGATAGAAATAAACATGTCACAATAGAGTGACCACAAAAGAATACCTAAAACAATAGGATGTGGTATTAATCACAAGCAAAAGCGTTAATAGAAGTTTTACCTGAAATATAACAAATAAACGTACGTGCTAGAAAATATTTTGAAATTTTAATTCATAGATACCTAACGAAAATCATATTTTAATGATTATATTTTATTATTAAGAGATTAAGAGAAACTAATCATAGTCAGGGGCGAATGAAATATTATTATGGTTACCTACCTACCTAGATATCCGTATCAAAGTCAAAGTCATAAAGCATTTATTCAGTAGGACCGCTGGGATCACTTTGAAACGTTTTAAAACTAGGTGATTTTACTCCTGTTCCTTTGCTACCAATACCGTGAAGAGTCAGGGCAACAAACACGGTTTGGGGCCTAGCATGGCCTTTATCTGATGGGAGACATTCCTAAAAGTTCATCTCAGTTTTAAATAACATAAAACACAAATAAATATTTAAGTTAACTAAGCAATCCCCAAATAATATTCAAGTGACATTCAAGTTTTGAGGTCAAGTATAGTATTGTTCATCCATATTCTTTTGTTTTTCTTCCTTTAATTCTTTTCTCGCCCGTGCTTATAATTTGCACCACAGCGTTATTACTCGGAGGCACCATACATCCATCGGCAGTGGTCGTCAACATTTTCACAATGATCGCGACGTCGATTTATGTAATAGACGTCAGAGTTGACTATCGCTCAGTTTATACAAGCATTATAGTGCAGAGACCTATTAAGATGCATGTCAAATGTGACATTACATGTCATTTCCTATCTTACTTTTTTGTTTTTTTCTGTCAAAATAATGCAGAACTCACACGACGCTTTGCACGAATTGCAAAACAATGTTAACATTCATTTGCGAAATATATTTTGTCTCTGAAATCTTGTACGGATACGTTATGAACGGTTGAAACTAATACAGAATTTTAAAGCAAGTGTATTTTAATAGTTTCAGAAGAATAGAGTTATATAACAATTGAATGGTTAAAAGCATTTTTACTAATTAAAATTTTTCGCAAACTTAACAAAAATTAAAACAATTAAAAACCTTTACGATACTGCAATATCAAAAATAAATCGCGTCATTTCACGTACAAATTAATTTTCGGATTGAGCCATCGTGCCGCCTTAACCCGTAACGATAATAAGATATTTGTCAGTCGCCACGACGTTTATTTCATTCCAAACTTCAGAGCCGTATAGAATTTAATTCAGCTTTACTGACAGATTTACGATGTCCTCTCTATTGTGATTGTGACTTTTGTTTTTCATTTAATTTTGAGAAAAATGAATTGAGGCGCTATTTTGGTGCTTATGTACATGCAGATGCTTCAAGTCTGGATTTTATTTTAATTTTATTATAGGTAATTTGTCTGGAAAATATTTTTATTTGACCTATTTATCAACCTTCTACAAAGGTTTCTCAACAATCCTATTAAATTAACTTTTAATGTTTTATAGACATTTTCCAAGAAAATTCGGAATGTTGAGATAAAAAATGTTTATGTTTCATACAAAAGTACGATCCCATTTTATTTCCATCTTATTTGTTTAGTATTCCAACTCCGCAAATCTTTCTATTCCGATGAATCAAAAACATTTCAAACGGCCATTTGAAGAACAAACAGTAAGATTAAAGTGAAGTGTACAGTTACCTACTTGTGTTACTGTTATCTTAATCGTTTAGCTTCATTTTCTTGTACAAACGTGTGGTAATAGCGTCTCTGATTGCTTCGGAATAGCGCTTTATAAAAATCATTACGAAATAATCGTCTTACTTTATGATTAGCATTTTTCGGATATTGAGTTTTATAATGAATTTCCAATTGATTTCCTGGTCAAAGTAATAAATAACGCTGTTTTACTTATTTATTCATGGAATCTTGTTACTTTGCTTAAGAATTTATTACCTACAGTGAAGTTTTAAGTTATTTTCTTTTCGATCATCGATGGTAATTTGATGTAATGCGTTGCATTTGAAATACTAAAAATGTTGACATTACCTGTAAATCACCTGGACTGCTAAAATCTGTAAAATTCAAATATAGAACAGAACTTTCAAGATTTTTTTTAAATTTCAAAAATAGGTCGAAGTGGAAACATAATACTTTCTCCAGAGCAGTCAGGAGCCGAAGCTATTCATCAATCATCGTAAGAATACATGATTCTTCGTCTCATTTCAGTTTTTAATCATATAAAAACTGTCAAATTGTCACCACCGTGGTTTCTAAAGTACCCTGTCATATTTATTTTATGACAGTAGATCAAAGTAGTTTTTGTTGTAGTCTGTAGTTATTGTGATGTCGCCGCCTACGCGATCTAAAAATGATTTTATTAGGTAGCGTTCTTTCTATTAGTTTGTTTCATTATGATTATGCATTTATTAAATAACTTAATTCTTTTGAAGTTTAAAAACCACAGTATCCCGTTAACCTTAAAAAAGTTACTGTATTTCCGTAGAACACATCCATGTTTTGGATGTAGTTTTTTATGAAAATCAACTTGACTGAAACAGCTGAAATTCAGTCAATCATTCAATCATCATTCATCATCCTAGTTGTACTATCAACCAAATTGGCTATGTACAGAATGTTCTTGTGTGGACTGTATTTTGGGTTGCTGCTTGCATATTGATGGAAAGACTTGGAGCGAGTTGTTCACTGAATTTATTATTGTAGAAGTTAGTAGAAGTTGCAAGGTGTTACATTACATCGTCCGTTGACAATTAGCTGTCATCTTATGTCATAGACAAACTAGACTTTCACAGATTATAAAATTAAAAATAATTAAATATTATTGTTGTAGTCTACCAACACAGAATAGACATGGTCAATATACATGTGTCAACGTGCTATATACAAACAAAAATTATATAAGTAGTATATCAGTCATCTTAGTACCCATAACACAAGCTCTGCTTACTTTGGGGCTAGATGATGCTGTGTAGAAAGTCCAGCATTATTTATTTATTTATATAAGTGCTCGTGGTCGTGCTTGCTTAGTCGTTCTTGATAGATCGTCGAAGATAAGCAACGTTCTAAACGGTCCGTAAGTGGATGGGTGACCGCCAGTGGCATTTTCATCTGAGCGCTACCGTGCTTCGGATGGCACGTTTAATTGTCGGTCCCGGCTATTTAAGTCGTTAAGCCACGACGGAGGCCTTAAGGCGGCCTTAAAACTCCGTCACCAGAGTTGGCCACTGACTCATACGAACTTACTTTTTTTAACGCACTATTGAAGCACGGTCGAAGTTCAAACTCAAATAAATTGTAAGTCGCATAGCCACTACTCCAACAATCTGTATTAATAAAATTCTTTGTCCTGACTGACTGACTGACAGACAACGTACAGCCTAAATCGCTGGTTGTAGAGACTTGAAATTATGAGGGTATGTCCGTCTTGGTGCGTAGGGTATACAGGGTTATTTGTAAAACACCGGTAACCTCTCAGGACTGTATAGAACAAAAGTTGTTGTTTATGATGATAGTAATACAGTCCTGAGAGGCGGTGTTTTACAAATAACCCTGTATAAAACGTCTAGGTTTAAAAAAATACCTCGCCAGTATTAAGTCATCCAGTCGTCCGCATCCGATGACAGCTCACAACGCAATGACCAGGGGTCAGTAGTCTAGTCAGTAAACAGGTCCGCATAGGTTACATTGTAAACGTGCGCGAGGTGTTTCTTTGATCTCGCCGATGCGTAGGGCTGCGCGTTGATGCGGAAATTCATTACTGATGGATTTTATCGAAATCAATTTGAACAAATAAAAAATAATAATGTTGAAGGTCGAAAATCTATCTGAAATATTTGCTATATTATCAAATATTCAATGATAAAAAAAATATGTTATTTTATTTAAGAATAACTCTTTAAACTAAGAAACATATTATAACTCGCTTTTTTTTAGTTTTTTAACGGCTTTGATATCATGTAACTTAAATATATAAGATTATTTATCCAAACAACAGTAAGCTTCATAAAACGTAGCAAAACAAACCATTAAAATAACCAAACATTATTTATGTTCCACAAAAATAATATTGACAACCCTAAATCCAAAGAGTAGTGCGTAGAACAGAGTTTACATTGGCATCATTCAAAATGTATGAAGTTGCTATTTACGTTTGACCAGAGCACTCATTACGGATTGTTATTGGAATAATAAAGAGAGGGATGGAGCATCCGTCTAGCTGTGAGATCGTAACGCGTTTCCGAGTACTATGAGTACTATCCGTTGCAAAACGCGATAGCTTTATTCTCCGATTCCGCGAACTGACACCTCTGTTGCGTTTATTAATCTATGTTTATTTAAACTAGTTTTATGCGTGATAGGATGTTTGAAATGGAAAAGTGCGCTCTTCTTGATATCAAATTTTATAAGTTTATTTACGTTTTATCCAAAAATAACTTTATCGCACTGTAATTTATTTAAATTAATTGACAATTTTAACGCGTCACTATCAAAGAGCCTAGGTGTGTAATTTATAGCTACATTTACTATGGCAACATTTCAGGCCCGGCCTACATAAAAAAGTTCCACAACTCACAAAAATAAGTAATAAAGTTTTATTGTTAGACTCGCGAACACCGATAGGCGTGTCACTTAAATAGGTGTGTACACAAATCTGTCTACAGGGTGTCCTATAAAGCGTGTGTCAGCGCCATTTTATTTGTCAACAAGTGTACAAGCGATAAAGTGTGGAAATGTAGCGAAGGGCGCACATAAATGTCCACCGCGCAGTGAATTATCGACATTCATCACAATCAGTATTGGAAAGCGTAAATCACACGCGGAATTTATACCCCAAAACCAAGGTGAATCAGAAATTCCGCATATTTCAAATTAATTATGATCAATCTGTAAACGCATGTGTAAAAACGGTATGATGATTTAAAAAATGATGACATCATTAAAACGTTGATTTTTCCTTCATAAAATATAATTACTGAAAATAAAATGTATGAAAGGTGCAACTTACATGGAAGGCAAAGGCCGGCGACAAAGTGCCTTAAATTTTTTAATTGCGGACCGCCTTATGATTATTATTCTGCTTTGTGCATTCACGGCTACACGTGAGGCTTTTGCGAGTAATGCACGCTCGGCCGGCCCGACTCATGAGAGAATAGCGATCATACATTTGTTTTTATATTTTAAAATGTAAATCTCAAACAGGAGTAGAATCACCTAGCTCTAAGGAGTAGGTATTTGAAGTGGTCCTGGGTCTGGAATAAAATGCTTTTTTGACTTTGAATTATTAAAAACTACTGTCTGCTTAGAACCTAGATACTTAGATGTATTGACATGACACCTAAATAAGTAACCATTATGTTTTTTTTTTATCTTACTCGTATCTATGTAAATAATATATTTTATGTTATCAACTAAAATGAAATAAAACTTGTAAAACATACTTAAAAATGAAAGTTAAATTCTTTTTAAAAGTTCACTAAGTTCTTTTTCATGAACGAATACGTTTTATATGAAAGAACAATCTTTTCATAAAAAATTCCACAGCGATCGATTTTGTGCAGCCTGCACCCAACGGCTCCCAGCACCTTTACCAGATCGTCTTTTAAAAACCTACCCAAGCCAAATAAAGGCTCTCAGACTTCCGCTAAGCCTATGACTTGCACCGTAGTGTTAGGATTTAATAGAGCTGCTCCTTAAGCGACACCCTGTATGTGGACCTAACAAGACTCTTTTGAGCTTGTACAATATTATGAATATTACTCATTAGTGGGTTTAAATGACGACATTTTTATTATGAGCCCCGACTGTGGGAAGTTGTAATTACGGAACTTTATGTAAACAATGAAATATTTAAATATTTTTTTTTTGTTTTGATGATTTGACCAAAATTCATAAACACAGTCCCCCTACTTTAAGTTTTTGAGTAGCTTTTGTTTAACACTTATTTTTTTATTTTCAGGTAAGTTTGGGCTATTCACAGAATCTTCGCAGTTGGGTAAGAAAGAAGTAGGTAAGTGGGTATGTTTAAGTTCTTCTGACAATGAGAATAGTACGAGTAGTATAATGCTTCATCTTACAACAAACTGTGGATACCAAATTTTCCTTTGGGACATGTTTCTGACATGTCCTTTTATTAGATATCTTTAGAATATGAAGTACCAACATAATAGATCTGAAAAAATGTCTACGCGCCTTGATGATACAATCATGATTAGGTTTTTTTTTACATCAAACTCTAGCCCTGCATTATCACTAATCCGATAATTATTAAGACCCCTCGCAGACTACTGACTTTCTATCGGCCGATAGTTGAGACGGGCTATACTTCTCCATTTATTACGAGCCGAAGTATATTCCGTCTCAACTATCGGCCGATAGAAAGTCTGCAGTCTGCGAGGGGTCTTAGTAAGCATACTTACTAAGCTGTTTTAAAATATGATGCACTTACCTCTATTTCAGGATTTTTATGATCACAGTAAACGGACTATTAAAGCGAGTTGATGCAGGATCAGATAGCTTAACAGTTAAATAGTAATTAATAAGAAAGTTCCCACAGTGTACGGACAAGCTTCTATTTGTTGCGATGTACTGTCGATGACAGTCGTTGAAGTGTCAGAAACATTTTTCTTTAGATTCCTTCGATCAACAATATTATAGATACGTACAAAACCAAAGCTAAATTCTGTCCGCGTGACAAAAAATTTGGAAGTTTAACCGAATTACACCCTTTGCATCTAGTAATAAAGTCACAAATCCTCAAAACATTATCATAAACGAAAAACGTCAATGCTAAACAAAATATCGGAGTGAGCTGTTATTTACCGGGCACGGTTTTGCTGCGCTGACTGATATATTGTTGATCGAAGTTGGATTCAAAATTTCTCTGAAATGTTGCGTATTTCAGTATACTTTTTAAAATTTTAGATAGAGTCAGAAGTAACCAAAAGTAGCACTCGTACTCCAGTTTGCTTAGTTGGTTTAATACGAGTAGATGTTGAAGTTAGACACGGTCAAAAAACTAATAGGTGACAGGTGATGTCAGTAACAAGAGTAACAAAAAAGTGTTTTCTTGCATGGGCACGCTTTGTCTGTCCAACGTAGAAATCTCCTCAAGTCACCAGAGTTGGTAACTGGTACTCGCACATGAAATGAAATGAAAAAAGCTTTATTGCAACACAATGTAACAAAAAGTAGGAAGGTAACTTATAATAGAGTTAGTCTTAGAACCATTGGTTGCAATTGGCGGTCTTATCGCTAGATCGCGATTTCTTGCAGACAACCCTTATACTACACCAAGCTACAACTTAAGCTAAAACTAAATTTAAACAATAAATATGCTGGGACCCTTCCACTGACTGCAAAGTTGAGCAGTTGAGCAACATAACCGCGACTCACGCGAATTTATGACGTCAGGCAGCACGCATTCTATTGAATTCAAATTCTTCGGGTGGATATTGCGATCAGCTTATACCTTACCGTTCACGTTAGACTGTAAAACTTTGTAACACAATTTTCTCGACGACAGTACAGAGAACATTACACTTTTAATCGCCGTTTTAATTGTACCACCAGCAATTAGACCCTAAGACCAGTTAAATGCACTTGCTTAGAACAGATTTAGATAAAAAACAAGTAGGTACCAGGTTACTGGTTTTAGCCGGCAACTAAAAATAAAATGACAATAGAATAACGAAAATTATAAAGACGGGATGCGCCTTACCTTGTTTCCCTCTGCCAAAATGTACATGATTCGAAACCATGTGCGTCTTATATAATTACGTACGTTATATACGCAATTCGCAAGAGTAAAAATGAGGGTGTATTGTAATTTTTTATGCAAGTGCGTGTAAAATGCGTTCATTTGCTACCTCATCCCCTGCACATACCGGCAGAAAATGATGAAAGAGGAACTCTGTCAATAGTTCGTCTCGTCCAGTTCTAGTTTGTCTAAGGAAATATTCTAACGTCTATGGTCTACCTGCTTTCTACGTAAAGCTTACGCAACGAGATTTATATATTATAGGGATTAACTTTTGACCTTATCTCCAAATTCCTTGTTCTTAGAAGTGTTAAGAATTAAAATGAAACAACTTTTAAGATTATATTAATGTGTTGAAATTCACAAATCAACATCATCATGATCAAACCTTCGCTACTAAATACCTTTCGGTAATTCTATTTTTTTTTGAAGCGAAATCTTCTTTACGCGCATTTGGCAGTTTTGAGACGAGACATTTTTTTGGATTTGCCCCGAAAAGGTCACGTGCGAGTCACGGGACTGCTCACCGACGCCGACGCCGGGTTATTTGTCATGTTTAGAAAAGCTTAAGTTTTCACTTTTTCTGGCACTCCTGGAGTGCCACTGTTTGTTTTTATTAGCATCTGATGTCTTTTTTGAAGTTTTTGTATGATTTTCGTTACTTATGATTTTTCACAGCCATGACGGAGGTCTCAACCTAAAAATTCAGTTACCAAAGTGTACGATATGTATTGATAGAGATCGACAGTATTGTTTTGACTTGCACAATTTTTTTGAAAATCATAAACCTGAATAAATATTTTTTCGATTTTATCCAAATATTTATCTATATTTCTAAATATTTTTCTCAATTCATATTTAAATGTCCCATAAACTAAAACAAGAACATAAAAAACGCTATCCATTCAGTATTGTACATTAACTCTTCCATATTAAGCTTACAAATGTATTGAACAAGCCAATATATACTTACATAAATATGTGTGTGTATAATCGACGCTTAATCACTGCACAGTCTGGACAAAATAGCTAGTTCACTTTGGTAAAAAATATATTGAGCTGTGAGCTGAGCAACCTTTTTTTTGCCTTTTTGCAGTTTTGATTCTCTTACGGCCGGTTTCTCGAACGCAAATCATCTTCAAAATTAACTAATCATTTGTCAAATCTGTCATTTGACCAATGAGGACCAAGTACCTATTTCAAGTTTAATCAGCTTGTCAATTTGAAAAGCGTTCGAGAAACCGGCCGTTAGAATCTCTCTCTCTCTGAAAAACTATTTTTTGTTTTTCACAATTAAAATAATTGTGTGTTGACTTTGAAAGCCGCCGTCTGTGGTTCTTGTCACATAATTTTCACGGCTATAGTTTCAACAAACATAATCATATTCACGTCAAAAGTCTACCTTCCGAAACCAAAGACAAAAATTTATCTTCCAATAAAACGGACCTACTGGTGTGACAAAGCGCTCATAAAAGATTAGATACCGATAATGTTTCTGTCATAGGAATTTAGGCTTTAATTAGTTGCGTGTAGAGTTGTAAGTGCTGTAAATGATGTGAAGTGCTCAATAAAATATTCAAATAAAGAATAAATAATGGTAATTGTCAGTTCACACATTCTGCCCTGTCCCACGCTCAGAGTTGTTGGACCCACTTGTTACTGATACTGAAGCGATGTGACCAACTAGATAGCGAGCCCTGTAATTATGTAGGTAGCTGATAGAAATATGATCCGGATAAAATTATGTATCCATCATATTAGTTTATGACACTTTGTGAATTATACACATTTTAATGAATAGAAAACATTTGAATAAATAAATAATGAATATGATTGCACGTGATAATTAAATGTATTATTTAATCAAGTTCATGATAGAGATTTAATTAGAATGCTACTGTATAAGTTTTAATGAACTTAAATTATTAGTATTAGGCCTACCTAGGCAACCTATCCCTACAATCAACGGGGCACGTAGCGCCTGGGACATTGTTTAAAATGGAATAGGCTTGCTCGGCAAACGTAGTGAAGGACGCCCTCCGGCCAGGTGGAGTGACGATCTGCGAAAGGCAGCTGGCAGAAACTGGATGCGTCGAGCTGAGGACAGGGCGCAATGACGCTCATTAGGGGAGGCCTATGTCCAGCAGTGGACTGCTATTAGACTGATGATGATGATGATGAGGCTTGCCCAGCACCTACACCATCCTATAAGCTCAATCGGCCTTACCCAAAGAAATGTGCCAAATGTGGAGCTGATAAAACTGCGGTGCCTCATGATGTTTTCTTTCAGAAACAAGAATAAACCCTAAGTAACCTACCTACTGCAAAATAATAGGTTTTTTGGAAAACACATTCACACAACTTATATCTTTTGCTAATATGTATAATAAATAACATAAATAGATGAAATCTGAGCGGTAGTCAACATAGCTAATGGCCGAAAAATTCAACTTTTAGTTGGAAATGAACGATCAACTAAATAAATTAGTAATATGGTACTTAATAATAGCTGGTATGTCCAAGAATTTGTGTAGGCTTTAGATATTTTGTAAAAAATTGATATGCAATATTTCTTAAGCTTAGGTTAAAGTAGCTGATTAAACGGAATACCTATCTAATAAATGATTAAGTAGGTAGTGTTTTATACTTTTTTGAAATTTTTATAGTGCTAATCCACACTTACGGGTTCGAATCCCGTTGGAATCGAAAATTTTGATAAGACTTTTCATTTCTTAGGTAGTGTTTTTACAAATTAATGGGATTTCTATCATCGCGCTTATCAAAACTGTGATGATGTTAATATAGACAGTGTATACAGGCTGCAAACATAAAAAAACACTGTAATGCATCAAAAACAGAACAATAATTTATGTTTTGTTTATTTTTCACGGAATTTCCAGAAACATTACAAAACAATGAGCTTTCAACAAACTTAGAGCATTTACATAATCTCATAACTAAAGCTCGTTTTCCTTACATAAGCATTCAGAGTCTGTCTTTTCAGATGTCCGTCTGTCTGTCACGCACAATAGAGATGACAAAACAAGGGATATTTTCCCATATGGGCGCACAATACGTCTTTGTCGCATGCGCAAAGCCTTTTCAATATGGCGGGCCTTTTATTGTTTTCCAGTTTCTTAGTATTCTAGTGTTGTTAGATCTTTGTTGCCTTTGGGAATCAATTTCCTTGTTCATTTTGTATGCAATGTTTGAATGCAAGACTATGCATAGTCTTGCATTCAAACTCGTATCATTTTCATCATACAAAGGGATCAATTTAAAGATCTGAAATTCATGATTGGATAATGAAATGTAATTAGGAAAAGGTATAAATTTATATTGCAGATATTTCAAATATGTCATATTTTCCATTTTTTAAAGCAAAGTTAAAAGCGTGAGAATTTTGCAAAGAATTCGCATTTTGTTTTCGTTTTAAATACATTAATGATTCCGCCGACGCTCAACACGACAATGCGCGTCGACGGTCGACAAAAGAATGAGCGAACGAGCATAGACAACGACCGACGTTTTGTCTCGAACCATAGACCAAAGGTCTTTCATCTCCTGAACAATGTGAGGTCTTCGCCTCATTTATCATACAGCCAGGTTACTTTCATTCAATAATTACAATGTACAGATTCATTTAAAGGTTTGCATTGTGTGAATTAATTACACAACTACTTAATATAACTCACTTCTTTGTAAACCAAGATGGCTATAAAGTATCTCGAATTCAGCTTTTAACGTTATCTGTGGGCATAAATCCTGTGCCATTTGAGAGAAGAAACATTAATTATGAAAGGCATCAAGTTACATGTGAAGTCAACAAAGCCAGATCTGGGGTAATTAGTAGCTCTGAGATGCTGGCGATAACGTATATAAATTCAAAAATGTCTTGATACTTTGAATAAAAACAATAGCTTATAACTCAGACCTCTTGATACTTCAAGTTTTTTAGGTTGAAAGGGTCAATGAGAATTGGTCGCTCGTTCACCATATCTTAGTCAAAGTTATGAGCTTTTAGTAAAGGTAACATTAGCGAGATAATTCTTCCGAGAATCAGGTTACATGCATTCGGAGGTGGGAATGAACTTGAGCTTGTTAATTGGGAATTACGTCACATTCCTTCGGATAAAAGAGTTTTGTTGTAAACGAAGGTATGTATGAGAATTTTGGAAAATTATCAAGATTGTACTTAATAGTACTTCTAAACTGCCCACTGCCGCATTATTGTATGCTAGTTATTACGATTACGTTTAATAGAAAGCATTTATTTTCTGGTTTGAACAAAAATTGCATCAATGAGATCAAAACTTATAAAATACATACATACATACATAAAGTCACGCCTCTTTCCCAAAGGGGTAGGCAGAGACCACGGATCTCTAGTCGCTACGATCCTGACACACAACTTTCGCCTCATTCACTCTCATTACATGCTCATCGGTTTAGGGTACTTTTGACCTGGCCCATCTCCAAATTGTTGCCACTTTGATCCAAGAAGGTTGGCCTAGGCCTTCCCCTTCCAGCTGTCCAACTTAAAAAATAAAGAATGTAATCATCAGTGCCATTTGTAAATGAAACTGGCAGACTCGAAATGTTTGAAAAAAGAAGAAAAACATTCCAAATTCAAATTTTGCAAAACTTAAAAAGTGAAACGTCGCATTCCACAATTGAAAAACAAAAGCTCAGCGCATGGGCTGTTGACGGCGGCAGAGGCAAAGCAAAGGCTTGGTTTTCAGCCAGTCGGAAGCTTTTCTGCCTACTTTCTGCTTTGGGGGCCGCTGGATTGCCGTTGTTCTGAGTGCCACTCGCGCGCTAATTGTTTGCGGAAAGGGTATGATTGTTGGTGGTTTTGACTTTCATTTGAAGGTTAGCAGAAAGGATTGGTATTTTTGTAACAAAAATTTTTACATAAATTTTTTTTAGTACTAATTTAATTTAATTGAATTTTTGTTAGGTACCTACGCATTTTAGTCATTTTGTGTTTTAATTTGTTTGTTCGGTATTTTTTTTTTCTTTCAATTTCCGTTACAAATATTATACTTATTACAATTGTTTTAAGATTTTAAAACCAAAATTAGGTAGGTACTTAAGTACCTATTGCTTTCTCAAAATCAAAAGTTATAAAAAGACATGGCAACTTAACATACACAGATTTAAGCTCGCGCAGTCGGCATTGGACCTCTTGAAGGTTATTTTCTTGTTTGTTTGCAGTTTTTGGGACAACTGAAACGATTATTTTTTTAATCCTAATTGATGAGCTTGTAATTCTTTGCTGACTGTACAATCTGCATGCAATGCGCATTTTTTCTCTAATTAAAATTATTTCGATTGTCGTGTATACTGCCGCGTTCGTTTGTTGTGGTCCGTGACGCGTGCCTTTTCGAGCCCACTTGTGCCTTTTAGTGCCCGCGTTTACCCCTCGTGTTCACATCCAAACTTCGAACGGAATTATTGTTCGGAAGTCATGTTTTCATTTACTGCAGCGAAAGCAAGGGTTTTTGACGAAGTTTTTATTCGAAAATTGTTTTTTTTTAATGCCACTTAATTTATCGCGAAACTGTCAAGGACGATTTATTATTTCAGAGATCTCGCAATGTATCGGAGGTTGATCGTGCAAAAGAAAGTTTTACAAACAAAAAATCGCTTTCAGCGCTTATCTCAAACTTCCTTCCATCACATTAGCTGGCTGGAAATTTTACGCATATTGTGCGTGTGCTATCGCACGCGTTTGAAAAAAGAACGCGATAACCATAGACAAATCGTGTCAGGATGACTTGCGGGCCGCTAATGACGCAAAAATCTGGTATCTTTCGTCCTCTTTCGTCATGATGACGACAAAAATGCTTGTTTAAATAAAAAATGGAGGGTGTTTGGCCAATGTCTGCGGTCGGTGATTGGGCGTCGTTTTGTTTGATTTTTCTCACGTTGGGGTCGCTGATGGTGCTTTAATTGGGATTGATGATTGTTCGTGCAGTTTCGAGTTGTTTTTGATAGTGCTTACTATCAATTCGCTGCGGTTCAAAGGAGAAAGCTCGTTAGCAGTTTTATTGAGCACAGATAGAAATTGGTTTACTGTGTTAGGCATTGTTTATGGGTGGATAAACACAGGCGTATTTTTTTTTAATTCTTATTTGATAATAATAGCTTTTCAATATAAATAATTATAAGGAGAGAAGTTTGCTACGTGGAGTAGCATAGTACCTAGGTACCAAGACAAGTATTTACTTGGTATCACAATCGAGAAAGCATAAGTATTAGTAGTTTCTTTGATATTGTGCACGGTTTCAAATAAAAGCTCTAATGTGGCGCACCTATCACCGCACAATCAAGCACAAATCCTCCAAATAACATAATCACGCAATATAAGCGGCTCAAAATAATCCGACTGCGCAATTTCCATCCCTTTCCCTCCCTTTGAAACGCGCCTTTGTTTTCAACTATCTCACTCTGATAATCATAGAAGATGGCAAGACCGTGTTTATTATCAAGGGGGTTAAAACGTAGGCATCATGGTCCGTATTAGCCGATCCTATTAAATGGGCGCCCCAACAGGGGCAAAAGCCAACAGAAGGAGATGCTTTGTTTAAACAGATAAAATCTCTTTGACAATTTTGTGCTTATTCAAATAAGCGTCCCTTGATACATAATGGCTTAATATTCTGTTGATCATAATGAGGAGTGAGCTTTAGGGGTGGTACAAAGGTGCGAGACTTTGTTGGTGATTTTGGTCTTACGTCTGATATAAGTCTACAGCACTAGATAAGATTCACAAACATAGTTTACGCGTATTACATATTCTATGTAACAATTACGAATTAAAATATCCTTCATACTTATTACGTCATACGAATAAACCTTACGTAAGTAATTTATTTACGTAAGTAAGTAATTTTTTACCGCAGAGCGCGGTTCTTACACCGACACATAGAAATAAGAAAACAAAATTAGTTAACATTTATATAAAAATAGGCTATAGTAGAATAGTTCGTTTATAGAAAATCATTGTACCTAAGTGTAGTTAAAATAAGTGTAAGTTTCTTAATAAAGTTTTTTATTATTATTTTTTATTATTATAAGTAATTTATTTTAGTAAGATTTCAGTTATCGTTTTGAAACTCTCAAAGAACATAAATTATGGTGTGCCGCAACCAAGAGTTTTCAAATCAAGAACAAAAAAAAATAAAAACAATTTGTTACCAAACAAAATTCGTTTTGTATTGACAAAACAAATGCTGAATAATTCCAGGGGTGCAAACATCCTTCCCAATCCCGGTTCTGGTGAAAAACACCGACAGACGTCGTTCAAAATTAACAAAACAGATTACATTGGTCTCAAAGGCTGACGTCACAGCTCACTATAACAGCTGGTTCACTGACTGCAAACAAACATCTGATGAAGATCTCTTGTTGGTGTAACTTCTCACTTCTCTAGAGTCTAACTGGGTCTGTGTGTTGTGTGTGTATAGGTAGGTACTTAGTTTGTCACTGTTCTCTTCTGAGATTATTTTTTTGTACACCGCTGTAGGTATTTCTGTTTCGGCTATACTGTCCATGCTTAGTTGCCAGGAAGAAATCGCTTTTTTTTCTTTATTTTTATATTTTCCGTGTAGGTATTATGTTCTAGTGTACAATAAAATGTTAATCTGTCTGTTTGCTACGACTAGGCAAGCTATAGCAAGCTTCTTAATAGATTATTGTAGTTAAGCTTCCTTGTCTTCCAACATCGTTGATTGGTTGGAACACCACAGTGTCGCACACGCCTAAAGTATTTGAATATGTTGCTGTAATGTTTGTAAAAAGGTTTATTTTGACTTGATCTTGCTGTTCTTTTTAAGCTGTGTCGGGGTTGTTGTTTGCCGCCGATTCTTTCAATTTGCGTAATCACGGGACTGGAAAGTGTACTTTGTAGACACCTTTGATTTGGCGCCCAAAAATATTTCCATAGATAATCAAGAACTCTGTATTTTAACTTTTTTTATTATTTAATGTTTAGATTCTCAAAATTTCAAACCGATAATAGGTCTTATATCGAGCTTAATTAAGCTATATTTAATGTTAACCTACCTATGCAAATAAAATACTTAAAAGATAGATAGATAAACACTTTATTGTACACAGAAGAAACATAAAAGGAACACAAAATAACAAGTAGGTACAATTAGGTACTTAATACTAATCCTAGTTGTTATTTTCAAAAACGATTGTTAAATAAAATCCAATATAAAAAACATGAAAGCTTGTATTGAACTACCAAATAACTGAAATAAGGCAGCATTTAACATAAATAAGAATTTACTACAAATTGTGTTCCTCCAATGCAATTAATAGAAGATTCATAACGTTCCTAATTCAAAGACTTGATTCCCAAGATTAACATTCCAAATTCAAATATTCAAAATTGGAAGTCAAAGCGTTTGTCAAATTACCCACCGTAGGCGCGGCAATTCTGTAAGTAAAATGTTGCTGATTGTATGTTTACTCTCCTTTGCCATCATGTCTATTTAACTTTGGAACATTGAAACAGAGTTCGTTTACCCTTTTGTATATTTGAAAATGGAATGGCGTGATTGAATGGAACTTATTACATCGTTGATTTTGATCGTCTATGGTTGAAAGAAAAAAAGAAAGATCTGACTTGAACTCAATGAAGTATTTTTCATTGTTCGTATAGGTTAAGCAAGTTTATAAAATCAAAACTAATTTAACTATTTGACAACTCCGTTTTGGATAAAACAATAATTTCTAACCAACGATGAAAGTGACAATCTTTTCACAAACCAAAGAACTAAAGAAACATGCGCATTAATTTTACGATCCAGTAGCATCTCACATAATAGAGTTTCCGTCTCATCATAAAAAGCATCAAAGACAAAAAACATAATTATCTCGAACAAGACATCAAAAGAAACGTCGATACAGAAGGATCTTGGAAAAAAAATATCTAAATTAATTTTTCGTCCGCTCTCAATTTCCACAAAAGGTCCTTTGATAGACTTTCACTTACAATAATTTATGCAAGTGGTCAGCATTGAAAGACCCTTTTTAATCTCTAAATTATTTCCCTAAACAAGCTTCAATAGACTCTTCGGGAGCTCAATGCATTGATGTTAATAGGAAGATGCTTAAATCATTATGTTAGGGGAAAATTGTGAGTACAAGAAATCTCATATTTTTCTTAAGAACGATTATTATTTTTCGAACATTTTCTTCTATTATTTAATTAGGTTTGCGTTTTTTCCTGATAATATGAAAATAGGTTAAGTAATTGATAATGAATACGAGAAGATTGTAATTTAGATATTATGTCAATGAAAGGCAACGGTTTTCTTTTTTGAAAGGACTTTCTGAGCTAAGAATTTTCAAATTTCGACTTTAGAACGAGATAATGCTTTCGACAATTTCTTTTCTGCGGCCTCAGAGTTTTCAAATTTTTGAATTTAGAACAAGGATGTTTCAAATTTGAATATCGAACTATCTGCAACAATTAATTATTGTACCATAGAAACACTGGTTGCTTTGATCATTTGTTTCGAACCCCAAAGTACTTAGATACATCGATGTTCAGTCCGATGCCGGAACACAAAGAACAGTCTGTATGCAGATTAATGCTTTTATCATCAATGTCCAATGTTTGGACATTTGTTCGATTCAAACCAGTAGTGTTGCCATTTTCAATTCCTTTGAATCGGACCTCGATGTTGTTATTTTTTTATCGATATTCTGTGATTGTTTGCAGATTCAAGTGTAGAAAAACTGCTCTTCTTAAAACAAACTCAAATCACCTATGTAATCTTAACGTCTAAACAGTTTATGACCAAGATTATTTTTTTTGCATTCAGATAAACTTACCTACATCGAAAATAATTTGTTCATTACTTTTTTATATTCAACAAAATGGTGATAAAAATGCAACATCCTAAAAGCTCCCACAATCTTTTCCATTCCAAGTCGCATCATTATACTCGTTAAGAAACAAATCAATGCAAATTCAAATACCTACATAGCGCCACCAATGAGAAGCAAATTTGCGAAACACGCGAAAGTCTACTTTATAAAACTAACAATAAGGTTCGTTTACAAAAGCAACGGCACTTCAAAGAATCAACTCAGGATGTGATATTGAAATTCCTGATCTGACTAGTAATAAACTTCATCTTTAAAAGAGTTTTCAAAGAATAAAGAAAGCCGGTGCGTATTATCTGTGGCGACAGAAGGGGAGATGACACCCGCCATTTTGAAGCGATATCTTGCTTTTAAATATGGAACAAATCTTCGTTTTTATTGAGTTTTGAATTCGGAACACGACTTTTTTATAATTGCGTTTTGATTTTATAGTACTTTAGTTATACTTGTATATTACATGGATCTGTCTTGGTGATAATGAGAATTTCAAACATTATTTATTTTTTCTAGGTTAAGTTTTCTAGGCTTAGGTTTATTTTTACTAACACTTATGAATCACATCTCAGAACAGTTATTCATCGTTCATTCAATTGAACACTTCAGCACTGAATTTCATGATTCACGCCAGATCATCAGATAGATCATTGTGGTTTATCGCCTCTCGATGTTGGATAGACAAAGCCCACTGTTCCAAACAGAAAAGTATTTACGAAGTAACATTAAACAGATCCCACTATTTGTTATTTCACTAAGTGTACTGTCTGTGAAAGAAATAAAAACAATGAGTTGAAACAGGAACTGCATACATTTAGCAACCGTCGAATTGTTAAGTAATTCTTACGTGTTGTGAATGATGTCTTTTTTATCAATATTCAATCAAGCTTTGAATTTTTTCATACTTCTCTGTCAAAAACAGAGGAAACTGAAAACTGTCAAATTGACATTGACAATTAGAATTAACTCAGAAGCTTTTTTTTTTGTTTGTAACGTTTTTACTCAAACTAGAACTGGACGAGTTTGACAGAATTCCTCTTTCAACGTTTTTTGCCGGTTTTCGCGGGGTTTTAGTTAGGCATTTTTAATTTTACATACACTAATCATAAATAATGTCAATACACGCTCATTTTTATGCACACTCTTGCAATTTTCGTATATGACGTAGGTACGTAATAATATAAGACGCACATGATTTGGAATCGTGTACATTTTGGCAGAGGGGAAATACGTTTTTAGTTTAAGCTATTTTCTGCCTACATCATTCCACTACATGTAAAAGACATAGGTAGGACTTATATTTTTTCAAAGTAGGACCTAAAACAAACGAATTCAGAATAGTAACGCATTCATCTAGGTATGTTTATCCAGAAGTTTCCATTCTATTCTTGATATAGTTTTCAGTACTTGTATATCTGGGATTGTGTTCAGAATAAATATTTGGTTTTAACCTCATTGTTGATAGGAGAGGTTAATATCTTTATAAATACTGACACGTGCGCGTATTGTGTTGAGTGAATTAAGCTTTTATTATTTTCAGGTAGAATAATTGTCTATTGATGCCAAAGAACGCTTTTGAATATTTAAAAATGGAATCAGTTTTTTTTAATGAATGCGAACGTAACTCCAAAAATGTGAGCAAATAGTTTTTTATGCGTATCATTTTACCTACATCTACGAGATCTTCACACATGTCGTGTTTGTTTCAGTTCATTCGATTATTTTTAGCTTTTGTTATTTTGAAGTGAAAACGGAAAAGTTTCGATTTGCCATCATCGAGTCCATTACTTGTCCATTATTGTTTTAAACATTCTCTTGAGCTCTTTAAACAATCGTGGTTGAGATGCGCGCGCGCCGATTGACGTGCATCAATCGCGACCGTTTCTTGAATTCTTATCAATCAGTGGTTGTCAATAGTTGCGATTTGTGCTTCTATTTTGATACTTTGATTTGTGTATTTTTTATCAAGTTTAGGTTATTTTTGTATTGACTAATTCGCCTGCTTATAAAAAGCAGAATCTTAGAGAGCTTTGCATATTTTGTTAGTACCTTCAGTACGCACAACCGATCTTTAGCTCTCTGAAGTAGCTGCGCAGAACCTATTTTTAATGAAGTCTCAAAGACGGCCTACTCTACCAAACCTGCGCAATTGTTTGGTGCACCTAACTTCAGAGAGTAGTGTGCGTAGGTACTGTAGTTTCGATAAGGATGTTATTTTGATCCAACAATAAATACTTAAGTAAGTACTTATATAAATCGCAGTAGAGGACGGCCCCCCACTAGATGGAAAGACAATCTGGTAAAGGTTGCTGGGAGCCGTTGGGTGCAGGCTGCACAAGATCGATCACTGTGGAAATCGATGGGGGAGGCCTATGTTCAACAGTGGACGCTAGATGGCTGAGCTGATGATGATGACTTATAACACCTAATGTTTCAACAGTTCTATATTTGTGGCCTAAATTATATATATATATATTTCATTTAAATAGGTCTGCATTTGACATCACTCTGCCTGATGTTAAGCTGTAGTGAGGTCTAAGATGGAGCATGCGTACCTAGAAAGAACCTATTTACTCTTGATGTTAGTAAAAAAATGACTATCTTACAGTCTTTTAAAATCGTAACTACCTACATATTGATTTTCAGGATTCGCTACGCGTCACACTAAAAGCTTACCTTGAGAACTAAAATATTCATGTCATTGACATAATAAGATTTCAAAACTAATTCATATTTCTATGAAATGTTTATTATATTTTCTTTGAGCTCAACAAGCGTTGTAATTATTTTGATTAATTACAAAGATGAAAAGTAGATTTTCTACAGATTAGACACGTTACTAAGAATACTCAGGTTTATGTGGAACATTGTTTTAGGCTTGTTAGTGAAATTATATTTTTCACAATGAATTAATAAAGAATATTCGTTTCGTATGTATAAAACTGTAGCTTCGGTGGCTATGAGAAAGTCACACCAAGCGTTCAATTTATGAATAGTTCTACTGATTTTCCGAATTCGAATAAGTTGTTCCAAATTTGAATTTCAAATTCCACACGAGCTTAGAAAGCTTAATATAAACATACACTTGCGCGCCATTTTATAGAACACTATAGCGGGTAATGTAACGAACTGTAATTTGAATTTTGACATTCGAAAAGGCGCGTCCACACAATTTCCACAAAAGCAGACGTCTTGAGTTCCCTTTGGCTGCATCCTCGTTACTGCAAGCTTGTTATCCGGTTCTTTGGCCGGATAGCGTTCTGGCCGGATAACCCGCTTGTTATATCCGGGCGGTTAGCTCGAGTCTCCTCCAATTATTTCCAGCTGAAACCGGCCGTAACTGGAATGCAACTTTTAATTTTTTGAATCCTTGAACAAACTCTGAAATCCTTGGTTTGCGAGTGGCTGCGGGAAAATGAATCTGTGTCGAAGCTTATGTTAACTCTTAACATTCTTTCCAATGTTTTATCAATTATTTCGTTATTTTCCAACAACAAACTCAAATCTACAACAGCCGCCGGAACCAACGTCACACGCTGTCATTGTCATCGGCTTCCCGAGTTGCCAACCAAAGAGTACGGTTGCCAGCACTTAATCCAACTGCTTCACCAGTTTGATTTTATAAGTATCTTACGTGTATAACGTAAGAAAATTTCTTGTCCGGTAAATAAGTTCGTATGAGTCAGTGGCCAACTCTGGTGACGGCGTTTTAGGCCGCCTTACGGCCTCTGTCATGGCGTAATGACTAAAATAGGCGGGACGAATTTAACGTGCCCAAAGCACGAAAGGTAAGAAATTACATGACAACTTTGAAAAGGAATTAACAAATAAACCATAAGACGAGTTTCTTAAATAAATGACCGAACAAGTGATGTAGAAAAGAACAAGTTAAACACAAGTAACAATATTATATTACCTAGTATTAGTAAAAATGAAGATATAAAACTACAGATTTGTTGTAGAATCCCACAGTGTAATCTCCCAAGCCTGACCTATACCGACGCAAAGCTTATTCTTTCAACGTCAAAGAAAACTACATATTTTCTATTTTTACTTTCCCGGGAGATTAGGCCGCGTCCATTAGCGACAAAGGACAGGTGTTGAGTGCTAAGCTTTATTAATCTTTTCTTTTTCTGAGGTTTCGCACTTCGCCATTGATGTGGACAAAGCTTTAATAATCTCTGACGTGGGTACTTATAGGCGAAATGTTTGTGTGGGGTATCGAAATTCGAACTTGGAACGTTTTATCAACATTTTTGAATTTGACTTGACAAATAGTTGAAATTCAAATTCAGAACATTGAATTCTACATATTGATCAACATTTTAAAATTCGAGCTTTTCTAAAGTAGGTAAGAAATATTTATGTTTTGAAATTGGAATTCGAAATTAACGAACTCAACATTTTGATGACTTGAATGCAAACAGTAAAAGTTATTAATCATTTTAAACCTGATCGCACATTCGTCCGCGCCGTACGCGCCGCAGTCATTTATCTATACAAAAAATGCTGATGACGTCAGAAATTGCGGCACGCTTCTGACGTCAGCAGCATTTTTTCTATTGAATTGACAGTTCGGCGCGTACGGCTCGGCTGGACTGTGCGACCACCCTAAAATGTCGCTACAAAGAACTTCCACCAATCACCAAACCTAGCTTACTTACCAATAAGCATTTTTTTTACAGTCTTTTATTCTAATCATTCATATTCATCTTTTAAATAGGTATATTTTACATAAATGTAAACAAATAAAATCCTGAAAGCCTCTTGAAAAACATCTTCCATGAAAGCTGAATGCTTTGTCTATAAAAATGTGGTAAATAATAAAATTGAATGCAGGGCAGAAATAATGACGGTACTCCCACTCTATGGCCTACAAAAGGTCATCTTGGGAAATGAAAGGATAGAGTGGATACGCCTCGGAAATATTCGCCAGTTCCACATCCCTACTAATCTATCCTTGCTGGTAGGGAGGAACGGGTTTTTTCTCACCTATTACTACTAGGGAGGATACTTTTTTTGCTTCCTCATTATGACTTTAATCGCTTATATCGATAATATAACAACAAAACAGTCAAGAATGTATCCCCAACGTATGATAAACATTATTTTAGATATATTAGGAAATCCAAGATCCGTTGAAAACTGTCACTAAACGAGTAGATTAATATAACTAATCCATCGAGATAAAAAAAAAAATAATGCTGGAATATTCACACAGCATCATCTAGCCCCAAAGTAAGCAGAGCTTGTGTTATGGGTACTAAGATGACTGATATATTACTTATATACTTTTTTATTATACATAGTTATTTCTCAATTTTCAAACTATATTTTTAACTAAGTAACTACCATTTTCTTACATAAGTCTGTTCATTTTCTTTTATAAATCGAGCTCATTCTAAGCAGTTTTTATCATAACATTGCATAAAAACTATTGTACAAACAAACATTTTGCATCGAAAAAGCATTGCAAAACGTTACCCGTACCGTTTTCACAACCAACCAATTTCCCGACAAAGATCATAAAAAACGCAATAAAAACAGCGCATCCACAACATCCAACGCCATTATTCCACTGGCTAACGGAAAACAAAAATAAACATAAGAGTAGAATAAAAGAAAGACTCAAGTGGAGAGAGAGGCAAGACAAGAGTGGAGGGGGGGAGGTACCCCCTTTCTGTTTGAGTAAGCCTCGAGGGACGAACATCGTCCGTCCCTCAGGTTTCGGCTCTTTTGTTTATCTCCATTTTATTTTACGCTTTCGAGTTATTTCAAGGGGTATCTATGTTTTATGTGTATCTAATTTGGGTTTTCTTTTGCGGTATATTTTGCATGGGTGGGTAAAGGTATGGTCAAGGATAACAGACTACCAGTTATGATTTGCCTTTGATATCATTTGGTAAAGTTTTGAGTAGGTATAGGTACATAAATGTAATCAAATAAAAATCATCGTGAAATCATAATTTTTTATAATTTTTATACTGGTATTTTATTAAGAAATGAAAAGCCTTATCAAAATTTTCGGTTCCGACGGGATTCGAACCCGCAACGATCAGACGATCCTCCTAAAGCCGGAGTGCCTTCAACCGCTCGGCCACGGAACCCTGACGTCAGATTCGAAATCATCAGAGTCAGGGTTAGAACCGAAAATTTTGATAAGATTTTTCATTTCTTTTTTTTTTTAAATTTATTTAAGGGTTTTGTCGCTTAGCGACCACATCACCCTGATACAACAGAAAATGATTATAAACAATATCAGAAGAAACTTAAAAACTTAACTACTTATGTAAACCTAACTCTAATAACTTAACTAAAAACTCTACTTTTTCACAAAAAGGGTCCGCAAGAATTGAATTTATATAACCTATATGTATAAAACTATTTCGATCAAAACACGTATCTCTATAAGCTGCATTTCGAATGCATTCTAGTAAAATATAAATAAAATAAAAATAAATAATGCTGGACTTTTTCACACAGCATCATCTAGCCCCAAAGTAAGCAGAGCTTGTGTTATGGGTATGCCGAATATCTTCTAACAAAGCAAAAGCTTTTCATTTCTTAATCGTGAAATCAGTTTTATCCGTGAACTATACGGTCACTCAACACATTCGCCGAACTGTTTGCCGAACTGTTCGCCGAACTATTATTTGGATAGAAGATAGGCGACGAGGCTCTCTACACGTTCGTCACAGTCGGCATTCCTCTATCTTCGCCGAATATGTAGAGGGCTCAATAGACGCAAATTCTTACCAACAATACAATGCTTTTTCTACAAAATGGGGCACGTGGCAAATACAGTACACATTTATTTATTTATTTTATTTTATTTTGTAAAATACATGCTGCTAAATACCTCATTTGATCTTCAAAAAATCTTGAGTATTAAAGTTTGAAAGACTGTCCAAAATCAAAATAAGAAATGCTTATTGGCAACACATGATAAAATACAATATGCATTTACTTTATACATCTCCAAAAAAATACAAATTATTTATAGACCTACTTAATACAATTTCAGTTGAACTTGGCGATTATGACATACAAAAATCGACTTTAGTTCATAAATTTTAATAAGTTTTGTGCGAGTATTTTAATCCAAAATAAGTTAGACACAATTTAATATTGTGTTATCGTAAAGTCAGAAACGGAAGTATAAAAATGTTTTGTTATAGTTTCATTAAAATAAAACTCATACCCGCCTTGATGTGGTAGAAGCTTACTTTTATGATTTACTGCGGAGTTCCGCTTCATAGGAAAGGTAGCTTTATAAAGGATATACGACTACGAACGATTCGACTGATTTGAAATTACTTAGGTACTTACCTACGTAGGTACATTTTGTAAAGTTGTTGTCGAAATACATTAGGTACTTTACAAATCATTTTTAGTAGAGGGCTCTAGAAATAAAAATGATTTTTAATTTATTTTTAAATCATTTTATACCTAGTACTTCGTAATATTACGTAGAGTCTCTGCATACATTACGAATGAGCACAATGTCAAATTGACGAGACGAGAGAGCTTTTTGTGAGCTCAAGAGACGAACAAAAGTTATGGATTCCGTGTCAATAAGGGTGGTCGCACAGTCCAGCCGAGCCGAACGCGCCGAACTGTCAATTCAATAGAGAAAATGTTGCTGACGTCAGAAGCGAGCTGCATTTTCTGACGTCATCAGCATTTTTTGTATTGAAAAATAACTGCGACGCGTAACGGCGAGGATAGGTGTGCGATCAGGTTATAAGAGAAACTGCCCTTGAAGAATTTGTTACACATTTTTAGTTTGAGTACATCTACTTAGTTTTTCATTCGCCTTGTTGAGTAGGAAAGTAACCTGTGACTTAAAATAAACTAAATAATTACTTATTCATTCACAAATCCTGTAGTTTTTTGGCAACAATGACTTATTATGTCCTTTTCCATAAAACTTTACAAATGAGGGTAGTTTCACAATAGCATTCGACAATCAAATTGGCGCTGAGGCCGCGGTGCCACAAATTAGTTGCGATGTCTATCGGACGCCGTTGTGGCACGTGTCGGCTCTATTAGCTGCCTCTTTCACGCTGTAGGTGGGGAAAAGAGGAGGGTATATTCCAATTTCAAATCGAAATTAGAATGCTTATAATTTTTTACTTTTATTTAAGGCTCTAGATAGTGTTCTTTTAAGCTTGGAATAGAACAAAGTTTAAAAATATTACTAGAGTATTAAGAATAAGTCACAGACAATAAACAACATTTATCGTGACGACGTGAGTATGTGTGATAGTCCTTCACGCTAAAAAACTAAAAACTCCGTCACCAGAGTTGGCCACTGTCTCATACGAACTTACTTACGCTGAAACGGCTCAACAGATTTAGATGAAATTTATATGAAGGTAGCGTTTAGCATAGGACTTTTGATTCCAAAAAGTGTAGTCTACGTAATATTTCCAAGGAACCACGGGTAACACCGTGTAGAGCTACATACATGCACAACCGTGCGCACAACGATCTTAAGCTCTCTGAAGTAGCCGGGTAGAGCCCATTTTTGATGAAGCCTAAAAGACGAAGGTAGCGTTATATAGCTGCCTCGCTTACTCGCTTAGTCTGTTGCATCGTCCTATCTCGTCTACTCTACTAATCGTTTAGTGCACCTAACTTCAGAGAGCTAAAGATTGGGTGAGCGTACTGTACAAGGTTCAAAAGTTTGTTTTGTGGTTTCAAATGTGTATTAAGTGGGTACAGTATTATCCTCTTTCAAGTAACAATAATAACTACACAGTAATTATAACAAAAAGGTTGCACAAAACAAGTTGAACACAAAAAGCTCTCTCGATAATGTTCGCAAAATGCTAAATCACCGATAGATACAATCAATGCATCACTTGCATCAAAATATGCTATTCACTGCATCACAATGAGTACACAACAAATGGATTAAAAGCTGAACGAGGAAATAGCTGGATAGCTGGTTCAGTCCATACAAAATGTGTTCAGTTCAATGCAACAATTTTCAAGGTTCAACTCTCTCCATTTGTCGACTGTATTGTCAATTTATATCTGCATTGTAATATAATACAAATCAATCGACTGATTTGTAGGTACACTTTTGTGCCCGATTTCTATATTCAACGGACAGTCTACGACAGTCTAAGAGCTACGACTTATTTCCCAATGACCTAAGAGCTATTCTTCAAAGCTTAGTAGTAAGCTGTCAAACTTTTATGTTTGACAGTTTTTTCTATTATTAATGTTCGACTATTATTTTCTATGTGGAAACGAGTTGTAGCTCTTACCTACGACTGTCCGTTGAATATAGAAACCGGTAAACTTTAAGCTGATCGCACATATGTCCGCGCTGTACGAGCCGCAGTCATTCTATAGAAAAAATACTGATGACGTCAGCATTTCCTCTATTGAATTGACAGTTCGGCGCATTCGGCGCGGTTAGATACTGCGATGAGCTTATGCGAGTGAACACACTATGCGGAACTTACGCTGCAGAAATTCGACAGCTGAAAAAAATGTATGAGATAAAGTCAGTAATTCAAATAGCATTGCTGGCGTAATCATGCTGAATTTCTGCCGCGTAAGTTCGGCATTGTATGTCGCTATCAATCATCTTACTAGTAAAGATGATAGGGCATGTAAACTTTTTTTAGTCAACCAACACGAAAGGTATTTAGCCAGGGGTTCTAAAAGAGCTGTGACTCAGGGGGGTGTCTGATGTATGCAGCTCCAGACACTTTAATTGAGGGTTGTCATAATGTTTGATCGTGGTTTGTGTGATTTCCGATGTACAAATACGAGCTTTTGAAGTTCAATGTTTATTTTTTTGTAATTTTTTCGACTGTTGACTAAAAAGAGACAACCTTTGCCTTGATGAAGTTATAGTAGATGTAAAAAAATCGTACTAATTCCTTTGAATATTAAACAATATTCTTATACTTAGAATAAAGTTGTTAGTTGCAAGAATATAGAATATAATAAGTTACCTACCTAGTTAATAAATGAATGTACATGTGTTTAACATGTAGCTTCATTTATTTGTCTTTCTTTGTGTATGTTTTTTAGTTGATTTGAGTCCGTTATGTATCTATCTAGAATCTTTTAAGTGACTTACAAACGTTTTGGCTTAGGCTGTTCGATTGTAAGTAATTAATAAATAAATATAATTTTATGAACGGAACCCTATTCAGTGTGTAGGTAATACCTAAGTATACTCGCGTGCATAAAACATACTGGCAGTGTTTCAATCTTCTCAACAAAGGCTTATTATCAGCGATCAGATCTTGTACAGTCGAGTACAGTCATAATTGCAACAAACAATTTATTCGCGAAGCTATTGTGCCTTTTGTTGCTGATGATTAGGTACCTCATTTTTACGGCGAATTCTGTGATGGCTTTGATTCTATAATTAATGAATTTGGACGTGGCATCTGACTACCCATAGACTTCTTAAAAAATCTCCAAAAATTCTGAAGAATGCCGTCTCTCTTTCCATTGGGACTTAATAAATAATACTTGATAAAATTTTTGAAAGTAAGATCTTCAGAATCGACTACAACACAAATAAATACATTTAATATGTTTAATCTTAATCACATGAGTGTGTATTAAATCAGAAAGAGATTCTAATCTGAAGCACGTAAATAAAAATGCAATACTTTATAATAACCAGCTCAGCTTAAAAATAAATTAAGTTTAAAACAACGCATAACCTTCCCCAGTGCATTAACGATTCGTTTTGATATGTCATCACTTTGTAATGCCCTTTGCGGATGCGCCCTTGCCACAGCTAAGGAGAATAGCTGGGTCACTTAAAAGTAAATGCTGTCAGTAATAGGCAAAAAGCCTACTCTATTTATTTCACTAGTTGCAAACGTTGCAACTAGTGTTCGTTTTTTTTTCTACAGAACAATTTTCAACTCAATTTTATGTTGAAAATAATTTATCAGGTACTTATGAGTATGTTCTACTAAAAAAATCTACGAAAAAGCTCCAGTTTCTATCAAATCAGCTTCTTTTCATTTTATATTATGTAATTGTTTGTAGTTTGTATTCATTTACCAGAGAAGGCAACCGAATCTCTCAAAATCATTGCTCGTTTGTAAATTAAATAGATAGTGGCCAAAACGAAAACTATATCAAATAGGTGAGACAGATAATGGAATTTTTAAATTAAAATTTATGATCTCAATTTTTACGAGCTACTGTGACTAAACGGTATGGTATGTACGGTATGTTACAGTTTGCTAATTTGCGCGTGTCTGCATGGATTGACGCACGCACATACGTAAAAAAAGCGTTGTCACTTATAAACCTTGTCACTAGAGTTTGAATACGTTTTTTTTTACTGAAAGCAGGTTGCTTAAACCGGTTGATATAATGAAGAAAGCTTTTCAAAATTTAATAAATATTGTAGTCATAGGCACTAGCCAATTAGATAGATATTGCTACTCCAAAATTTTCGAGAAACATTTTTAACCAACCATAGACCATAGACACTCAAAAATAGAACTACTTTATCGTTCGAAATTAAAGTAAATAAGTTACAAACGCAGTCAATATGTATTATTAAAAAATAAATTTGAAATTCGAACTCGAATTCAAATATTTTTCCGTTATCAGTATCAAAGTTCACCAGCTGTTTCATTAATAAACTGTGTCCATTAGCCCTTTTTATTCATATTCACAGTTGCGTTGTACAGTTGGCAAGCGGTAGCATTAATAGATTATGATTAGATGAATCTGTTTGATAACACGGCTCTTGGGTGACCAGATTTTTGGGGATTTGGAGCGTGGCGAATTGGATGACATTGTGAGCCACATTTTAATATAACATTTTGCAAAGTAGGTCGCAAAAAATATGTTAATGTCAATGAATATTTGACATAATTTTATTATTAATAGGTAGATAAACGATGAGTTTGTTCGCAAAAAATTATAGTAAAACTATACCTAGCGTTTGAACTTGAATGTTGTTGGTCTGACACAGAATCGCCTAGTCACAACAATTAAAAAAAAAATTATAAATAAAGGCAAGGGTATTTAATCATAGAAAATATTTTACTACTTAACCTGATCGCACACTCATCAGCTGACGTGAGCAGCATTTTCTCTGACAGTTCGGCGCGGTCGGCTCGGCTGGACTGTGCGACCACCCTTATAGCATATTGTACAGAATTCCGCGTATGCTAATCTGACTCGCAATTGACAGTTTTCAGTAATTTATTTTTTAATAGCTTACAAAGGGAAAGGTAGTTTTTTGTACAAATCTAATAGATACCGGATGCACTAAGTCGAGATCAAACCCAATTAAATAATAAATGGTTTGGAAAGCAGCCAAATGCATTTATATGAAGCGTATATCCTATTTCATGCGACTTTGTATGAAGTAGCAAGCAAGTAGCAAGAACTCTTCACTGTGAAAGAGTCTCTGTAGAGTTGTGTTGACCTAGTGGACTAGCTATTGATCTTTTTGAATTCCGATCTCGACTTTGTAACAATCGTGATCACGTTGTCGAAGTTAATATTGGACATCTCAAGAATATCTCGGAAAATGGTCTACGCGGGGACACGTAGACCATTTCTGGGGGCACGGCATTTAAAATTTTTGCCAATGGACATTCAAACATATCCAAATAGAAATACGATATAAATTCCTTGGTTTTAAAATAATATCGTGACATGCCGTGGCATCCCTTTTGATGCCTTTATACTTTATACAGCGTATATGAATAGATTTCCACTGACACTGTTTAGAAGTACCTATCTAGTAAAGATAAAAGTAAATTGTTTTAAAAAATATGGTGATCAGCCCCCTTACCATGGCGTTTGTCTAGGTACCAGAGAATAGAAATAAATGACAGTAATGACATTAGAGTGTGGATAAAACGGGTAGAAAAGTAATTTTTTTCCACTTTCTACGCGTTTTATCCACACTATAATGTCATTACTGTAATTTCTTTCTATTCTCTGGTACCTAGACAAACGCCATGGTAAGGGGGCTGCTCTTGTTATTCTTATTGTGTCACACTTCTTTCAAAGATGAAAGGATTGCTAATGCGCCTGTGAGGCTCTTCGTATCTGCGGTATCTACCTGCTTTGGTCGGAAGAAACCCGCTTTAATTCCAAACTAATCCTATTATTGGACTAATGATGAGGCCTCGACTGTGGCACTAAAGACCATGACTAGACCAGAATAATCGTCGAAAATGAGCTCACTAGTGACAGTAAATATTATGATTTCACCCCAGATCTGCATCTCTTGCGTCAATGTGACGTCTGTTTCATTATATCGGGCCGCCGATCTAATCTCTTATCGATCTTAGGGCGTATAACAGAAGGATTATATTCCTTTGTCGTGTTTTTATTAAAAAAAAGTATTATTTCAACGCTGTCTTTATAAATTACTCTGTGGTATGTCCGGTGGATATTCTGATTACTTGAAAGATTGTTTTAGAGATCTCGTTTGATATGTGCGTCAGCAGAACTAGACGTATCTCCATCTACCGATTTGTTCTCATCCAGTAGCACTATTTGTTCGTCTTTGATTGTACATACTTTGCTACTTTTTACGTTTCTTTTAATATTCGTTTCAGTAGCTAAAAAGAAACCAAAAGTATTTTATCATTGCTGGCTTTTCCTTTACCAACTACAAAGGTTAATAAAACTGTTTAAACGAAAACTATCTATCTACTTCAAAAATCAGCTGTTTATTTTCTAAATTCTGATTGACACATGTGGATAAATTTGCCACTTTATTTATAACTAATTATAAATAGCCCATATTCAGCCAAGGACGGGACACAGATGGTGTGAAGAGTTCCTATTTATACTTCGACCATCATTGTGCTTCGCCAAAAGACGTCCAACTTTAAATTGGCGATGTGTTTGTTATATCTTAATCTGTTATTTCATCTTCTTTATCTTGTACTCAGTACTCAATTCAGAATTCTTCATCTCACAGCCAAATAAAAATAATCAAAATCCTTCGATAAAGAGACATCACTATTGCTCCGATATATTTTTGATTTATCAACACAAGACAAGAAAAATAATCAAGTATTCAAGTGTCAGACAAGAAAAGCTTCTCTAGAACTGCCTTAGAGACAAGTAGTCGAAACGAACAGAGAATATGCTGAAGTAATAGAGGACAAAATTAAATTTATAACCACAATGATGGAGTTGAAAAATAAGATAAAAAAGCAAAGGTGAGATGTAGGGCACGTAGTAGCTCTTGGTGAATCATACTCTCAGTAAGATGACCCGCGTTACTACAACAGTAAATTGTAACATTCCAGCTGGTGTCCTCCATCAAAAACCACATTTTTATATAATCTCAAACATTAATAATGCTATCAAAACACGCTTGAAATGCCAAAACGCCGACCCGCAGTAAAATATAAGCGAAAATTGCTAGGACATCTCCGCAAAGCTATTAAATAAAAGTCTTTTTACATTAGATAAATCGCACACGTTATTCGGGAGCATCTGTCCCTTGCCGATCACGCCCATACATTATGCTCAGTTTGTTGTTTTTAATAAAAAGTTTAATCCGTTCGGTTATGACGGCAATTTGTCAGGGCGATGGAAAAACTTGGTCCATTACCGGTTGGGCTTTCGCCGCATTTACATAGAAAGCTAGCTCATAGCTTTACCACGACCCACCGTATTGATGTTCCGAAAGTTCTTTCTCGGGTTGAATTGTTCGTTGCCTGTTTTGTGTGTAAATTCAGTCCAATCAGGCCGTCTATTGCCCCCGTTTGCGATTTTGCGGCTTTTTTACACCGATTATGTCACTTTTATTTATGTGTTCGCTTTTGTCTTCCATTAGCGCTTCTCCTTTTTTCGGTGATTCACATAAATGAATCGCGCCGTCCAATATCCATTTGTGAATTTCAAAAGGATCTTCTTTTCATATTTGCAGGAAACTGACATCAACATTCGAGTTTCGTCACCTCCGTCCGTTAGCCATTAACAATTCAATACGGGTTTAATGAAGAGTCGATAAAATGTATATTGTGTCCGTCACGACTCCCTAGCAATTAATTTGACTTCTTTTTTTCGGCATTGCTTTATGGTCCCGAAGATTTACAGTCCGCTCTCCCGGTTGATTTGTGCACACATTCGACTGTATTCTTCGGCTTAATGGCGCTTAAGAGTGCAATATATTGGGAGGAACAAATTTTGCGCGGAGTGATGCCTCGTTAAGTGCCCGGAAAATTTCAACATACTCCAAATTAATTATACTTCTTTTTGTTTTAAGTGAAATAAACCTCGATTTAGGGAGACCATTAACTTCACTTTGATGACATGATCACTTACTGATATTTAGATGATCTTAATTTTAACTTTAGCATTGAAAAGGAACCTTGCAGAAAATAATCTACGTAAAGATTATTGAAGGTTGCATAACATAGCATCTGGGAAAACGTGGGGAATATAGTTATCTATCAGAGCGATGATTAATTCTAAATTTCTCTTTTGTTACAGAGCATAGGCAACGTGACTGCGGAGCTGGAGCTGCAAAGACTCCAGCAGGAGCAGCTGAGACGGCAGGAGATGGTGCGACGTGGCCAGCACATGTACCCCGGTCCGCCGCTGGCTTTGCTCCCTCTGCTGGAACAAATGAGACCGCAACAACAAGGACCTAATGTAAGTGAAGACGCGTCATCAGGAGCTACTTATTTGGCTAAAGAGCTGGTGTATATTTGACTCAACAGTAATACTATTTAGCGTGGGAATGCAGCTAGTATTTTGGGCACAATTCCGACTGGCAGTGCCTGGGATCAGTTGACCTATGTAAGTTAGATCGTTGGACGGCTCAACTACGAGTAGTGTTTTTGTAAAAACAATTAACTATGAAACAGAATCACGTCTAAGCCATGGAAGAATTTCTCTTGCAGATTTATAGGGCATTCAAGATTCTTCAAAGATTGCATCCAAACACATTACTTAGCACAAAGCACTTTGCAGAAATTGAAATTCTATACCAGCAGTCAATCAAAACGTTTCTTAACGAGTTCTCTCACATGCTCATTTGTAATTGTCAAGCGGTCACCCATCCCTTCCGTGAATGCACAGAATGTTATTTTTCGATCCATAAAGAACGAAGCTATTACGAGTGTTTCAAATAAAATGAATAAATTCAACATTTAGATATAGACAAAGGCAACACCTGGCTGCTGCAGACCAGAATAGAATTGAACAGCAAATCAAAACATGCCGACACATTGTTTGGCAGCAATCAGATCGATTTAAATGTTAGCTAATATCCTGTAGCTGACGTTTTGTTTACTTGCGCTTACGAACACCGATTAGTAGATACTGGTCTACGTGCTATTCTATGGGTTTGGGCAAGATTATTTTCATTAGCGATGGGTTTGCATCCTGACAAGTATGGATTGCTAACATAACGGGTAGGTTTAATCAAGATTATTTTGATTAGCGATGGGCTTGCAACCTGTCACGTATGGAATGCTAACTTCTGCAAAATGTGGGCGTGTGTCAAATATTTTGGGCGTGCTTCGGACTCTCTAAGACAACTTCAAGGGTCATGTGTATAGTAATCTATGATAATCTCTACCTTGAATAGGAGATACAATTGTGAATCGTGATCTCTATTCATTTAGGTGTTGATTATACCTAACCTAGTGTAATGTTGAAAACATGAACTACTACGTATCTGGTATTTTTAAATCTATGCCTAACAATTAATTAGTAGATCGAATGAGTTCTAATAATGTCGAAATAAAATCACTGAAGACTTAGCACGATTTTACAAAGTGCAAAAATGGCCTTGATTTAATGAACCTGTTTCATTAAATAACTTTACAATCAAAATACATAGTAAATCATGTTTTATATTGATAACTGTATTTGCCGCTTTACATAAGTATTGATGCGCACCTATTATTTATTAACGGTAGCACAGCGCTGAATTTTATGTAAAATAAGTGGTTGACCTTTCCTGGTGCGTGTTTAAGACTACATTATATTTGATACGTAGGTATATAATAGAAACCATAGTATTTGAATCCTAGTCGTCAGTAAAATTTTCTTTACTTTTATCTACTTACCTATTTTTTCTAAGACTATCAGCACATAAAAATACAGTAGAAACTACTATACCTACAACTTCTTCGCTAATATTAAACATAATATTATCAGGGTAACATACCCTGTAGGTACAGTCAACGACAGAAGTTTCTGAACAATTAGAGATTTTAAAGCTTAATTTTCATCATTGTTTGGTGTTCATTTTTATTTTTTGTATTTAAAGTTTCGTAAGAAGTTAGACTGATAGACAAAACCTTTCTACCACCGCAGTCCGCACCCAAACGATGACATAACATTGCGAGAGGAAATTGCGTCAATTAATATAAACCGAAACATCAAATGAAATCTTTATAGTCAAGAACTGGATGACGAATGATGCGCATATAACATTGCCTAATTATAATTTTACATAACAAACATCAGGTCGGGTAATTGGACCGACTTTCTTTTTTTGGTGGTCTGACTGCGGTGAAATGGAAAAACGGAAATCTATTAACTTTGAGTGTGACCGAACACATGTAAATTAGGCTTTAAATAGAAACAATCGTTTAATACGGCACAATGCAGGTGGTCTTATATAAATAAATATTTATAAATTCAATTTTGTTTCCTGTGGCGATTGATTTTCCCATGGATATTTTGAAGATGGAGCATGATAAGTGGTTATAAAATCAAATTAAAACAATATTATGTTATAGGATTTTCGATTTCATAGAGAATTTCCTGAGCAATCTAAAGCTAGCTCTAAGATTTTCCTCTAAATTTGTTCAGACGTTTGAACGTGAAGGAGTACCAACGGGTAGGTTACATACCTTGTATTACAGAATAACAGATAGCCTGCTGTACCCACAACTACCCAACCCATACAAACTTAGGCAATTAAAATTAAAAATCTAAAAGTAGTAATACTACCTACGTATTTAATCTAGAGTATTTATCAATAGTAGGTAGGGGTAGGCCTAATAAAAGATGGATAGACTGTGTGAATGCGGATATGTTAGTGAAAGGAGTGAGTTCTGATATGACGAGTGATAGAGGGAAATGGAAGAAAGAAACATGTTGTGCCGACCCCACTTAGTGGGATAAGGGCAGGAAGAAGACTTATCAATAGTAAGAACTACATATAAATAAAATTGACGTGTGATGTCAAAATAACTGTTTTATCAAGTGCAGAAAGTTATCTTTAAGGTAAATCTTCTCCCCAGATGCCCCAGCCGAACTGGCCAGCAACAGCCCAGCTGGCCCAGCTGACAGCCGCCCGTTCCCCCCCACCCCAGGACCCCGACACTCCCCTCAACCTCAGCAAACAGCGGACACCGTCACCAGCGCCGCAGATGATGCTGCCTCGGTTCCATCCATACCCGCAGGTGGAAGACCAGTACATGCCTAAGGAGGATGATTACAACGCAGCTTGCAATAGTGAGTAGATTTTGTTTTTGTTGTTTTTCTAGCCAGTAAATACCTATTACTGCTGGATGTCCAGTTTTTTTAGTCTAACCTGACACTGAAGGTTAGCTGAAATTATAGTCGCTGAAGGTAGCTGAAATTATTAATTTGGATCATTCGTTTGTAAAAAACTGAAAGTAGAACCTCATTCGCAGCCCGTCTTCACCCACTGCTGGGTATGGGCCATGGGCCTCTTTTTACTCTCACCACGTTTCCCGGCTCCGTGCTAACCTCATCCATTATCGACCCACAACGCTTACTTATAAGCCTTACAATGTCGTTCTTTCATCGAGCAGGATGCCCGACATTTCTCTTTCCAATAATTTCAATTTCTGTAGTAAGTTACCTACTACGCTAAGTAAACATCTAGGTACCTACTTATTGGAACAAATTATGAATATTGAGTTGATAATTTCGTATTCATAGATTACAATCTGCCGTTAAATTACTTTTGATCTATGATTTTACAACCAATGAATCACAAAAACCCGGAAAATCTGTCGTCTTTATCCACAACGCGTCCAAATTATTCTAATGATGACGTCGAAACACGTCAATAGGAAACTAAAAATACAGATTTCTACGACTGTCTAATCAAATCATTTATTAGTTTAACACGACAGAGAGCGTTTTATCTTAAAATACGACACAGAACTACTAAGAGGTTTTATTTAACTTTGTTTAAGTTATAATGAAGCAGAAAGCAGGTGACATAGCGTGAGTGAAAAATAAACGGTGGGAAAAACAAAAGGATAAAAGTTGGTGCTCGATACCACTAAAACCTGATCGCACACTTGTCCGCGCCGTACGCGCCGCAGTTATTTTTCTACCAAAAATGCTGATGACGTCATAAAATGCGGCTCGCTTCTGACGTCGTAGAAATAACACCTTGAACAAAAATATAGGTAGATAAATTATGTAAAAAACGTTGTAGGTAAATAAATATGTTAAATAGGAAATATTATAGGTACCTACTTCTTTCTCAAAACTTTTTCCCAAGAAAATGAATATAGCAAATTTTAGTTCATAATAAACGTTATTAAATAACAATTTATCCGTTATGATGTTTATTTATGCAGATATAAAAGCTCTCCAATTTTCTCACATAATATTAATAATTATGAACATCATTAAAACCTAAATCTTGTTATTCCACAAATAGTCATAAACTTAAATTATACAAAATGTTAGAGGAATAATGTAGTTATAACATTGATCAAGTTATAATCATTATTTATAACAGATTAACGGAAAAAGTATAGCTATAAACATGGAGATATAATGTCAATGAGATAATTTTCCTTAGTGGTAGGTCTCTCAAAGGTATCACAGAATTATAGGTACCTACGTAGGTAGGTAGGTACTTCTATAGATGGAATCTCAGTTCAATAATTAGGTAAGTAAGTAGGTAGCTATTTATGTCAAACAAAGAAACTTTTACAATTTAAAAACAACATACCTTCAAAATAAAAAATACTTAAGTATAAGATTAATTTTACAATAACTTTCCAAACACTTAAAACAACCGCACGCAAAATTACCTACCAACAGATGTCCAGTTAAATCTTAAACTAATAAGGTAAATAATAAATAAGATGACACCATTATTATTATTATGATAGTCACCAATAGGCTTTACTAATTTACCTACACGTTGTTTTATAATGGCTCTAATGGCCTGAAAATTACAATTATCATTGATTTGATAATTGTCAAATCGTTTGACAAAGCAACTGTATGAGGCGAGTGTGTATGGGACAGCTGGAAGGGGAAGGCCTAGGCGAACCTTCTTGGATCAAATTGACAACATTTTGGAGAAGGGCCTGGTCAAAAGTAACCTAAACCGACGAGCATGTATGAAGAATGTAATGAGAGTGAATGAGGCGAAAGTTGTGTGTCAGGATCGTAGCGAGTGGAGATCCGTGGTCTCTGCCTACCCCTTTGGGAAAGAGGCGTGACTTTATGTATGTATAATTGTCATTTTCAGGCCATTATTTCATGATTCAACTTTTGTTACATCTCACTACGCGACAGGTACACGGATATAAATTGCATAATATCGCAAATTGCGAAACAGGCCGAAATAAACGAGAAGTCGCATTAGATAAATATTAATGTTAGATAGAATATAATCACATGTAAAGTCGGTTTTCACCGGTTATTAGGTACGGGTAACTTTAATAGTGTAGCTAGGTACCCAAGGGAAAGCAGGGGCAGACCAGCAGCCAGGTGGGTAAAAGGTGGCCAGGTGGATGGTATAAAGGCCAACAGAAAAAGACCTGGATGAGAACAGCTTAGGGCCGCGTTAGTAGGGGCAGTGGGACAGTAACTTTTTGCACCTTAATTTTTTTTACCTTTTTTTTTAAGTTTACTACCGTTACCGACTCCTCGTTCAAGTTTTCACTTCTGTCGGCACTCCTGGAATGCCACTGTTTATTTTAAAAGAGGGCCCGGAAAGTTTTTTTCATAAGAAATATTTTATTAGGTATGTACATTTGATTTTTTTTTGCAAAAACTTACTATTTGATTTTACATGTTACCTACTTTGGGAAAAGTTTGCGATGGGAAAAAGCGTCGATTCCGACCAACTTGTTTTTTTTGACAAAATTTTCTTAAAAAAATTTCAAAATTTCAAAAATGCATTCGTTTTTATTTTCAAAATAAACCTATAGTTTTCTAAGAACGAAATCTTCTACTTACAAAAGAAGTCTTGCTATGCCTTCAATGTTGTAAAATTTTACCACACCCTGCTTAACTACTTATTTAATATTTATATTTTGACTTGATAAAACCTAAATCGTTCAGATAAGGCCCCAGTTTTTTTGCACCAGGGCCCTTGGCTACCTCGTTACGCCACTGTACAGGTAATAGGTAAGTATTCGCTATTAAATGGTTTCTGCGTTCATTGTGAATGCAGCTTTAAATAAATAGGTAAATGTAGGTATGAAGAAATGCGCCGTGTCGCCGCATAACATTTTGATGTTACATTTAATTGCTAAATATAATTATTATGTGACTGCAATATTCCGTTAAATATTGAGAGATGTTCAACTACACGTTGTATGTTTGAATTAACTGAAATCTCTTACAAAGTAGAGTTAAGAGTTATATGTGGCTTCCTATTTATGTAGGTAGGTAAATGCGGCTACAAGGTACCTATCTTTCAAAACCTTTCATCAAGTCTATAAAAACTGTTTTTCTGTCGACTAGTTATTTGTTAGTTTCCCATTGGCTGTTATTTTAACCCCTTAGACATCTTAAAAAATTGGTTGTCTGTAAAGTCGGTTTACTGACGATAGTTGAACGTGACAACGTTTGTGCTTCTTTGTCGCTCGTTCCGCACTCTCGCTTGCACTTCAAGCCTTACATGGAACGCCTCAGAGCGAGGTAACGCCGCATTTTTTCGTGCGTGCAGCCGGCTCTATCGAATTATAAGACGTTGTCACGTCAAAAAATGTCTGAAGATTTAATATCTAGAAGTAGGTACCGACCGACTAGCTACGAGTATACGGCTTTAATGTACCTACATAAGAAACATGAATCGTTTTTAGTTTGTAACAGGCAGAGTCACATGAAAACTCTTAACTAAGTAGATACCATACCTTTTTTTTTTATCAACCTACGTCGCCCCACTGCTGGGCAAAGGTCTCCCCCAAACTCTTCCAACGGTCTCTATCCGCCATATCATCTATACCATACTATCAATACTTATTTTATAAATGTGAAAGTAACTCTGTCTGTCGTTTTCACGCCCTAACCGCTGAACAGAAATTTGGCATGAATGAAGGTTGTATACCTGGGAAGGACTTATGCTACTTTTTATCTAGAAAAAATCCCGAGTGACCGCGGGTGACACCGCGGGAGCGCAGCTAGTATTAAATAAAACAAAATAACCATTGCGCAGTGACATCGCAATTAATATATCCTGGCAATAGTGAGTTTACCTAGATTGTATGCGCTTGCGCAAGTCCATTGGCACTTGGCTGGCAGGTACCGCTTCCTTATCTGATAATGTTTGGCAATTTCATTGAAGCTATTCAAAACTGAACCGTGTTGACTTTGCTTAGCGAGATGAAACCTCCAGATTTAAGGGCTTACCATATGCCGCCATTTTGTAAGCGGGACAGCGAGTGTGATTTGTTTGGTGTGTGAGGAGTACAAAGCTATGGATATGCAACGTTATTTACGGCGCTAAAACACTTTTTAGCTAATTACAAGTACAAAAACAAAATAAGTTCAAAATTCGGAACAACGAGATCACGTAGCTAAGCTGAGTTTAGATAGGTACAAAGTTTTACTAAGTAGTCTAGATAAAGTATTTATTGAGTACTTTTGTTTTTAAGGAAAATTCAGAGGGAAGTTTGTGATTATTTTATATCGAGAAAATATTTAGTAATCGTGTTTTCACTACAATGGAGCAACAGTGTATATCCTCAACTATAATATATATTTTTTTCAATAATATTGGTTCAATACTTTTATACTTAGATATGATCCAGAGTCGAAGCAGTTTTGAGGTAGTACGCGCCCTTAACACTAAGGTCGTGGGACTAAATAGTTACTTTACTTAGAGTTCATACTAAAATACTTATAGGTAAGCTCTAAACTTTGGAGGAAAATCTTGAAACCTATTAAGTCAGTCCCGTGGGTATTGACGATGTCTTTCATGTTGATAAGATTAAGCTGAGAGTTTATGCTATAGTTTTGTGCTGCATTAGTATCCACTGTAAAGTGACATATTCATAGTTTGATGCTAGGTAGGTACCTACTTAGGTAAATAATTAGGATTCAAAACATGAAAGCTGTTGGCTTAGCAAGCAACTTAGCTTCGAACAGGAAACAAACTTTGACTTTGAGTTTCGTTGACAAATAAAACATTAGAGAAGATGTGACAACACTTTTTGATAGCTCAAAAAATGGTCTGAAAATGACTCTAAAAAGCGCCTTTTAGATGAAAGTGGTTTAATGTAGGTATTGCCTAGGCAGAAGACCAAAGGCCAAATCTATAACCCACCCAATTTCAAAAACAAAACGTCTCAAATAGTTGACCGCTCACCAAACCAAAATGGGTACAAAATAGCTTACAAGTATCGCTTCCTCTAAAACAAGAGTGGCTGAAAATCACGATAGATGGCGTTGAGACAGCAACTTCCGCTCGTACAGTCGCCAAGAGAAGTGACAGCTGCGATTTGTATGCATAGACGTAAATCTAGATCTAGGTATGCGAGAAACTTCGGAAGACAGTTTGCATAATATCTAAGCTTTTCTGAACATATTGTGGGTGGTTATTATAATGATAGAAGATTTTTGTTTACCTTTCAGCTTCCATCGTCTGTGCCCAGTGATTTGGTAAAGTTCTATTTCTAATAATTGACTGAAGACTTTATTTTTGTTAGGTAAAATCACCATACATTTATTATATAAGACCTACCTACTTAGAAACAAACTCCTTACCTACCTACCTACAAAGCTTAGGCCATCCCTGGTGTCTGTTTGTCTATCAAACTTGTTAAAATACCTATATCTGACTAGATACATAGCCTTATACAAAACCGCTATCAAACCAAAATGGCCGCAATAAAAAAGGCAATTTCCCCACACCACTTTACCTCTTAACAATACACTCGCGAATCGACCAGTAGGATGTTATAAATTATCTAACACCGTGTCAAATTAATGCAGAGGAATGCTAGTGGCTTGTGGTTTATTAATTGTGGGGACACTTGTTCGAAGATCCGTCAGTAACGTGGCTTGAGGTGGGTTCACATCACTATATCAATAGGTAATCATCTCAGCCTATTTGCACCGCTGTTAGGCCTCCTCCCTCTCCAATTCCTTGACCCATTATCCTCTTTGGGGTTCAAAAGAAATAGTGATATGACAAGATTTCTCCATTATAGGTACCTACCTACCTATGTCATTATTTCAAGTTCCTTTGCCAGTCTTTTCTAACAACCATTGATTTTGGATGAAAATATGATCATTGTTTTCAACCTTGACAATATCGTCAGACCAACCAATGTCTATCCTTTAACGTTTCACTGTGTGGAAGTTTCGCGATTTTAATTTCTCGGCTCAAGATTTGAGAATGGTCAATTCCATTCATGATGATAGTAATTCTGCAAAATATGTAGTTTTGGGAACACTTGTGATTGTGATTCTGTTTTATCTGTGGTTTTAAAACCAATGTGGCCAGAACTTTATCCAGTATGACCCACATAGTTGCGGGGGATGCGGCGAATCCGCGCGTCGTGCTATTTGCAAACTGTTGATTCCAGTTAAATAGTGTTTGGAGAAATTAATTCGATGCTGGACATTTCGGTTCTAATGTGCACATTATGCGCAATAATACACGATAGGTCAAGCCAGCTGTTCCGTTTGCAGTGGCTTGTATATTTTATTCTAAGTTTAGGTAGGTAGGTATAGGTACCTAGGTATGCCACTCGTGTAGGACCTCTTATTAGAACCCCATTAGAACTAAGCGCTTTCAAAGTTCTTTTATTATGCGCTCTGCAAAATTTTGGAATCAGCTTCCCGCGTCTGTATTTCCGCTGACCGACCCTGTTGTTTTTAAGAAGAGAGTTAAAGGCACCTTCTGGGTAGGCTCGCTCCATCGTAGACATCATTCTTGCTTAAGTAAGTCTCGAGGTCATTCATCACAAAAAAAGGATAAATAGAAAATAATAAATGCTACAATTTACGCAAACTTGTGTCATAAGGATAGTAGGTTGAAAATTGCCTTTTAAGATTGTGTGTTATAATCAGTCAAGTAAAGCCGAGAGCGGAAGCTAGTAAAGAAATAAAATAAATACTTAATTCAAGCATTTATCCGCATTCAACACAAATTTACAGCCAATAACAATCGGTGTAGACTAAAGAATGTCCATTAAAAATAACATTAAACTCTAACATGAATGACTTATTGGTTTACATGTTCGGGAGGTAGGCGACAAAATTAAACTTACGACGCATTCCTAAATTCCATAAATTTTAGTTAGGTGATAAGGTGTCTTGCTTGCTATGAAATTCAAGATACCTACGATAAGAACGGCATTCATAAATTAAACTATGAATTCACGTGATATTTTGAAATTGCATTTTTTATTCTTGTCCTAAAATTTTACCGTAATGGACGTAACATGATGTCCCAAACGTAGAACTGACATGTCTGACACACCTGCACCTACCTCCAAAACTACATAAGACTTAGGCACTTATGTTACCTATGCTTTGATTTACGCCTTACAGGTGCAGATAGTAGGTACCTATACCTAAGGTAACCTTTCATTAACCTGCCAGTAAGGTATTCCTGACTTAAACTCCACAACACAACATTTCGGAACACCCTTCTTAAATCTAAGTTTAACGATAGTTTTACGACTTCCATTCACAACGCCTAATTTATAGCGTGCCTTTAAGCTTCCGTTTGTGAGGAAGATACAGTCAGCCACATAATTTTTGGTACCTACAACTTGCGCTAGTGCAGAAAATCTCCTGGATAGGTACCTATTCATAGGGTACCTCCAAATAACTATACATTTGGCATATGCACCCATTTCGCAGAAGTGAGCATTTCATGCTTGATAGGTTGCAAGCCTATCTCCGCCTACCAACCCACTTTCGGCATTTTTAGACCTTTAGGCATTCAAGATCGGATGGCCTTGTCTTATGCACAATTGCACATCTGTTTGTCTCCTTACTTTTGGGGACAGATGATTGTGCAATTGAAATGCCCAGCATTATTTAAAAACCAACAGGCTAATTGTAAATTTACTTTCCAGCATCATCATGGGGGCAATCGCCATCAGAAGAAGCAGAGAAAGCCAAGCTGGTGCGACAGCCGAAACGTGATGAAGCCGGCAAGCCGCACATCAAGCGGCCTATGAACGCATTCATGGTCTGGGCCAAGGACGAACGGAGGAAGATCCTGAAGGTAGCTATTATTTACTGGGAATCCCTTGGGAATGATTCAATTTTCCGAAATAAATACCTAGAATAAAAAAAAACGTTCAATTCCGACCAGCCGCTTTCAGAAATCAAGATTTCAGAACCCATTGTGTGGTTAGATACCTAAGATGTCAAGGTTTAAGAGGAGGTTTTGTTGAATATAATGGAGTTGGTATTTTTAGGAATAAAACACTATCACCAATCTTCAAAGTTAGGCCAAACTTAACAATAACATAATTTCCGTTTACAGGCGTGCCCAGATATGCACAACTCGAATATATCCAAGATCCTCGGTGCGCGGTGGAAGTCCATGTCCAATGCGGAGAAGCAGCCGTACTATGAGGAACAGTCGCGTCTCTCCAAGCAGCACATGGAGAAACACCCTGACTATAGGTAAGACTTTCTTACTACTATCCTATAAATGATAGTATTTCCAAAACGGTAATGGGGTTTCCAGATTATATTTCAGTTTCTTTAATTTGCTCTCAGCTCATCTTTTTCGCACGCTATTCCATTTGACCAGAGTCGAATTTACTTTATTTTGATCAATAAACGTTTGTTTCCAGGTACCGGCCAAGACCGAAGCGGACTTGCATCGTCGACGGCAAAAAGATGCGGATATCCGAATACAAGAATCTTATGCGTTCCCGACGCCAAGAGATGCGTCAGCTTTGGTGTCGGGACGGAGGCAGCGAGTTAGGCTTCCTGCCTGGTCTTTCGTCTCCTGGACCATCGAATTCTTCTCCACCCCCTAACGGAGGGGGATATCAAATGTCCTTCTCCCCTCCACTATCTCCCAGAGAGGATGATTGAGGGGCGGTGCGCGGCTGGCCTTATCCGCATGCCGCGCCATTAATGCCCCCTACACACCCTTGGTAAACCCGAAAACCGTGCAGTGACTTTTGCTTGGATTCTTGTGAACGCGTTGCGTTAACCGAATGGTACGAGTTTGAACTGAAGTGTCCCGTGTCTGATTATAATGTTTGGAGTAGAATTTTGTAGTGTAGTGAATTTTGTCCCGTTGTAAATAGGTAGAAAAGTTGAGGGAATCTCACATTGGACTTTTTATTAGGCCAGTGTTTCGTATTGGATCTCTCTCGTTTAATAAATACTATTGAGATTATTCCATTAGTGAATTAAGAATTGTAATGGCACTCTCAAATCCTTGTATTTATAAAATTTGTATGGACGTTACTTTGATAACAATTTTAACAACAAATAAATAGTGGTCAGATTTGATAGCAGTTAGAACTACTTTGTAAAATTGGTACTTAATGGATCAGTCATTGGTTATTTTAAGGTACAAAAATAACCAATGATCCATTCCGCGTAAATCCGTAGGGTGTAAAATTTTATGTGCACTGATTGTTTTTAGTGCCAAATATTATTAGATCAATGAGAAATACAAAATGTAAATACACAAATTATTATTTTTCGGATAGTAGGTAACATGTAGGTATTCCTAAATAGATAGCATACCTATTCATATTTTGTAAATATGCAGTTTTTGTAGATATTTTCAACGATTACGTTAGTGAAAATGTAATCGTGAATATTTTTAGTATTAATCGTTTTAGTTTGGGATAAATTTGTAGACTTTTCTGTGGCCATGTATATTAACTATAGTTAGATTGTGTAGATTTAAGCACATTAATGTATCAAACCAAAAATTTGAAGCGAAATGCTTGAAAATTTAAGTGTTTTGAACACAACTGACTGTTTTGTTTAAATTCATGTTGAAATACAGAACAGTTATAAGAATACTCATAGACTTAGTAAAGATTGCTATAAATGCATAATATTGCAGCTTTATACTGGAAAAATCCAACTAAAATATTAAGCATTTCCATATAACTATGAACGATTCTTTGTAAAAATTATTAATAAACTTAAGATACTAAGACTACTTAAACTAAAATATACCATCAATTCTCGCATTTGAAAGACACTTTAAACAAAAACTTTGGAAATGGTAGTCAATTTCGTTGTCAATTTTTTGTGTAAATATTTCTAACATCCACAATACAAAACATTCATCAAAATAAAAGTATTTGGATGTTAACAATGCTTTTATATTGCATACAAAATCTTGCATATGCGAGAATTCATTGACTAAAAATATCTCCTTCACATCACGTATAATAAAAGTTACATTATTAAATTATATTCCAGGCTTCATTTCTACAAATTAACTAGGAGTATCATTAATCTTCGTTAATATATTATTCTACCGCATAATCGAAACGTGCAATTTAAATGTAGTTGGTAGAAACTAGCCTTGCATAATATAATACAAAAATAAGTACATTTTATTCATAATAGTTACGTGTTTAAAAAATGTGTCAAGGCGCATCTCGTCTGTTTTTTGTTATTTATTTTTCTACTAATGAAAATTGTTCTTACCCGACTGCAAAGGAAGTGTTATTGTTTGTCAATTCCTTGATGTCGGTTAGCTCAAAACGCTGCGCTGGACGAATATGGCGTTTTTGTCAAATGTCAAAAAATTCAATATGGCGGTTGAAAATGCTTTCCGATGAATAAAAAGAAACCGATTTTGTGCGTAAGCACATCTTTTAAATAATTCTAAGCAGTCGGTTTTTTATTAATAAATACTTGTTCATTTTTTTCTTCTGTAAGTTTCATTATGCCAGTAACTGTTGTAAGTACTCATAGATGTAGTAATGCATAATTCTATCATAGTTACTTACGTAATCTATGAATCTTAGTGTGTATTAGTAGTGAATGTGTATGTAAGGGTTCTAGTTTAAATTATTTATTTTTATGTTGAATCAGTGTAAATAAGCGTATATTTCGATTTAAGCGTTAGCGATTGTGGTTATGACTGTAGTGTAGTCGATACTTAATTGAGAGTAATGAGTTAGGATCTCCAGTGTTTTTGATGACTTTTATTTATTGAATCAGTTTTATTTTTATATTTCTAGCATCTTGCCATAAACATGTGAATGCCATATTTGTTTGATTGTAAAACTACTATAATTTATTTAAACGCGTTCGTACGCAGCTGTTTAGATCTTTTCTGTTTGACGTTTTATTTTAAAAACGACCGAGTGATTTCTCTAGTACTTAAATTGATTATTTCATCGTTTTGTTTAGTTATTTCGTTAAATGCGTTCTTGTTCAGAATATTTATAATTCAATGTAGGACTATCCATTACTTAGCATTCGAAAATGTTTCCAATGTAAAAGTAGTTAGAGCTTAGGTTTAAACACCTAGTATAAACCAGGTCACATTATTTAAAAATTGTGCCAAAACCCAAAAGTATATTAAAATAAACATTAAAAAATACATTATTTTGTTTTATTTATATTATTATGAAACATTCCCAGTTGCGCGCCTACCAACAAATAGGTACCAATTTATGCTATAACACTATATAGTTGTTGTTCTGCGGCGTTGTATGTGTAGATTTGTTTCTGTGTGCGTAAGCGATACTGAGGGCCTAGACAATGTAACAATCGAATGTCGACTTCGATAGTAGCTAAGTCCAAAAATGTATGGGATTGACATAAGTCTTAGCTAAGTCACGTGATCTGTTGTTAGCGAATCGATTATTGGTAGACAATGTACACACATTTCGATTCCATCAAACGAATCGACAACATCGAACGATTACTTCCATACAAATGCCTAGCCAAGTGGATCATTTGACAAGCGTTTTCGCTTAGTTGTCGATTCTCTTGATGGAAAGGCTAGCGAACGCTAAAATGCTGTAGATATCGAAACAAAATGGCGATTTCATAAACAGCTGTTGTAAAAAGTAATTGTATTTCGTTGTTTGTTTTATGATTGTTAGAATAATTTTGGCCCTTAGACGTCCCTGCGCACTAAACTGAGCCATAGCAAGGTCACCGTGGCTGTAATATAACATAAAATAAACTAAAGCGCTCTCGTTCTAAGTAGGCATCTTTGTGAAACGCGTCATTGTTTACATTATTGCCTTCCGGCTTGCAACTTACTATGTGATAGAAGATTATGCTACTGTATAGGTACATTAGCCTAGTAATAACAAAGACAGGTCAGAAGGTAGGTTAGGTACCTACTAAATTAATATTTTATGAACTCCATAGTCCATAAACTTAAAATAGGCTCAAAGATTAAACTTCCCGTAATTGTATCTACGTAAAATAATTGCAACACATTATTCACAAAGTGTATTAAAAATTATTACATAAAGCAATTTGTTTCTATAAACATTAACTCACTTTTTAATATTGTAAGCCAATCTCAATTTTAAATTTTCGCGCGCTTTCCGGGCGAACATTCAGAGTTCAATGACACATTTCACGTTTGAAGACGAAAACCATAGACTAAGCGCGGTTTTTAGCGATCAGTCGATTAGACAAGGCGATCTCTATACAAAGGTTACTTTGGCTAGCAATCGAAATTCGCTATCGTCTAAGCGTTGACGATTGTAGAAGTCGATTCGATTCATAGCGACTGCCGGTTGTCTAAGCCCTCTGAGCGCTCATTCGTCCATGAAGCGATTCGACGCTTACGCACACAGAAACAACATGCATGTGCGTCTACACACACAATTAAGACAAACCCGCCTGGTAATATACAACTTTACCTAGCAATGTAAAATTAATAAAATATGACGAGTAGGTACGTGGTGTGGGAAGAAATCTATGAAGAATTAGAGAGGTGTCATTTGAAACTATTGACTGTTGGTACAATGTTAACTTAACTAAGTATAGGGTCTTTCATTTTAAACTAACTTTATTCAGGAATTGGGTTCAACAAATAAATTACAAATATTTTTTTTTTGTTTAGTTATGAAAATCCCGAGAAAAATTGACAATGACTATCCTTTCAATTTATTGTTGCTTCCTGAATAACTTAACTTCCTGAATAGTCTATTCGAGCGTGCATGGGTGTGTGCTCGGATATAGCCGGGCTGCGATAGGTGGAATGTCTATTCTCCTTGAATATCATTATGCAACATGTCCTAAAAAATCAATAAAAGATTTTGAAGTGAAACTTAAAACGGCTTAGGCATTAAATTGATACGGTCTAACGTCAACGAGTATTTACAACCCTGTCAGTTAGTGTAGTTTAAAATGAAGTCCTGTCAGTTAGTGTAGTTTAAAATGAAGCCCTGTCAGTTAGTGTAGTTTAAAATGAAGTCCTGTCAGTTAGTGTAGTTTAAAATGAAGCCCTGTCAGTTAGTGTAGTTTAAAATGAAGTCCTGTCAGTTAGTGTAGTTTAAAATGAAGTCCTGTCAGTTAGTGTAGTTTAAAATGAAGCCCTGTCAGTTAGTGTAGTTTAAAATGAAGTCCTGTCAGTTAGTGTAGTTTAAAATGAAGCCCTGTCAGTTAGTGTAGTTTAAAATGAAGTCCTGTCAGTTAGTGTAGTTTAAAATGAAGCCCTGTCAGTTAGTGTAGTTTAAAATGAAGCCCTGTCAGTTAGTGTAGTTTAAAATGAAAGACCCTGTATAGGTAGATAAATGATTAGTTCAATAATACAATAAACAATATTAGCAGACAGTTACATTTATTATGAACATGCATAATCTTGAATACATAGAATATCAGAATAAAATGACTAAACGCTCATTATTACAAAAATATTCAATTTTATTTACATTTACTTCTATTAAATAAATAGCGCGGTAAGTACATGTGTTAAGTTTTTGGTACAATACAAGTTATTTAAATGTAATTTAAATATACTGAGATTATAGAATATCATTTTTACAATATTTTACAACAATTCTGTGTATAAGCCAAATATCAAGACATAAATATCTAGCAAATATCATTTCTTACTTTTTAAGCGCAAAGGTGTTAAAAATTAATTGCAAAATACTAAGAGCCCATCAATATAATTTTTTGTAATTTTTAAACCACATATAAGTTTCACTGAGAACTGAGAAGTCTTATCAAAATTTTCGATTCCGACGAGATTCGAACCCGCGACAATCAGACGATCCTCCTAAAGCCGGAATACCTTCAATCGCTCGGCCACGGAATCCACTGACTGAATCGAAATTTTTGATAAGCTCATAGTTATCGGTTAAGCACCATCAATATAAATACTTCGCATGTAAGTATTCACAAATGCAAAACTATTTTACAAATTCATACATTTGACTTACAGAACTCACAACGAATCTTTATCCCTCCAAAGTTACTACGCAGAACCCATTCTTGATGACCCATATAAGACGAAGACAGCGTTTGTATAGCTGCCTCGCTCACTCGCCTAAGTATGTTGCATCGTTCTCGCTTACTCTTCACACGCAATATGCGCAAACCTGCGCAATCGTTTATTGCACCTAGCTTCAGAGAGCTAAAGATTGGTTGTGCCTACTGTAGAGTGCCACAAACTTATCTGGACCAGTGGTCAAAACTTGTGATTCTAGACAAATTAAAATTCACTCAAAAATATTGTGCTATTCCAAAAAACTACGAAAAATTGTGTGCAAAAGTAATATAATGACGAGGTCAGTTTGTTAACAGCAAAGAAGTCCATTTACAAAGTCGAGAATTAAGCAGTGTCTCCTGCTACCAAAAATAATAAAACGTTCTAACAAAACACGTTTTGCGTCCGCTTTGGATAACATTTTACATACAAAAAAGTTAAGCCACGCCCATATTTTGTTCGATGTTTGATGTTAGGTGAGACCCGTTTAGACAAACTTTGCCCGTATTAAGTGACAGTTTGCGCGGTCTTCGATGTCACAAAAACCTGAATCTCAATAAAAATATCAAATATAAACATAACAATAAACAACAATAAAAAATACTCAGATGTTAGAACACGTTAGTATACAATGAGAACAACAATATTATAAGAAAACAGCATCATTTTTAAGTATGATTTCTAAAAAAATAATAAGTGCTGTTTAAAAATTCAATAATCTGAATTCTACTTAAACATCTAAATTGGCAAGAATCAGGCAACGGGCAGACATGAAGCACACAGCTTAACCCCACTCAAATCCAAGCACGCACCATGATACGTATGTCCGCACTTAAAAACCCACAAACCACCATCTTTTATCAGCACTTCATTATCCAACTGTAACCCACATAACGCACAATCTGTTACACTTGTCAAAATATAAAGATTTTCAACGATTTCCTTGAGTGCTGTGTGTTTAAGTTGGTATTTTTCTTCATTGTTTTCCGTTACGAGCAGTTTAAGTGGAGTTAGACCCCAATGGGTAGATTTGGCGGCGATTGTAATAGGTAGGGATGTGTTTTTAATGGATCCTGATGCGTTGTTTCGAAGGAGTTTGAAGATCTGAAAATAAACACATTCAATATTAAAAAAATATGAGGATGATGGAGAAACTACAGGTACTTTCCAGTCTTCGTGATGGCTGATCGCTGATTGGTTGTTAAATAGCGGAACTAGCGCCATTGCAATAAACTAGCGATCACTGGAACTAAAGTGGTAATGTGAACGGAAATTTCAATCATATGTATAGTGTAATAAGTTCGATTTTTTCAGTAGAGGCAGCACTGTCACTGGCGGAAATTGTACGATTGTTATTATCACAGTTATGATGTTTTCATTTCAACCTTTATAAGAATTTTGAAATATACATACATAAATTAAAAAAAACATACACACCTCTTCCCGCGCATCTTCGTATTCATACGAGTTGTACAAAGTATCCACCAAATGTTTCACCACAGTCGGATCAAACTTCTCAAACATAGTCACGACCAAGCATGTATGATAAAACTTCATTGTAATTGTCCCTGGGTCAATCAAATGCGCATTTTTCTCCATAACTTTTATAGCATTCTTTCCTCCAATAGACTTTATCATAAGAGCACCCAAATCATCCCAGCAAAGCATATCTTTCACAGATATATTATCGAACTTCTTAGAACAATTCAAACATATATTCGCATACAACGTCGCGTACAACTGCACAGTTTTATTCCATACATCGAGAGTGAACTGCGGTAGAAAAGAATGCAGTAATTTCTCATCTAGCATCTGCAATAATACTCGAAGAATGTTCATCAAATCTTCGTTCCGTCGTAGATAAAGTATCTTCCTCCATAAATACGGCATTCGTTTACAAATATCATAGCATTGATCTCTTGTTTGTCCCGACCATTGTATTTCTATAAATTTGTCTATCAGTTCAGAGTATACTGGGGTTTGGTTTGTTCTAGCGTAAGGGAGAGGAAATCCACACTCGCAGCCCATATTCGATAGCTTCTGTGTCTTCAAATTAACAGATATACATGAATCAACAAAATATTTGTATAGCTCATCATCTTTGATAATCGTTTCTATGTAATCATTCTTTGTAGAATTTAAATAACTGAGAAATATTGTGTTTGGAGCAAATTTAGATTCTTCCACAGCTCCTATAGTGATGCAGTAGTTTTCTAACTTTAACATAAGATTGTAGATCTCATTGATATCACAGGCATTTCTTTCTATAATAGAAAATAAATTCGATTGTTCTTCATTAACTAAACTTAATCTATAATATTGGTATAAAGTTTTGCTCACTTCATCTATCTCTATATCTACTTCAATGGCTTTCTGACTAGATTCCTTGAATATTATATCGTTTTCTACAGGCGTATCTATAGGCTCATCTATAGTTATAATCTGAGGGATATCTTTAGTTATATCACGTATATCTCTATTGTTTTCCGGTTTGTCGCCCAAATGTTTCATTTTTCCTTCGAAATCATCCCATTTTTCTTTTAGAATTTTTTTACTAGTATTGAGCTTACCAGACATTGTTACTCCAATGTCTTTCAACGTTTGCATTGCTTCTGGCGGTATTGGTGTAAATTTATAGTCATCGTTTCGTATAGGGATATCATCGTCATCTAACGACGATTGTGCATGATACGTATTATCTACAACGTGTATCCCAGACTGTATTACATTCGATTTAAGACTGTCAAACTTTTCCAAAACAGTACTGATGCAATTCAAAATATCTTTATGCTCCATTTTGTCTCTCAAACCTGCCAGTAAATGCAGTTTTGGAGATATATCATTAGATAGAAGATAGTCTCTATAAAATGCACAAATATCAGCACATACAGCATATTTTTCATCAATAAAACATTTGATCAAAAATGTATCAATCTTCATAAACCGTAAACATACTAATGTACCATTATTCAACCATACATAAACCATATCGTGGTGAACTTTACAATCAGCTATGTCTTTATACTCGAACCAAACAGTGTCAGCAACATTATCAATATTCAAAAAGTACAGAGCATCCTTTTTGAAGCTAAATATGGCACTTTTCATTGAGAATATTTTTAAGAAGTTTATAGATTTTCCTTCATCATCTGTTGTGATATTTTCTATACTCAAATTCTCGTTTTCGTAAGATTCTACTGTAACAACTTTCATTGATTGTCGAGCCAGAACTTGTTTGAATTGATGCGTTCTATTGACAGTACCATCAATAGCAGCTTCCCATAGCCTCGATGACGGCCTAGCACAATAAACTTGAGTGTTCTTCAAGTCTTTGCCAACAGCAAATCTTGATTCTTCATTCACCATATTGTATTTCTTAACTTCGCTGAAATCTTTTTCAACTTTATTGATAGGTGTGTTGGTATGTTTTTCTTTATTTACAAAGCAAGCGCCGAATTCTCCGTCTCTTAGTTTTTGTCCAATCTGCCTGTATTGTTCCTGTGACGTATCGCAGATGTAGCAGCGTGATAGTGTGGAGACTAGAAGCATACACGATTTTGTGTCTATTTGGCATATCCGCGAATCCAAGTTCATGATGATTTGTGATGAGCTATGAAATGTTTTGGCCTGAAACATTTAAATATAGCATTCAATAAATTGTAATGTAGTGAGTAGAGGAAGTGTGAAAGTGGTGCCAGTGAATGAAAAGAGGAGCAATGGTATGGGCATGTAATGAGAAGGGAAGAATGTCATGTAACTAGGAGAGTACTTGGTATGAATGTTGATGGATTTACGAGTAGAGGTAGCCCAAAGAAAAGATGGATGGATTGTGTGAAGGATGACATGAGTTAGAAAGGAGTGAGTGTTGAGATGACGGCTTATAGAGGAGAATGGAAGAACACATAATGGGGAATAGGGCAGGAAGATGATGATGATGATTCAGACAAGTGCGTGTGGTGAAATAATTAAAGTGCACCTCAAATGGGTTTCTTTCATGCACTATGTATCATACTTTAAAACCATACAGTTGGCTCAGCTAGTTCCTTTATACTTTGAAATTTTGTAAATACTTCACATGACTTGATTTACATAACAAAAGTATCTTTACTCTATTTACTTAGAATTTAAATTAGGTTATTTAAACAGGTTGTACTTGAAGACAAAAACATGACTAGCTTGGAAGAGTTTGGTTCATAAGGAAGGACAAGACATTATAAACCTTATGAACAATGTTACAAGTTATAGAAAAGCTTGATATAATGAACGACGCGCGTCAGCTCGCGACCGCGCGGAACTGCTCGAGCCGGCGCGAAGCTTCGAAGCGCGATCTATGTAGATGATACCCATCTTTTTTGTGGCATGCATGTTGTTTCAGTGTGTGCAAGCACAGTAACGCTCCATGGACGAATGAGCGCTCACGCACACTGAAACAAATCTACACACCAATCCATCTTCTCCAGATAGAAAAACTATACCCAAGTACTCACAATGATTGCCTTGTAGACCAGTAGTTTGTTGTTGAGTGAGAGACGGGACTGCAACTCCAACCTTGAGATACTTCAAAGATTTCAGAACATCGCTTTGAGAACTGTCTCCAGTGCACATTGGTTTGTGAAAAACTTGGAAATCCACGAGTACCTCGAGATGCCAACAGTCAAAGAAGAAGTTAACAACTACTGCACAAAATATAAGGAAAGACTAAACAAGCACACTAACGTGTTGGCTAAAAACCTACTGAATGACCAAAGCACAAAACGCCTCAAAAGATGGGACATACTCAACCTAGACCAAAGAAACTGAAAAGTTCAACCACAATTATTAGGGCAGCTCAATGGAGCTGCTCCTAAATCTCGTCCCCCCGGAACAAATCTGATCATGGCTAACGAGCCGATAGCAGATAGAGAGAGAGAAAAAAAAAAAAAAAAAAAAAAAAAAAAAAGTACTCACAATAAAATTCTGCATTTGAAGAACCGAGAGCTTGCCCACGTCATCACCAGAAAACAGAAGGTTGTTCTCGCTCCAAACAAGAGCTGTCACTTCATTGCCTTGGTGGTCTTTCGAGACCGTGGTGTGGCCACCGCTAAGTGACTGTTTGCATCCCGTCACGGTGACCAAACCACGGCCATTGGCGAAACCAATATGCTTCTCATCTGAGGATATTGCTAGTCGAGTGATTGCACCATCCTGAAATTTAATAGAGAATAGATTGAGATAGAGCATCTTATTTTATAAATCAGGAGTTTGTGTTACAATTGGAACTAAACTTACTTTTTTTTAAAGGAACTTAACTACCAAATGCTATGAAATTTGAAATAAATCTATTTGTCAGAAGAATGGTTACATAAAGATTTTAAAGTTATTAATAAGTGTCACATTCTCCACCGTATGAACACGGTATACAAATCTCTAGTCGTAATTACATAAATATTATCAGAAAAAACTTATACTTAGATGTCAAACCATGTCTTAATAGGTAGCTATTTCAGTCAATGATATTTCAGTCAATTCGTTTAAGGGCAAGCTTGACAACTACCTACGAACTAATAAATCAGTGCTCAAAAAGATTAATTAACCTATCTTCAACAATTAGACTATTCAAACACTGTACAGAGATCCGTGGTCTCTGCCTACCCCTTTAGGAAAGAGGCGCAATTTTCTGTATGTATGTGTATGTAAAGCATAAATAAATAAATAAACTGGATGATTAGGTGTAGGTAGATAGTGATACCTGTATTATCCAAGAGGATATAACCTTGACTTTAAGTATGATGTGTGTTTAAATCGAACGAAATTTAAACTTGTGCGGAGCAATAAAAAAAAATAAAAAAAAAATCTTGAAAACCAGATAGAAAGTAGAAATTTTAATGATATCAAATGCATACATGCATGTCATGTATACATACACTACTAATGCCCAGTTTCTATATTTAACGGACATTCATAGGTAAGGGCTACAACTCATTTCTACATACAAAAGTTTGACAGCTAACTTACCCCCCGGTTTCTAGCTGTCAAACTTTTGTATGTGGAAACCAGTCGTAGCTTTTACCTACAACTGTCCGTTGAATATAGAAATCAGGGGTAAGAATGTACTTAAGTACATGTTTCCTTTAATTTTTTTCTGGGATTAATCAAAGAATGAACTTAGCCATTACCTACCTTGTTTGGGATGAGCTGCAAAAATTCACACGGAGTCCTATTGAACAGGTATAGGCCTCCGCTAGTAGCTCCAAACACAATCAACGTCTTAGATACATCAAAGCATGTGTACTGAAAACAAGGAACAGAAGTCATAATAGTACAACTACAAACTGAAGTAAAACTCAGAACAGTAGGCCTATTTTGTAACTAAATTACTAATCAGGTAGTTGTATGCTGAACTCAGTTGTCAACGGAGATAATCTTTAAAATGAATTAGTCTGGTGGATGGTTACAGTATTTTTCATGTAGGAACGTATCCCTGACACATAGAAATACACACACAACTATGAATTTATTTTTTAAATAAATAAAATCTAGTGAAAATACTAAAAAATATACTTAACTTAAAAAAGAATGTTTTTGTCTATTTCCTTTTTAATCATTCCCTCAATAACACATGGAACCGTTCCTATGTAGAAACGACTATGGACATTCAATCATGACATTATTCTGGTTCATCACATGGTGATTGTGACTATACATAAATAATTGTGCGAGTTCATTGTTGCAATCCCATACCAGTTCCACAATTTCAAGAGTAGCATAAGTTTTAAATTACAGCTGTTCCAGTACCATGATGAACGCAACTCATGCAATCAGTGATACCGGATAATTTAAGGTCGTATCTAAATAATGTACGAGATGAAAGTTGAAAAATAATGATCAATAGCCAAATGACTAACCTTTATCCGTTGGACATTTCTGATAGGATAGTTTATTGATTCTGTTAGGTCAGGAAGCTCTTGCAAAATATACGGCGGTGGTTTAAAGCCAGACATTGTTCAACTTATCATTTTACAAATTCGTTTCAAAACCACGAACGAAACGAAATGAACAAAATCAAATCACTAGAGAATCCAAAAGAGGAGAGAGGTTAGACAGTACCATTGACAAGACACAGAAGGAAGAACAAGATTGACACTTGACAGTAACTTTTACATTTTATTGAAACAAGTCACACACAAAGTAGACACAGATGATAAAAAAATATTTTTTATTTATGGACGCGGCTTACGGACGCGGCTAACAACTACTGATAAGTGCTCAGGTTTAGTATGCACAGTACAAAACATCCAGCGCGCCAGATCGTTGTCGGACGTTCGAAAGCTCAAGGACACGTCCGCGACTTACGTCCTTTATTTTGCACAGCTCAGTGTACAATCATTATCCTGATAGCGGCTGTCAGCCGCGTCCTCAGACAACTATTGCCGGAATTCCTCGTACAAAACTTTCTGACGATATTTGCTGGGGATGAGATGTGGGACGGGGTAGCATTTTACACACACTCATGCATAAAAACTGACAATAAAATAAACCCTCATTTTCACGCACACTCTTGCAAATCTCGTGTAACACGTTAGGTAACCTACTGATTACTAATATTCATATATTTTTTAATTACGGTACTTATCTACCAGTCAATGCTAATGTAAAAATTTCCCAAGAAACATGAGGTCTCACAATCGTCTATCGTACATAAATCCATGTTAATCTCTCGTACGACGATGTTGAATTGTTATTACCAACGAACCAATTTAAGTCTTCAATCGGTTTTCTTTAACTTTCGCGATCACTGTTCATATTACGTATTATTTAAACGGATTTATCGCGTACCTTATTTTATTGTATACCTGTGTGGCAACACAGGCGAAACGTCGGGAAACAATAAAATAAGGTACGCGATAAATCTCGTGTAATTATTATTAATACGTAATTAAGTCTTCAAGTTTGAAAGTCCAAGGCCCATTGATTTTTTCCACCCTGTAGGTATATCTAAAAAAAACGAATCCTCCCTTAAATTCATTTAAAAAATATAAAGTGGAAATCAATCGTAAAACATAGTATAGTTGATGCCTAGGTGGAATTACAGCAGCGGGCGGACTACTCTCTCTCCCACGTGTTGTTGCGTTGCATTGCATACCTACGGCCTACGTTACGTTACGTTGCGTACGTGGGACCACTGCGTTTGCCTTTGGTTTGTTCCATTTTATTTCATTTGTTTTATTTGAATGATTGATTGACTTTCATTTGTTTGTCTGTCAGTCACATTGTGTCAGTCATTCTTCCTTCATTTCCATTCCATTTTTCATTCACGCACTTAGCGTTGTTGGCGAATGGCGATGTATTGCTGTGCTGGTGCTGTCTTACTAGTTACTAATTTTATTTGGATGGATGGAAATCTCTGTAAATCAACTTGATCCCCTCTGTGTCAGCTGAATTAAGAAGGTAATTATATTAAATTGCTATTGGTGTCCACAGAGCCCTTCTTATTTTATGCAAATATTGTATTTTTCTAAGTTTGCTTATTAAATCGTTCGCCATTTTCTCGAAGGTTCTGTCCGGACTTAGCTACGATGATGGGACGTAATTGCAAGAAAGAAGCTTCAGAAGATGATGGAGTTGGCGCTGATGACTTAATGCGGCTCGCAGCAACCACTTGAAGATGTGAAAATCTAAACTGGATATAATCTAAGATGTGAAGAAGGAAATGGTCAAGGACTTCTGGAAAGGGTGGTTTAGGTATACTATTGGTTCTGAGAATTAGACTGAACTGAGACTCAGTTTTGTCTAATTCTTTATCTTGATAATCAGTGCATTCAAGGAGCCCTATGCTAAAGTAAATTTTGTAATCGTTTGCAAACATTTTATTGCTGTTTGGAACCTCTAACCATTTGTAATCTACCTGATAATGTAGGTATGTACAGACAGGAAGATTATGGATGACCCAATTACCAAGTTGGTAGTATGGGTAAACTATCATGTGGTTACTTACCAAATACCTACTTATTTATGAGTTTCTTTTTGCTTTCTCTGCACATTATTGGCTACAGTACTTACACTGTTATGATGTAGGCCTTCAGGTTGCCTATAAACTCAGTCGCCAGATTTGATACTAACTTGGATGAACTTACTATTTATGAATTGAAGGCTTGTTCCTCATAGCCAAACTATCCCATTCAATTATGTCATCAATTTAACCCTTAAACAAACGCGAGCCCCTGGCCATGATATTTAAAAAAAAGATGTGGTTTCTGGGTAATTAGGGGTCTCTGATTCCATTTCTTTTGGAAAAAATCAAAAAAAGGGGGTGGAAGGGGGTGATTTTTTGGTGGTATGTATATTACCATTGTCCATGTAGGACTTGAAATTTTTTTCGTTGGTGGTACGTATATTACCATTGTCCGTTACGGTCTGTTCATAACTTTAGACTAGTTGTTTCCCGTGACTACAGTTGTAAAAATAATTAGCCTGAGAATATGAAAATAAATAGGATTTTACCTACGTAAAAGGTTTTTTCCACAATTTCCCATTTATTTATGATTGTTATTTTAGTTTTTGTTCTCACATAGTCTAATTTTATATTAAACTTATTAACTTTGGGTCTGAGATGCCATTTAGAGCCCTGCTGTGGTTTGGAAGATGTTGTTTCCTTGAAAAATGATTTTTTCAGGTTTTTTAAACATGGTAATTTACTAAAACAAACAATTTACGTTCAAAAGTCACACTATACTTACACACATTTTTATGTATACAATTCGATTAAGAACTTTACCTATACGGACAATGGTAAAATAGATACCACTTACAGTCTCTACTTTGAGTGATCAAAAACTATGCAAACCTTGGTAATATTCTCATTATTATGCATGTAAGACCTCTTAAATCTAATAGAGTTTACCTATTTGAACTCCAAGAGCACTTAACGAATTCTTTGCCGAACAAAAATTCCAAAAGTTTGAAAGTGACACGCAAAAATACGAACTAAATGTCAAATTTGGCGCAAAAAAAAATTTGACATCATTTTTCACTGACAGGCAAAAGTGACAAGGATAAAGTTGCCAGCATATTAGATAGCAAAAATATCAGAGATTACAATACTTTCAAATTCAAGTCCTGCCAAACAATAGAAAATAGTTTTTTTTGTTATCAAACTAAGTGGTACATATATGACTTTTGTTTGATTAAGGGTTAACACCATTATTTACGGTTTCCCACATTGAGTGGCCTCCCACGGTCATCCTGGCAGTGTCCTGTCATTGTGAACACAAAGGGACCTGAAGCTCCATTGTTTGAAAGAGGTTCAGAATAGTCTGATAATGCATGAGCTATGCTGTGCACCTGTGATCACTTGAAGTGTAACTTTACTTCTAGTTGTCTGCGCAGTGTAAGCTATTTCATACAAAATTGTTTTCTGTACAGACTAACAGCTAACTTCACGAATGCCTAGATCCTTTGAACGAAGTGTAGTGTACGAGTTGTGTGTATTTTGGTGAGGATGAGAACTAAGGTAGCTTCACTTGATATTTTGCTGTCTTAGGGAAAAAGGTAAGTTTAGCCATCTTGCTGACTGTACTACAAGACTAGGGCTCCCGAAATGCACTTCCTGATCATTCAGGAGTATCTACCTACATAGGAAACATTCTTTAGTTTTTAAGTGATTAGGTTTACGTAAATGGGGTTGAAGAAATCTACCAGAAAACATTGTAATGGAAAACATCAGTGAGTGATCTGCAAAATCAGTGGATTAGGCCTACCGGGGACACCACTTTAAAAAAAACGCACCTAGTGCTTTACCTCATAGGTGGTGTGGAAAAAAGCATAATTCATTGATGTTTTTTATTTAAAATTTCTTTCATACAATAATTTAGGTAGTTTATTCAATAGACCATCAAAGTTGTTATATTTCCATTTTTTGATCTCATTTTCTAGGTCTTCTGACGTCAGGATGTCAAATGCTTCTTTTTCTGAAATAAATAGTAATATTGTGAAACTCATCTATCAAGTTTTGAATGGTTTTATTTGTATTAAAGACAGTTTATAGAACAAATGACTCACCAAAAGAATAGAATGGAGGAAGAATACATGCTGTGCCGACCCCACTTAATGTGGGATAAGGGCTAGGAAATGATGAGATGAGTCAAAAGACTAATGAGTGTATGAGGCGAGAGATGTGCATAAGGATTGGTAGTGAGTCGAAATCTAAGATTTTTGAATACTGTTGGGGAATCTATAAGGGGATTATTAGACCAAGCCGATTTCGATATTTCTCTATACTTACTAAAGACAGGAAATAGCCCGCTCAGTTCTAGCACAGCAACATTAAAATCCATCAGTTGTTTCACTCCACTGGTACTTCTCCTTGGATACACATAAACCTCAACAATATCTACTGCAACTCTCTTCTTTATGAATACATTGTGTGCTACGGATGAGTCTTGCAAGTAATTTATAAGTCTGTATGCTTCTTTTATATGATTTTCAGACTGTTTAGGTATAGCGAAACAGAAGGCAGGGGCTGGATGGTCACATAGGTAGTACAGATTCCCTAATAGGTGTTTCCATTTCTGAAAAATAAAAAATATAGAATAGAATATTATTTAATTGAGAAGCACAAACAACACAGAGCGGAATTTAATAATAAAACAACTTAAATAAAATTTTTTGAAAAAAAAAAGGAACCGACTTCTCATAACACAAACAAACACTAAGAACCTTCTATGTACCTACACTAAAAAGAGAAAAATAAGAATATACACATGCAATAATTATCATTTACAGTATTCAATTAATAAATTATCATGTTATATTATATTTGAAGTATATTTGAAAAAAAAAAAAAAAAAAAACATACATACATACAGCCGAACATAGAACCTCCTCCTTTTTTGAAGTCGGTTAAAAATAGTAAGTGATATATAAACTTAAATATCACTTAGGTTTCATTACCTTCATTAACATGAACCATAAACATAGGCTTTTAAAAAAAACTTACAGCATTCTCGACGAGCAGAATTTTATTCTCCATTAATAAATGAAAATGCAGATGGTTGACAGATGCTAATCCACATAAACTGTTGAAGCCCATTTTCAATTTACTGCAAAAAATATAATACTATAAATTATCTGTCTCTGTTATCTCCATGGTGTCTCCATGACGGCAATTAAGGAAGATATTCATGAGATAAAATGAGTCCCTACTTTGAACACGCCAGTCGAAGTTTGTCATAACTATCTATCACAATCTCACTCTGTTGGCAGAATGTCCCTTTTTAAGTTACCTTCAGGCAGATAGGTTCTGCCTACAGAGTGAGATAGTGATAATTAAGCAAGCCTCAACTGGCTGTTTGTGTGAACTCCATTTATATCTGTAACTTCATGGAAGATAAGGGCTAAGATATTATTATGTGAATAAACACTCACCTATCATTTGCTATAAACATAACTTGAATAGCCACATCCAAACTTTCCTCTGTTATCACTTGAGGCAGCTTCTTATTGACAAATGGACAGAACAGAGTATGGTACCGGGATATTGGACTCACATTTACAATAAAGCTGTGGAGTTCGGGATCTGAAAATTTTATTTTTGAGACTTTTGATTGCTCTATGAAATACCTAAGTGTGGTTAACACTTAAAAATTCAAATAATTATAAATGGATTTATCGATAGGATTACTAAATAGTAGTAAGTATATTTTATCTGGGGTAATACTAAATTTATGTTAGCTACTTGAATAGGTACCAGTTTAGTTAGATATCAAATAAATAAGGTGAGACTACCGATAATAGTCATTACTGTATTCTGTGCCAATAGTTATTATTTAATTGTTATTGGCAGGTAACTTACCATCTGGACTACTCCCAACACCAAATAATACTTCATCTTTGGAAACTTTGGTGAAATTGAATTTTTGCTCATTGAATGGCTGTCTCATGTCACTTGTGAACTCTGGAGGTCTTCGATTTGTGGCTCGATTAGGGTTCAGCTAAAAAAATCTTGAAATTGACTTCATTATCAAATCTTAGGGAGGATAGGTACATTATAAGTTTATGGATGCTCGCTTACTTGCAGTATATATTTCTCATCCACTATCCTCTCCTCCAAGTTATCTATTTTATAACGAAAGACACCTGGTTTGTTGTGAGCTTCATCCCACTTAGATTTTAACAACGGCATAAGCTTTACTCTTGTTTCTTCGTCTTTATCTATTTCGGAAAGGTTTTTGTACACAATAACCATGTTTTATGAATAAGAACTTGATAACTATCTCTCAATCAATACCTATTTACAACCAAAGAAAGAATTATATTATTTTTACACTTATGTACATGCACAACACCAACAGCTGTTTCCCACTTCCTCTTCCTAGCCAGCTGCTGTGTTTTTATTAGTGTTCAACTGACAGTGACACTGACTTAGTTGAACGATTGAAGACACACTAAAAATGTACTTTTCACCTTACTAGCTCAAAATGGGCACTTTTGCCGCGTAAAAACAGTGAGCAAAACTCTACTTTGCTCACACTATGAGGAAAAGTGATTTAGAATGCTGCAAGCAACCAATGAGAATCGAATATTACAGGCCGCAGCGTGCGCCCGGCCAGGCGGCGGCCAGGGGGGTCTGGTTGTTGGACTTTAGCCTGCCACTTGAGGGGCAAAAAAATAGCGGGAATTGGTTTTCCTTACATCTCGTATTTTAGAAATGAAGTCTTATCAAAATTTTCGATTCCGACGGGATTCGAACCCGCGATGATTAGACGATCCTCCTAAAGTCGGAGTGCCTTCGACCGCTCGGCCACAGAACCACATGCGTCGATTTAGCAATTCTTGATAAGCTCATATTTATCAGTTAATATCATCGCGGGTTCGAATCCCGTCGGATCGAAAATTTTGATAAGACTTTTCATTTCTAAAAGAAATAACAAGTGTGGATTATTAGCACTATTAAATTACAAAAAATCTTGTATTTTTTCGCTAGTAAGGTGAAAAGTTGTATGTATCACACGAGAGCAAAATATTTTGTTGCTTATGCTTTTGAATCTCTCACTACACTCAGGATTCTAACATAGAATCACTCGCTACGCTCGTGATTTAAATAAAGAATCCTTCGTTTGTTCGAGATTCAAACTCAGCACTCGCAACAAAAACGAATTTTGCTCTCTTGTGGTACAATGTACTATTTCCAAGACTTTTACGCGTCTTCAAACTTTTTTTCACCTTACTAGCTCAAAAAGGGCGCTTTTGCCGCGTAAAAACAGTGAGCAAAACTCTACTTTGCTCACACTATGAGGAAAAGTGATTTGAATTTAGAATGCTGCAAGCAACCAATGAGAATCGAATATTACAGGCCGCAGCGTGCGCACTGGCCAAGTGGCGGCGGCCAGGGGGTCTGGTTGTTGGACTTTAGCCTGCGACTTGAGGGGCAAAAAAATAATAATAGCGGGAATTATTGACGTCCTCTGTAGCGCAGTGGGCGAAGGCCCGCCTGCGACGCAAAAGGTTGCGGGTTCGATCCCCGCGGCGGGACCAATGTTTGTATGATCTACAAATATTTGTCTCGGGTCTGGGTGTTTCTATGTATAATATGTATGTATTTACAAACAAAAAGTATATAAGTAGTATATCAGTCATCTTAGTACCCATAACACAGGCTCTGCTTACTTTGGGGCTAGATGATGCTGAGTGAAAAAGTCCAGCATTATACTCGTATTATTATATGTATACAATTGGTTTTCCTTTACATCTTGTATTTTTTCGCTAGTAAGGTAAAAAGTTGTATGTATCACACGAGAGCAAAATATTTTGTTGCTTATGCTTTTGAATCTCTCACTACACTCAGGATTCTAACATAGAATCACTCGCTACGCTCGTGATTCAAATATAGAAACTTTCGTTTGTTCGAGATTCAAACTCAGCACTCGCAACAAAAACGAATTTTGCTCTCTTGTGGTACAATGTAGGTACTATTAACCACTAGAATTAAATATTATTTTTTATTGCAAAAACTTAAAATCTACCAAGACCTAATCATGGATTTAATTTATCTTAGGTAGGACCTAATTCTATTCTTTTGACAACCGGCAACTGTGTAATTCAATCAAGGAGTTTCGTTTCTGGTTTCATACACCACCCCCCCAGCAAAGCCCGTCAAGCAAGGGCGATACTAAGCTGGAAATCTCACCTGACAGCCCGAGTAGGTAGCCAATCTGTCAGCTTTACTCCACCTTTCACAAGCCTGGCAAAGTGCCCTGCCCAACGCCCTTTTAAAATTTGCGATTCAGGTTCAGGGTTTTCTTTAGTAATGAGCGAGTACCAAAAGATGGCGCTGCTATTTTCCCATACAAATCTACGTTTACGGCGTCGATACCGAACGCGTAAAAAACTAATACTAGGCACCCTGTTTTGTAGGACCGTTTGAAGACAGTTTTGTTATTATCTAGCCTTCACCACAGCCCAAATTATCTTATACTAGCTTCTGCGCGCGGCTTCGCCCGCGTGGCACCAACATTTTGAATAAACTATATGCTATTCCAGGTCAGTATCTACGCCTATTCCAAGTTTCATCTAAATCGGTTCACTGGTTTAGGCGTGATTGTTACACAAACATACAAACAAATATCCAAACATACTCACAAACTTTCAGATTTATTAAATTATTACGATATTAGGATTCTAACCTTTATTAATTGCGTAAATAATTAAACGACTAAAAGTAATCTTAAATATATTTTTTTTAAACCGATTTATACATAATAATATTAGCTTAAAAATAAATGATTAGTCTTTAAATTAATTGGAAACTCATATTTCTATCTCTAATTATTTACTGTTGTCTAAATCATATCTAAGCCCATTTGGATTCATAGGGTTTCTCGCATCATATCCTGCTAATATTTCTATTATCTTTTGAGAAAGTTGTGCAGCCTCGTATGAATCCAGCTGTGCCAGCATAGTTGTGACTGAATCTCCTATTGCTGCATATTTAGACCTGCAAAAGTCAAACACATAAAAAAAAAGTCAAATTAACGTCAAATATCGTACTTTTATGAAGTTATACTTATACACTCTCTCTCCTCAGTCCTTAGACATTTGATTTCATATGAAGATATTTGCAAATGTGCAAGTTTCACAAAAATGTATTTGGATGTGACTCTAACAATGCCCTTATATAATCTTCAAATGATTTTGAGTGACATGATTTGAGAGAATAAATAAATAATGCTTGACATTTTCACACAGCATCATCTAGCCCCAAACTAAGCATAGCTTGTACTATGGGAACCAGATAACTGATATACTACTTATATACTTTTTTTTTGTAAATGTCTATCATACCTAAAGAATGAGTTATTAATGATCTTGTTTTTTAAAATATGTGTGTCTGTGTTCCGACTTCAAAGTTTGTTTACCTCCGGATTTCAAAATTATCATTTTGCACATTCCTAAACACAGTAGCTATGTTGTTGACTATTCCCTGGCAGGTGACACTTTCTCTTGCATCATCTGAGGTGTCGGAGAATGCTCCATCGTTGCTCATTTCATTATCCTCGTTTGCAGCACCCTGGAAATGAAATCAGTCAATTGAATTAAGGAATGGATAGCTCAACTGATCCAGTCAGGAGCATACTCAAAAAATTACATTTTTTTAAAACTAAAAGGGTAACTATAGGGTATACACCCTATCAAACAAAAAAAGAGTTTTGGAAGTCAGTCCATAACTGGTAGAGATAGGAAAAGAGCTCTTCTGATCCAGGTCACTGCCGAAGTGTGCCCAAAACACTAGTAGCATACCATTCTTGATCGGAATGCTTAGAAGCAGTGGGAAAATGAAGATACCCCTACATTATTGACGACCACTGTGGCACAGTGGGTGAAAGCCCGCTTGAGACGCAGAAGGTTGCGGGTTCGATCCCCGCCGCGGGATAAATGTTTGTATAATCTGCAAATATTTATCTCGGGTCTGGGTGTTTCTATGTATAATATGTATGTATTTACAAACAAAAAGTATATAAGTAGTATATCAGTTATCTGGTTCCCATAGTACAAGCTATGCTTAGTTTGGGGCTAGATGATGCTGTGTGAAAATGTCCAGCATTATTTATTTATTATTATTAATACTTACTTCCTCTGTGTTTTTCTGTGGTTTAGCATATTTGTGCACATTGAAGAGGTACTTGCATGGCTTCCACATAAACCAACCCACTTTGAAGTCCTGAAAATATAAGTAAATGAATACAGACATTGTTATTATCTTGTAAAGGTTGCTGGGAGCCGTTGGGTGCAGGCTGCACAAGATCGATCGCTGTGGAAATCTATGGGGGAGGCCTATGTTCAGCAGTGGACGCTAGATGGCTGAGATGATGATGATTGTAATTAAACAAGTGCATTGAGTTATGAGTTCAATTTTAGAGTGTCATATCATCCAAATATTTTTGAAACATGCCCAGGCCCACATTTTGCAGAAGCTGAGATTTTAGTGTCAAGTTGCAAGTTCATTGTTGCCTATTATCTATACTATTATTATTAAGAGGAAAGAGGATTGAATAGGCTCCGAAACTACTGGACCGATTTGAAAAATTCTTTCACCATTAGAATCCTACATTATCCCTGATGAACATAGGCTAGGGACCGTGGGTAACACCACGACGGACAGCTAGTAGAATAATAAATGGATTGCTCACTGTTATCCTTCACCATTTGGAGCTTGTGATAATGTGAAAAAAGATATACATGTATGTACATAACATCAATGTATAATCTGTGTGTTGTGTTGGTAGGTGCTTGATTTGTCACTTTTATTTTATACACCGCTGTATTTCTGTTTCGACTATCCTGTCCATGTAAATGGTTGCCAGGAAGAAATCCTCTATGCTCAATATATGAAAACGAGTTACTATATGTTAAGAACTAGACAGTAATGTTAGCCCGGTAGGTCACGAGTTATACCCACCCGACCACTACTTTTCTTCACATTGTTCATCTTACGCATATAAAAGCCGAAGGTGGAACGTATATTCGTCCACCGATCCTTCACAGCTTGCCATGTCAGGTCATCATACTGTGCAGCGAATTCGGCAAATGTCTCATCTCTAGATCCAACGTGAGAGAACTTCGGATGTTTTGGGTCCCAAATGTTTGGTTTGTTCTCCATGAACTTTGCTAGATGCAAGTTCATGGCTTTTGTCCAGATCACTTTATCTTTAGCGAATTCTGTCGACATTTTATTTGCTTATTTAGAACTCTTCTTTGTAATAGTTTGTATTTGTTTTGTTTGGGGACCTTTTATTGTTTACGATACGCTTTGGCATCCCTAGCTAGTACGTCTGCTGTGCGCTATGAAGAAGCTTTGTTTTGGTTTTGGTTGACCGATTTTGATTGATTGTTATGTCAAGCTCAAGCAAGACATTTTATTGACAATGACACTGACGTATCCAATTTTAACATACTGTCAGAAATTAAAGGCAGCTTGCACACAAGGCGAGTTACTAAATAAGTAATTACATTCATCTTAGTATTATTACTTTACTTTAGTTGGAGTTGGGCTGAAAAGTTTCTCCTTGTGTTTTTTTATTTAGATCATTCATTAGTTCCTTTTCGCTTGGCGAAAATTAATACGGATAAATCACTTTTTTCCTATTTATTTTTCTCGTGACGCAGATTTATGTACAAATTAGTTAAATTTTTCTTAAAATTTTTAAATATTTTTTTTGGTTTAGCCCCAGGATAATTTAACGTCAATGATTGAATTTATGGTTTATTAGGCAATCAATTCAATCAATGATATTAAATTATCCTGGGGCTAAAACCAAAAATATATTATTAAATATTAAATAATGCAGAATAATAAAGTTACAAGACAGTATTAGTCTTTTGTGAAGACTTCCTAATAAATAAATAAATAAATAAATGAATATATCGGACAAGAATATTGACATTATCTAATCTTATTTTATTTGGACATAGAAATTCGTACTTGCCTTTTTATTATATAATTTAATTAATAAAATATAATTTAAATATTGCATGCGCAAGACGTTGATTATGGCTGACCTTTACTGTATCAATAACACCTGTTACATAGTACCCATACTACGCAATAAAAACAATTTGATTTGATTTGATTTGATTCCTTTATTTGCAACGGAAACGGAAGTACACCAAAAAGTGGCGGAACTGACTGACTGACTGAAGTACTTTTATTAACCTAATTTTATTTGGGCGGGTTGCATTCTTTTCAATTTTCTTTTGCGCTCTTTTTGAAACTATCTCTACCTATCTTTTGTTTTGCTTTACTTAGATCACTGTGGCCTCGTTAGAGTATAATTTTCTTTGACTGTGGCTTAGATTTACTAGGGAAGGAAGTGGTATTAAATAATTACCTACTTGAGATTAATACGAAAACGCGGTGGTGGCTAGGTAAGTAGCAAATAAATACTATTTGTTTTCAGACGGATTAAAATATTATGGAAATAATAATATCAATAAAATTGTGGGATAGGTAGTCACAGACGAAACATCCAGTTCGTCTGTGGATAGTGTTGAATGAATTGGTAGGCAAACCAGTCTCTATTAATTTAGATAGGTACACATGTACCTATCACTTCAAAGGTACCTGTCTACTACATTGCATATCTAGGTACCTACATATCTACTTCCCAAATTTTTTTGATCTAGGTTACCTAGATACCGTGTGATAGGTTAGTAGGTAAGGTACCTATTTACCTACCTAGACAGGTATACCTATACCTATCACACGCTTTATGCAAATGCACATACGTAAACTTAGTAAGTATAATTGATCACCTATTATTGTTCTTTTTGGATGCACGCACATGACTAAATATCGCGTTAAAATCATCTTGAGTAGGTAACCTATAGGTAGGTTAGGTACCTATCTACCCTACTTGTTCTGATTGCAAAATTATTATTATAAAGTTAGTTATGGGTAGGTACTACCACGTAGGTATACTCACTGCCTCACTTCCAACGAAATGAAAAAGACCCGTTATCTTCGTGATTTGTTAATAGTTGTGAAACTTTATTCCTTAGTTCGATTCCTCTGTCCACTTAAAAATCTATCTCAAAAATCTATAGTAAAACAATATGTATAATCACGATCGAGAGTCCAATCACAAGTTACCTTACCAATTGGTCATGCTGCAATTAAGCGGACAAAAGAGAACGGTACGTAGCGCTACCGACCGCCAACGGTACCGCCAGCTCCCGCGAGCTCAGTCTGCATAGCGACCTTATCCGCCATGGTTCGCTTCTCCCTCTCCGCCTACACCAGGCCATTTGCACCAAAAATAATTCACAGAACCTCGGCAACTTGCCCCTTCTCAAAACGACAGCAATCCCAAGTCGCCCCAACCGCCGAACTCAGCGAAGAAATATTTGCAAACGCGAAACCCTACTCAGATGTTCCCGGTCCCAAACCAATCCCTATCCTAGGAAATACCTGGCGCATGGTCCCATATATCGGGCAATTCGATATTTCGGAATTCGCGAAAGTAACGCAACTGTTTCTCGATAAATACGGGAAGATTGTGAGACTTGGTGGCCTGATAGGAAGGCCGGATTTGTTGTTTGTGTACGATGCGGATGAGATTGAGAGGATCTATCGGAGGGAAGGGCCTACCCCTTTCCGGCCCTCTATGCCGTGCCTTGTGAAGTACAAGTCGGAGGTCAGGAAGGACTTCTTTGGGGAGCTGCCTGGAGTTGTTGGAGTGTAAGTTTTTTTATTATTATAGAAATTACCTACAACAGCGAGCTTGTGATGGAAAGGGAATTATTTGTAAATAAACAAAAAACCTTATTTTTCATTACGAACAGCAATTTTAACACACGTTATTTTAACCGCAATATAATAAACTCACTCAACGACTTTTGAGGTCCAGTTTGAGTGGAAAGCCGCTTTCTCTTCGCAAAATTAAACACATCAAGCTATCAAATTTTTGAGCGAATAGATCTATGGGTCATTGCTAGAAAGTTATTTTACAAAAACTATCAAACAACAAAGACCACACTGGGTGCAGTAAGAGGTTTAGTAGGTCTGTGAGATTGGACGAAAATATCTTATTTCAAGGTTTTGAAAAACGATTTATAACCTGTTGTCCCTTGCTCTTTCCATTTTTGCCTTGCTTGCACCAAAAATGGATGGGTCACAGCCACGGGTCACAGCCGATTTACCGTAAAATTAATGCTAAGTATACCTAAAACCTAATAAGTTGGCATATGTACCTACCCAGTTCTACGAGTCAGTACCTACCTCCACACCTTCGTGTAGGTAAATGAAACTTACCTAAGGAGATTGTAGAGAAAAATAGATTGAATCAAATCTTATCTTTTCTGCTTTTTGCACCTACTTTACCTACCCACTCAAGGTAAGCAAGATGCCAATTAATAAATGTCTACTTTTTCTTATTTGCTCGTATTATTTTAATTATATTCCTTTCTCTTGACGTTACTTTTCTCCTAACGTTTATTTCTTGTTTATATTTCTTGCTTTATCCATCGTCGTTTACATCACACATTCCTATTAGTCTATGTCACACTATGACTAAGTAGGTATAGGTAGGTACAAAAACCACCCACTTAAGATTCTTTTAGTTACTTTTATGGGCTTTTACCAAATACCGCTAAAATATTCATAAAATAAAGCAGATTTTGCGATTTTGGTAGCAAACTTCGACCTCTATCAAGGAGCATCATTTTCCGGAACAAAGTGCTCTTGGGTTATAACCCAAGGGAGGTAGAGCTCGTAGAATATATTCTACGAGCTCTACCTATCCTTCATAAGTAAAATGTACCTGGATAATTTAAGCCATCTATAGATTGCAATGAACTGGGCCCCTATAAGTCAAACATTGAAGTCGGTTTTCTTTTTAGTTTTATTATTTTTATATTTTATATTTATTAAAAAACGTAATTATTTTTTTCTTAAATCTATACGAGATTATTCCCATCTAAAAAATATAAAAACACCGTCAGATGTCGTTATCTACTAAGGACAAACTGGATATTGCGAAAGATGGCCAAGCTGACGGAATTTTAATAGCCACGATTATTATAATCGTAGTTTTGCAACATTGTGTGTGGTTTCGTATCTTTTTGAGATGAACGTGCGAAAAAAAAAAAAAACTTTAACTAAACTTTATTCATAAAGTTCACTCATAATTTAAACACTTTTATAACAAAATCCTAAGAGAACTGCTCAAATAATCAAGATCTCTTAAAATTTCTTCATCATCATCATCCATAGCTCGATTTATCTCACATCTGAGAATGTAAGCGTACCTATCTGTCAATTAGTTTAAAAAAAGTTTGCCTACTTTATGGTACGACCTACCTAAAATTAAATATCAGATTACCTACCTACCCTGTTGACAAAACAGCTTCAAAAGCTGAATGTGAAATGATTTCAGTCAATCAACCATTTTTCATTGTCTCCTTCACGCACTACGCACTAATACAGCCCCATACTTTATTATGACATAATCTGTGTAATATCTTCAAAATGCAAGGATAGAGTCGGCCGCCATATTGACCGGCCATGCGCCTGCGCATAATCAAACCAAGTCCTAGACCTACAAACTGATGCAAGTACCTGGGTACTTAGCAGATTAAATAACTAAACGTGCGTGCACAAGCCTGTGTAGGTAATTAGGTCTTTGTTTGCGCATTCATACATGTTAAACAATTAACACAAATATATAAATGAATTAACATTCATACGATGTAGGTTCTTCTTACAAGGATAGAAAAAAAAAATGAAAATGTCCGATAACTCGGAAACGGTGACGTACTGGGTACGTAGGTAACTAGTTTTTATTTTTTGGATGCCCGCCCCTACCCGTAGTTCAAGAATTATCCACTCCATAAAGATAATCGTTCTAATGGTATATTATAGGTCAACTGAGCTATACCTAAGGTTATTGTTGATTTTAGCCTGTACTGTCCCACTGCTGGGCAAACGCCTCGAGTTCTCCAGGTTTTCTGGTCTTTAAGGTTACGAACTCAATATTTTCATTATCAATTTGTAACTCTTGTATCTCGATTCTAGAATGCATGTGGTTATTTCAAAACTTGAGGTCTCGAGACGGCTTAGGTATTTCATAACCTTAATTATTGACTGAAGTTAAGTGGTTTTAGCCCAGAGATAATCCTTGTTTACTTAGAGCGAGATCCTTCAACTCTGGGAAGTATAAATTCCAACATTTGAATGGACAATGGAATTTTCTTAAAACGATGAAAGAAAGGAGTCAGCGAACGTATTTTTGAAGTGAAAACTCTTTTAGGTGCGTTTGGCAGTTTTGATATGAGAAAAAATCTTGGAGTCGTCTCGAAAAGGTCACTTGCGAGTCACGTGACTCACCGACACCGGGTTTGTCAAGTTTAGAACCGTTCAAGTTTTCACTTCTGCTGGCACTCCTGGAGTGCCATGGTTTTTATTCTTTGCGTGATGAATTGATGATAGTTTTTCTTACAAACCATATTGATATTTAATGTAGAGTCCCAATGCAGGATCATCTGTGTCCCGTAAATATAAGCTAATGCACACATCGAGACACTATAGGAACGATACACGTGCGTGACTCCTCTGGCTATAACTGAAAACCAGCGCTGGGTAGGTATACCAGTGTGTACTTATCCAGCACAATGCTGAGTTAAAGCCTTATTTGCTTGGACTCTGCTGCGCACAAGTAAGTAGATGTTAATCGTAATTTAGGCATATTTTTAGGTTTATTACTTTATTGTTGTGTAGTCATCATCATCATCATCTCCCTGCCCTTTTCCCACATTATGTGGGGTCGGCACAACATGTGTTCTTCTTCCATTCTCCTCTATCAGCCGTCATCTCAACACACTCCTTTCTTACTCATGTCATCCTTCACACAATCCATCAATGTTGTGTAGTGTTTAAGTAAATAAAAATATTTTCTTTCTTTCTTTCAATGAATCGTTTTATATTTTTCAAGAGTAATCAATGGTCACTGTCGTACGCATATCACGTTATACCAGGCTACTGCTTTCGCTTCGCCCCGATTCCCAACTAGGCCAAGTATCAACGGACTTGCATACTGTCTATCTCTGTACATCGGTGGTTTTGTATCACGATAATAAAAAAATTGTGGTGAAAACCAGCAATGGTTGACTTTAATGTGATGCGAACTAGCGAAAACTAGGAACCACGGACATTGATGGTTATATACAAAGTTATAAAGCGAACGACTGGTGTACCTAGGTACCTACCTATATTAGCAATGAATGTTTTGAGGTGTGATGTGTGAATTAATGTTAAAGTTCGGTTAGATTGAAAGTTTTGAATAGAGACTAGTGCTTGTGCTATTAGTTCGATTAATAAAATGCTGCTACAGTGCTTGCTGCATCGAAAAATCGAATCGTTTATTGAGGTGATGAGATATGTATGCGCTGGACAACGAAATTGGTTCTGTTGGCGAGCTTTTTAAGCCAAAACTAGAATAAAGTCTACCAATAGGTAGGTAAATAAGTACAGTTTAATAAACTTTATACCTGGGGCAATGTAATCAGCCAGTTTATTGAAAAAGATGTTACACCTTGAATGTAAGTAAATGGCGAGGCTGTAGGTGCAAGGTATCAAGCTGCCACAGGGTCGCAAATGAAAGTGACTTGTGAATCAGCCTTTCCAAGTGAAGTTGCATTATTTTACATACAATTACTAAGTATCTCTTTGAGTTGTGCAACTGTGCAGTCTGTGCACTGTAATTCTGCAATTTAAATTTTGCTAAATGTGGACACACATACATAAAATCACGCCTCTTTCCCAAAGGGGTAGGCAGAGACCACGGATCTCCACTCGCTACGATCCTGACACACAACTTTCGCCTCATTCACTCTCATTACATTCTTCATACATGCTCGTCGGTTTATATAGAGGACAGGTGTCAATAATGTAGCATGGGTTTGCTTCTTCATATGACCCTTGGATTATTATCTAGAAGGGTCTTCTGTGATTAGGAAACGTCGTAGATCTTCACGTTATTACTGCTAACAATATTTAAGGTCTTATCAATCTTGTTTTGCACAGTTACCTACACAGGATATCCTATTTTTCCTTTCAATTATAATCTTACGTTCAGCGGCGTAGTTACCGGAGCGCTAGGTGGTGTGCACCGGGGCCCCCAAGCTCAAGGGGCCCTCGGACTCTGAACCTTGGTTTATTTTGAAAATAAAAACAAATGCAAAGTTGGCAATCAAAACAAAAAGTTCAAAAGAAATGTTGTGCCTAAAACTTTGCCACACCCTGCATATTTTTTTTATTTGATAAAACCTAAACCGTCAGTCATCAGTTAGGGCCCCAGTTTTTTTTGCACCAGGGCCCTTAGCTACGCCACTGCTTCGTTAGGTTAAAAAATAGATAGAGCCCTTTGCCTGCATGCATCGCTCAAAAAGGCTTGCCCCAACTGCGTTTAAAAGTAGTTATTGCAAAATATTTAAGTACACTAAGGTGTCCTGACTAAAGCTACGGACCGACATTTTACGAAATATTTCATCCATTAGTATCAGCAGCATTACATTTGTGGTAGGTACGTGACTAAACTATAGACTCAATGCATCAACGATGCAAGAATGTAACGAGAGAGTTGAACTCGGGAGAAAGGAAGTCGTTTTGCGATCATGGAATTAACTTGTAATTTTCCGATGTGACTATTGCGATGGCGGCTGATAGAGCAGAGTGGGAGAGGCATGCTGTGTCGACCAGGTGATGATGAATATTTTATAGCATCCAAGCATGAACATTTTCGTTCAGGCTAAAAGATAATAGGCGTTGCAGCCATGATCACTTTGTGCAAACCACAGATAAAATAAAAACACACACAAAGATAAAACAATTTTATTGCAAACAAAAGTCCCTGGTTCTAATTTTGGTTGTGTGACCTGAATGAACCATCTAAAAACAGGGGGTCACGACTGTATCCCCAAGGCACGGTAGACATTCTCTCAGATCTTTATATTCCAAATCTAAATACTAATTAATACAAGAGGTTCTAATTTTGGTTGTGTGACCTGAATGAACCATCTAAATACTAATAATAATAATGCCAAAGTAAATGATGATGATGATAACGGCAGGATGCAAAAATTTTTTAGGTCTGTGAAAACTGCAATAATTCTAGTTGACAACCTCGGTAAGATAACTTTTTCTGTTTCCAATAAATAAATAAAATTTCTGGGCTAATTTCTGGGCGGTATCTATAGGCCTATGTGTAAAAACCTCATGTGACATTGTCGCTATTTGTAATTTTATCGACCAATATGCAGTACCATTAGCACATTATAGACTGGGAGGAAAGCATAGTCATAGGTGTTAGTTTACAAATTAGCACCAACTATTTGAAGGTCGTGAATGACCGGTCGTACCTATATGGTATTCCCTCGTTCACAAAGTCAAAAACATGTATTCTACATGTATGCCTACACTTGCTCGTTTTTTGCTAACATCTAAAAGCAATCACCAACCTGAGCTCCAAGTATTTTAAGGGAATATTTGCATAAAACTTGTCTTGTCGCAGTAGAGGACGGCCCCCCACTAGATGGAAAGACGAGCAGGCGGCACAAGATCGATCGCTGTGGAAATCTATGGGGGAGGCCTATGTTCAGCAGTGGACACTAGATGGCTGAGATGATGATGATGATGTCTTGTTAAAAAGTTTACTTGTACCCCAGATTGTACGAAACAGATAGGTATGTAGCTTATGGTGCTTTGCATTAAGTTTCAAGGCAAGTATACGACTTGTTGTTGGTGTAAACGTGTGGTTAAAATACATGAACTATACAAGTTGCCAGTAACATAATATAGGTTGAGTTTTTTTCAGGGCCACTGAGGTTAACTCTGAAACCGTGAGAGTTATTGAAAATTCGTGTTAAGAGTTACGTGCTTGATTAAAAAAAATCATAAGTTGTGCATTAAAAGAAGTAAAAAACAATTTACCTACAGTTTTTATGAAAATGTGAGTTTCTGAAAAAAAAAAAAAAACCATTATCGTCTTCTTTGTTTGTTAACCTGTTTAGGTATAACCTGGTTTGTTTACCATCTTGGACGATGATGCATTGGCATCACGGATGGCATAATCAGATCATCGGAAAGTCCAGTATGGTATTATGGCCCTTCAAAGTGCTTAAGTATGCAATGCAGCAATACTCGTAGGCTAGAGGCATGACAAGTTGGTTTCTTTGGAATTACCATACACTCAGCATCTTAAAAGAACAGGATATCGTCTGCCGGGTCAAAATTAAAAATATTTACTAGCTGTATTTGTTCAAAAACATTTTTCAATCACGTTTTATAATACTTAACCCTATGTCTTACGTGGGCGATGCGAAGCGGCGCGTTTCGGCGTGGAAACAATAAACAGTCGATTTACTATGGCAGTGGCGTCGATTCTGTTGTTCACTGACTAAACTTAATTAAAACTAAAACTGGCACGTTCTTATTTTGTTCTCACTAAAGACGAAAATGGCATGTCGTTGAAAGTGACATAACTAAAAGTATAATCAAAATGGCGCCTCTGAGCTTCTTTAGCAGCTGTTTTACACGGCAAGCAAAATGGTCTTGACTAAATCTACCCACAAATACTTCATTTTTACTAAAATTAAGAAATTTAAAGAATGCCACTGTAATAGTCATTCCATTTTGGACTTTATCGTTAACGAAATAAGAACGAAGCATTTTAGTTTAGTTAACTTTAGTCAGTGAACAACAGAATCGGGGCCAATGTCCTACGTGAGCGGTGCGCTGCGGTGCGACGCGAATTGAATCGCATCGCTTCGCTTCGCAATCGCTTTCGCGTCAAGCCGCTCACGTAAGACGCTGGGTAACAATTAGTTTCAGCCCCATATAAATCAATTTAGTTCATTCTTATGTTGCCTTGAAGGCTGTTAGTAAAACAGTGCTAATTCTTTAAGGTCCCGGTGATCAAAAATGAATATCACCGTGACTTGACCGATATTTTCATATCCAAGTTTTAGAATTTTTTTTAATTGGTTTTTATGTCTATATAAAGGAGTTCTTAATAGACGATAGTCATATCAATTTAATATTAGAGACAAGTTGATAATGACCTAACTTATAACAACAAGTTGATATTAGGCAAACATTTTGGTTTTGGAGTAGCTGAATTACCTAGGTATTGTATTATCATATCACATAATGGGTATGTTCTAAGCAAATACTTCAAGTTTGTTTAAGCAGACAAACATCCTCAGAGCGCGCAAATAGGTACACGTGTTTTATTTAACCAGTTCCGCAAGATAGATTCGTCACAATTTTAATGGGATTCAAATAATCCTCATCAACCCACACATTACAAGGAATATTCTGTTTGCTGTATGAGAATCTTAGAGGCCGCTTAGTTTGTTATGGTAAAAAACATTCATTCACAGACATCTGATTTCGAAGACGATATTTTCGTGAGCAATTTTTTTAGCCCTGATATACCTGATACCTACTATCAAATCATTTCGTGAGTGCGTAGTTGAGCCGTATGTGCTTAGGTCCAAAAGTAAAGAAATGATTCCCAAAAAACTAGATACACTCTGCGTATACTTAGGTACGCTATTTACGTGATTTTTGTGCGAGAACCTTTAGAAATATAGGATTTTTGAGACATATTGATTCGAAATAATTTTGTTTTTATAAACAGAAAACCGTTTTGTTTTGGCTTTTTGTTAGAAGAACTAAGATAATTTTTACAACTTGAGCTGTGCTTGAGCTTAGCTTACAATACCTAGGTTTATTTATGTGTTAACATTATGTAACGTCAATATCTTTCACCTCACAACACCTTTCTCTTCCTCACCCAAGAAATAATCAATAACGATCTTTTCGTATTACTCTTACCGCTGATGACTTCCAAAGTTGGTAGCGCTAAATCTTTTAAACTATTTATAGCAACATTTGATTTATATGAATGCATTGTTACCAAAAAAAAAGTTCAACAACTCAACGGCTATAGAAAAAAACTTGGTTAATTTATTCCTAAAAGTCATGTCACACACTAAAAACAAATTGCGAGTACGTGGGACAATTATTGATTTGTTCTTAGATGTAACAAATTGTTTTTGTCTATTACCACCCAAGAAGCACAAACAAATGATTAGTAGTATCGTCAAACCAAAGTGGATCAATGCGTTTCCTCGCCTGTTTTCCGCGCATACTCTCACGGCAGATCGTGGTCGTTCGTATGCCCATTTTTATTCTATTTGCGATTTCTACGAAGCAATGCTGTTCTATGGAATCCAGGCTATGCGCCCGGTGCTGGAAAGTAGGGGAACATGGCTGGTTTTGTTTATGTCGTTGAACTAACTTTAAAGATCTTGCTCAATAAACAGTAGGTAGAGTCTGGCTAACGAAAGCTGGCACTGGATAAGGGCGGCAAATTCAAATTATGTTAGTACTGCAACACCAAAATTACGATGAGTAAATTGGAATAACCTAATTTGATACTTGGTAATTAATTAATCAGTCAGTCCACAGTATATTATTATAAATGTGAAATGAATATTTGTTACTCTTTAATAGTAAGATGCGTTTTTATATCATTAGGGTGTTTAGGGAGAAGGGACTTTGGTTTAAAACTATCCAACCTCTAATATCACAATTCCCTTGGATTGATACCACCATGTCTAAAAGAAACCATTTAAAATCTATTCTTAGATTACGTTCCGGACATATCCCTTCTAATAAATTTGCGTTTCTCATGAAAAAAGTAACATCGCCAAATTGTGTTGATTGTGGTGTGTTAGAAGATATTCAGCATATATTACTAGAATGCATTCGAAATGCAGCTTATAGAGATACGTGTTTTGATCGAAATAGTTTTATACATATAGGTTATATAAATTCAACTTCGATACGTCTTGCGGACCCTTTTTGTAAAAAAGTAGAGTTTTTAGTTAAGTTATTAGAGTTAGGTTTACTAAGTAGTTAAGTTTTAAGTTTCTTCTGGTATTGTTCATAATCATTTTCTGCTGTATCAGGGTGATGTGGTCGCTAAGCGACAAAACCCTTAAATAAATAAATAAAAAATTAGGGTGTTATTCTAGTTATCTAGTTATGTATTTATAGAATGAATCAAAATAGGCAATTTTAAGGTAAAAAGAAAGTATTACGTACGTATACGAATGAAGAATCAAAACAATATTGTCATACAAATAAATCCTGACCAGTAACCGGCCTTCTTGTTTGTCAAATTGACGTTGACATTCGTATCGTATTAGAGCAGCCATGTAAAAAGTTTGCAAATAATTCTAGGGCCAACTTTCGTTAGCCAGACCCTAGTAGACCTCAACCAAATTGTTTATTTCATGTTTTGAAAACATACAGCAAAAACCTCAACTACCTATGAGGTTTTGGATGTACCTATAGAATTAATTTGACCATGACCTGAATGGTCGCATGGCATGAAGGTTGGTTTAATATTGGTAGAATGACCACCAGAATAAAATAGGGCAGCAGAATTAGGCTTATATAGACTAGTAGATAAAAACAACCTGAAAGGTTGCCTGGAAGAAATCGCTTTCAGCGATAAGGCCGCCCATTGTACTAAGAACTTGTAATTGTTTTTGTTAATTTCTTGGTGTACAATGAAGTGTTCATTCATTCATTCGTTCAAAACCTATTAAGGTTTTCAGCCACAATATTATATTATATATATTATAATAAATAATTACCTTACCTAAAAAAAAAACACAGACACAGTTTTTTTGCATATTCCAGATCTTTAGAAGATGTCTCGTAGATTTATGTTTCATGATATGTTTATAGATAGGTTTCCAAATAAATAAACTACGCACACACACATAAGGCAAAGGTAAAAAAACAGGTTTATTAATAAAGGTTAAATCAAAATTTAAATTGGCTGACCTTTTAGGTGAGCGAAGAAGTACCTACCAATATATTCGTAAAAGCACTCCATACGTGCCAGGTTAACGGTGAAGGAAAACAACGCAAGGAATCCAGTTGGTATTCTTATAGGCGGCAATGGGATTGCAATCTGTCACGTATTGAATTTCTCCTGCAAAATGTGGCTATACAGTATTAATAAATATGTAGGTATTTGTATTTTGTACATCAATAAATATGTATGTCTACCGCGCTTTGGGGATACAGTCGTGATCTTATAGGTTGAAGTTTAATTTCCTCCATTTCTATTCCAGACATGGTGACCAATGGCGTCGTTTCCGCTCGAAGGTCCAGCGTCCGATCCTACAGCCTCAGACGGTGAAGAAGTACGTCGCGCCCATTGAACAGGTCACAGAAGACTTCATCCAATATATGGAGCTGGCGAGAGATGCTCAAGGAGACCTGCCTCATGAGTTCGACAATGATATACATCGATGGTCGCTGGAATGTAAGATATACTTACATAAAATTACGCTTCTTTCCCGTATAGGAAGTGGCCACAGATATTCACTTGATACGATCCTGATAAACATAATTAATGGAATAGTGGTGGTTTTTGTTGTGCTGTGTGTTCAGTTAATGGTCATCTGAAGACATCTAAGGGGGCATGTACCAAGTATGCATTTGGAAGTACCTCTGTCAAATACTTAATTGGTACATGCCCGCATTTTGCAGAAGTGTAAAATAAAGACTAACTTATTAACTTCTACCAAATAATGTATTTAGAAATGCCTACCCCCTTAGACATCAAAGGATCTTGAATACACCACATCTCAGAGACTGTCTACCGCACCTTGGGGATACGTGATCATGTTTGTTTTTAGGGTTCCGTTCCTGATATAACCGGAACCCTTATAGGACAATTTTACACACTTTGTTGTCCGTCAGTCTGTCCGTTCGTCTGTCTGTCAAGACACTTTATCTCGGAAATGCATAGAGGTATAATACCGCTGAAGTTAAAACCATACCGTTTTTTTCCAGGTATCGGTCGCGTAGCCCTAGATACTCGACTAGGCTGCCTCTCTCCCCAAGTGACAAGCGACTCTGAAACCCAAAGGATTATAGATGCAGCTAAATACGCGCTCCGTAATGTAGCTGTATTAGAGCTTAAAGCACCTTATTGGCGGTATATACCTACCCCACTGTGGACGAAATACGTCAACAACATGAACTTCTTCGTTGAGTGAGTATTTGTACTTACAAAAGTTTTTACATTTATGTTCAGCAAATTCATTTTTCTTTATCTTTTGTATGGTAGATAATATATTTTTTTCTTACAAGAAATTCTTCGTAAGAAAACGACTGGTATCCCTCAAGTTAGTAAAATATATCGCCTAGGCACTTCCATGCCCCCCGATCTGAGAACTTCAGAATTTTTTCAGGAGTATTTTATCATCAACAATCAATGCAATTGCTAACATATATTTTTTAGTGTTGTAAGAACTAGCCCCTAAAAGATTAAGCGAGCAATGAAAAAATATTGCGGAACATAAAGATGCAGTTATTTTTTCTTTACCATTATTTTGTAACCTGCGGCTTTACTCAAGATTGGATATCAAACTAAATAAACCTAACCTCAGGCTTCTAAAAGTGGATCAGGATCGGATCGATAATATTATCTATTACAAACAAAAAAGCATTTTTGCACTACTTATGTTTTTTTTTATTAAGTAGGTAGGTCAGCATTTAACCTCACTTTGCCTGATGTTATCAGAAGTTAACAGTGTTAAGTAAGTTTGTATGAGTCAGTGGCCAACTCTGGTGACGGAGTTTTCAGGCCGCCTTAAGGCCTCCGTCATGGCTTAACGACTTAAATAGCCGGGACCGACAATTTAACGTGCCCTCCGAAGCACGGAAGCACGGAACAGTAGTGAGGTTGATGGAGCATGCTTACCTAGAAGGAACCTATTTACTCTTTATTTGAAGACCCCTTTATTATACTTTTCGGGAAATACATGTTTCTTTGAAACCTACTTGTTTCTGCATATCCTCACTAACTTTACTAATTAAATGAGTTATTTTCCAGGCTCTGCAGCAAATATATAAACGAAGCGCTAGAAAGACTGAAGACAAAGAAGCACACATCAGAAGATGACCTGTCTCTTCTAGAACGAGTGCTGAGGAGTGAAGGGGATCCGAAGATAGCTACCATCATGGCTTTGGATCTTATACTTGTTGGTATTGATACGGTACGGATTTTATTTTAACTCAAATTTTGCTGGAAAAGGATTATGATTTTAGCTGTATTTTAGTAACGGTAGAACCTATTAAATAACCAAGTTAAATAAATATTTATTTCAAACTTTAAGAGGCACGTCCCAATAACTCGGTCAGCCAGAGCGTGTTCGATGACGGTCGTGGGTTCAAATCCAGTGATACTTTTGGGATGCATTTTAAAATCTTTATGAGAACTTTAATATTTCCGAGGATTTAGAAAAGCGTCTTAAAACACTTAAATGTAGGTTAGGGTGTTGCAAAAAGTTTTTTCAGTGATTAATGAGTACTACATCCTATTTCACAGTCTATGACGAAAGCATCTCGGCGGCCCACAACGGCTCATCCAAATTTACTTTGCTTGGGACGCAGAAGGTTGCGGGTTCGATTCCCGCCGCGGGATAAATGTTTGTATGATCTGCAAATATTTATCTGGGGTCTGGGTATTTGTTTCTATGAATAATATGTATGTATTTACATTTTGGAGAAGGGCCAGGTCAAAAGTACCCTAAGCCGATAAGCGTGTATGAAGAATGTAATGAGAGTGAATGAGGCGAAAGTTGTGTGTCAGGATCGTAGCGAGTGGAGATCCGTGGTCTACCTACCCCTTTGGGAAATAGGCGTGATTTTATGTATGTACAAACAAAAAGTATATAAGTAGTTTATCAGTTAACTGGTTCCCATAGTACAAGCTTTGCTTAGTTTGGGGCTAGATAATGCTGTGTGAAATGTCCAGCATTATTTATTTATTTATTTACCTTTTTTTTTTTTTTTTTTTTTTTCTTTAACCTATGTTGTCCCACTGCTGGGCAAAGTTCTCCCCCAACTCTCTCCAACCGTCCCTCTCCTTTGATAGGTTCCACCACCCATTATCAAAGGAGTCGAGGTCGTCTCTCCAGCGCTTCCTTGGCCGTCCGCGGCGTCGCCTCTCCTCAGGCTGCCAGGTAGTAACAATGTTGGCCCACTTTTCGTTGTGCATCCGGCTCACGTGACCTGCCCAGTCCCACTTGAGCTTCGCTGTTTTGCGCCCTACGTCGGCAATGCCAGTCGTTGAACGCAGCGTGGTATTCCGTATTCGGTCAATCCGCTTAAAACCGAGAATGCTGCGTTCCATTGCTCTTTGACAAATCTTGAGTTTGGACTTCTGTGCCTCGGTTAACGACCAGGTCTAGGCACCGTAGGTTAGGACGGGAAGAATACAACTGTCGATGAGTTTGCGCTTAAGTGTCAGTGGAAGGTTGCCCTTCATGTGCTCCTTCATGGACCAGAAGCTCTTCCAGGCGTTCTCGATCCGGATTATTTATTTTATTATAATATTATTGTCACCAGATATCCATGGCAGTATGCTCCATCTTATACCAAGCGTCAACACGTGTGAAGCAACAAGAGAAAATGGCGGAGGAAATAGCGCGAGTTTTGCCGGACCCAAGCAAATCTCTCACTTATTCCGATTTAGATAAACTGCATTATACTAAGGCATTCGTTAGAGAGGTTTTTAGGTAAGATTTTATATTTTATTTAAATGGTTTTTTATCAGACAAAGAGAGGCATATACAGGGTGTAAAAAGACAACTAACGAAAACTGAGGGGTTGCAATCAGACCATGACTCTAAACATATTTAGCGAAAAAAAACGCAGCTTCGACATGTTATGTTATTTTCGGTTATTTACTACTAGAACGACATAATAAGACTATACCTACCTAATAATTGCATTTATAAAAGAAAAAAAAATTAAAACTCAAAATCCAGCAATCTACGTAAAAAAATGCGCCCAAAACATACGCAAACAGTGCTCTTCAAATGCTGTTTTCTCCGGATATAATGATTTTTTCGGAAAATCTTTTTGTATTTGGTTGTGTGTTGGGATGCTGTACAGCATCCAAACGTCTTTTTACACCCTGTATGTAAATTCATTTCATTTCATATACTCAGCAGTGCAGATACATAAAGCATCAAAAAAATCCAAAAACAAGAAATTAAAAAAATATGTTTTTACTGCAGCGATACATTTTGCACGTAAACAAAAATGTAGGATTTTTGTGTGTATGTAAAAAATTTAGCATGTAAACAAAAGTGTTCCAACAATTAGTCCCATAATTATTTTGGAGTAGTTGTTTGATATAGATTAAAATAAAAGAAAAAAAAACTAAGTATTTATTACTCATTTTATCGAAATATATATTTTTTTATCAAAATCGAGCCCGTGACCGAGATAATTCATACAAGTTCCTGTATAATAGATACAAGATAACATTAAACATTTTCAGACTGAGTCTCTGCAATAAAATAATGGCTTTATTATAAAATAATATTTATTTTCGTTTCAGAATGTACTCGACTGTAATCGGTAACGGCAGAACATTACAAGAAGACGATGTTATCTGCGGTTATCACATACCAAAAGGTGTAAGTATGCAAATCAAAGTACATAAACAGAGCCAAACCATAACCAAACCTTTGAAAAAAAGTATAATAAAGAAAGGCATAATCTTAAATTAAAGTATTAAGTATGACTTTTGAATGAATGAATGAATGAATGAAAATACTTTATTGTACAATGCACACCTTATAACTACAAAATACAGTGGAAAAGAGAACCATAATACAATGCACAATGGGCGGCCTTATCGCTGAGAAGCGATCTCTTCCAGGCAACCTTTTCTAGTTCTTATAATTAATGGAACTTACATAAAAGTAGGTATTTCATAACAAGAAAAAGCGCGTTGAAGTCTTTTGTATAGAACATGTATTTTTTTTTTTTTTTTTTTTTTTTTTATCTAACCTATACTTTCCCACTGCTGGGCAAAGGTCTCCCCCAGTTGTTTCCATTTATCTCGATCCCCAGCCACATCCCACCAGCCTTCCTGGAAGGCATCAAGGTCGTCACGCCAACGTTTTCTCGGCCTGCCCCGGCTTCGTCGCCCATCTGCAGGTACCCATGGCGTGACAATCCCTGCCCACCTCTCGCTATTCATACGACTCACGTGTCCCGCCCAGCTCCACTTTAACTTTGCAGTCTTTTCACCAACATCTGCAATCCCGGTCTTTGCCCGAAGACTGGAATTTCTGACTCTGTCGATCCTTTTCACCCCTAGCACGCTGCGTTCCATAGCTCTTTGGCAGACCTTGAGTTTGGACTTCTGCGCCTCGGTTAAAGACCATGTTTGGGCACCATAGGTAAGGACGGGTAGAATACACATGTCGATGAGTTTTCGCTTAAGGCACAGTGGAAGGTTTCCCTTCATTAGCGTTTTCATGGACCAGAAGCTCCTCCAGGCGTTTTCGACGCGACGGTCGATGTCTTTGTCCTGCCTGTTATTGAAGGAGACTATCTGGCCCAGGTAAATGTACTCATCGACATATTGTAATTCTTGCCCGTCCACCTTGATCTTATATTTGGTACTGTTAGTCATGGTCTGTGTCTTTAACCGATTCATCTGAAGTCCAACCTCTTGGCCTGCAGTGTTCAGCTCTACGAGCATGTTCTGGAGCTCTTTTGCAGTTGGGGCGAAAAGGACAATGTCATCGGCGAAGCGCAAGTTTGTAAGCTTCTTGTCTCCGATTGTGATGCCTTTTGTTTCCCAAGATCGTGATAGTGTTTTAAAGACTTCTTCTAGCGTGCTCGTAAATAATTTGGGGGAGAAAGGGTCCCCTTGTTTCACACCCTAGAACATGTATTGTGAAGTTTAAATTTTTATTTGAGTTTTTGACAAAAATTTACCTATCCCCAATTATACAGGGTGTAAAAAGACTGCTACCGAAAACTGAGGGGTTGCAATCAGACCATGATTCCAAACATGTTTAGCGAAAATAAACGCAAAATTTTTTTTGGCATAGCTTCGTCATGCTATGTTATTTTCGGTTATTTACTACTATTACAACATAATAAGACCATACCTACCTTATTATTTCATTTACAAAAGAAAAAAACATTTAAAACTCAAAATCCAGCAATCTACGTAAAAAAACGCGCCCAAAACATACGCAAACAGTACTCTTCAAACGCTGTTTTCTCCGGATATAATGAATATTTCGGAAAATCCTTTTGGATTTGGTTGTGTGTTGGGATGTTCTACCTACCCCTTTCGGCTTCGGTAGACGTCTTTTTACACCCTGTATATGCCCTTAGAAATCTTGAATATAAGTACAAAAGAAATAATGATATGTTTACCTTTAAATACCGATATGTTATGTTTGTTTTTTCGTTGAAAAAGCCTGCTCCTCAACCTCTATAAATCATTTTTTTACTTGCTGCGCTGTGACGTTGTGACGGGTGTGACCTTATTTAGTCTATGTGCCTAATCTTCTCAGCGATTTGGGCATGAAAAGATAACAAACAGACGGACAGAGTTACCACATTCATAATATTAGTATGGATTATTTAAAGAAATATACGCACTGTACTTCCAGGTTCAAGTGGTATTCCCAACAATAGTGACCGGCAACATGGAACAGTTCGTCTCCAACCCTCAGGAGTTCAGACCTGAGAGATGGCTGGAGTCCAGTGGAAAGCTGCATCCATTCGCATCATTGCCTTATGGGCACGGAGCCAGGATCTGTCTGGGCAGGCGGTTCGCTGACCTGGAGATACAAGTCCTTTTGGCCAAGGTATGGCAACAAACCCTCAGGAGTTCAGGAGATGGCTAGAGTCCAGTGGACAGCTGCATCCATTCGCATCATTGCCTTATGGGCATGGAGCCAGAATCTGTCTGTAAACACAGTGAACACGCCACCAGAATTGGCCACTGACTCATACGAACTTACTTTTTTTATGATTTTATAAATCTAAAAAGCTATATAGTGCTACTACAATGTCAACTCAAAATGCTGAAACGATACAGAAATGCTGTTAGCCGGCCAATATAATGCTTTGATGTGTTTCTTGGGTAGCTCGTAATCGGAACGAATGCTCTTTAATGGAGGAGGTTTATGCCCAGCAGTGGGCGGGTAATAACATAATCATCATCATTTTCAGTCTGTGAAAATGAAGATGATTATGAGAAATTTTATGTAAGTAATGAAAAATACGTTGATGCTAGGCAGTAACTTAAACCTTCAGACTGAAACTCCAACTTGCGAGTCGCGACTTTTTAACCGACTTCAAAAAAAGGAGGAGGTTCTATGTTCGGGTGTATGTATGTTTTTTTTTTTTTTTAAATTAGACCAACACGACATAGTTTATTCTTTAGCCTGAAGTGATTTCTCTCCCTTAGGTTTGTCTACGGTAAAAACCGTAGACATACCTAAGGGTGGTCATGGGTACTGGTATTCATACTATTCTTATTTTTCAGTTGCTACGTCGCTATCGGCTAGAATACCACCACGAGCCTCTCGAGTACGCCGTCACATTCATGTATGCACCTGATGGACCTCTGCGCTTGCGCATGTTAGAACGATAACCTTAGATCTGCGTTCTTTTATAAATAAGATTTTAATAGATGATGATCTGAGGTGAAGATCGCTTCGCTCGCGGGGTATTGATGTTTCACTGTTCTCAGTTAAAAATTAGAATTACAATAAAATATATTAGTGTTGAGATGCGATTGAAAAACCAAGTCAGTCCAAACATACTTAGGTACCTAAAGATTAAACTGTCAAGAAAGGCGCAGAAGATAGTAAACAGGGTCACGACTGTATCCCCAAGGCGCGGTAGACATTCTCTCAGATCTTTATATTCCAGATCCTTTGAAGATGTCTAAGGGGGCGCAGAAGATATCTACATTAATTGACAACATTTACCTAGTATGAGGCGAGCGAAGCAATCTGCAAAATTACACAGCGAGCTAAGAAAGCCACCACTTAAAAACGTGACGTTCAGGTGAAAATTAATGCGTTTATATGATGGGAGTTTTTATTTCTATTCACAAATTATATTATTAGTATATGTAAAACTGTTTATAAATAAGTATGTCGATAGAAATATGGAAACCATTTTTGATTATAATGTTTTTTCCATGGCTCATTTTATGACATATCAGGTATACATTAGCATAAGTTTGTATTGATTATGTACATAATTATTATAAAATACTCGTATAGTTCAAACATTAAAAACGATGACAATATTTTATTTTAAGAATGTATAATTAAATTGAATAAAGCTGAATGTTTTTGTAAATAAAACTATTTTTACTGACTGTTGTTTTTCTGTTTTTTTTTAACTTTATCATAAACCTTATCCTTAGGTCGCCCATTGTACCATATTTTTACATGTTTGTTTTTAATTTATGTTATTTTTCTGGTGTACAATAAAGCTATATTCTATTCTATTCTATTCTATTCTATTCTATTCTATTCTATTCTATTCTATTCTATTCTATTCTATTCTATTCTATTCTATTCTATTCTATTCTATTCTATTCTATTCTATTCTATTCTTATCTAAACTAAATAAAAATTTTGGCTCGATCGCACACTTAAGAGACCCAGAACAAAATATCTGTAAATCATTCCAATGTCATTCAATTTTATTGATGTTTTCTGTGTGGATCTGTACTTCTTCCTTTATGCAAATCTGTCCACCTGCTAATCTGGGATTTTGCTATTCTGGGATTATGCTTATCTGTTCTTCTGCTTCAGAGAATCAAACTAGCACCTCTATTCGCCACGTCATTGAAGTTGTCATAAAACAGTTTTATAGCCGTTAGTGGTAGAATACGCATCACTGGCTAAATAATAATAAACGACCCAAAAAATTAATTACAAGACAGAAGGTTTTAGTTACATACAAGTAATGGTAAAAATTATTATTAAAAAAAGAAAGGATGTTTTACGTGAAAATAATTTAGGTTCCTACGTTTAACATTGTAATGACTTGGTATCTAGGTTACTAAGTAAGACTAAACTTTTTAATTACGTACTTGTCTACCAGGCACGCTTGCACCACAACACACGCCACTGAATAAAGATAGTAAGTACTCATACTAATATTATAAATGTGAAAGTAACTTTATCTGTCTGTTTGTTACCTTTTCACGCCCAAACCACAACAGATTAGGCTGAAAATTGGCATGGATAAAGGTTGTATCCCAGGGAAGGATATAGGCTACTTTTTATCCCGAAAAAATTCCGAGGGTCGCGGGTCACACCGCAAGAGCACAGCTAGTCTATACTAATATTATAAAGAGGAAAGATTTGTTTGTTTGTTTGTGTAAGCTAACAGCTAATAGACTCCAAAACTACTGGACCCGTTTGAAAAATTCTTTCACCAATAGAATCCTACATTATCCCCGATAAACATAGGCTATATTTTATCCCGAAGAAGTGAAGTTTTCCCGAGGGATCGCGGGTAACACCGCGGCGGACAGCTAGTTATAAATAAAAAAATCAAAAAACCCGACTGCAAGACAGTCAAATTTTGTGATTTTGCAATGCTTTTATTTGTAACTCTATGAACAAAACCATTTGAATACATTCATTGCCAATTTGTAATTCAAAACTAAGTTTAAACATATTACTTACTAGCTTTTGCCCGCGTGGTACCAACATTTTGAATAGCCTATATGCTATTCCAGGTCACTATCTACGCCTGTACCAAGTTTCATCCAAATCGGTTCACTGGTTTAGGCGTGATTGATACACAAACATACAAATATCCAAACATCTAAATAAACTTACAAACTTTCAGCTTTATTTATTTATTTAATCGTATGATATGACTTTCAGCTTTCAGCTTTATTATATGAGTGGGATAAATATTTTTGTAAGCTCTTTTTAATATCCTTGATTTTGAGCTAATCTCAAGTTAGTGCTAACCTTGTGTGACTGAACTGGGGGTCATTCTCAGTATGGACTTGCAAAAAAGTTGTTCCGCTCGCAAACTAGTTTTATGGTGAAACTGACTCGATTAGAACTTGTTATTTGAAAGTTTAGAGCTTAGGTAACCTATAAATTAAGAAACGAATCTTGAGCACAAAATAATCATACCTTATTCGTAATATAAATGAATAAATTGAGCCATATAAAAATGAAAAATTAAAACTGTTATGAAAGTGATATTGATCTGATTATTGAAGTGAAAACTTCTTTAGGCGCGTTAGGCAGTTTTGAGATGAGAAAATTTCGGGATTCGCCTCGAAAAGGTCACGTGCGAGTCACGTGACTGCTCACCGACACCGGGTTATTGGTCAAGTTTAGAACCGTTCAAGTTTGCGAAGTAATAAATCAATACCCAAGTTATGCATTTGGTTAATTTGGTTCTACTGATATTTTTGAGTCAAAAATTGCCAAAAAAAACATTAAAGAGCACAGATCATTGTTAAGAGCCCACAGTAGGTTCCTATGTACATATAATTCGGTTGCATTGCATACCTACTTCAATAGAGTGATGACGATAACTTAAATACTTACCTATTTAGTTTTATTATTGTATTTTCTTTCTTATTGTGTTATTTCCGTCGTCTAATGTACTTATTTTCACATAAACAAACAGTTTCCTATCTGTGGGAACTTGTAATTGGCCATCAGCACACAATATATGCTTTGCATGTATTTTTAAACAGTAACCCATAAATGTACCTAGCTGTAAGTTCTCCTAAAACTCTTAAAATAAAATAAAATAAATAAAACAAGTTGGAGTACGGGAAATGGGCGTAAGTAAGTGTGATTTGATGTATCATTATTCAATACCATGTACATGTTTTGAAACTAATAAATATATTTTGTATTGTATTTTAAGTACTTCTAGGAAAATAAACTCTCACTGTCAACTACGAGTATAACTCAAGGTAACTTCACTATGTAGGTACACACTCGCCCACACCTGTTGACTCTAGTAGAACTCTTCAGCAGAAGGGTACTTGCTAAGCAATTTTGCAAATAGAAATGTCGTAATATTTGCAGATTACAGAAATACAAACTCAAATACACTTAGGCTCATTTGCGAATCGTAAGAAGAATAAAGGCATTATCCCACTGGAGCGCACGCTTTGATGCACGGACAAGCTAAGCGGCACACTTAAAAGCATACGCAGAGAATTATTAAAAGTTACTTGAATGATTATACAAACTCATAGTGCATACAAACCATGAGCACCATGAGCATATTACCGCACTATTAGTCTACAAAGGCGCGGATCCAGCTCTCAAAAAAGATTGTGGGCAAGATCATTGGTTGTGGGCACAGCCACCCAAAAAATCGCCAAGTGCAAGTCGGAAGATGAACTCGCTCCTTATCAATATAGTAGTGAATACTTTAATCTCGGACCGGTTCTCAGTTTTAGTCGATTTGCCGCTGAATTCAAAAACCCAAATTTCGGTCGTATAGGTACTAGTGCATAGGTTACTCTCCCCCGCAAGCCAAAATCGCTATCGACTAAACAATTTAAAGAAATCAAGAAACTCTATGTGCCCATTTTCGCAAAAATCGGTAAAAAAATGCGACCTTTGGGCGAGAACTGACAGACAAACACATTTTTAGGCCAATACTACAGTCAATTAATATTGTGGGCATGCCCACCCTGCCCATAACAGTGAATCCGCGCCTGAGTTTAAAATTCTTTTATAATCTCTAACTTTTATTAATTCTCTGCGTATGTTTTTACGTAAAAATATGCCGCTTAGCTTGTCCGTAAAGTAATTGACTTGTAGTAAAGTAATTGATCTGAGTGATTCCAAAAGCGCGAAGCTAGGTACAGTCAGCGATAAAAGTCACTTATTGTTTGATGTTTTACAAATCTCAATAAGTATTTCCAAAATCTGTAAGATTAACCTATGAACATTATGATCTGTAATATCTGTAATATAGACAAATATATGAAGAATAAGTGTTAGCTACTCTTTTTTTAAAGGAAAAGATATTTTTTTCTTAAAAATCGAAAAAAAATCGTTTTATGAAATCAGACTGTTAATTGACTTTCGTTGCTGACTGTACATACGCCTTAGGGGCTATCGTGCGCTTTAGTGATACAATGCCTTTATTTACAGAACCAATATTAACACTTTATTATGAGGCTTATTGTATTGATTTTCGAGTGCAGACACTTAATACAATAATATTGTGTATCCATCTCTATTACGTGACGATTTTTTGTAGGTAACGTACCTAATAAGTACGTACTGTACGTTTTTAGTAAGCAGTTATTATATCCGTACCAGCACTTATGATACGAAGGAGTAAGTTTTGTGTGTTTTTATACCTAGGGATATTCTTCGGAACTACTGAACATTAAAAATAAACACGGGTAGAAAGCTTCATTATCTCTGAGTTTTATAAGAAAAGTCGCCTGGAAAGCTAATTTGTTGGTAGGGACATAATTTAACCGAACCCAAATCAAAAATAACGGGATTGTACTTAGGTATCCGTTATCTTTTGCATTGTTAAGTTATGGCGGCAGAGAATACTTACACTACTTCGTATAGATTGGACACTCCTTGCCCCGCACCAATCGAGACTATCCCTTGAGTTCTCGATTGCGTTCTAACTCGGCTTAAGGGCCTATAATACGCCAACATTTTGTAAGCGGGACAGCGAATGTAATTTGTTCGGCGTGTGAGGAGTACAGAGCTGCGCAGCGTTATTTACGGAGCTAAAACACTTTTTAGCTAATTAAAAGTACAAAAACAAAAAAAGATCAAAATTCGGAACAACGGGACCACGTAGTGTACTAAGCTGAGTTTACATACAAAGTTTTACTAGTCTAGCTAAAGTATTTATTGAGTACTTTTGTTTTTAAGTAAAATTCAGAGGGAAGTGATTATTTTCTATCCAGAAAATATTTAGTAATCGTGTTTTCACTACAATGGAGCAATAGTTTATATCCTCAACTATAATATTTTTTTTTTTCAATAATATTGGTTCAATACTTTTATTGATATGATCCAGAGTAGAAGCAGTTTTGAGGTAGTACGCGCCCTTAAAATGTAGTTTCTGTGTACCAATAAATAAGTTGTACACCTTGAACCTTAAAAACACCATAAATTAGATAAGGGCTCATACAAGCAAAAAAATTTGCCATAAAACATGGGCCCACAAAATGTTACCTAAGTATGCTTTTTAGGTGTGAACAAAGAACGAAAAAGTGTATGTACACTAATAGATTACATGTTTTGTAGTTTGCTGTTAACGGAAGTTTGTAAGTACCTATTTTTTTCCACGACACAAATAAATACATACATAATATCACGCCTCTTTTCCAAAGGGGTAGGCAAGACCACGGATCTCCACTTGCTACGATCCTGGCACACAACTTTCGCCTCATTCACTCAACACAAATATTTTATTCATGATTCATCAATGCGATACTAAGGGTTACTACTCGTAATTATAACTTAATACAGACAAATATTATAAATATACGTATGATTATACCGCGTGTTTACTTATATGGATTTTCTTTGTGTCCGGGGACTTGTTGCGGAACAGGTTTTTGCGACAAATTAAAATTCACATGCGAAAAATGCAGTTATTTTAACTGGTTTTGGTTATGCCTTGTTCGTACTTCAACCTTGAAATGAGTACTACAGAAAATCGTACGAATAAATGCTTTTAGTTTTGTTGAACTTGACTTGTGATTTTTGATAGCGCGGACTTGAAAGTAACTGGTTTTGCAAAGTCGAGTAAAGTTTGTGATTGATAACGATAAGGCATTTAAACATCCGAGGGTCTATCGCGCCTTGGGGATACTGTTGTCATGTTTACATTTGTAGGTACGATCACCGACAGAAGTTCATGAACATTTAATGATAATAAAAAAACTGGACATTTCACACAGCATCATCTAGCCCCAAACTAAGGAAAGCTTGTACTATGGGAACCAGATAACTGATATACTACTTAAATACTTTTTTTGTTTGTAAATACATACATATTATACATAGAAACACCCAGAACCGAGATAAATATTTGCAGATCATACAAATATTTATCCCGCCGCGGGGATCGAACCCGCAACCTTCTGCGTCCCAAGCGGGCTTTTACCCACTGCGCCACAGAGGTCGTCAATGTTGTAAAATTAACGTTATTGAATCTTCTATATCTTCGAAACTCATAGGTTTGTAACTAAAACTTTAGCATATATTAGATGCTTTGCCTCACACCATTATGAAAAAATACAATTTTCCCACAAATCACTAACCCTGTTATTAATAAACACGAACTTGGTTGGGATTAGAGCTAATCCAAAGCATAAGGCAGTAGTAAGTCAAATCTGTATTAATAAAGAAAGACCAAGGAGGAAATAAGCTAATCCCTGCTCTCGGAGCAAGAGTTACGCCTAGGTGCAACCTAGTATAGAGATGGAGTAAGCATACTCTATCATGAATTTTGACATTTTACTTCATAATATTCATGTCATATCCAAAAAAAGGTTGTGCAAATAGGATGGATATGTTGATGGTTTGAGGAAAAATTAAATGAGGTTGGATGGACCAATTACGATAAATGGGGCGAGTGAAAATTTACAATATTCGTACAATTTCATTTTATGATCTCGAAGAAACTGAATTTAAAATCCAAGTAAGTATAGATTTTGAGGTAAAAAATCATTTAGCATTAGCAAGAAACAAAAAAACAGTTAAAAATGACTAAACACAGTAAATACTTTTTTTATGACTAAAAACTTTTTGTTCAATATTCACTTGACCAAAAATTTTGAGAAGAATAAAACCTCTAACCTCTTTGAATAAAACAGATTATCAAATACAAATCATTGTCTATCTCTGTCATTCATATAATTAGTGACAGAGACAGACAATATTTTGAATGATAATAATATTCGTTCATTCACTCGTTTTTATTTTAAATTTTATGGGTTGCCATAACGCACGCGCTAGTCCCGATGCAAGAAATGTATTACTGATTCGAGATAACTACCGATTTACTAATAACCTTAAACTCATCATGTTACTCCAAGAAGTAACAGTTCTGAGAGCAGTCTCGGATTTAGCTAGAATTAGGGTTTTCTAATTAATAAGGCGGTAAGAAAATAAAGCTTTAAAATCTCCAATTGTTAATGAACTTCTGTCGCTGACTGTACTTACCGCGAAAGCAGTTTTAAATTAAATAAATGATTTCATATTTTTGCGTTCTAATATTTTCAGTACAGTGCTTCTAACGTTTCAACTCAAAGTAAAATATAATCACAGATGCAACGTTCTTGTGCTATAAAGTCGTGAATCTTGTGAAAGCGGGAATTAATCTTTTATTGAGGTTTACTATCACCTAGATGTGTACTAGGAAAGAAAGCCACTTGAGCACATCTTTTCCGCATAGGCAAAGCTTATGGTAAACTGACGCGAACAGACTAATGACTATCTTACGACTTCGGTGTAGCTTGATCATTGTCAATGGAAAATAGACCTTTAGCCTCCGCAGACTGCAAACTTTCTATCGGCCGATAGTTGAGACGAGCTAAACTTCTCCATACTAATTACGAGCCGATGTATATTCCGTCTCAACTATCGGCCGATAGAAAGTCTGCAGTCTGCGAGGAGGCTTAACCTGATCGCACACTTGTCCGCGCCGTACGCGCCGCAGTCAATTTCTATACAAAAAATACTGATGACGTCAGAAAATGCGACTCGCTCGTGACGTCAGCAGCATTTTCTCTATTGAATTGACAGTTCGGCGCGTTCGGCTCGCCTGGACTGTGCGACCACCCTTAAAAATACATTTAATTGTCCTATAACTGAAAAGGTCAGGTATTTATAGCAAAAAGCACCTGCAGCATGCTGGCGTTCATCTGCCTCGAGTGTTGGCTATGCTTTTTGCCTTCTGTATTGGACATACCTACTTACCCGAGAATATGATGAAGACTGTGGTAGTGCCCTTAATTAAGAACCAGGCAGGAGACGCTTCTGATATATGTAATTATAGGCCCATATCGTTGGCCACTACTATAGCCAAGGTGCTGGATTGTATGCTTGATAAACAGCTGGAGAAACATCTTAAGATACATGATGCCCAATTTGGCTTTAGGCAAGGGCTTTCCACTGAGGCAGCGATTCTGTGTCTCAAGCATACGGTCCGGTACTACACGGACAGAAAGACACCAGTGTATGCGTGCTTTCTTGACCTGTCGAAGGCCTTCGATTTGGTGTCCTATGGTGTCTTGTGGAAGAAGCTCTCTGAAGAAACAACATTGCCTGATGAGCTTATTGATTTGTTTAAGTACTGGTATGGCCATCAGAGCAATGTGGTTAGGTGGGCAGACTCGCTATCCGAGTCATATGGGCTGGAATGTGGGGTGCGGCAGGGGGGGTTGAGCTCGCCTCGACTTTTCAACCTTTATGTCAATCGGCTGATTGGTGAACTCAGTGATGCCATGGTCGGCTGTTCTATAGGTGGGAGAATAGTCAACAACATTGGTTATGCTGATGATATGGTTTTACTGAGCCCTTCAATCAGTGCCCTCAGAAAACTAGTGGGTATATGTGAGCGGTACGCTGTGACACACGGCCTCAGGTATAACGCTACTAAGAGTGAGCTGTTAGTTTTTAAAGCGGGTGCGAAATACTACCCTATCGTACCTACAGTGTCATTAAATGGCACTGCGCTCAAAAGGGTCTCGCAGTTTAAATACCTGGGACATTGGGTCACGGAAACCCTCAAAGATGATATGGACATTGAGAGGGAGCGAAGGGCGCTGGCAGTGAGGGGTAACATGTTGATACGTAGGTTTGCTAAGTGTACAAAAAACGTAAAAATATCATTATTTAGGGCTTACTGCCAAACGTTTTACACAAGCAGCCTATGGATCGACTTTACCCAGGCTGCCTACAGCGCCCTTCGCGTCCAGTACAACAATGCGTTCAGAATGCTGTTGGGACTGCCACGATACTGCAGTGCATCAGGTATGTTCGCGGAGGCCAACACTGATGGCTTCCATGCCATCATGCGCAAAAGAGTCGCCTCCCTGATGCACCGTGTGCGTGCCAGTTCCAACAGCCTCCTGATCACCGTGGCAGAACGGCTGGATGGACCGTTTCTCAGGCACTGGAATAATTTGCATGTACTGGCATGTAATGCTACGCGGTGTGCTAAGTAGGATGGACACTCCATGTGATATTTAAATTTAAATTTAATTTATTATTGTTGTTATTGACATGATTGAATTTGATTTATAATGTTATTTAATTACTTACTAACAATTAGGCTAAGCATCTTACTAATATAATATGGTGGACTCGTGAAACTGAAATAAATGATTTGAATTGAATTGAATTGAAAAACTCGGTGTAAAAGCCTTGAAATAACTATTTCTTTTTTTGTAATACTACAAAGTACATGTAGGTACTTATTAGGGTTTTTTTTATTTTCAAAAGGTTAAATTAATTTGTAAAACAAGTACCCTTACCATCCTAGGCGGTTAATTAATGTGTCTACCATGCTCAGGTCTTCGTTTGGTTACCTAAGACCTAACATTTACCGAGACTGTTCAAATGTAACTTGCAACTCGAATAAAGCACAGTTAATACTAACTCCATTACAGGTTTTACGAGATCTGAAAGTTGAGAGATAAATAAATAATGCTTGACTTTTCACAGAGCATCATCTAGCCCCAAAGTAAGCAGAGCTTGTGTTATCTATGGGTTCTAGATAACTGATTTTACTACCTATACTCTTTGTTCGTAAATCACTGAGCTGGGTACTATAGAGTTACAATCTGACAAGTAAAATGTCCGCGCTAAAACTCGGCGCACGCTATGCAGTGCGCAGAGTTTTTGTTTTTGCGTACAAGCGACATTGAACACTTAATACAAGTGAGATAACGTCTACATTCGAGCAAATTTCATCAAAGAGCGGTGCTCGGACATTTTTTGAGTGTTGCTAGCTTAATGTCGTAAATACATACATTTATACATAGAAAACAACTAGACCCGAGAGTAATATTTGTAGATCATACACACATTTGTCCCGTGGCGGTCCGAATGATTCAATATAGACTCTAAAAGCTTTATAAGGGACTTAGAGAGAGCTAGAGCATGATTATGTTGATAACATCGATGGCTATGATCCTGACACACATCTTTCTGTCTCATTCTTCACAAGCACACCGGTTTTGTGCTTTTGGCGCTCTCTAAAATGACACCAATTTGGTCGAACTATGTTCATCTAGGATTTCCCCGTTGCAAGCCCATCGCCTAAACTGGGTTTAATGAATAAAACCATTTGCATGCATTTATTGCCAATAATAATGCTTTTGTAACATTATTACTGCAATGTTGTTTTCAAGCACTTGTCATCAAAGTAATTCAACCATCACTTACCTGTCTCATGTTTCATTCAGATGCAGCGGTATTCTGACAGTTTGTGTACACGTGATGAACTCACGCGTTGCCAAACTCCGCGCCACGAAACAAGCCCTTTTTGAGCGGCACTGGTATCTACGTGGAAAGCATAAGAAAGGACTTCTTTTGTGTTGCATTCTCTACAAATCATTTTGGTAGCTGGTGTAATTTTAGCATCAAAGTTAATCAACTAAGTTTATTATGTAAGTAAGTATGTTACCTACTTGTTATTAAGTATTCTAAAATAAAAGAATTATTACGTTAAGTACGAAAGATACTCTGAAAATAAATAAATAATAATGCTAGACTTTTCACACAGCATCATCTAGCCCCAAAGTAAGCAGAGCTTGTGTTATGGGTACAACATGACTGATTTTAATACTTAAATACCTTTTGTTAGTAAATACATATTTACTAACAACATATTTTTGTTATATTATACATAGAAACGCCTAGACCCGAGACAAATACTTGTAGATCATACAAACATTTGTCCCGCGGCGGGGATCGAAAAATAAAAGGTCATATCTCAACATGATAATATTGTTCCTGAATCCCTGTAGGATGATTGTACCTAATTTAATAAGTGTTGTTTACAAAATATAAAGCACATATAACGTACAACTCGTGTTTCGAGCACGTGTAAAACAAACAGAGTATTCGTAGTAGAAATAGAAAGTGCGTACAAATAGAGCAAATATTTGTGGTATTCATTACAGAGTGGGTGCTGATTTGTTTAAGCGAGGGTCAATGTCGCTTTGCACTTGACTGATTACGTAAGGAAAAGCGAACTTCTAATACTCGTACGAGTACCTACTAGCTACTACGTAGTGTGTACTTATGCCTATCGGCGATAGATAGCGATAGGAGTTCATGAACATTTGACTCAGACAAACTAGAATGGACGAGTTATTGACAGAATTCCTCTTTCAATAATTTCTGCCGGTTTTTGCGGGGGACGAGGTAGCACAGTTAAGGTGCATTTACACGGTGCGATTTGTCGTCGGATTTGCTAGGCCGCGCCCATTCGGTGTGCCAACTTGAGTTAGACTTAGCGCATTCACACGACAAACTGCGCCTGCGATGCGATGTCGCGTCGTCACTACGATGCGCTATCGGAGATCCAACTCGCCATCGCATCGCGGCGAGTAGGGTTACCATACGAAAAATTGACAACCCGGACAGATCCCAGACAAAATGTACAGTTTCAATGGAAACGCACGTGGCTTACTACATATTATGCAACATATTATGTTGGTACCACGTGAGATTAGCCACGTGCGTTTCGCAAGCTCACATACCTAAATGTACACATTGATATTTTTATCTTCAATATAATAGTCTTAATAACGAGAATTTCATTATTTTTCTACATAAAAAAAATCTTGTAAGTACTTATTTTGTATCATAATATCTTAGAAAAATCTAAATAAAACGACAGGTCTGGAGAAATCTTAACGTATGGTTACTGTAAAATGGGCGGATTATAGGGGCGTATGCCACAGAATAAGTTTCATAGTTACCTAGACTTTTACTAACTGCGGAAGAGCGTCCGATATTTGGTAGATTGTAGCGTTGTTAAATTTCAACAATGTTCTCAAGGGATCGTTAGTGGAGTGGTCTAGCGTGCGGTTTCCAAGAAGAGACATGCTGGTTCAATTCCTTGCACAAAAATTTTTTTTGCATATTTTTTATTTTTGCTTCTCTAGAAATTTGTTTTTTTTTTATGTTAATGGCGAACATCTCAGTTTCATAAACTTTTTAATAAAAACTAAAGAAAATAAAATTAAAATTCAAGGTACTTACCGAGATGGTAATTTTACCTAATATTAGCTGTCCGCCGCGGTGTTACCCGCGATCCCTCGGGAAAACTTCACTTCCCCGGGATAAAATATAGCCTATGTCAAAGATTTAAATCGTTAGATGTGCCCGGACGCCAAAAACTAACGCGGCGCGTCGGAGCTACCGATGCCGCATCGCAAAACACTAAGTAAGTCCCGACGGCACATCGCATACTAAGACACATCGCATACGATGAGCGTTCACACGGGAAAAATTGGCGTGCGATGCTAAATCATATCGCACCGTGTAAATGCACCTTTACTGAGCACATTTAGGTAGTGAAAACCCAAAAAAAGAGAAAAAAATATGATAACCTCAAAAGGAGACGAGACGAGTCAGACATGGATTTATGATAGCTACTGCGGTTTTACTGACGGAGATGATACGAGAGCATAGATAAAATGAGAGTGCGTACGCAATTGTTGTCTGTAGTACTTATTTGTACAGTTTTCATAAAATTTTGTTCGGTGTTGGTTGACTAAAATCCTAAATTAAAAAAGTTCTGACCATGCCATTATCATTTTCTGCATCTGCTACAACTTTCCTTAATTTTTTTTGATAGTCATAAAATAGCGGTGTATACTTTTTTGGTAAATACATACATTATACATAGAAACACCCAGACCCGAAATAAATATTTGCAGATCATACAAACATTTATCCCGCGGCGGGGATCGAACCCGCAACCTTCTGCGTCCCAAGCGGGCTTTCACCCACTGCGCCACAGAGGTCGTCTGTGAGGTAGTTTGGAGCACTGTACCAGTTTCGGCCACATTCGTCACATTATACACGTCCCCACAATTTCTCGCTTATTTACTGACAAAGACGTTGTCCGTCACAGTTCCAAAAGCCTACGGAGGCCACAATAGATTTGGGCTTTCAATTTGCTCAGACAATTAACAATGGTTGGTCGTGTGTAAAAGTTTCACTACCATCCATTCATGATTAGCGCACATACTTTCGATATCGTTCAACTGGTGCAAACCAGATGTTTGTTTCCATTGCTTTATGTTTGTTTTATCGACACACATCATTCCACATACCCTGAGAAATGCCGCGTCCTTTATATCAAACATTGAAGTCGTTTACTTTTTAGTTTAAAAAAAAACGTAATTATAAGACTATTCAGAGTGATGCTGTCCCACTGAATAAATGCTTTTTGCAATCTTATTAAAATGGTTACTTTACTTTACTTTATTAAAATCGTCTGAGATTCTCCTAGCTCTGAGGATAACATTTTGTAATCCTGTTTATTTTCTAAAAACAACCTAAATAAAGTGTTTTTAAATACATATTTTCGATGTGGGCTGAACTTCCGCGGGACGATTATGGAATAAATCATTGAGTTATACTTACACCGAACCTGACAAAAACTCAAGCCTATCTTCGGAGTTCACGCTAAACAAAAAATGTTGGAACCGGTTTGAATAGATAGTGGGCACACTCGCAGAAAGAGCACGTACGAAGAGCTCAGTCAGTGTGTAGCGGGCCTAAGGGTTGTACAAAATACGCAAAAGATAGTGTGGTGTGTGCCTTTTTTGGATTTTTATATTTAAAGAAAAGGTAAGAATAGTGGTTTCAAATATTTATGAATTGTGTTTTTACGGTTTTTGTGTGATTTTTTTGTATGGATTTAACCTTTTGAGGTAAGTTTATTGTAATACAGGATTTTGGGATATTTATTTTTTTGTCTGTGTAAAGTAAAGTGAGAAAAAGTTTTCATATTTTTGAACATAAAAAGTAGAGTCCATAGACAATTATTGAAACGCTACTGCCTACTCATAAACTTTATTATTAATTGTATTGAAAGCACGAATTTTTTTTATGACGATAACATAATTTTTTTTTTAAAACGGCTAGACTTTTTGGAATTCCGTAGTAATTTAAATTTCGTAAAAAGATCGCACAAAGTTTTAGGCAAAGCTAGATTTATAAAATGCTTGGAAAATAAGAATATTCATCACGAAGAACTTTAATCAGAATCAAATTTAAATATTATTATGGGGCTTTGATATGAATATTATAATCATGTTGAAAAAAGTGGGTAGAGCTAGCTCAGGTGGACAAAGTCAAAGTCAAAAAGCATTTATTCATTAGGACATGCTGGGATCACTTAGAATAGTCTTACAACTAATTTTACTCCTGTTCTTGCGCGACCAATACCGTGAAGAATCAGGGCAACAAACACGATTTGGGGCCTAGCGTTATTTTAGGTGATCCTTAAAACTAAGACTCAGATCAGGTAGTAACAGACCATCAGTATTCCTGAGTAATATAACCATGCGAGTAAAGCCACGGGCGGCCGCTAGTTTTTAAGCAACGTAAAAATATGCAAAAAATTCGTAGATAACAATAAAATAATATTAAAATAATACGAACATCCAGTTCCCAGTTTCAAATACTTGTGGCCTCTCCATTGCCATAAAGCTCCGTGGGCAGTCATTATGCTAAGTTTAATTTTATGCAAATATCGGAGAATCTTGCGTGTTATTTTAAATGAAACATGCATAATCAACTCTTTCTATAATTACTTGTCCGTGTACAGTTAGTTACATTTTGAAGTTTGTACGAAAAACTATTCTAGACTTTCATATGAATATTTTAATAATTATGAAATTATTTTTGGCACAAAAGAATAATTCAATTCTTAGTTAAATGAAAAGGTAACCTACTTTTTCATTTAACTAAGAATTGAATTAAAGTTAAATGAAAAGGTAGCTATCCCACTCAATAATAAAGCTGAAAGTTTGTGAGTTTGTTTAGACGTTTGGATGTTTGTGTTTCAATCACGCCAAATCCAGTGAACTGATTTGGATGAAACTTGGAATAGGCGTAGATAGTTACCTGGAATAGCATATAGGCTATTCAATCATCACGAGTCATCACGAGTGAAGGTGAATGTGTACTAGCTTATAATTTGCAATAAAAGAATCTAGATGTGATGCAACTAAAGTGAACGTAACATCTTTGTATTTTTTGTTTCTTTGCAATTGGTCCATTAATTTCAACCCGATTTTAATTGGTCCATTTATATTTCAGCCCGATTTTACCTTGTTGAGTGTAGGCTTTTTGTTATGTCCAAACTCTTTATTCCCGTTGGGAACTCAATACTTCATAGACGTACTTAAAGTTTTTTACTTTATAATTTTGGATTTTTCCGGGATAAAAAGTAGCCTATTTCCTTCCTTGGGATACAAACTTTATCCATGCCAATTTTCAGCCTAATCTGTTCAGTGGTTTGGGCGTGAAACGGTAACAAACAGACAGACAGACTTGGGCTACTTTCACATTTTATAATATTAGTATGGAAGTATGGATTAAATTGAATGAATTATTTTTTAAAGTGAAACCTTCTTTCGGCGCGTTGGGCATTTTTTGAGAAAAATATCAAACTCAGTCACGGGACTGTTACGACCGTATCTTACTATATCTTAATTTCATCGCACATTGTATCGTCGATAATAGTCGATGTGAGACAGACATCGCCTCTGAATGAGACAGGTCCGGGTTCAAATCCTAGACAGTATCTTTTTGCACTGTTTTTTGTTGTTCTTTTATTTTAAAGTTTAGAACCATTACTGAAACCTCGTTCAAGTTTTCACTTCTGTCGGCACTCCTGGAGGGCCACCACAGGTGCCACTGTTTTTTTGCACCTGAAACATGTAATACAAGATACAATAAAATTATAATTTTTTTATTTTTTATTTATGCGATGATTTCTGTTAGTACTAGATTCATTAATTAATGTTATGTGACTGCACCAATTTACTAAGAAGAGTTGCGTTCCACACGCATCCATTTCTACATTGTTATATCATTGAGAAATATTTCAAGTTATTTACTTAGAGAAACGAGTAAATAGTGATAGTAAATCGTATATGGGTCGGGCCAATGCTATTTTTACTTTCGGCCAAGAATGAATGAATGAATGAACACTTTATTGTACACCAAAACAACAACGAAAACAAAACATTGAAAACAATTACAAGTTCATTAGTACAATGGGCGGCCTTATCGCTGAAAGCGATTTCTTCCAGGCAACCTTTGGATGGAAAAGATGGGAAGGTTAGTGTGGTCGACCCCATTGACTTGAGCAGTGGGGTAATTGAGACTTTTTATTCCCAACTACTCCACTAGTGGGGAGGTTAGTGAGGTCGTTGGGCATACATACAAAACATCAGCCACGAATCGAATGATAGATGAATTAAACCTGTAGTTGCATAATGTACTGAATAAGGTTTTATTTTATTTTAAAAACATAGGTGGCTGTACTACAAAAATAGTCTAAATACTTGGTACGTGTGCTTAGCAATTGTATATTTATCGTTGAGACTATATCTAAGCCGTGTCTCTAAAAACTTTACTATCTAAACGCTATACTGTGGTAACAGTATTTTTAAACATGTGTTCAATAGATGTTTAAATTTTTTGTAGTACGACCGATAATGGCCATGCTTCTACAATTATTTCAAACACAATTTACTTCATTAAGCTAGCATTCTTAGTTTCCGAGATTTATAGGTTTCTTTACCGGATTCCCGGTGACCCGAATTCATTGCTCTCCAGTGTAGTTCTGCGTTTGTCTGTAATTGGCAGAACTAAGAATTTAACAAAATTTTCTTATGTAAAGGATTACTGTTAGCGTAGCGTTCCTTAAATAAATAATTAGATACGCTTCGCGAATTTAAAGTTTTGTGTGTATTTATTTTATACTCTGATTCTTTTCGCGAACTGCAAAAATATTTAACATTTTCTGAGCATGATTATTTTAGAAAGGTACTGCTTAAAGGTGATCGCACAGTCCAGCCGAGCCGACTGCGGCGAACTGTCAATTCAATAGGGAAAATGCTGCTGACGTCAGACGCGAGCCGCATTTTCTGACGTCATCAGCATTTTTTTGTATAGAAAAATGACTGCGTACGGCGCGGATGAGTGTGCAATCAGGTTTAATACAGCAAACGAAGTACAATGCTAACAAAGTAAAAATGAAGTTTTTTAAGTTAATGTAAATATTAAATCAAATGGACATTTCGAGAGTATACAAATAAAGAAATACATTTTTAAACAAATAAAGGGTTTAAAAAGTTTGTTGACAATTTCACCGAGACAAATATCGGTGCACATACAAAAATACATACTCAAACGTAAAACTCATATTTCTATTTTTAGTTGCCGCTGTTTTATTGGCCTTTACCTTTTGCGATTAAGTTTTTTTTATTTTTTATAACAGGTAAAATGAAAAGTCGAATAGCCGTGGTGAGATGGCCTCTCAAGGTTTCTCGCCGGTATCTATCGACAACTTCAACGTTTCATCAAGATGGAATGGATATTGGTATGTTAATATCTCATATTGTATTTCTATATATCCAATTTATATTATAATTTCACATTTGAGTATATTGAGGATATTTTGATAGCGTATTTTGATTATTTAAACGGAATTTCTTCGCGTAAAAGTACCTTATTGTAAAGCATTATTATGAAACCGGTATACCTTATTATGGAAAATAAATAAGGTAATTTTATGCGTTGAATTCCTGTTTAAATAATCAAATATGCATAATGATTGTGAAAGTTCGAGAAAGACTATTTTGACAACTGTCACAAAAGGCTGAAAATATTAAAAAGCTATGACAGACATAACACAGATCTACCTACAGGAATTCATCTCTAAAGATGTCTCTCTAGGGGGAAACCAGAGGTAGGTAAATATACAAAAACACGTTTGGCGTATGCCCATAAACGACAAGTAGTTAGTGTAGTTACGACGTTTCTCGTGATGGGCTTGCCATACGGCCCTTTAACGAGTTTTTAGATAATACAATAGCTTTTCTAGTTCTCAGGTTATTGAGGAATTGATTTTTTTTAATTATGTAAAATTAAGGTATATTTATTTATTCGTGAAGGGACATGACTAGAACTGAGCGATTGTCAGAATTCCTCTTTCAAAATGGCCTCGGCCACGGTCAAAGTCAAAGTCAAAAATCATTTATTAAGTAGGACCGCTGGGATCACTTTGAATCGTCTTAAAACTAGGTGATTTTACTCCTATAAAGTCCTGTATGTATTATCCTTCTAGGAAAATCAACACCGCGACAGTCTTGTCCAGTTCACATCCAGAGAGCCAGATCCACTCATGCAGCCTTGGAGGCAGTTTACGAGACCATACCTCAGGTGAAGAGTTGGGAAGAAGTGCCTGGACCGAAGCCGCTGCCGTTCTTGGGGAACACTTGGAGATTCACACCATATATTGGTATGTTTTCAGCAAATGGGTAATCATACCTACGTATTCTGTGGTTATACTTATGAATAATGTAAGTGTTTATTCTTAGCACGGTACGATCAACGATAAGAGTTCGAAAATAACGGCCTTACAAAAAAAGTTATAATAATGTTATTTAAAGGTTTAGGTTTAAAGAACTTTATTCTCATACAAACACAATGGTTTACTTATAATGAGATACACAGACATATCTTATTCTTAAACTAATAAGAAGTAGCTTATAATAACATGGATTTTTTTCGATTATTTAAGTCTTTTATCTTTAAAATAAACCATAGATACCTAAATACCTTCTTAGTGTTACTACAAAAGAAAAGGAGGAATTTTGCTCGCCTGTAAAACACTCCATCGAAATACAAAAACCGTTCTTTCTTCAAAGCATTGTAAGTAACAGTTTTTATTACTTACATGTATTATTTTACCTTTAATCAATAAAAATCGTAAGGTCAATACAGTGAACAATCTAATGGCTTTATTTCACGGCCACACCAATCTCAAGAATAAATCCATAAATCCCTCTCCCCCCCCCACGTAATTTTCTCGCCATAATAAAATATGAGCTAAAAAAAGATAGAAACATCAGTTAGGCCATTCTTCTATCGGGTCAACAGGTTCCCGGAAAGACGCCACTTGTACATGGTCGACATTCCCAGAGTTCGTACAAAGCGTTTTGAGTCTACATTTTTCATACGCACCGCCAAATTGTGGAACTCTTTGCCGGGCTCTGTATTTCCTGTAAAGTACATTATAGGGGTCTTCAAATCAAGAGTAAATAGGTTCCTTCTAGGTAAGCATGCTCCATCTTAGACCTCATTACCTACTGCTTAACATCAAGAGGTCAAATGCTGACATATTTATAAAAAAAAACAACAAATCTATAGAAGTTGATCCTATACACCCCTATTTTTTAATTACCAAAAAATTTTAAACATGGTCTCGGTGTCTTTTACTGATCACATTTCTGTTGTTAAAACTCAAAAAAAAAAGAAAAAAATTATAACCTCAAAAGGAGACGAGACGAGTCAGACATGGATTTATGATAGCTACTGCGGTTTTACTGACTGGGGATGATACGAGAACATAGTTCGAATGAGAGTCTGTACGCGATTGTTGTCTAAAGTACACATGAAACATGAAAACTGTACAAATAATGTACAGTTTTCATAAAATTTTGTTCGGTTTTGGTTGACTACAATCCTCGATAACTTTGTGATAGTTAAATAAAAAAAAAGTTCTGACCATGTCATTATCATTTTCTGCATCTGCTGCAACTGTCCTTAAATTTTTTTTGGTAGTCATAAAATAGCGGTGTATAGCTACATGCTTATTTCAATTACGATTTCAATATAATGTTTGCTTTTCGTCTTTATAATTAAGTTCATTGCGTATTTCCAAGACAGTCTGCCACACTAAATCGTTTTCTCAATTTCGTTTAGCAAAATTCTCGTTCTGTCTGACAGCCAATTAATATTGATAGGATGCTTTCGAAAATATTGTCACTTATCGTTGAGCAACGCAGTGTCCATAACTAAAACCACAAGGTGTTTATGGGTTGTAAAACGTAAAACTGAGTAACGTTTACATAGTATGTATGTACTTCTTCTTGTCTCATAAAGCCAACAGTGTCAACTAAAATAGTAACGATGTTTCGATTCTTTCGTTCCTTTGTGAATGAATGAATGAAAATTCTTTATTGCACACCATTAATAAAAAATACAAAAAACAAAAGAAAAACCAGATAAAAATGTACAATGGGCGGCCTTATCGCTAAGAAGATCTCTTCCAGGCAACCTTTGGGTGTAGAAGAAAATCAGTGAAAAGAAGATTGGTCGGGTGCATAAAAAGAGACACATTATGTTCCATAAAAGTAAGTAAGTAAGTTCGTATAAGTCAGTGGCCAACTCTGGTGACGGAGTTTTTAGGCCACCTTAAGGCCTCCGTCATGGCTTAACGACTTAAATAGCCGGGACCGACAATTTAACGTGCCCTCCGAAGCACGGAAGCACTCAGATGGAAATGCCACTGGCGGTCACCCATCCACTTACAGACCGTTTCGAACGTTGCTTAACTTCGACGATCTATCAAGAACGACTAAGCAAGCACGACCACGAGCGCTTCCATTATTTTCCATGATTATGCTCTATGATTCCGATAGTATAAATATGAAATGGCCATCTTTACTTAAAATCCTTTCAATGGTTCAAATAAGATGAAGAAGTGAAATATTCCCGGGATAGCAAACACAATTTACAATTTATAAACTAATCAGTTCTATATAATATGTTTAAGTAAGGTATAAGTATCTCTAAAAAATCACACAGAAAACAACACACACAAACACTCAGATTGTAGTCTCACGGGGTCCAGTGACTATGAGGGCTTCGGCAGAATACCAGCGCCTTACCACTTCTCAGTGGGACGGCATAATGCTGAGTCGACGCCTTTTTGCTGCTGTGACACACAATCACAATTCTTCAACTTTTTATTATTTATTTCATTGTCGGTTAGCTGGTTAAAAATAATATAAATCCATTATTGGCTGTAGGTTAAATCTTTAAGTTTGTAAATTAATCATAAGAGCTGTGGATTTTGTTAACAAATAAATAAATAAATAAATTATTATGCTTCTTCCTTTTTTATTTAGATTTTTTTTATTCTAGTGATTGTATTGTGTGCCAAAGTAGTGAATAAATGTCTGTCTATGTCTAATTTGAGTTTCGACGCGGATACAATCGCGCTCGCAGCTAAGTTGAACCATAAAACATTAGATCGTGATATTTACCAACTTCATTTACAATCCGTATTCACAGACATGTCTTACATGTTATTGTCTACAAGTTGGTTGTTCACATTAAAGTTTTAATGATTCTAGTCATTGCCATTATTTTTCGTAACGGACCACGGCGACGCAGCATACAAATGTGTGTCGTCATATATTTCGATGTGGGGCAAGGACTCGATTATAATTCGGATGACACATCTTCATTATAATAGGTTAGCGACCTTCGTGGTTTATAAAAATAACGGCACTTACTGCCACGATGTCTAGCATTTTTAAAACAATTATAGGACCGTTTAAGGCAATTGCTCTTTGGCGCTGAAGGAAATTACGAAATCGTTGCGTTATTTGTCTGAGATACCATGATACTACATTGCTCATGTTTGGGAGGTGCCAGCACTATTTAAAGGCAAGTAATTTTTGTTTAGGTAGTTTTTTTTACATACAATATTTTTGTCATGGAAAAGTATTGGAAATGAAGTGAAGACATACAATTACTCAGAACTCCAGACAGAACACTGGAGTTTTGTGAGGAGATAACCATGGTTACAAAACACCCTGATTGAGCTTTGTCAGACTATTTCATTTTCTCATGGCTATTTCAAAATGCCGATGGCAGCATCTCTATAAAATCTGTGATTTAATCCTTTTTATTTATAAAACAAAACGAACTATTTGAAAAGAGGACAAAGTCATTTGAAGCGATAAACGAACTTATGATTTGAACCTATTTGAACAAAGAACTTGCTTTTCTAAATATATTTTTTTAAATAAAGAACACAATCATATTTTTTGAACAGAGAACATCTTGTTTGAATAGAGAACAGACGTAGTACAGTTTGAATAGTGTGAAGATACGGGAAGCAGATTGTTCATAATAATTGGCACAAACGCATGCATGCGATGTGTTTCCTAACTTGTGCAATGTGCTGCATGGTCGAATGCGTCGCAACTGGTTTCAGTTTCAACGAGTACCAATAACTTTTCCTCACACAAAAAGGAACAATGTAATGGGATCATTGCGTGGAAAGTGTCAACTTTCCACATTACAATTGCTATGAAGCAAAAGAGTAGTTCACGGCGGTTTCCTGTTTTCACTGTTTTTATATAAATTGTGACATAAAGCGCGCACTACGACTGATTTTCAGATAATATCGACGCATTTATTAGTGTGCTCATAGTGTTTTTCTTTAGTTTAGTTTTATACGAATTATACAGGAAACGAGGCCGTTTGTACTAACTAAAATACGATAAACGCTTTTTTGGATATTCAATCATTTAAGATTATTTTACAAAGTATGTACAAGTAGTTTTATTTCTATTCTAGCTAGTTTTTCTTAGCAGTAAAGCTATAGGCTCATACAAGTAACGGGCCGCACCTGGATGAGGTTAGCACGAGACCGTAAAAAGTGGCATAAAGAAAGAGAGGCCTATACCCAGCAGTGGGCAAAGTTAGGTTGTGGATGATGATGATGAAAGCTATGGGCCTTATAAATATGATTAAATGAAAAGTTAGGTTATAAACCCCAGGATGTCCGCAATATCTTCTGCTATAAATTGACAATCTTATTCATAAAATATGGCTCTAATTCAAGCAATCTTACTTTAATCAGCATACTGCAATTTAACGGTCAATAAATCTTAATAGGTCTAGGTCAAAAATGTATTAATCATACGAGGAAAGTATGACACGGACTTAAAATTCAGCACAGATTCCTTAATCTACGAAATAATCTGAATAGTTTCTAATCGTGGTCTCGTTTACAGAATCGTGGGAATACTCTCACTTTTGTAACGAAAGATCGTGACCGTGAAAGCGGTAGCAGAGAATTTAATACGCAAAGCAATGTCATGTCATATTGTGTGGACAATGATGACAACTTCTTGATCGAAGGATATCAATCACTATAATTAACCCCTCATGAGCAGGGGGCCTATTGTCTAACTTGAAATCCATACCCATTTCCCATTCCAACCAATCACACAATACGAAAATCACGTATTTTGTCATGCAATCATTTTCATTTTCGTATTGTGTGATTGGTTGGAATGGGAAATGGGTATGGATTTCAAGTTAGACAATAAGGCTGGTCATCTAAAACGCAAAACATCAAAGTAGCAAAATGCCTCACAAGTAAAATGTCTGATTGCCTAAGATTTAGCTGCCACCACGTCAAGCTGTTTGCATAGGCGGTACTCATATTAGTTTTTCCGGTTTTTCCCGTGTTTTCGGTTCCGTGGGAATTCCGAGATAAAAAGGAGCATATATGTTGCTCTATAACCTCTTCTATCTTCCTGTGATAGTCCCATTAAAGTCAGTGCAGCCGTTCCAAAGATTAGCGCGAACAGACAAACAGACAAAAAGAAAAACATCGATTCAAGTTCTATTGCCTTCATTAAAACAGAAGTCCTGTTTTATATATACCACTGCAAACAGGAATCTGCCTATTTTATGTACTGCAATTATTAAAAATATAATTTCTATATTGAAAAGGGTACATTATTCTAGATGGACAAATGATTAGGTTTCGTATTATCTCATTATAGTATAAAATATCCGTAGGTATAGAGTAAACATAAGTAAACATATTTCGTTTCTTAAATGAGGCTGTATGTCTAGTCTAAACAGGCAAAATTGAATAATATTATTCAAATTGAATGTTGTATTCCAGGTGGTTATTCAGTGGAACACATTGATAAAGTCTGCGTCTCCCTCCGCAAGGACTATGGAAACTGCGTTAGGATGACTGGTCTGGTCGGTAGACCTGATATGCTGTTTGTCTTCGAAGCGGGGGAGGTAGAAAGGGTGTTCAGAGGAGAGGATTCTGCACCCCATAGGTGAGTGAAGACCGCATATAGCAACCAGAAAAAAAGTTATGATCAATCTATATTTCCGAGAAAGCAATTCGTAGAGAAGATCCATTTATATGTATATCTATAGAGATTTGTATGCCTCTGACTACCCCCTTAGACATCTTCAAAGGATCTGGAATATAAAAGATCTGAGAGAATGTCTACCACGCCAATCTGTATACAGTCGTGACCCTGTTTTTTTTACAGATATTTATAAGAGAGTAGTGAGAAGTACGTCCAAATAAATATATGGGACATGTTCATATTTTACAGGAGCTAGCATTTCTTATGGCAGGTTGCAATATCATAAACGCGCATCGAAAACCAAACTTTTGATAAACATTATTGGTGTTGCTGTAAAATCTCAACCTATAATCAAGCATGTCATACCCAATGATTGATCCTTTCAGCAATCATCTGATTAATTGTTTTCTATTACAGGCCCTCAATGCCATCCCTGAATTACTACAAGCATACACTACGGAAAGATTTCTTTGGCGCTGAAGAAAATTGCGCTGGCGTTATTGCAGTGTAAGTTTTAGACCTACTATAAAATCAATAAGAGAAAGAGGTCAGTCGACGAATCCAACTCGGCTGGGCAGCGTTCGGGAAACTGCGAGATGTCTTTTCGTCCAAAATACCTCAGTGCCTTAAGACGAAGGTTTTCGATCAGTGTGTGTTACCAGTGATGACATATGGAACTGAGACGTCGCTCAACGAGCTATGGAAAGGGCTATGCTTGGTGTCTCTCTACGAGATCGAATCAGAAATGAAGAGATCCGTAGACGCACTAAAGTCGCCGACATAGCCCACAGGATTAGCAAGTTGAAGTGGCAGTGGGCGGGGCACATAGCTCGTAGAACTGACGGCCGTTGGGGCAGAAAAGTTCTCGAGTGGAGGCCACGCACCGGAAATCGCAGCAGAGGACGGCCCCCCACGAGATGGAAAGACGATCTTGTAAGGGTTGCTGGGAGCCGTTGGGTGCAGGCTGCACAAGATCGATCGCTGTGGAAATCTATGGGGGAGGCCTATGTTCAGCAGTGGACGTAAAAAAGGCTGAGATGATGATGATGATGATAAAATCAATACCATACCTACGAGTAGAGTTCCAAACTGGAAACTCAATCCTCTTAGATCCCTCGCAGACTACGGACTTTCTATCGGCCGATAGTTGAGACGGAATATACTTCGGCTCAGTAATGAGTATGGAGAAGTATAGCCCGTCTCAACTATCGGCCGATAGAAAGTCTATAGTCTGCGAGGGGTCTTAGGATCCTTATCCTTGAAGTATTTGGTTTAGGATGACGTTTGTAACTCTTTATAAACAAACTCATACATATTTAAATCGAACTAGTCACGGTGTTCTTCTGGGTTTTGTAATGTAACAACTAAAAGGTAAGAATCGTATCAAAATCGACATAAGCCTACCAATTTGGAAATCGACCAATAAACACCTACCATACAATATGAAGGCCTTACCCAAGCACTTCCGAAATACATAACAACATCATAAACACAACAAATAATTAACATAACACAATTATGAGAACATAATTACCTAAAAGTACAATTGGAGGCATTGGATTTATTTGGTAGAAACAGAAGACATAAATTCAAATCTTCAGCCACCAAATTCTTTGATGATGTAAAGGATTTTTTTATCATAAAATCTTCAAGCTGTCCCATTAGCAATAGATTTATATTTTCAATCTTGAGATAGAATGTAAGGGTTATGGGGAATGTTTATGGTTTCAGGCACGGTGACTCCTGGGCTGCTTTCAGGACGAAGGTATCCAAGGTGGCTCTAAGCACAGGTGCTGCTGCTCAGTACACTGTTCCAGTAGCTGAAGTCGCTGATGCTTTTATCAACAGGTGTGTCCTTGTTCCGTATAATAACCATCAACATCATCATTGAAAGCATATTACAGACCTCTGATAAAAGTGGGGTTTCTGATAAACCTACACAGTTAAGCAAGGTTTTCGGCATTTTGATCCAATCTTTGCTAGCTCCTTTACAAAGAAAGTTGCTCTACCGAGCTCAATAAATAGCGCTTGCCTATTGGATATTCCAAAAATGGGAGTGGCACTCTGACTGTGCCCTCTAAGGTAAAATAAAACTGTATTTTGCAAAGGTCTTGAGCGTTTAGGCTCTCCGGAAAATACTCAAGTCTATTACCTCTAATATTTTTAGAACATAAAGAATCTTCAATTTAATTTCAGAATACGTGAAATGCGAGATGAGAATCAGGAGACTCCTAATGATTTTCTGAATGAGGTCCATAAATGGTCTTTGGAATGTAAGTTTCAGGAGTTTATTGATTTAGTCTACTGCATAGACAATATTTTTTTTGCTATGGTCTATGAACCTACTGTATACGAGTCCTATGTGTTCTTCCAGCTCTTGGCCTCATAGCTTTGGACACAAGACTGGGCTGTTTCGATGCGCAGGAAGGATCAGAATCTCAGCGCCTGATAGATGCAGTACACACATTCTTCATCAGCGTGGGGGAACTTGAGCTCAGGGCTCCATGGTGGAGAATCTACCCAACTGCTATGTTCAAACGATACGTCGCTGCTTTAGACACGATCCTTAGGTAAGACTTTCTTATCGCGAAGTCGTTATAGCAATTGTTCCGCAGTCGTTTAGCATTTTGCATTTGAAATTTGTTAAGGCGCTTGGTTACAGCTATTAGTTTTTCGTTCATACTCAATTTTTTGAGTAAAAATCTGACATTGGTTTTGACTTATTGTTGTCAATTTTAGATAACACTTATTTTTAGAACAGGATATGAGATTTGTCCTCTTTTAACTTTCCAGAGCTACTCACTTTTCCCAACTTATACCATTTGGTACCAATTTTTTTGGTTCAATAAAGGGAACTACTCAACGATGCCAATTTACGCCAACAAAACAATTTAAGCATTTCTGTGCTTGATGATATTTTGTCTCGTTTTAGCGTAACTCTCAGCCATGTAGAGAAAGCGCTAGAGGAGTGTCAAGCAAGCGGGCACAGCAAGTCGCTTCTCCAGGATCTCGTCTCCGCAGCCGGACCTCGGGTAGCAGCTGTGGCGGCATTGGACATGTTCCTAGTGGGAATTGACACGGTATCCACTGAGACCTTTATGTTATGACGAATAGAGTGATTAGTCTTAACTGGATCTAAATGGATGCTGTGGGCCCTAAAATTAACCTTATCGAGTTGCTTGAGTTGGATAGTACTTCGGGGATTTACGTTGGTTCGAAACCCGGTTTTGCTTCAAATCCTCAATGAATTTTTGATTTCGAAAATCATCAACACAGTGATGAAAAGTATCATGGGAATACATTTGTATTTTAATAGTCGAAGTTGTTTTACAACTTACCTTCTCGTGACGTATAACGTACGGGATCCTAACTTCTGCAAAATATGGGCATGTACTAAATATGTGTTTGAACAACACTCTAATAACTTCATCAAAGGACCTTGATTGCCTAATGCCTAGCTAGATTATAGATTTGAGAGAATGCATACTGTAAGGACAAAGTCATGTGTCATGATCTCTTTTCGTTTTTATCACGCTTCACTAAATCATGCTAACATATTTCTAGACTTCAAACGCAGTAGCCTCAACATTGTACCAGCTGTCGCTGCGACCAGAAGTACAAGAGAGACTGTTTAAAGAGATAGACGGAGTTCTTCAAGGCAGGCCTATGAAACCCGGAGATGTTAACCAAATGCCTTACTTGAAAGGATGCATCAAAGAAGTCATGAGGTTAGTAAAAAGAATTTATCAAGTAATTTAAAAATGATTATTATTATTATTGTTACTAGCCGGTGGTGTCCCACTGCAGGGCAAAGGCCGGAGGGACCGCTAATGTGGTCCAATCAGGAGAGTGGGAGTCAAGTTCGTCTCTCCATCGCCGCCACGGTCTGCCGGTTTTTAATTTACAAATGGAAATTAAAAAATTTAGAAGTAAATTATACATTTTAAAGGATAAACAAGTGTTGTGTTCACGAAGTAGAAGGATGATTTTGCCCTCCTCCCACATTACTTCAAATAAAAAATTGATTGCTATGCCACTTCAACAAACAAGTCATAAAATTGACAAGAAATAGCGAGAAAAAATAATATTATTCTAAGGAAACACTTTTAAAATATGACTCTTCTTTTTACGCAGTAAAGTATGTAACGAAGCGATGGGTCCGCTTATCTCCCGAAAATGAAAACGATTAGTGGTAGAATCTTTTTTCTGGTTCCATTTAACAAACAGATCCAAAGATTCCTCGATACGTAAAACCAAATAATCTTTTTGTTTCAGGATGTATCCAGTAGTCATAGGAAACGGCAGACAGCTCAGCAAGGACACTGTGATCTGTGGCTATAATATTCCTAAAGGTGTAAGTTGTTTTACCTGTTTGTGTTTGTGCATCCCTAAGAAAACCTCAAATGCTACATTTGGAATATCCTGGTCTTAGCTTGTGTTACTTGCTACATTACCAAGTAGTTACCTGCTTAAACTAAAAGCAATAAAATAATGGAATTTATAGTTTTCTGATCCATTGCATTTGATTCCAGACCCAAGTGATATTCCAGCACTACGTGATGGGTAACAGCGAGGAGAACTTCACAAATGCCTCAGAGTTTAGACCAGAGAGGTGGATGCAAAGGGTTCCTGGACAAACACACCATCCCTTCGCATCTTTGCCTTTTGGTTTCGGGAAAAGAATGTGCTTGGGCAGACGGTTTGCTGAGCTAGAAATTCACACCGTTATCGCTAAGGTATATTCAACTGAAAGTTTTCTTTTGCTCCCAAGTTTTATTAGTAACCTTCTTATATTTTAAGAGTCAGTCCACAATGACAACGCATTCTATCTCTGAAAATATCTGGCGCAAACTAAAGACCAAAAGGCATTTCAAGGAACTTGTAATGACCAATCTATGTTAATACGTCTAATATTAACTTTGTGCGTTTCTGTTACAATAATAAGAGTCTATTCCAGATAGCAAGTCACAATATTATACATAATATAATTTACCTAATCTTCATCTTAATTCTTCTTCTTTGGCCTATGTGACCATTTCATCAAGTTTTTAAACTTTCTTTTGTTTACTCTTAACTTACTGTTTGAATTGTTACAGATTGTGCAAGCCTTTAAAATGGAGTACCATCATGAGCCGTTAGAGTATCATATTCATCCGATGTATACCCCTAATGGACCTATTAAGTTAAAATTAATTGAACGATAGATCGTTTAACATTGAACAGGAAATTGTAACATTGTGATTAATTTTTACCACAGTGAAAAAAAAATATTTTGAAATTTATTAAGGGCCACCAGACTGAATGTTGTATAACTTCAATTTTATACCAATTAATTTACAATTTTTCATGCAATCGAGTTTGGCTTTTTTAAAAAACAATACTGCTCAACTAAATACTGTGAATGTGATAAGAATTTAGACTATGATAGCTTTGTTAATACCTACCTACTTAACTTTAATTATGTTTGACGGACTGTGCTGTCATCAAGTAGTTAAGCTAAAATAATTATTAAAGATACTGACACGAGAAAAAGTTGTTTCTTATTTGTTTGTTTGTTAGCAAATTAATTATATTTCTTACGAAAATATTTCCTAATAAGAATTAGTAACGGTTGTATATATTTTTAGGTAAAACGCCACCTTGCTAGAGTTTTTCAACGAATCTTAAATGAGAGAAAATTTGAGATGTACCTGATGATATGTAGACCCACAGTACCCACGGAGAATAAACTGTTTGTCCAATGTTGTATACCACTAGAGTGGCAAGGAAGAATACGGCTGATTTGATAATAAGCATACTTGTATAAATAAATGCCCACAGTGCGAAGTGTATCAAAAGCCTGTTTTTAATTGCTCAACCTAACCTATGTAGGCAAATATTGTAGACTTGACGATATTGTATACCGAGTACCGAGTGATAGTTGTTACCATTCTCATAAAAGGAAAACGAGTATTTATTTAAGAAGTATTTTATTTTTCTGACATTTCGTTTTAAACATTTTAATTTACAGAACAATGTTTTTAAACATTCTACAAACATAGATATAAAAAAGTAAAACGAAATTCGACATTCATAGAATGTTTTACATAGATTGACTTGAAAGCAATCTTTCTAACATTACAATGGAAATCAGATATTATGACTGTAGGTGCATTTTGACCGCGTAGACCGTACATTTTATTTTACACAAAATGTACCCAAAGTCATTGACAATTATAAAACATACACTACAATAATGAATGGCCACATGTGTTGGCAAATTACATGTATTAAACATAATAAAAATATCACAAATGAGTATATCAATGGTGTTAGTATAAACCATAGAGTTACAAATTTCAGAATAGAATACATACATTGACTAGGGCTAAAAAACTATATCTTATGCATCAAATGGAAATATTATTATTGATTGCATTATGGCACTATTTTATGGAATAAAATAGGTATGCTTAAGCATGTTAGTATTATATTAATATAAAGCTAAGGCAGTGAAAGTAGGTAACTATCCTTTGACGCAGCCATATCGTAGTGAAATTATGGTAATTCATTAATTATAATATCACAATAATTACCACTTAAAATTCTACATTTTAGCAAGAGCTGCCGGCTTTGACGGATTGGTTTCTTCGTTTGTTGTTTCTTGTGTAAACAAACAGGGTGATCATTATAGAGAACACAGTGAAGAGAATAGCTCCCATAGCGATGTAGTTGGTGGTGGTATCTGCGCTAAGTTTAAAGTCTTTTAAGACATTACTGACGTCTCTTGTCTTTCTGGACTTCGGTTCAGTTCTTGTGGACTCAAATTCATCTGGAAAATACGAAAAGTGTGTTAGAGCATGGGTATAATTACTCAGCATCATCCTCCTAACTTCAGAACCATATTTATATAACTGATATTTTACCATTTTTTGTAAATAAATGAAATGTACATTATGTGTAATACGCGCATAATTTCCGAACTTGGTAAATATGGCGGTACGAAGTTCGCTGGGTCAATTGGTACCTAAATTATAATACTGAGAACAATATTACTATAAAAACTCACCAATTTCTGCTTGAGCATCATCTTCGTCGTCTGGTGAAGCCAACCTGGCAATTCTTGCAGGAATCACTTCGTTATCAGCCGGGAAAGGTGGAAGGTAGGTCGATGGAGGATTGGTGCTGCTTGGAGCAAATGGCTGAGGACATTTCGGGTCGCGAGATCCGGGGTAGCAGGAACTAGGTGTTGGTGTGGGTTGTGGGCAACGAGGATCTGTACTGCCTGGGTAACAACGTGGGGGCGCAGGTGTGGTAGGCTTGGGGCATCTTGGGTCATTATTTCCTGGGAAACAGTTCGGTGGAGCAGGGGTAGTTGGTTTGGGACAACGAGGGTCTGTGCTACCTGGGTAACAACGAGGTGGCTCAGGAGTTGTAGGCCTTGGGCATCTCAGGTCATTGTTTCCTGGGAAACAGTTGGGAGGAGCAGGAGTAGTTGGCTTGGGGCAACGAGGGTCTGAACTGCCTGGGAAACAACGGGGGGGCTCTGGAGTTGTTGGTCTTGGGCATCTTGGGTCATTGTTTCCAGGGAAACAGTTTGGAGGCGCCGGAGTGGTTGGTTTGGGGCAACGAGGGTCGGTTGACCCCGGGTAGCAACGAGGTGGCTCAGGAGTTGTGGGTTTGGGGCATCTAGGGTCATTGTTTCCAGAGAAACAGTTGGGAGGGGCAGGGGTAGTTGGCTTGGGGCAACGAGGGTCTGAGCTTCCTGGGTAGCAACGAGGTGGCTCAGGAGTTGTAGGCCTTGGGCATCTAGGATCAGTTGATCCTGGGTAACATTTAGGTCCTGCTGTGGAAGGAGGCAGGTATGTTGGTGGGTTCAGTGTAGTTGGCCTTGTAATTTGGGGACATCTAGGGTCGGGGCTGCCTGGATAGCAACGAGGTGGCTCAGGAGTTGTAGGCTTAGGGCATCTAGGATCTGTGGAACCTGGGTAACAACGAGGTGGCTCAGGAGTTGTAGGCCTTGGGCATCTCAGGTCATTGTTTCCTGGGAAACAGTTGGGAGGAGCAGGAGTAGTTGGCTTGGGGCAACGAGGGTCTGAACTGCCTGGGAAACAACGGGGTGGCTCAGGAGTTGTAGGCCTTGGGCATCTAGGATCAGTCGACCCTGGGTAACATCTTGGTCCTGCTGTGGTAGGAGGCAAGTATGTTGGTGGGTTCAATGTTGTTGGTCTAGTAGGTTGAGGGCACCTGGGGTCTGGACTACCAGGGTAGCACCTTGGTGGCTGAGGTGTTGTAGGCTTGGGGCATCTGGGATCATTATTTCCTGGGAAACAGTTAGGAGGGGCAGGCGTGGTAGGTTTAGGGCAACGAGGGTCAGTTGACCCCGGGTAGCAACGAGGAGGCTCAGGAGTTGTGGGTCTGGGGCATCTAGGGTCATTGTTTCCAGGGAAACAGTTGGGAGGGGCAGGGGTAGTTGGCTTGGGACAACGAGGGTCTGAGCTACCTGGGTAGCAACGAGGTGGCTCGGGAGTTGTAGGCCTTGGACATCTGGGGTCCGTTGACCCTGGGAAGCATCGCGGTGGCTCAGGAGTCGTAGGCTTAGGGCATCTAGGGTCAGTTGATCCTGGGAAGCATCGTGGAGGTTCTGGCGTGGTGGGCTTAGGACAACGAGGATCAGTAGATCCCGAGTAGCACTTAGGAGCGGCAGTGATTGGGGGTAGGTAAGTTGGTGGAGTAAGGGTAGTAGGACGAGGGGGTTGTGGGCACTTGGGGTCAGGTGAACCGGGGTAACAGACAGTGGTAGTTGGTTTTGGGCATCTTGGATCTGAATTACCAGGGTAGCAGTTAGGTGGAGCCGGTGTAGTTGGTTTGGGACACCTGGAATCAGTACTACCTGGGTAGCATCTTGGAAGAGCAGGTGTGGTTGGTTTGGGACATCTAGGATCAGTAGAACCAGGGAAACACCTTGGAGGTGCTGGAGTTGTAGGTCTTGGGCATCTAGGGTCTGTGCTTCCAGGATAGCAATTAGGTGGAGCTGGAGTTGTTGGTTTAGGACAGCGAGGATCATTACTTCCTGGGTAGCATCTTAGAGCAGGTGTAGTGGAAGGTGGAAGATAAGTTGGTGGGTTTGTCGATGGTTTTGGGCAAATCGGGTCTGGTAGGCCTGGATAGCATATAGGAGTTGTTGGTGTTGGAGAGCTGGGCCTGGGGCAACGGGGATCTGTGCTACCAGGGTAACACCTAGGTGGGGCTGGAGTAGTTGGTTTGGGGCAACGTGAGTCTGTTGAGCCGGGGAAACATCTAGGTGGTGCAGGAGTGGTAGGCTTAGGGCATCTTGGGTCAGCGGATCCAGGGTAGCACCTTGGAGGTGCTGGTGTAGTTGGCCTTGGGCAACGTGGATCCGTGCTTCCTGGGAAGCAATTCAGTGGTGCGGGTGTTGTTGGTCTAGGACATCTAGAATCAGTCGATCCTGGGTAGCACTTAGGTCCAGCCGTGGACGGCGGCAAGTAAGTAGGTGGATTCAGTGTGGTAGGACGTGGAGGCTGAGGACAGCTTGGATCAGGAGATCCAGGATAGCATACTGGTTTTTGAGTCGTGGGCTTGGGACAACGTGGATCCGTGGAGCCAGGGAAGCAACGAGGAGGAGCAGGGGTAGTAGGCTTAGGGCATCGCGGGTCTTGGCTACCAGGGTAGCAACGTGGTGGCTCAGGAGTTGTTGGCTTCGGGCAACGAGCATCAGTGTTGCCAGGGAAGCAACGTGGTGGTTCAGGCGTGGTCGGCCTGGGGCATCTAGGATCAGTGCTGCCAGGGAAGCAACGTGGTGGTTCAGGCGTGGTGGGCCTGGGGCATCTGAGATCAGCACTGCCAGGGAAACAGTTCGGTGGTGCAGGTGTAGTAGGTTTTGGGCAACGTGGATCGGTAGATCCAGGGAAGCACCTTGGGGGCGATGGAGTGGTTGGTGCCAAAGTGGTTGGTGGGAGATATGTAGGAGGACTCAGGGTCGTTGGACGTGGCGGTTGTGGACATGCTGGATTGGGCGAGCCTGGATAGCATGCAGGGGTAGTAGGTTTAGGGCAACGTGGGTCTGTAGAACCTGGGTAACATCTAGGTGGTGCTGGAGTTGTGGGTCTGGGACAACGAGGGTCAGTGCTTCCGGGGAAACAATTTGGAGGAGCGGGAGTGGTAGGTTTGGGACAACGTGTATCCGTAGATCCTGGGAAACATCGAGGTGGTGCAGGAGTAGTAGGTTTAGGACAACGTGGGTCTGTGCTACCAGGGAAACATCTTGGTGGAGCCGGAGTGGTGGGCCTGGGGCAACGGGGATCCGTGTTGCCTGGATAGCAATTGGGAGGAGCTGGAGTGGTGGGCTTGGGACAACGGGGATCTGTGCTTCCGGGGAAACATCTTGGTGGAGCTGGTGTTGTAGGTTGAGGACACCTCGGATCTGTGCTACCAATGTAGCAACGAGGAGCAGCACTCGTTGGTTTTGTTGTTGCTGGTGGCAAATATGTTGGTGGGCTTAATGTCGTAGGCCTCGGGGGCTGAGGGCACCTTGGGTCAGGAGATCCAGGATAACAAGCAGGTGTAGTAGGCTTGGGACAGCGGGGATCTGTAGATCCAGGGTAGCATCTGGGTGGGGCAGGTGTCGTAGGCTTAGGACATCTAGGATCAGAGCTTCCTGGGAAACAGTTTGGAGGTGCTGGTGTAGTTGGTTTAGGACAACGAGGGTCTGTGCTGCCGGGGTAGCATCTTGGTGGGGCAGGAGTCGTGGGCTTAGGACACCTAGGGTCCGAACTTCCTGGATAGCAGTTAGGCGGAGCAGGTGTAGTTGGCCTGGGGCAACGAGGATCCGTGTTACCAGGGAAACAATTGGGTGGGGCTGGTGTAGTGGGTTTAGGACAACGTGGGTCAGTACTTCCAGGGAAACATCTTGGCGGAGCTGGTGTTGTTGGTTGAGGACATCTTAGGTCTGTACTGCCTGGATAGCAGCGAGGTGCAGCAGTGGTAGGTTTTGTAGTTGCTGGCGGCAAATAGGTGGGTGGGCTTAATGTGGTCGGTCTAGGAGGCTGAGGACACCTGGGGTCAGGAGAACCAGGATAACAAGCAGGTGTAGTAGGCTTGGGACAGCGGGGATCTGTAGATCCAGGGTAGCACCTGGGTGGGGCGGGTGTCGTAGGCTTAGGACATCTAGGATCAGAGCTTCCTGGGAAACAGTTTGGAGGTGCTGGTGTAGTTGGTTTAGGACAACGAAGGTCTGTGCTACCAGGGAAACATCTTGGTGGAGCCGGAGTGGTGGGCTTGGGACAACGGGGATCCGTGTTGCCTGGATAGCAATTGGGAGGAGCTGGAGTGGTGGGCTTGGGACAACGGGGATCTGTGCTTCCGGGGAAGCATCTTGGTGCTTCAGGTGTCGTTGGCCTGGGGCATCGAGGATCAGTGTTGCCAGGGTAGCAATTAGGAGGAGCTGGTGTTGTTGGCTTGGGACATCTAGGATCAGTGCTTCCAGGGAAGCACCTTGGTGGAGCAGGTGTGGTTGGTTGAGGGCATCTTAGGTCTGTACTGCCAGGATAGCAGCGAGGTGCAGCAGTGGTAGGTTTGGTTGTTGATGGTGGCAAATATGTTGGTGGGCTCAATGTAGTCGGCCTTGGGGGCTGAGGGCACCTTGGGTCAGGAGATCCAGGGTAACAAGCTGGAGAAGTTGGAGCGGGTGTAGTAGGTTTAGGGCAACGTGGATCTGTGCTGCCGGGGTAACATCTTGGTGGGGCAGGAGTCGTGGGCTTAGGACACCTAGGGTCCGAACTTCCCGGGTAGCAGTTAGGCGGAGCAGGGGTAGTTGGCTTAGGACATCTTGGGTCGGTACTTCCTGGGAAACATCTGGGTGCTTCCGGTGTAGTGGGTCTAGGACAGCGTGGATCCGTATTACCAGGATAACAGTTCGGTGGGGCTGGTGTAGTTGGTTTGGGACAACGCGGGTCCGTGCTTCCAGGGAAACATCTTGGCGGTTCGGGTGTTGTAGGTCTAGGACATCTTGGATCTGTGCTTCCAGAGAAGCAGTTTGGTGGAGCAGGTGTAGTGGGTTTGGGGCAGCGTGGGTCAGTACTTCCAGGGAAACATCTTGGCGGAGCTGGTGTTGTTGGTTGAGGACATCTTAGGTCTGTACTGCCTGGATAGCAGCGAGGTGCAGCAGTGGTAGGTTTTGTAGTTGCTGGCGGCAAATAGGTGGGTGGGCTCAATGTGGTCGGTCTAGGAGGCTGAGGACACCTGGGGTCAGGAGAACCAGGATAACAAGCAGGTGTAGTAGGTTTAGGACAGCGGGGATCCGTAGATCCAGGGTAACACCTGGGTGGGGCTGGTGTCGTAGGCTTAGGACATCTAGGGTCGGAACTTCCCGGGAAACAGTTTGGTGGAGCCGGAGTGGTTGGCTTGGGACAACGAGGATCCGTGTTGCCTGGATAGCAATTGGGAGGAGCTGGAGTGGTGGGCTTGGGACAACGGGGATCTGTGCTTCCGGGGAAACATCTTGGAGCTTCAGGTGTCGTTGGCCTGGGACATCGAGGGTCAGTGTTGCCAGGGTAGCAATTAGGAGGAGCTGGTGTTGTTGGCTTGGGACATCTAGGATCAGTGCTTCCAGGGAAGCACCTTGGTGGAGCAGGTGTGGTTGGTTGAGGGCATCTTAGGTCTGTACTGCCAGGATAGCAGCGAGGTGCAGCAGTGGTAGGTTTGGTAGTTGATGGTGGCAAATATGTTGGTGGGCTCAATGTAGTGGGCCTTGGGGGCTGCGGGCACCTTGGGTCAGGAGATCCAGGGTAACAAGCTGGAGAAGTTGGAGCAGGTGTAGTAGGTTTAGGGCAACGTGGATCTGTGCTGCCGGGGTAGCATCTTGGTGGGGCAGGAGTTGTAGGCTTAGGGCATCTAGGGTCTGTGCTTCCGGGGTAGCATCTTGGTGCTTCAGGAGTAGTTGGCCTAGGGCAACGAGCATCTGTGTTTCCAGGATAACAGTTTGGTGGGGCAGGTGTAGTGGGCTTGGGACAGCGGGGGTCCGTACTTCCAGGGTAACACCTTGGTGGTTCAGGGGTGGTAGGTCTTGGGCAACGAGCATCTGTGTTTCCAGGATAACAGTTTGGTGGGGCAGGTGTAGTGGGCTTGGGACAGCGGGGGTCCGTACTTCCAGGGTAACACCTTGGTGGTTCAGGGGTGGTAGGTCTTGGGCAACGAGCATCTGTGTTTCCAGGATAACAGTTTGGTGGGGCAGGTGTAGTGGGCTTGGGACAGCGGGGGTCCGTGCTTCCAGGGTAACACCTTGGTGGTTCAGGGGTTGTAGGTCTAGGGCAACGAGCATCTGTGTTTCCAGGATAACAGTTTGGTGGGGCAGGTGTAGTGGGTTTCGGACAGCGGGGGTCCGTGCTTCCAGGGTAGCACCTTGGTGGTTCAGGGGTTGTTGGCCTAGGGCATCTGGGATCAGTGCTGCCAGGGTAGCACCTTGGTGGCGATGGAGTGGTCACAGGTGGCAGATAAGTCGGAGGGTTATATGTTGTAGGTTGAGGTAGCTGTGGGCATTTGGGATCTGGTGAACCGGGGTAGCACGATGGTACTGTTGTTGGCTTCGGGCATCTTGGGTCATTGGAGCCTGGGTAGCACTTGACTTGAGCTGGTGGCGTCACTTGCTGGCACTGAGGGTTCCTTGATCCAGGGTAGCAAGTTTGGGGTCGAATAGTTGATGACACCTCTTGGATGACGCCGGTGCAACTGGCATCGCAGTTGCTGGTGCAAAGCTGAAATAGGATTAAGTAGGTTCGATCAAGTATCAGTATTAATTGACCTATTTGTTAAAGGAAATAGAATGTCATCTTAGCTGACAGTTACTATTCGCTAATTTTATCAGAAATAAAGGTCTTACCTCTACGTTACAGGTGAGGTAGACTTGGTCAGTATCAGGGAAGCGGAAAGCACTGACTTTGGTATGAGCTATCAAAGTGGCTCCACTTTTGCCAGTGTTGGTGGACTTCTGCCATCCATCTATAAGCTTCTTCCTGTAAGTAACAGAACATGCTATTAAATCTGTCTAAAGTGGTGGTCTTAATATGTACCTACACATTTTCAGTTTCTTTACAATGTGAAGAGTAATTTCATTGGAACTAATTAAAAATATGAATGATCTCCGCACTACATACCTTGGGCAACCTTCTTGGTCAGTCAACTGAAGTTTGTTTGTCTTCGGGCTATCGTACTCATCGTTGTCGTACGCCCAACAATCGTGGATTCTCAAGTTGAATTGGTTCCTCACATCCTTCAAGTATACCAGGATGGTGAGGTATTCGCCAATCTTGATGGAGTTTTGCAGAGGAGTTGTCTGAAAAATAGATACAAAACAACCTTTAATAACTCTCAATTCCTCCGTTCTGTATTATTCGAACATGGAATGTATTATCTTCAATAAACATAGTTCAACTGAATCTATTCATGAAAATTTTTACGCATGCTCACTTCAAATGATATCTGCACGAAATGATCCTCTCTAAGCCACTTAATTCTTTCTCACACTAGTCCAAAAGAACAAATAACAAGAAGAATACAGTTTTTTTTTGTATAAAGGACTACATACGTTTGGGAAAACTCCTTTCTGAATGTCCATCCAGCACTCCACTCCACCGGCCGGTCCCTCGACAGCGACCACGTCTAACATATCCACCATGAAGGGCTTCAGCTTCAGAACATGTTGCTCGCGGCTGGCAACTGCGTTTCCATTCACGGACACCTCTAGGGTAGTACGCACACACGAGACCTGGAAAATGATATGATATGTTGTCATGTAATTTGTCTGCTATTACATGATTATTATGACAATATCTACCGACAGCATTGGTTACTTATAATAATTAATAGCAAGAAAGCATTTATTTTTCTTTTGGTATCTTTGTTCCAGTTCCGGTTTATCTCCGAAAACCTATCTCTGATCTTTTTTACAAATAACGTTATGCCATCGTGTACCTTTCTGGCAAAGTCCAAGGGACCCTGCACCAAGTCATCAGCCTGGAAGACCAGCACGTTGTCGATGGTACCACAGGCATTGCAGAGGGGACGGGAGCCGCATCCATTCAACGGTACTCGGAATGAGTAGCGGGATTGGCTTCCACCAAGCGAAACATATCTGGAAGAACAGCCATGATTTTTGACTATTTCAGTGGTATAAACCAGATAGAAGACTAGGATTCGGCGTAGTAGATCTACGACAATCGGTCCAAAATCGGTACAATCGGTTAAAATATTTTTGAGTGGAAACTGTTCTCTCAATACTGAACCGAAAATAATAAGGATAGATAAATATTGGAAATTGTTTGGGGGTATCAAACCATTATTTATTTATTAATGGCCCAACAAAACCCATATTTATAGCATATTCTATGAATCACTTACTTGCACTTGGGATCGTTCAGGAACCCTTTACTGTAAATAATACCATCATAGACATCGTTGAACTCAACAGTTACATCGATGAAATCTTTTGAGCATTGCACGTCTATGTCCGGGGCGTAAGGTGAGTCTGAAGAAAAAAAAAATCAAAAACTAATTTTAAGTACATAACAACTTGATGATTAATACGCCAAGGATCTGGAATACGTAAAAGATCTGAGAGAATGTCTACTGCGCCTTGGAGATCAGTCGTGACACTGTTTTTACGCCAAGAAATTGGCACAATTTCATTTGACTTAGTGATTTTAAATACAAAAAAAAAGGCGCAGCCGGTAGGATGTACATACCTGCGGCTCTAGAGCCTCGCATAAATGTGACTGCATCTTCAGCTGACGATTCGAAGAAAGGAGAAAGAGCATTGTTTCCTGAGAGCTCGAAGTTCAGCTCAGCTGCTGTGAGTGTGTTTTCATCTGAACTAGCTGTTGCTAGCGCAAGCTGAAACAAGAAGAAATGGTAAAAATCCAAGACACTTAGATGCCATTTACACGAAACCATATTGATATTGGCATTCCATTCTTGAGTCTTGCTTTTTCAAACTTAACTAACAAGAGCAAGATGCAAGATTGATATCGTATATTATAAAAGACTTTAGGCAAAGTCTGACAGTCTGTACCTAGTAATCACATCCTGGTAAAATCTAAAATACTAATTAGGCATAATCTGACTAGATCGTCTGTAATAGTCACATCCTGATTAAAACTTCAGCGTGTCCATGGCAATTATCGAATTAAGGTTTAGCTAACATAATTAGAGACAAATCAGTAAGCCGTGTACAATTACTATCATAATAAGCCTCTTTGACAGTGAAAACAGGGTTAATAGCTCTGGCAAAAGGTATAATACTGATAAAATCGAACAAACAGTTAAGAAACACAGCAGTACCATAGGGATTCTTTCATTTGAGGAACGGGTTACCTTTTTCATTGGAGATAGCGAACCCAAAAGTATTCTAAGGCCCACCTAACTGGCGCGGACATGACTCGACATACCGTCACAATACCGTGCTTTATGTCTATGCATTTAGTATGGAATAGGAAGTTGCTAGCGCCATTTAGTGACCTGCGCCTAAAGTCAGGTGTTTGACAGTTTTCTGTGTAAATGTGGCTCTTCCAAGGATATATTGCCAGACTACACTATCGGTAAATCTGTTATTTATTGTTTAAAGCACAATGATTCTTTCCGCTCCCACGTACCTTTATTTCATAAAATGTTAGAACAAAGTGTTAACTTGTAATTTATAAGTACTTAGGGCTTAGGCCAGGTGTAACAACTCTAATATACGTAATTGGTTTGAACATGATAAGAACGAATCCTATTGTAAGGAGCCTGGCATTATTGTTTTCTATAAGACATAGGTCATATTCGGGTCTGGGTTTTTCTATGTATAATATACACCGCTATATTGTAATTACCAAAAAAAATTTAAACATGGTCTCGGTGTCTGTTACTGATCACATTTATGTAGTTAAAACTCAAAAAAAGAGAAAAAAAAATTATAACCTCAAAAGGAGACTAGACGAGTCAGACATGGATTTATGATAGCTACTGCGGTTTTACTTACTGGGGATGATACGAGAACATAGTTCGAATGAGAGTCTTTACGCGATTGTTGTCTATAGTACTTATTTGTACAGTTTTCATAAAAATTTGTTTGGTTTTGGTTGACTACAATCCTCGATAATTTTGTGATAGTTAAATAAAAAAATGTTCTGACCATGCCATTATCATTTTCTGCATCTGCTGTAACTGTCCTTAATTTTTTTTTGGTAGTCTTAAAATAGCGGTGTATATGTATTTACAAACAAAAAGTATATAAGTAGTATATCAGTTAACTGGTTCCAAGGCTTAACTGGCACAAGCTTTGCTTAGTTTGGGGCTAGGTGATGCTGTGTGAAAATGTCCAGCATCATTTATTTATTTATTATTATTTATTCTGTCCACTGATACAGTAATAATTTGTCAAGCCGTAACAATTTTATATCAGGTAGGTTTCTGAGATAGATTTTCTTGTGGATATTGTTATTACCTACCCAGAAGTACAACATAGAAGTATAACTAGGAATCCCTACATATAAATAATTGATATATTCCCATCGACCCCACTAACTTCCCCACAAGTGGGGTAGTTGGGAATAAAAAGTCCCAACGACCTTACTGCCTAAGTCAATGGGGTCGTTGGAATAAAAATTCCGAACGATCACACTAGTTTAGCCTCCCCATCATGATTGCAAAAAGCATGGTGTTTGAGGGAGATGTTTATGCCCAGCAGTGTTACAAGATGTTATTTATGTATTACAAAAGATGAGAAACCGCGTCCACTCAAACGACTTCCGTCTCTGTAAGCACAAAGCTCTTTGCAAGAGTTAATTATTTAGTAGGAAATACTTTGATGCCTCCGTAAAATTTAAATTGGTTTCCTTGTCAGTTGGGATCGAGCATCTTTTGTAGAGGCCTAGCTGGTGATGAATTGCATATTGTTTATATATTTTTTTAATTCCCACGTTTTGTCTGTTTCACAAAGTTCTACGTGCTCTTAATACAAATAAGATTATTTAAGAAATTTGATCGTTTTCAATTATTCCTTGTGACTCTGGTTCTGGTTTATTTTGTAAAAATGTGCAAATAATGTAGGTACATCATATATTATAGGGGAGTTCATCTGTATTTCTGTCTATGAAGTCACAGTTTCGATAGATGAACCAATTTTGATTATGTTTAAAGTGATTTAATCGAGTGTTTTTAGCTTTCAAGGTCTGTTCATCCGTGTGAATCTATCGGATTACTTACAATGTATCTAATGTAATAAATAGGAACATTTCCTAATTTACCTGTACGGTTATCACGAGTTCGATATTTACTTATCTTAAGGTAATCTTACTACATAGTAAGTTTACATACATACAGATGTACAATTCGGTGCCATAAATGCGGGGTCAAGGTTCGACTGGGTGTTGACGTAATCTTGCAGTTTCTAATCCCATTGAAAGAGGTTATGTATGACCATAACTTTCTTATCAAACAACTTACACGTAAGTGAAATGTGACGGCTCATAAACATCTTAGAGTATGTGAAGCAAGCTTGGGTATGAGGACTTCGACGGCCGATTGAACGGCTGACGCAAGAGGTGCAAATACAGGACAGATGTTTGCATGATCTGCAAATATTTGTTCCTAGTTTGGGCGTTTTACTTACTAGTAGTTTTTGATGTAGGTACATAATCTTCGAGATAAGTAAAACTATGCAGAAAATGTAATTATTATACAGTCAACAGTCTAGCAATCGTGAAGTTAGTTTGACATGCGCAGTTCCGTTTTATCGATACCGCTAACTTCATTCTACAGTTGTAGGGCGCGTACAGGGCTCCCTAATGATTGACATAACGTCTCTAATCTTAATTTAAATTCCCATACTGTATTTGGTACTAATGTTAGATTGTGGACTAGTATGTTATGTGTTATACACACACATATGCACATAGTGTGTGTGACTATAAACATTATGTCAATTGAAAGGACCCCGTACAGACATACACTAACAATCATTCCGAATCGCAGTTACATCTTCATTGCTTGTAGATAAGCTCCGCGTAATACATAAAGCATTTAATATGCGTTTACGTAATTGCTCGCGAAAGTACGGCACCTATGGGTGATAACTTGAACTGATTTGACCTACCGTTTCTAATAAAGTAATTGCATAAAATTATCATCTTCTTTTTATTGCTCTACATAGAGAAAGAGCCACGAATAAGAACTGCGATAGGACTATGTTTATCTACACCACACTCATAACATTCTAGTGAATTGCAAAGTTGTTTTATTGAAATAGTCTCAAAAAGCCTAGAGGGTTCAATTTTTTTGATAAAATATTTATATTCCTGTTGCATTTTGCAGCGCACTTTTACTTCTAAATATAATAATCTATGTATGTATAGTAGTAGTTGATACATACCTGCACAAGGGCGATTAGTGCCGCTAAGCGCATTGCGGCTTCATGGGGCCCTGGAAATAAGGAAATACATACATTAATAACACAAACAAAATATCTCATTGTTTCACTCTTTTGATATTGAAACTGGGAGCAAAAAAAAATGGAGGCTATTTGCAAGTTTATATAGCTTCAATTTAAAATACATTGATAATTTTCTAAAGTAATTTCAGTGCTTCTAATAATAAGTAAGTCAAATCTCTCAATAAACACAAATACTATATTAAACACAGTATTATAAAAATGTTCTATGGATTTGTCACTGTTTAACTCAAATTCATTCTTCATTTCACTTCTTCATTGGCCCACAAAGCAATCGGTAAATGAATTATTGCTTTTGCGGATTTCATCACAGATTTGCATTCTCAGTCCCACATTCCAGATCTCTCTCATTACTAACCATTTGACATTATCAAGTCAAGGAGTTGGCGGCAGAAAAACTACATCACTTTGTACAGAGATTGATACGACCATTGTTTGCGTGATTGATGCCGTTTTTGTTGGACGAGAAGGTAATATATCAAGTATTTTATTTGGGGTGAATTCGTTGTTGATTATTAACGTTGACTCTTACATCTTCTGTAAGACCCCTGGCAGACTGCAGACTTTCTATCTGCCGATAGTTGAGACGGAACATACTTCGGCTTACTTCTCCATACTCGTTACAAGCCGAAGTATGTTCCGTCTCAACTATCGGCCGATAGAAAGTCTGCAGTCTGCGAGGAGGCTAATAGGGGAAGTTGGGAATTAAATATTGAATATGTCTCTCAAGGCAGAACGGCAGAGAAGATGGTTTAGGATCTTAGCAAGCCTATTTAATCTTTATGCCTACAGCGTCCTGTTGAGTAGGCATAGGTTGCTTCCTAACGAAGATCAGCCATTATGTCGAGAAGTTACTGCGAAACCTTCATAAAGATTATCTTGATGATACAAAACATTGTCAGTACTTAAACTGAAGGTACCTCATCAGCCCTCATCCACCCACTGCTCAGTATATGCTTCCTCATTTCAACCCCATGTTTCGGTCCAATGCCAGACGCACCCAATGCATCTCCATCATCATGCTGTCTGACAGGTTTATGGTGTTCTGAATCTAAAATATTCACAGATTCCCACGACCTTCGGATTTTATCACTCACTATCCCACTCATTGTTGATCGAAGATCCCACTTGACCAAAACGGTTGATGTTTTGTCTACTGAATGCTAACTGACATATTTCTTCAATTTCCATCAGCGGATTGCATCGATAGGTGATAAAATCTCCACGAATTGCCGACAACAATAGTGTCAAGTGCCACAACAATGTTGAAGACGTTGCAACGTAACATTTGCGCTTCAGATTATCGAAGTTACTCAATTTACTTATTCTATTTTGTTATCGAACTTTCCACTTTAGTTTAACCTTTTTGTGTTTGTTCAACGTTTGACCTATGATATTAATACCACGAGTTTTATGCAACCGTGAAAAATAGTTCTTAGATTAGGACATCTCAATCAAATCAAGTGATTTTTAATGTTTCGCGATAGCTACACTACTTAATGTAATGAGGTAAAGTCTGAATGAAGAAGTTAATCTATGAAACTTGCTTGCAGTGACGCTGAAGTACTGGGATAATGTATATCTAAGGTAGTGAGGTATAATAAGTAACAAAATATAATAAGACGCCTAAGTCGAGACCCTGTCCGACCCGGTCCGTGGGGTTCCGTCCGGGGCCCATCGCGTCTTCAAACTTCTTTCAGGGCATCTAGTCGAAGCGATGCATGATTCGAGAGCTGGCGATTTTTTCACACAGAGAATCAGCATTGCCATTCAGCGTGGTAATACCGCCAGTATTTTGGGCACTCTTCTGACTGGCAGTGACCTAGATCAGTTAAGCTATCTATAGATCGTTTTTTATGACGATCCTTAGATAGCTTGACTGATTCAATTGTAATTTGTAATTATATGTACCTACATATTTGTAATAAGTTAGTTTCTTTAAATGAAATAATATATAGATACGAGTGATAAGGTCAAGAAAATTAACAATGTTGACAAATCCTTTCAACATTACATATCGATTATGTATTGTGTCTAGACAATACTAAACATGCGAGTCAAGGATTGCGTCTATACTGTGCTTAGTTACTCAATGTATAAGCTTATTTCATGAATAGCCGGATTATGTGGACGTGTTTAAGTACAACTACTGAAGTATTTTCTTATTTAACACTAGTTACATATTTACAACAGACACAATTTATTTGGATTGGAACACACAATGTACAATACGCACATAAAAGAGCTCCCTTTAAATCACCCTTAGACCCCTCGCAGACTGCAGACTTTCTATCAGCCGATAGTTGAGACGGAACATACTTCGGCTTACTTCTCCATACTCATTACAAGCCGAAGTATGTTCCGAAAGTCTGCAGTCTGCGAGGAGGCTAATAGGGGAAGTTGGGAATTAAATATTGAATATGTCTCTCACGGCAGAACGGCCGAGAAGATGGTTTAGGTTCTTAGCAAGCCTATTTAATCTTTATGCCTACAGCGTCCCGTTGAGTGGGTATAGGGTCTTACGATTCAAAAATATTTCCTGACGATTAAAAAATACGCACGTAATTGTTCATGTTTTCACTTCTGTCGGCACTCTTGGAGTGCCATTATTTTTTTATATGTATATACATAAAACTTTTTCGTATTAAACCACAAGCTTTTAATTTTTTCTCATAATGATCATGATCAATTTGTCTACATCAATCAAATACTTCCTGATCATGCATTAGGTAAATCACTAGGTAAACAGTACAAGTTAACCCTTAGCACAAGATTATAATTATGATCAATGAGATTTTTATATACCTACTTAATAAGAAGTTGAATACAAGGCTTAGGAATTTTGTAACTGAAATATTTTACACCATTTCTTATGACCCCTCTACATATTCGCCGATGATAGACGAATGCCGACGTTCACGAACGTGGAACGTCGCCTGTTATCGTCTTTCCAAATAATAATTGAATTGAATTCAATTAGGTAAATTCTATTCATTTATTTGCATTAAAACAACACAAAATTGTATGCGGAAAACATCTTAACTTAACCTATAATTACAATACGAGTACATAATACATACAATCGTAGAAAACTAAAGCAGTCCAGAATGCATACATAAAAGTACAAAAAAAACATAACAGTCACAATTCATGGAGTATAGACATTTCTCCAGAAGAAAGAATCAAAGAAGCTCGGCGAATAGCTCGGCAAATGTAGAGTGGCCGTTAGGTGGGCTTGTAAGTGCAGTGGGTATGTAAGTAACCAGTGCTAGGGGATAAACGGTGGTTCACGAGTTAATTGTAAGGTTGCATCTATCATGGATTCGTGAGGTCAGTCGGCGAACTCTCGGGGTCTGTGGTTTCCCCATCCAATACTGTTTCGACATTATTTTACGTGTTTAATTATTATTGTTAAGTAACTGTTTACATTGGTTTAAAATATAGTAGATCAGTCAAACCATTAAAGGATTGTCTAAACGATCTTTAGATAGCTCAACTGGTCATTGCCGCTAGTGCTTTCAGCACGCTTCCGACTGGATTTTTAAGTTATATTAAATTAAATCTTTGTATATAAATTTCTGATATGCCCACATAAGACCCACGCCCGCCTTGACCGATTTTTGAAACTGGTAAGATGGATCTGTTTTTAATTGAACCCTGTTAGGGTGCTTGTGTATTATGGTAGACAACTTCAATATGTATGGATGATACATATTGAAGTTTTCTACCACAACTAAAATCATCTAGGCTGGGGGGCTAGCCAAGATGACATAGATTCGTTTCCATTCAATTGCTACTATCAACACTGATTTGGCGATGTTGCACTCATTTTGCACTTGATTCTGCCATAGATTACAAAGAGTATGTATGAAAATTACGCGTCATAATGAATGGAATGGAAAAAATGGTAGCCAAGATGCACTTTTGATAGTCGCAATTGATACTTTGTTTACGTTTTTGATCGCTGACAAGACAACTGGCAAAGTTGACAAAAACCCAGCGGAATCGCAGTAGAAATAAAATGGTGCCTTGTTTTTGATCGATCATCTGTCACCGTGTAATTTTGTATTGAGTAATTTTCTGTGATTTTGTAAAGCTTTCTAATATAATATTATAATATTTTCAAGCTGTAAAATGCATGCTCTAAATTTATTAGGGAGCGCTCAAAATGAGGACTGTTATTTACAACGCCAGAAAGGGTATCTTCTTAGACAAACATTGGATCCCGTCGAAGAGATGTCGGATACACTTTTTCACCAAAACTTTCGGATTAAAAAAGAAGAATTTAAAATTTTGTGTGAAGAGCTACGTGAAAAATCTACCTTGAAGGAATCGAGCGATATTTACTTGGAACTCAAGGTAAAAGTTTCCGTTTTCTTTGTTTCTACGGCAATAGCACAAGCACAATCTGTGTATTACCCAAAGCTGGGTCCACAGCGCTGTGTTTTCGAGTTTTTAACATGTTATTAACCGAATAAGCACGTACAATTGGTGAAAAACAATGCTAACATGTTAGAATACATTAAAATACGGCGCTGTGGACCCGGCTTAAGATACACGGAATTGTCTCCCACAAACATGTTCAATATGTTCATGCTCCGAAGAACGTGCCCGTCTCACATCGTGATAATATACTTAATTCTTTCCCCAGAAAGAATCTGATCGATTTCTTTAATAAGTACCTAGGTTATTTTTTATATTACTAAGATAACCTTAATGTTTGTATAAGTACTTAAAATAATGTTTTGTTTGTCGTTTGTAGGTATTGTGCACGCTTAGCTTTTTAGCCACAGGATCCTACCAACGAATCGTGGGGATGAATCACCATCTAGCCCAACGCACAACGAGTCGCTGCATTATAGAAGTTGTGGACGCCCTGAACCACCCAGCTGTAATGGGAAAATGGATTGATTTCCCAAAAACTACCGAAGAAAGAGGGATTATTAAACAGGAGTATGTTTCTTATTAGCTTTAAACTAATTTAAATAAGATAAGATCAGACAATCCTCTTTCATACACTTCCTTCTATAATCCTCACTAATGTTATAAATCAGAAAGTTTGTATGTTTGGATATTTGTATGTTTGTGTTTCAATCACGCCTAAACTAGTGAACCGATTTGGATGAAACTAGGAATAAGTGTAGATAGTGACCTGGAATAGCAATGAGCTATTTAAAATGTTGGTAGGTACCACGCGAGTAAAGCCGCGCTTTTTTTAAATAGTAAAAAAAAAGGTTTAAAGAAATATTGTTTTCAGGAGACTTTGGGTATCCACAACGCCCTTGGCTAATGACGCCAATCCTTGATGCAGTTCCCGGTTCAAGAGAGGAGAACTATACGAAAATCCACATTAAAAATATATTTTTTTATAGCAAGAACTGTATGGTTTTGACTTTCAAAATACATAATATGATTAACTATTATTGCGTTATGTTTCTCTCAAGAATCCCATAGTAGATAGAAGGAGCGAAAATCTAACCCAGAAAATCTAACACAAACAATCTACATTTCAAATTTCATCACAATCGGTTAAGTCGTCATGGAGATACGTGAAGACAAAACATTTGCACATACAGACTTTCGAACCTTACGACTTTGAAACTGCCCCACACCACCCCTAAGGGATGTTTTGAAAAAATAAAAAACACGGGTTTCATTATTTACTTTTAAGTTTATTTCTACCGAGTTTAGAGTAAATCGGACCAAGGAATATTTTTCGCCCTTAAGGGTTGATTTTCGAAAATGTTATATGCCTATATCTTATTCCAGTACCTGTAAAAAATCTACATTATAAATTTCATCACAATCGGCTAAGTCGTCATGGAGATACGTGAAGACAGGCATTCGCACACACAGACTTTCGCATTTATAATATTAGTAAGATTTTTCTCTATGAAAATAGGTAAAGGTGGTGATATAATGTGCCTAAGCATTTACAAACAAAAAGTATTTAAGTAGTATATCAGTCACAAAAAATATTTACGTAGTATACCCATAACATATGCCATATTAACTTTTTTTTTAAATAATCCAGGATCATTTATTGTTTATTATTATTATTTGTAAAAACGTTACATTTGTAAATACTCGATAAAATTTTCTAGTGTGTACCCACCTTAAGACGCTATTTTAAATACGTATAGTCTTTGTACTCTGCGGACCATAAGCTGGCCCCAGACGTTCATGCATGATGGCACGTGAGGCATGCCGCATCATCGCAACAGTGGGTGATCGTCTAGAGTGTACGTGGTCTATAGACAATCTGTCTATCCTAGAAGCGTCTTCTAATTGTGCGGTGGAATCAAAGATAAATAATGTACTAGATAGAACCATAGAGTAATTTGAGTGTCTCCACTTTTCAATCCATTCATAGACAACTATAGATATGTTTTTAAGGTGGAATAGTGTTGTGCATTTCTTATCGATAATTACATGAAAAAGGATTTAATGAATTTTTAGAATTGTCTATTCTACAAAGGTATCATTTTATTGCTGTAGAACGAATTATTTTATTACTGTAGAACGAAATAAAATTGTAGTTGCCTTATTATTCATCATTCATTGATGCCCTTATCCCGCTTATGCGGGGTCGGCACAAAATGTTCTCTGTCTCAACTTTCCTCTATCACTCGTCATCTCCATATCCACTCCTTTTTTACCCATATCTTCTTTCACACAATTCATCCATCTTTTCTTAGGTCTACCTCTACTCTACTCACATATCCATCATTCATTTCCGTCACCCATTTAGTTACATGAGTTTCATCCCTCCGCATTACGTGCTTACCTATTACTCCTCAACTTTTCAGTCACTGGCGCTACTTTCAGACTTCTTCAGTTACCTCATTATTAAAATAAAACAATATCAAATTCAAAACATGCAATTCCAGTTAAAGTCCTCAAAATAAAACAAGTAATACTTGATATCTGTTAATTATTGGTTAAATAGTTTTAACCAATAATTAACAGACTGCTTAGATGGTATTCCTCGATATCTAAAGCAGTAGATGAAGACGCCCCATAGCCAGAATGTCTAGCTACGAGCTTTCGTTTTCTGGGTAATTTCAGAAAATAAAGAATACGTTATTGAGGGTAGGATCCGTATTCCGTAGCTACCTTCAAACGAACCATTGAATTGTACCGGGCACGAGACTCGTGCAGTGAATCTAAAGATTTATCCCTATCTCAAAAATTCCCAAAGCGCCTAAAGAAGTTTTCACGTCAAAAAATGAGTTGACATATTCTTCGTTCTTACAGGTTTGCACGACAAAAGTTGGTTTGGAAATATTGTTGGCACTGCATAAGAATGCAAAATTTTTCATCCGTATACCATGATTTTTCAAAGTAGAACATATTCTTGTAGTTGTGTAGGACTCCATTCTTCGCCTTTCTCGATATTTCTAATCCACGATTATTTCAAATCTAGGTCAGCTGGAATCCAGAATGTAAAATAGACCAAGTTAATAGTTATGTTTGTTCATTAAATATGTCGATACAACTACAACACTATTGCGCAGCGATGGAGTACAAGAAATGTCAAAAATGGAATGTAAATTTCGCTAGAATGAAAATTCTAAATGAGATTACCCAAATACACGCATGAAATCGAAGTAAAACGATGTTAAATGATGCAATGATTAACTTTTTATAAAATAGCTTCCGTAACTCTAAACATAAACGTATTTTTCACTGGTATGACTTACCGACAAAAAGAAATATTTGTTTCATTCTCCGTAAGCATACCGATTCTGCTTGGAAATTGTGAAACAGCACGGGACATAATTGCCAAACCAGCACCTTATCACAAACATAGTCCAAAAAAGCCATTTTTATATGAGAAAATTCGTAATTTTACATCTCGAACTTGCACACCAGCTGGTGTGTAAACAAAAAATCTATGGTGTAGAGGTGGCGCGCTACGTCACAGGCCGGTACGCAAGTGTCATTGCGACCTCTCTTTCTAACCTAGGCAAAATGGGCCATAGAGTGACAAATATGACGGACAATTTCCTAGTTCAACTTGAAATGCGGAATCCAGTGTACCAAAAAGGTTCAATGCTAAATCCATGGGTGGAATAATCAACCCGGAATGTCAATGGTAACTTTGCTACTATAATGAATTCTGTGGCAACTTTCCATCCTCGATGTGTCAATCCGACGTTTGATAAAGCCAGGAACTCACATGCCGCGATATTTGGCATAAAATGTATGCAGTGCCATACAAAACGCGTTAAATAATGTCATGCGTCGCACGTGAGTTATAGTCCTTATCTGTCTATTCCATCTCCATTTCAATGTCTACTTGTATTTTGGCTAAGGCCCCTGGTCTGAAATTGCATGTCTAAATTAATTGAAGTGTCTGTCTCCTAGGTTTTGAAAAATTGTTTTGTTTTCATGGTACTACCTGTAGTACCTCGGGTAGGTACCGGTTTTTGCCTTAGTAAAGATAAGTAGGCAAAACCAAGTATCAATAGCGTAATTAGTAACATTCTAATATTGTCAGCAACAATAGCAGTATTCCCATGGTTTTATGGATTGTTGGAGCTTTTTGTATTGTCTACTCGAAGATCAATTAGGATGCAATCAACTGTGGCATTTGTTATGTGATTATACTGTGCTATACTGATAGGTACAGTCAGTATCAACATTTGATTAACATTTGTGTTGTGAAACGCAGCTTGCTGATTGAACACTGATTTATTTAATATAATATTATAAAGAGGAAAGATTTGTTTGTTTGTTTGTTTGAAATGAATAGGCTCCGAAACTACTGGACCGATTTGAAAAATTCTTTCTTTCTTTCACCTTTTTGTGTTACCCGCGATCCCTCGGGATAATTTGACTTTCCCGGGATAATATATAGCCTATATTCATCAGGGATAATGTAGGATTCTAATGGTGAAAGAATTTTTCAAATCGGTCCAGTAGTCTATTCAATTCAAACAAACAAATCTTTCCTCTTTATAATACTAAATAACAGCGTCACGACTGTATCCCCAAGGCGCGGTAGACATTCTCTCAGATCTTTATATTCCAGATAATACTAGTATAGACAATATACGAGAAGAGTGCCACAAACTTATCTGGACCGGTGGCCAAAAGAGGAACTAACGAATTTTACTGTATATGTTTTTCTGCCAACAGCAAATGCGATAACAGCGCCTCTTTCACCGGTTCAGATAATTTTGTGGCACTGAGATCTAAATAGTTATCAAATTGCAAGTGATGACTTTACTGACCACCGATTAGATAAGGATCCGTTTTTGATTAATCACCATTCATAAATAACAATGAAACAAAGGTCAGGTGTTTACTAATTCTTTAATTGCTAAGAAGATATTTTGAGTATAGTTCAAGGAGAGTATAGTCCATATTAATCATCATCATCATTTCAGCCATCTAGCGTCCACTGCTGAACATAGGCCTCCCCCATCGATTTCCACAACGATCGATCTTGTGCAGCCTGCGCCCAACGGCTCCCAGCAACCCTTACAAGATCGTCTTTGTGAGGGGCCGTCCTCTACTGCGATTTCCGGTGCGTGGCCTCCACTCGAGAACTTTTCTACCCCAACAGTGTTCTACGAGCTATGTGCCCCGCCCACTGCCACTTCAACTTGCTAATCCTGTGGGCTATGTCGGTGACTTTAGTGCGTCTACGAAGTCCATATTGCAGTGTATAATATAAAATACGAGTTTCAAGGTTTTTAATTCAAAATCACTTAATAAATCATGGCAGTCTGGTTTGTGGCCATATTAATTTAAAACGAAGTTATTGTTCAATAAATAAATAATAAATAAATAATGCTGGACTTTTCACACAGCATCATCTAGCCCCAAAGTAAGCAGAGCTTGTGTTATGGGTACTAAGATGACTGATATACTACTTATATACTTTTTTGTTTGTAAATACATACATATTATACATAGAAACACCCAGACCCGAGACAAATATTTGTAGATCATACAAACATTGGTCCCGCCGCGGGGATCGAACCCGCAACCTTTTGCGTCGCAGGCAGGCCTTCGCCCACTGCACCACAGAGGTCGTCGTCAATACTTGTAAGATACTAAGTTTTCAACACCGATCTCCCACTCGTTTGTTTGTTTATAGCTTCATTACAATAACACAATCTACATATTATAAAGAGGACAAGTTTGTTTGTTTTCATCAAAACTACTCATCCGATTTCAAAAATTCATTCACCAAGATGGACTTTTAGAATGAATATAGGTTTTAATTATCATATCCGATTTCAAAAAATCATTCAACAAGATGGACTTTTAGAATGAACATAGGTTTTAATTATCATATCATATCACAACGTAAGTTGACGAAAAAATAGCCCCGAGTAGAAATTAACTATCTGATTAAGTAAACAGAATAAACACATTTATTGGTAAGGTACAAAGCTGGAAGACAATCAGCAAGCAATGCAGCGTCCCGTTAAGTGTAGGCAAATGATGCCTCCCAACGCTGTATTAATCATCTGGTATACACCGCTATTTTATGACTACCAAAAAAATTTTAAGGACAGTTGCAGCAGATGCAGAAAATGATAATGGCATGGTCAGAACTTTTTTTTATTTAACTATCACAAAGTTATCGAGGATTGTAGTCAACCAAAACCGAACAAAATTTTATGAAAACTGTACAAATAAGTACTATAGACAACAATCGCGTACAGACTCTCATTCGAATTATGTTCTCGTGTCATCCCCAGTCAGTAAAACCGCAGTAGCTATCATAAATCCATGTCTGACTCGTCTCGTCTCCTTTTGAGGTTATAATTTTTTTTTCTCTTTTTTTGAGTTTTAACTACATAAATGTGATCAGTAACAGACACCGAGACCATGTTTAAAATTTTTTTGGTAATTACAAAATAGCGGTGTATATTTAAAGGCCTGTTTTTTTAGAGGCAAAGGCAAAGGCAATGCGTGAGCGAAGCCGCGGATCGCTAGTAACTTTGTAAGCTGATACAATAAGTTGATATTATTTAAAGATGCGTTGAAGTATGCCACGGTCAGCACCAGACCCTTACTAAACCGGTCCAGCCGCTATCGACAATCGAATTACATAATCTGATGTATCGAGTTATTGTGAAGATGGTTTATGGAAAGAATACAAGTGGAACAATTACTTTGTCTCGATATTTCGTAAGTGGACATTTTGGACATATTTGGTGCGTGTTTTTTGCAAGTAAAACAAAAGGTACTGAAATTATTTACTAATAATTTTTTCGTAAAGTGACTATAAATGAAGGTATATTCAATCAATTATGCTTTTTGTTGTTATTTATTCAGCTAACAGTAAAACACCAGCCCCCCTAGCCATGTTACAAATCACAATAGAATAGAAATCAAATCGACAGATAACGCTGAGACTCCACCTGCACCTTTCTTGTCCTTTATAATAATAAAGGACAAGAAATCCACCTGTAATTGCCAAATCAGTTTGCAAGTCGAGCTCCGTTTAATGATTGTATTGAACACGATTCGACTTATTTATATATTTCATCGTTATTTCATTGCACATCCTTTTCGGTAGCACCATCATGTGTGTCGATTCGTTTCGGCATTTTAGCCATTTTAAATTATTTCGATGTTTTTTTAAACTTATTTTAAGATTTAAGACAATCTATGTTTCAGACATGTTTTTCAGATGGCAAAACACATAACCAACATAAGTTGTTACTGTTGATTGTTATGCGGCAGAAAAATAAAATAAAAAATGCATAGACAAACTTTCTTTCAATTTAACAACATATTAACGGTAGATTATAATTGGTCAATCTTAAAGCATCCTCTAAATAAATGCGCAAGTTGATTGTTTCGACAATTTCTCCGTGACGACTGAATCATTTTTATTCTACACACTCGTAAAAAACCAACTTCAACTCAAATGTGTGACTTTAGAGCACGGCGTGACTCATGGCGTCAAATGAAGATTAGGTTTTTTGAGTTTTATGAGGAACCTATCAATCCCTCAAGAATAAAATATGGAACTATCTAGGAAGTATTCCCTTTCAAACAAAAAAATAATTTTGTAAATCGGTCCAAAACTGATGGGACGACAATCGATGGACCAAAGCGGCTACCGAATGGTGGCCAAGAGATATGCGGTGGCCTCGAGGCAGACCACCTGCCTGATGGTCAGACGACATTGTGGGGGCGGTAGGAGAGCAGTGGATCCGGCTGGCACAAAACCGCCAGGAGTGGCGGGAAAGAGATGAGGCCTAGTACCCAACAGTGGGTGTTACCGGCTGGATAGATAGAGGAATTTAAAAGAATATTGATAGAGGTATTGGATTTTCAAGGGCTACACATTTTTTGTAGTTATGAGGAATTATTCCTTGAATTTCAAAACAACAATATAAAACAAGAATACGTAAATGATCAATGATTTTGATCAAAATTGTAAATTGTAACCTCGAAGGCAACATGTCCGGCAACTCATCTCAATAAATAAGGTCGCACAAATCTCCAATTTGTTGTGCAGAATTGTGTAAACAATCGTGCACGAAAACTACTTGATTAATTATTAAGTGGTCGTGTTGGTTAATTTTAGCTGAAATTAGCCGTGGGAACGATTTGGCAATGTAACTGTTTTGTCTACCAAAATGAGTTGCAAAACGGTCGACTTCCTTAAAAACTATCAATTATACATAATTGTAAATACGGCAAAGGATTTTGAGATATTAATTAGTGTTTTAATCATAGATAAAGATTTAACTCTATGGTTTTAATCTGATTTCTGATGTCTATGGTTTTAATAAATGACCTTTTAACAATTGTTATAACAAAAGTTTTGTGTCTATTATCAAGAATGCTGAATTAACTTAAATAGCCGAAGAACTTATGGATAACCTGATCGTAAGGTCGGTGTGGTGACTGAAAAAGATCCGGAAACCTGTGTTGTACAACCAATTCTCTCACCTGGAGATCCATGATCATAGAAAACAAAACATCGAAAAAACAATAAGAAAACTAAAACCAGAAGACAAACATTTACAAAACGATACATACATAAACATAAATGTATGTTAAATGATCAACTTAAAAAAAACTACACAGAAATTGAACAGCTGCAGATATTTTATAACTGCTGTTAACCTACGCTACATTTATAAACACTTCAATACAAGCCATAAAGTAAAACAATTTAGCAGTCAGCTCATGAATCTTGGGTCTCGGTAACCCTTAATTACTGTTTCGGCCTGCAATCAGTGTAATTTGAGTGGCGTTGCACAAGGCGGTCGTCTCGGTCCCATCTTGTACCTACATTATATTGCAGAAATCCGGATGTGGTTATGAGTCATAGCATATCCGACGTTTTTAACATTTAAATCGGATTTTTTTAGGTTTAAGATTTCAGTTTTCAATATTTTTTAAGTAATGTAATATTTTATGATAACTATATTTCAAGTTCAAGTTTAATCTGAACTTTAGCTACTTAATTATAAAAGAACATAGATATTTTCATATATGTCTATTATTTTTAGTATTTGACTTTTCACTATTAACTTTATTGTGATACTGATAACTTTATGATGCTTATATATTTAACCTATCAGTTTCGATAAAAATAAAATATGATTTTGCTGATATCACCCATTTAAATAAAATAACCAGTTCATTATTTATAATAATTTGTAAGCTGTGGATATCTGGTCTTCTCACAAAACGAGGTAATTTCCATTCAATATACAGCTAAATCGTGTGGGTAATATTATATTGGACGTAAATATTGTCGGTTACCTCACACGTTCCTTCTAAAGACTGAACTATTGACCGCGATTGTAAGAGTAACAAAAAACTAGAGATCCGACCTGTTGAGGTATGAACAAGTTTATGACTAGCTTCTGTCCACTTCGCTCGTGTACCAAAAAAAGCGGGTAAGTATTGTATACTTTAAAATATGCTCAGATAACATATTTAAGAAACTTTTAATTTCACCTTACTGTGAATGTCTTTGCAATATACTTACTACTTACTAGCCTTGTCTAACTTGAAATCCATTTCCAGTTTTTATCCTATGAAAGCTCAACCAATCACACAATACGAAAATGACAATTGAAGTCAGAAAATTTTAATTTCATCTTACTGTGAATGTCTTTGCAATATAAAGTGCCCCAAACTTATCTGAACCGGTGAGGGGGGCGCTGTTATCGCATTTGGTGTAAAATTTGTTAGTTCCCCTTTTAGCCACCGGTTCAGATAAGTTTGTGGCACTCTACGACTAGCACTCTTGTCTAACTTGAAATCCAATTCCAGTGGTCATCCATCAAAGCTCAACCAATCAGACAATACGAAAATGACAATTGAAACCCAGGCTAGGTACCTAAATAACGAACAAATTTTATTATTATTCTATGATTGCTTTTGTAGTTTGTCTTTGCTAGCTTACTACTCCGTTGACCCAAACTTATACAATTTGTAAGTTGAGCAACTTGTTTTTTGCGGCTTTTTGCAACCATCATCATTAGTTTCTTGGATGTAATGACAGATTACCTTAATCAGAGATTAAATTTAATTGGTCTTATGAATAAATTAACCATTCGATGATAGTTCATTGCCAATGATTATGGTTAATTAATCGATGGATTAACAAGTTGTTGCTTCTTATATAAAACGAAAAACGTAAAGCGCATTTTAGACTACGCTTTAATATATAGCATACTAGCTGCGCTCCCGCGGTGTGACCCGCGGTCCCTCGGGATAAAAAGTAGCCTACCTTTATCCATGCCAATTTTCAGCCTAATCTGTTCAGTGGTTTGGGCGTGAAAAGGTAACAAACAGGCAGACAGACAGACAGAGTTACTCTCACATTTATAATATTATGGATAGCATAAAGCTGTGCGCGATATTGTTGTGCTATATTATATTATAGCGCAGTCTGAAACCCGCTTAAACCTTTGCTCCAAGCCCTTTTAAGATGTGTAAAAAAAGTCGTGGGTCCAAATATATTTATTAACGTTTTCAGCTACAGTATTATTTGAGTAAAATAAATAATTTTATTAACTGATTTTTTTCTGTATAAGTAAATTGAATACTGCTAATAGAATATGTTTAATTGGCAATTATTTAAACACTAGCAGCTAACGAACAATAGATCAGTATCTAAAGTAGCTATCCAACACTACGTTATTTATACATAATCATGTATTATATAAATAGGCATCATGTTACTACAACACACGGCCACTCTACACATTCGCCGAACCAGGCGAATACAGGCGATGAGGCTACACGTTCGTCACCGTCGACAATCGTCTATCTTCGCCGAATATGTAGAGGATATTATGGTTATGTCTTAAACCCAAACTGAGAACTTGAAAGTCCTTAGGTTACACAGTCGTATTCTTGTCTACGTTTTTTCAGTTTTTTGTTCATTTCTTGGACACTAACAATAATATGAATACAATATAATAATCTTTTTTATAAAATAAACTTACCAGAACAGCAATGGGAATAATATTAGTTATATTGTTGCTATATTTACCTGAAAATAAAAAATATTTCAGAAAAACTATTTTCAGTGTGTATACTGTAAGGGTGTGTACTTTTTTTTTAATTTATTTATTTATATTGTACTTAAATGTCTATTAACATCAATGCACCGTGATGCATTGTCCCTCAGCGAGAATAAAACTAGCACCTCTTGCAGACACATGAGCAGCTGAGACCAGCTGAGCATTCGCCTATGCCAAATAGGGCGTACGATATTTATGGTATTTCTGTTCAAAACCTATAAACACATAAACATTATGTAGCATAAGAGCAAATTTAATGATTCCCCATTATAATCAGCAATAGAACTCAATAAAATGTTTATTAAATGCAACGTAATGAACAAATTTAACGACCATTTGAAGAGACAATAAGATAATGTAAAATTAATGTTTTATCATGACTTATTAATTTTACTACTATGGGAATCAAGATTGAATATCATTGTTCTTTAATATTGCCTATTATTTTCTGGAATTTTATAAATTTTTGTCAAGCTTTAGCACACTGAGATTGTCAAAATTTAGCCTCTAAATTCAATACCCACTGGAGAGGAATTAATAAAGAGGGGACGAGGGGGGGTTTTGCCCAGCTGTGAGATATTGAGGGTTACTTTAAATTATAACAATATCTACATTTTACAATACTCATGCTAGTAGCGATACTAGCAGCGAGGCACTTATTACTGAATAATCAATCTAAATACCTATATTAAGAAAGCATTTATATAACATACAACGCTATCTCACGACTCTCCTTGTTGATATCATTTTAGTTTGTATAAGTTATTATTTCCCATGATTATTTTTCCGACCCAAATATCGACCAATAGAATTGCACCATTCGACGTCACGTGGTACAACCTACATGGTATTATACTGATAATTTTTTGAAAATTTTCTCTGGTCGTTGCTATATATAAAAAACAAAACATGATCCAGTCAAATTAACCACACGTCAAACTGACAGGTTGAATTCAATTGTGAAAATTGGAGATTTTGCATGAAAATGAAATTAACTGTACATTTCGTCTCATGGTGCAATTCTATTGGCCGACATTTGGGACGGAAAAATAATCCCCCGAATACCACACGAGCTTCAAAATTATCTGGCATTTCCCTCAAGGTTCCCTGCAAACAAATAAAATCGTCAAGTTTTTCAGGAAAAATCACAATTTTTTAACCTGAAAAACTTGACTCCTTCATTTGTTTGCAACGAACCTATCGGGAAATACCCGATAATTTTGAAGCTCTTGTGGTATTATAAGTGAATATTATGTAACTCAAACTTATTCAAAGGCCAATCGCTGACAATGCTGACAATAAGTTAGCTAATACTAATATTATCGAGTCACATGGGGTCATCCGTCAATCAGCCACCTGCAATTTCCTAAGGTTTACACATCAAGGAAACTAGACTTAGAATATTTCTCAAGAGTTTTTCGAATCCGAAGCTCGCGGCTCTGACCTTTTATAGGAGAACGGGTACGAGACTAAAGATCGTCTTATAAATCTTAGTTACTCATACGTGCCTATGTTTAAGCCTTGGTTTTCTAAGAAACGTCACGCATATAAAATGTTTTGATTGAGACTAGCTGTCTGTGTTGCTAGGATAATACCGATGTTCTGACCGACTGACGTATGAATTTATACAATTATTCCCACTTGACATTGGCAGAATTATACTGATATTACAGTTAGTTGCCATTTAATAAAATAAGAAGAAGAAGAAGGCTGGTCTGTGGAGTCACAGTCCAGCTGAGCCGAACGCGGCGAACTGCCAATTCATTAGAGAAAATGCTGCTGACGTCAGAAGCGAGCCACATTTTCTGACGTCACGTAAGATTTGTTTGTGACTCTTTGCCAGTCTGTGGAAGTGACTTTGTGCTTTCCTCTTTCAATTCCTTTGAGATAGGTTTGAGATAGGTTTGAATCGGCGCAGCTTCCACTATAAAACATAATAAAGCTGAAAGTTCGTGAGTTTGTTTAGATGTTTGTATGTTAGTGTTTCAATCACACCTAAACCAGTGAACCAATTTGTATGAAAGTTGGAATAGGCGTAGATAGTGACCTGGAATAGCATAAAGACTATTCAAAATGTCGGTACCACGCAGGCTAAGCCGCGCGCAATACATACACAAAAAAAGTCACGGTTTTCTTTAAGATTTTATCGTTTACTGTATCTATTTTAACATTTATATATCTGTAAAAGACGGTGTACGTGTTTTCAGAAACCATTGCTTAAGCCAGCGTGAACGGTGTAGAGGTATCTATGGCATGGGAGTGGATCACTGACACGTGAACAATAAAGTATAGGTACTTATGTGCAGGTAACTTGTAATACAACTTCATTGCGTTTAGAACATAAGTATAAACAATATTTTAAAACTGTAGTTGTAATTTTTTTAAAGGATTTATTAATGCTCGTTTTGTAAATCATTTATTTGTAATTATATGGATCTTTTAACAAAACACAACGTGACGAGTATTTATTTTTTTTGTAATTTTTATAGTGTTAATCCAATATAGTGTTAATTTTTATAGTGTTAATAATGTGCTTAACCGATAAAAATATGAGCTTGTCAAGAATTTCAAATTCGACGTATGTGGTTCTGGGGCCGAGCGGTTGAAGGCACTTAAGGAGGATCGTCTGATCATCGCGGGTTTGAGTCCCGTCGGAATCGAAAATTTTGATAAGACTTTTCATTTCTTAAGTTTCGAGTATCTTAGCATTTCATATATTAGCCACAAAAAAACAATGCATACTACATAAGCACATTATATGTACCTAAGTACTTACCTACGATACAATATACTACATCAAGTGGTGTACACATTGCCCATCCTATCTGCTGACATTATGAACGAGGCTACACCCTATAATTTGTGATTAATAGACAACATCAACCGCTTTGGTATTGAAATAATATATGTATGAAGCGTAGTGACGTAATGAAACATCATGCTTATACTGAGACTACATTACTAATTACAAAAAAATCATACAATAATCAGAACATATCGAAAGGCAGACGACATGTTGCAGAGTCTAGAACACAAATATTTTTTAGGCATTAAATAAGTCTTTATTTGAAGCGTACTTAGGACTATTTCCCTACACTGCGCTAAATCTAAAGACCTCTGAAGCGCAGTGGGCGAAGGCCCGCCTGCGACGCAAGAGGTTGTGGGTTCGATACCCGCGGCGGGACCAATGTTTGTATGATCTACATATATTTGTCTCGGGTCTGGGTGTTTCTATGTATATTATGTATGTATTTACAAACAAAAAGTTATAAGTAGTATATCAGTCATCATAGTACTCATAACACAAGCTCTGCTTACTTTGGGGCTAGATGACGCTGTGTGAAAAGTCCAGCATTATATAACTATGGAGTGACACGACACCACAAAAAGTAAAAATATTAACATATTTTATATTGGCCGAATTAATTTCTTAATCTTTTTGGAATCATCATTACCATTTTGACCTTTTTGCCACTGAACTCGGTGAGAACGAAGCATGTGATTTTTAATCTAATTAATTCATGAAATTCCCACCCAAACTCCATATTGGAATACAAGTTAATCATAAAATCATATTTCAAGGGTACTGAGAAACAATGGTTGGGCAAGAGGTGTCATACAAAACCTTGTGCCTACAAAAGAGATTTCCCACAAGCGGCTAAAAGAATTTTGAAATGGTCAAACTTCTTGAACTTACTAATTATAAATAATTATTTGAAAGACTAAAACTGTTAAAACATGCAAAATTACGTACAATGCACAGCGCATACATTTATACGAGTAGTCTATTTCGCATACGAAAAGTATGCGAAATAGACTACTCGTATAAATGTATGCGCTTTTTGATTTGCCGAAGTCGAGTAAACACATGAAAATCAGACAAATTGAGAATCTACTGAATTTTCAAAGTCAGTCATAAACACTGCAGCTACAAAAAATGTTTTAGCTAAGTATTAAGATTTTTAGTTTATCTTGTTAGGCAAATCTTTTTTATTTACCTACATCCAAATACCTACACTAAAATAAAACAAGTGAAAAATAAACTGGTTTTATAGCTACAGGTTTAAAAAAATTGAATGACTTACGATGTAGGTATAGCTTCATTTTCCATGATAAAAATATTTCACGCTTGTAAAAATGTTTAAAATACTAAATAGTATTCTCTAATCTTTTTTATAATCAATGTTTGTTTGGTCTAAGACCACGTTTTTAGTAATCTATAAATACTTACTGTTTCGCTCATGTGCCAGCGATATAATTATGTGCCAAATACGTTACATATAAGTTTTTTTAAGCAAATATATTCTATTATAGTTTTTGATTGCGGGCAAACGCATTTTAGTCTATTTTTCATGCCGTTCATATTTATTATATTATCATAAGTATTTATATTATTTATTTTAAATCTAGAATGCTGTGAATGATGTCATATTCGGAAATGTCCGTTTTTATTTAAATCTGATACTAAACTTAATTGAATAAAAACAATCATAATCAATTTTGAACAAGTTTGAGACGGATCTAGGCTATGATTTCAAATTAGTTATTTGCATAATACTATTATGATTTTAATAAGTTTATTAGAATTATTTAATATATTTATTAAGAGCTCATGAGGTCCCACAAGGCCTCACTTCTTTTCACCTATTCTTCTGAATTGCAAGTTATAAGTGTAAAAAAAATCAAACTAAAAAGAGTAGGGATGGTATTGCCAACCATTTGTAGACCGTGAATTTAATTCTACTCAGACAACACTCTTGGTGGTAGACCGATCAATGACAACCACGATTGGATAATCATGGTTGTCATAGTAACTTTACCTTATCAAGTATAAAAAAGTGCCAACTAAGTAACTAAGTACCTTATCAGGTAAAGTTACTAAAAAACTTTAGGCCTTTTCATCTAAAGTAGATTTATACAGCATCATGCAACCTATGTCTACACTCCGCGGGACTCTTTTTCTTTCGCGTCAATGTTACCTACATCAATATTTAGATATTGGAGTAAACCCCACCACGGCGTCAATGAGGTCCTTCCCTGTGAATGCTGTTGAACCAAACCTTTAGCCTCTCCGCAGACTACAGACTTTCTATCGGCCGATAGTTGAGACGGGACATACTTCGGCTCGTAATGAGTATGGAGAAGTATAGCCCGTCTCAACTATTGGCCGATGTAAAGTCTGCAGTCTGCGAGTGGTCTCAGTTTTACTTTCGTGGGATTGCAACATATCGTTGAACTATCGTATAATTATAGTGTGAGTGGCATTATCTCATAATTTCATGGCATAATTAGATACATGGCATTTAAATAATTGATTTTGGTATGAGATGTATTGCCATAGAATATTAAAATCTATGTGTCAAATTTGCCACGGTGCATCAAATGTCTTGTGTCAGTTGAGATACCGACAAAGGTTATAGTTCGTTTGTGTCACGATTGGTGTTCATCGTTGTTTCATGAGTTATTGAGGAGTGTAATGGTTCTTTATAATCAAATTAGTCACTTTTACCTACTTACGTTTGAATCTTATTAAATGCCATTTATCTTGGATGCTTCGATATGTTTTTTAATTTTTCTATGTCTCACGGATGATACAATTTTCCACTCATAGAAACTGTGTAGGTAAATTGGTTCAGAAGTTTGGCAAACAAACTAACTCTTTGTTTAATTAAATAAAGAAAATAAAACTTATTAAACATGAATATTAAACAGCAGCGCGGATGTTACAAACGCTGTTTGATAACCTTTGTCCACGCTTTACACCCACTTAAGTTTTTTTAATTAGTTAATTTTTAGATTACTCAATAGTAAATAAGTTTTTTAAACTTAAGAAGGTAACAAACGAGTATTTATATTATTGTAAAAATTAAAAAAAGCTTATAAGATGGACTTCAAACACATTTTTCCGTGTGTTGCGTATACAATAGCCATCAACTATTTAGGCTTAGGGTTTTTTTTAATTTTGTATTTATGTGGATGAATCAACAATTATGTTTCAGTTCCGAATAAGGTCGACTTGTCTTAGAAGATGACGATAAAACTCAAATTGTCGGACGTTTATAAATTAAATTGAATTTTGTTCTTGAAATATATAAAAAATACTAATGTGTTCAACTGTATGTTAAGAATTATGATGATTTACTATCCTAACATAATAGACTACATTAACATTCCATGTTATTACTACTGGGTGACCAAGAACTAATTCATTTTAAATAGTTCATAAAAGGTCATGCCATCTACATCCTTTTACAAACTTACACACAAGTTTTTTATAAAAAAGACATGAATCATAAAATTCTCGTGGCCGAAAATTTTCGCATCCTTGTTCTCACATTGTTTATTTAATTGCGCCAAAGTGATAAATTCTAATTTCGCTCGTCAAACGAACATTTATTATATAAATTTATTATATGTGTACGTTTATATTTATTATATAAAAATAAAGTCTCGTGGACCTTGACATTTCGTGTAGAACAAGTTTAGTGTTGATGAATATGTAAATTTTATAAGATAATAGGTGTGGGTCAAATGTCTCATATAATGAGCTACAAAAAAGACTTTTTTGCCAACGTGATCGTTATGGGTCTTCGTTTTGAGAACAACATTTTTTTTTAGATTTTTTTGGAGGTTTGTTGCCTAACATTTGATTGAAATCTTTGCTTAAGCAAATTACCTGTTAATTAGGTGCATTTATTCAACAACGATCGAATATTTTTGAAAAAACACGCCAATATATTTTTTTTACAAAATTACTTGCTCAAATAACTAATAACTTTACACGTGTGTAATCATCATTAGTTATTATAAATATTGCGTTGGCAACACAACACGTGAATAAAATCCTTTTTTAGACATTATAAACCTGTTCATTAAATTATTTTTTATCACTATCTTCTATGCTAATTACGTATTAACATATTCATACTTTCCTAGAAAGACTTGTTTCGGTGATTTTTTTTTTTGCATAAAAGTCCCGATTTAATTATTGATGATATATTAAAAAAGCATCTAAAAAATAAATTTTTATTAAAATTTTAGGATAACCTGTTTTAAGAAAACTGCTTTATATTTATTAGGTGTGTGTTCTATAATCTTAGTACCTACATTTTTTCCTAGCTGTAAGTTTTCCAAAAATTTGAAAAATAAAATAAAATAAATAATTTAGCTATAATATTGATACTTATTTGCAGTTTCATTTAAATCTACTATCATAATGATACATACATGATATTATGAGAGAGACATGTTTGTGTTGCCAATATTTTAGAATCTCATACTTTTCTGACATCCATTTTGTGACCTTGTATTAAGATCCTTTAAGGTTAACCATAAAATAACTAATATAATATCCATTAGCATCATGCCCTTAATAGAAATCTTCATTATTAGAACGGTGCCTAATAAACAGCAACATTGACCCCTGCCCAAAATAATAGTGGAATCGTGAGATTCTTACACTAATAAAACAATCAATATTACTACATCGGACATTAAGCTTCGGTTTCTGGACTGACGGTGTGGCTGACGGTCGTGAGCAAACGGTTGTGAGTAAACGGTCGTGAGCAAACCGTCGTGATTGAATCCCACGCAAGAATACCATACTTTGCCGTAACGTATGAAAATGAAAACAGATGAATAATAAACTTTCAATGAATATTGAAACAAAGTTAAAATACACCCATTCAAATTTCCAGCATCGTGAAATAGGTCTTCTTTTCAGATGTTTTTACACAGAAAAGTCTGTATCGTGACGATCTAAATTTCATAATAATAGTACATACTGACTACATTGCTGTTTCGCAATATGACATGTTTTTTGCATGCGTGATGCTGACGGCCGTTCATTGACGGCCGCTTTAGAAACCAAGGCTTAAATCGCAAACCGCAGGTGATTTAGACTGATTGCTATTTCGTTACTAAAAATTCCAAATGTCATGTGTAAAGGCTATGTGTGAATCAGTAGCAGTACAGTTGTGTAGAAATAGTACATTACGATTTGATAAGGTTAAAAATTTAAATTTGGAACGCTAACCAAAGAAGAACGTGTCATTCGTTTTTCAAAATATTAAACTTTTCAAACTTTTCAAAATAGAGTTGACCACTAATTAATCTGTGATTAGCTGGTTAACCAGTCAATGGTAAAACATCTGATAGTTTTTTTAATCCGCTTTAACACAGTAATTTTGAGCAAGACTGTACATTATAATAAAATAGGCTGAGGTGCTCAGGTTAAAGTTGAGAGCATTAAATTTGTTTTGATGATGCTCAAACGTTCCACGCATGATTGAGTTGCCCAATGTAGGTATGTAAATATGCAATAATTTGGTAGAACATAATTATGTGCTTATGTAACTTAATTCATCGCACTTCACTCGTTTATTTTTTGTGTAATTAAGTTTATAGCATGTCCCATATATGGTACATTTTAAGGTGCTTACTTTGCGTGTAGCATAAATGGGACATAAGCACTATTAATACATGCGGGTTCTTGAGGAAAGGTTTTTTTTTAAAGTAGGTATATATTTTTATGAGAAATCTATATTATTTATGGAGTTAGTGCTCACGAAAAGTAGTTCTTCCCTCCATTTCAAATATATTTGACATTTTCCTTCCACGTTAATTTAAATAGTGAAAAACATGTTTTTTTCTAGTTTTATACGGTATGAGGATTAAAAATAATTAATTATTTGAGAATAGGTTTAATATAAACAATGTCAATAATGAAATAAATAAGTAAATAATGCTGGACAATCCACACATCGTCATCTAGCCCCAAACTAAGCAAAGCTTACTATGGGAAGCAGGTAACTGATATACTACTTATATACTTTTTTTGTAAATACATAAGTACATATTATAATAAAAATTACATTTATTTTAGAAAATGAATCGCGATATTTTTCACCTTTTAAACTTGTACGTTCATAAACGTTTTGGTTGAGCTCCTTAAACAAGAACAAAATGGCATCCCAATTATTTCAATTGCTTAATTACGCAGTTCGAGATTTAGCTTATTTTAACTATTTTATGTATGTAAGCTATGTATCTTAACACTTCGTAGCGTTTACTATAAAATTATCACAATTATTTTCATACTAGCTGTCCGTCGGGTGTTACCCGCAGTCAGGAAAACTTCACTTTCCCGGGATAAAATATAGCCTACGTTTATCAGGGATAATGCACTCAAATGGTGAAAGATTTTTTTTTATATCGGTCCATTAGTTTCGGAGCCTATTCAATTCAAACAAACAAACAAATTCCTTTTTGTAAAAGGCTTTAAGTTGTGTAAACTTAGGCCTTTTACGTCTAAGTATTCTAGATGATTTTTATTATACAGTGCCTAGTCCGAGACAAACATTTATTTTACACTCGCATTTCTGTTTGTAGACCGATTCACGTACTACGCTTCTTTCATTTTATACTACACAAATTGATAGTTTTGGGTTGAAAATAGACGTTTGATTGTATCAATTTAATTGCCAAGCCGTTATAAGTTTTCACTTCAAAATTTATCTTTTATTGATTTTTTGGAAAAAATTGTGTAAGAGGACAATCTTAGAACTCGTGTAAATCTCGATTTGAGTGTCCTTTCTTTATCATGTAGAAAAATGTAGAAAAGTATTCAGATATTCATTGAACTTAAGAATAGAATAGAATAGAATATAGCTTTATTGTACACCAGAAAAATAACATAAATTAAAAACAAACATGTAAAAATATGGTACAATGGGCGACCTTATCGCTAAAAGCGATCTCTTCCAGGTAACCTTTGGATAGACAGGATAAGATTAACAAATGAGGACGGTGGCATACATAAAAGATACTTAAAGGAATAAGTTAAACAATCATAATAATAATATACTTACATATATAACATAAATACATATAAAATACCTACTAATAACTATAAATCCTAATAAATACATATACATAATAATATCTACAATGACAAGTAATAACTATGTACTAAGTTTTTAAAAATAGGAAGCGATTTAGCAAATCTGATGGACACGGGAAGAGCATTCCAAAGTTTTACGGCTTGTACAGTGAAGGAGTTCCCGTAAAAATCTGTGCTGTGGGAAGGAGTTTTAAGTTGCCAACTGTCGGAAGATCTGAGGGATCGGGTATTGGAAAGGTGCAGGAACTCAAAACGCTCCTTGAGGTAGCGAGGTGTTGAAGGAAGGAAAAGGATATTGTGAAGTAGTGAGAGGATGTGCAAGTTTCTACGCAGGCGAATTGGCAACCACTGAAGTTGCTTGCGGTAGTGAGACACATGATCATACTTACGCAAGCCAAAAATAAATCGGATAGAAAAATTTTGCAGACGCTCAAAATAGTTTTGCCTTAATCGCAAACGATATAATGATAGATACATGCCATCTTTCACCATCCCAAGATGTATTTGCGCACATCAAAACTTGATATGTAAATTGCAATTTTGCTCATAATCCTTGAATTTGAACTCTATAATAGAGGACATAAAGAACATATTTAACTATCAGTTAGTGAACAACTGAACGCCAATAAGCTACTTATTTGGGCATGATCATTAACTATCTCTGATCAGTTGCGTGCTGATCAAATGCCAAGCTTGGAAGTTTAAGCTTATATAGCGAAATAAATGCTTAGAAGATTCACGTAGTACCTTGCAATGATTAGATGATTGTTTGATTTATTTCTATCACAAAGTTCTCGAGGATTGTTGTCAACCAAAACCTAACAACATTTTATGAAAACTTTACAAATAAAAAAAACTTTTTAAATAAAGTGTTGAGGATCGAAAAATGTATGTTAAGATGGTTTGGGCATGTAGAGAGGATGGATGACAGTCGTTTGACAAAACAAGTGTATGAGGCGAGTGTGTATGGGATAGCTGGAAGGGGAAGGCCTAGGCGAACCTTCTTGGATCAAATTGGCGACATTTTGGAGAAGGGCCAGGTAAAAAGTACCCTAAACCGACGAGCATGTATGAAGAATATAATGAGAGTGAATGAGGCGAAAGTTGTGTGTCAGGATCGTAGCGAGTGGAGATCCGTGGTCTCTGCCTACCCCTTTGGAAAAGAGGCGTGATTTTATGTATGTATTATGTATGTACAAATAAATACTACAGACATCTATCGCGTACGCACCTTATTTAGACTAGGTATGCTACTGTTCCATCCCCAGTCAGTAATACCGCAGTTATCATATATCCACTCTCTTATGAGGTGTGTTTGGTCGTCTTACTTACTTTTTGGTTTACAAAGAGAATGTATTACCTATTGTCAAAAGGTACCTACGCATTTCAGAAACCAGACTAAAAAAATAAAGAGTAACAACTTTTAATGCAGCATATGTATGTATGTATAGGTACAGTGCACGTTTAAGATCAGTCGATCACGACGTCAGTGAAAGTATCATCAACATGATGGGAAGCAATTTAAGAAGTCCAAGATTGTACTGTTTTTCTTCGCGGTTACCACACGAATCAAATAAAAAGTACTTAGTCTAATTTTAGTCAGTTTACAAACAGAGCAAGATATATCTTATTAGATACTAGCTGTCCGTCGCGGTTTTACTCGCGGTCCCTCGGTAAAACTTCACTTTTCCGGGACAAAATATAGCTTATGTTCATCAGGGATAATGTAGGATTCTAAAGGTGAAAGAATTTTTCAAATCGGTCCAGTAGTTTTGGAGGCTATTCAATTCAAACAAACAAACATACAAACAAAGAAACAAATCTTTCCTCTTTATAATATTAGTGTAGTGTGTGTATGTAGTGTCTTTATAATATTGTGTGTTAACTCTTTTACACTAAAAAAAGCATCTAGCCTTTATAGATAGGAAGATTAATATTAAGTTAAATGAGGGAGTTAAGCAGTGTCTCTTGTCAAGAGCGTGAGAATCCTGAACGTATCGAAAGATTGAAGAGTTAACTGCCGAGTGAAACGAGGGAGTTCAAAGTTACAGGCAGTTAAGGATGAAAGCGGATCCGTAGTAAGTACTCTACTTTTCACAAACAATACGAGTTTCTGTATGCACGAAATCCATGAAGATTTTTTTTATTCAACCCTAAAAAATAAACAATTTAGTATTGACTAAAAAAGTTCATAAGTTCACTGCAATGCGTAGCAATTTTCCTCATAAATGTATTGGTCAAAAAGTACTCAAAATCAAAAAATCAATGATGCAAGTAAAATTGACAATTATTATAATATTAAACTGATATTTTGTAATTTATGTCGTCAGAATAAATATGGAGATGACAAACATGTAATGCATTATTTAAATTGTTACACAAAATATGAATGTAAGTATTTGACAAATTGATGTAATTTTTTATACATTTAGTAGTGAAGTTATGTTGTAATTTTTTACTGCTTGGCAATTAATAGGGTTTTCAAAAAGTCATGTTACTTGCTGCAACATAATTGTCTATCATTGCGATAAAAGATTGAGTAATATTGACTTATCTTTATGTCATGTCATGATCTATCATTGTGATTTGACGTTGATAGAGCGGACCAATGTTGACAGATAATAATTAGCAACAATAGCAGATTGTCGCGGCTCGTAAAAGGATGATTTGTCAGCGTGATGAAATGTGAATGCTCATCTTGGGTGATTCTTGGGCAATAAGTTGGTACTTATTGCCCAAGAATCACCAAGACCACACAAAGCGATTGGGGGCGTATTATAACCCGTTAACTGTGATTTTTTTAGCCACATAAAAAACATATATATATTTATACTTTTTTTACTGAGCATCTATTTGATTTTATGTCATTTATGTATGAATAAGTCCAGCATTATTATTATTTATTTATTTTGTCGCTACATGATAGTCAATGACATTTCGCTAAGTTCCTGTTGGTAGCAATACCTAAAGTTGCATCTACATACGAGTATTGAAGGCATAGTCTCAAAGGGTCAATGAAGAAATCAGATATTTATCAATATATCCTTTAACCTCGTGTCTCATTAAGCATGTCCATGACGATTCTATCGTGTATGAACCCTGTAAAACCAGTATTGAACAGGTGCACATTAATATATTAGACTCACTAAATTACAAGTACCTAGTATTATCTATAGTAGGATTACCGTTGCAATTACATTTCGTATTATGAAAAAGATACGGTGAGACAATCTCAAGCTACAGTACGAGTTCAAGCGACAGTCGGTAGAGAAAAAGTACATTTCAGATTAGGTACAATTTTTAAAAACATTTAAAAACATGTAATAATACGTTTATTCTTAGATATTTATGTATTTGTGATACTCATAAAATTATAACTATAAAAAACAACAAAAATTAAAGTCGGTGAAAATCACGTTCAAAGATTCAGTGACACAAAAACTTAAATAATATCATTTCAGGAGATTCCATTGGCAGATGTTTTTAAATATGCAGAATACAACAGATATTATGTAATAAATAATCTACACGCCAGGGTCAAGCGAAACACTTAACGAACAACACATTAGCATTTTATGGTGTATTGAACTGTGAATTATTTTCAGTAATTTGTCTAAGCCACTGTTTTAGTGCGGTAATTAACCTTTGGATTTGCCACTTTGGCTAGCCTTCGATACAAAAGAACACTGAAATACCATACCTTTCTCTAATCCCTATGCCTATGCAGTACGGTACATATACCTCCTAGATGAATCGAAATCGACGAGCCCCCGGTTTCTATATTCAACGGACAGTCGTAAGAAAGAGCTTTTTTAAAAAAAAAATTTAAATAGGTCAGCATTTGACCTCACTCTGCCTGATGTTAAGCAGTAGTGAGGTCTAAGATGGAGCATGCTTACCTAGAAGGAACCTATTTACTCTTGATTTGAAGACCCCTAAATTATGCTACGACTGAACCAGGGGTAAGTTTATCTAGGTAGGTTGTCATTATTTACTAAGTAGGTTGATTAATGAATATTTTAAATTACTTATTACAGATACATGAATTATTACAAAATTTACAATGGATTTTTAAGTGATTGAAGTGATCAGATTATGATAGCATCATCTCAAATATCCTTTTAAAATCTGACCTAAGATCAATACCTGACCGCACTCTTGACCGCGAACTTTATTGCACTTCGCACCTTCTAACTTAGTAATCGTTTTTTCAGGGTTAACTTTTTGTTGACCAAATGAGTTAACGGATACCCACTTAGAATGACAAAATGTCAAATGTCAGTGAGTTGACATATTTAAGTAATCATTTAACAGGTGTGGGCGGAGAAATAAGTAAAAAACTGGCTCATCACTTATCCCCAAGGACAAACATATCCGTTTGGATCTTAAGTTATTCTAGAGCCTAGACACCACCTTAGAAATATTCGAAATATCTTCAACTGTATAGAGGATATCTACCAAGCCAGACTATGCTTTGAAATTTAGGGTTAACCTGTAAAAAAAAAATTGGTTGTCTGTAAAGTCGGTTTACTGACGATAGTTGAACGTGACAACGTTTGTGCTTCTTTGTCGCTCGTTCCGCGCTCTCGCTTGCACTTCAAGCCTTACATGGAACGCCTCAGAGCGAGGTAACGCCGCATTTTTCGTGCGTGCAGCCGGCTCTATCGAATTATAAGACGTTGTCACGTCAAAAAGAAAAAAAAATCTATGTTGACAAACTTATGCCCGGTTTCTAAATTCAACGGACAATCGTAGGTAAGAGCTACGACTCATTCTCATACACAAGTACACAAGACATACAAAAGTTTATCATTTATGGCACCTTGCGAATTTTGACAAGTTCATAATTTGTCATTTGTTATTTAAAACAATCACTCATGAATTTTTTAACCATTGGACATTTTGACGGTGGAGCATACTAGCCCTACAATGAGACTTCTACTCATTGTTGTAACACCGCCAAATTCAGATCATGATGATCAATTTCACTTCTATATCCTGAATTTTAAATAACATAAAAAACACTTCATTTTAGCCACATAAAACTTGTGCTAGCCATATTGTACAGTAGCAAAACTTTTTCTGTCCTCACTTGTTTGCACTTTAGATGTTTGCGTGAGTTATTTACAATCGGTTAACATTACACAGGATTTTGTAAGTAGTTGCAAAATACCTATTGCTGTGTTGGACAAACTAATTAATGTAAATGTTAGGTAAAATGTCAGGTTTGCCCACCTTTTAATTCTTGGGTGACTTTAAGATGATTTATTTTACCTTTTATATCTGGTCCTACTGGGTGTGCGATTTTTATGCTCTCGAGTGTATATTTATGATAAAAAAGTTTTTATATGTCTCACTAGCGCGGCCTCGCCCGCGTGGTACCAACATTTTGAATAGCCTTTGCACGACTAATGTCCAATTAGGAAAAATGACAAACAGTCTAAAAATGTCCATTCATAAAAATGACCAATTATAATAATGTCCATTCACAATATGTATTCACAATAATGTCCAACTATAATATTGTTGCATTTGTCGTAGCGCGACGCTCGTCGGCACTTTCAATGGGCGGGGCATATCGATACGATACGAAAAATCGCATCACGTAAATGCACCTTAAAGACCGCATTATCATTTTGAATAAGAGTACCTATACACAGTAAATTTGGATCGTTATGATGATGATAATTAAGTGATGGTCGTGTATATTTTACTAGTGTCAATGGCTAAGTATCCGACTCGTAGACTTAGCATGCAAATCTTTTATTTCCTGTCTGTCCGAGGGGCCACTGTGCATAAATACATTCAGATTAAGACGTTGCTAAAACAACAATATCGTGTTTCTTGTTACATTTAAAAGTTGTTGAACTTTTAGTAATTATTGGTATCTTCGTAAATAAATATTTGGGGTTAAAAATAGTTGTAGCTAGAAATTATGTTAATGATGATCTCGCCAGTGTTTAAGTCTTTCTCCAAATTCACAAAATTTCAGAATTTCGGACTATTACTTTTCAGATTTATAATATTATTATTAGTAGGCTAATTAGCATTCAATCTCTTTATTGAAAGTAAAGTGAACTTGCTAACCAGCCCCGCAGGGGTAGATAGCCATAAGTATTACCGTCTGCCACGGGGCAGTTTGTAGGAGCAGACGGTAATAATTAAATTTTTTGTATAGGTAATGTCCATATTTCAGAAACTCTCGTCTTGTAAGACCGTTCCATTTATATCATCCTTAAATAAATTAAAAAAAGAAACATTGTTCATCATTTGCAATACTCGTACCATTGAACAACATCAATACTTGAAAATAACTGTATTTGCTGTATTCATGCAATTGTCGAACTGTCATTATACAAGACCCGTCGCACCGAAATGATTACACTTAAACGTCAGTTCTCAAGTTTTATTGAGATGTTTATGATTGTTAGAATTGTTATCGATTATTCAAAAGGTATTATTATGGAGGACAGCAAATGTAGCTATGGTCATTTTTCAACGATTTCATTGTATATTGACGCATCACTGCTTTGGGTTGCTCTATATTTACTTGACGACGGCAAGTATTAAAGAGCAGCGTCAACGCTTGGAAGCTTAATATTTTTTTGTTGCAAAATATTTCATACCAAATAATGAACATGTTACTTTAATCATAGTTACTAACTAGGTTACATGAAAAACGTGTGAATATAATTATAAAAATGGATTTACAAATGATTATAATGTGTGAAACTTGTGATACACGTAATTTGCCCATTCAAGATAAAAATTACAATAAAAATGAATGTTACATCGTAATTAGGATTTGTAAACGCAATATTGTTAATTAATAAGTTTCAAAATAAACTGTAAGCTTTAGACCCCTCGCAGACTACAGACTTTCTATCGGCCGATAGTTGAGACGGAATACACTTCGGCTCGTAATGAGTATGGAGCCCGTCTCAACTATCGGCCGATATAAAGTCTGTAGTCTGCGAGGGGTAAAACATAGGCTTTTCGATCTATAGGGTTTTCAAGATAATTTATAGAGGCTAACTATGCCTATACTCAACGGGACGCTGTAGTGCCTGGAACATTGCTTGAGAAGGAATAGGCTTGTCCAGCATCTAATCCTCTGAGCTTAATCGTCCTTATCCGCAGGAAACAAAAAGTCATTACGTGTGGAGCTGACTAAGCTGCGGGTTTCCTTACTTCACTGTTAAGAGCTTGTTTATTTGATGGCTATATAAATTGATCGTTCATATTGAATAAAATATTTTATGTAAATAAAATAAACGTTATACTATCCGTAAACTTCACATTTTATTTATCCTTCTTGCGAAATTCTCGTTACTTCAAAAATGTTTTGCAAATATAATGGTTAGTTGTAAACAAAATAGTTACTTACCCACTTATTTTGACCTCACCTTGAACTGGAGTTTGACGAATCTTCACAAGCCAAGGTTAATCTTGAGATTTAAAACATTTTTGAAAAAAAAATTGAACCGACTTCACATACCTAACACAAATAGACACTACGAACCTTCTATGTACCTACACTAAAAAGAGAAAAATAAGAATATACACATGCAATTATTACTTACAGTATTCAAATAATAAATTATTATGTCATATTATATTTTGAAGTCGGTGCCAACTACCTATGCATTTACATCTAAGAAGAAATTACGAGTACCTACAATAGAACTTGGGTGCAAAATTGTATGGAGTAGTTAGAGTAGAATAGTTGGCACCGACTTCAAATATAATATAACATAATAATTTATTATTTGAATACTGTAAGTAATAATTGCATGTGTATATTCTTATTTTTCTCTTTTTAGTGTAGGTACATAGAAGGTTCGTAGTGTCTATTTGTGTTAGGTATGTGAAGTCGGTTCAATTTTTTTTTCAAAAATGTTTATTTTTCAATTTTTAGTGTAAATAATATAGTAGGTTAGGTTAGATATTGGAATAGTCAAGATCAAAGAAGTTAGAGTGAGAATCCCTGAGGAATAAAATTATACGGGATCACCTCGAGCGTATTTAAACATGTCAAACTATTCAATGTTTGACTCAGATTTTGTAGTAAGAATGAGGTTTTTTGAGATTTACAGGAAAACTATCAATCCCTCAGGAAAAAAAAGAATGAGGACCACCTAGATATGTATACCCTTTCGAGCAAAAAAAAAAATTTTGCAAATCGGTCCACATTTTTCGAAAAGATCGGTGATTTTTTGAGTATTACGGGAAAACTATCAATCCCTCAGGAGTAAAATTTTTATGGGACCACTATGGTAGCATACCCTTTCAAACAAAAAAAAATTTTGGAAATCGGTTTACAACTGACGGAGATATCGATGAACATACATCCAAAAAAAAAAAAACATACATACACCCGAACATAGAACCTCCTCCTTTTTTTGAAGTCGGTTAAAAAGGGCTGTTGCTAACATGTTTAGATATGGATACCATTTTTGAATTGTTATTGCTCCATACACTAGACTTCGTAATTTGTTTAATTCATTTTATAACTAGGTGTTTAATCTTCTTCAATTCTATTTGTATATACAGGGTGTAAAAAGACAACTACCGAAAACTGAGGGGTTGCAATCAGACCATGATTCTAAACATATTATCGGACAAAAAAATTTTTGACTTAGCTTTGTAATTTTATGTTATGTTCGGTTATTTACTACCATTACAACATAATAAGACCATAATAATTTCATTTATAAAAGAAAAAAACAATTAAAACTCAAAATCCAGCAATCTACTAAAACAACGCGCCCAGTAGATGCGCAAATAGTAATCTTCAAACGCTGTTTTCTCCGGATATAATTATTTTTTCGGAAAATCCTTTTGGATTCGGTTGTGTGTTGGGATACTGTACCTACCACTTTCGGCTTCGGTAGACGTCTTTTTACACCCTGTATATGGCGTTTAGCTTATTATGTCCTGCTGGGCAAAGGGCATGTACTCAAAATTATCGATAAGTTTGTGTCCCGTTGTTTTACAGCTGTGAGCCAAGCATAGACCTAACCAAACAAAATTACGAATGCGGTTGCGTGTGCGCAATTTGTAATTGAAAATACTTTCGATGACTTATGACCGGTTCAATGGTGTATGATTGGGTGTGACTTATGAGTAGACTTTCGCTTTCTACTCCATTGAGTAGTTCACACGTGAAGTATGTACTAAAAGTGGTTTGTGTGAGTTCGTTGCCATCTATAAGTTTTACAGTTTCCGTCATGGCAGAACTAGTCACGATCATACATACATACATAAAGTCACGCCTCTTTCTGAAAAGGGGTAGGCAGAAACCACGGATCTCCACTCGCTACGATCCTGACACACAACTTTCGCCTCATTCACTCTCATTACATTCTTCATACATGCTCGTCGGTTTAGGGTACTTTTGACCTGGCCCTTCTCCAAGTCACGATCAATAGTATTATAATGTTTATAACCCTGTATTTTAAACCAGAAGCTTCGGTTAAAAGCTTCAGTTAGGTTTACAGCATGTCGAGGCTTACCTGAAACAAAAAATATATATTAATTTTTAAATATAATAAAATAAACTTAGAACTTTTCCCTTAAACAATCTAGATGTATTCTTCCGACAGTTTCACAAAACTAAAATTAACAGATTTACGTGAAACTTTGTGTTTGAATACCTAAATACTTAGTAGATTTATACACTCCTATTTTTTAATTACCAAAAAAATTTTAAACATGGTCTCGGTGTCTGTTACTGATCACATTTATGTAGTTAAAACTCAAAAAAAGAGAAAAAAAAATTATAACCTCAAAAGGAGACGAGACGAGTCAGACATGGATTTATGATAGCTACTGATGTTTTACTGATTGGGATATACTGATGATACGAGAACATAGTTACAATGCGAGTCTGTACGCGATTGTTGTCTGTAGTACTTATTTGTACAGTTTTCATAAAATTTTGTATGGTTTTGGTTGACTACAATCCTCGATAACTTTGTGATAGTTAAATAAAAAAAAGTTCTGACCATGCCATTATCATTTTCTGCATCTGCTGCAACTCTCCTTAATTTTTTTTTGGTAGTCATAAAATAGCGGTGTATAAATACTTTTGTAAATTTTGCATTTAAGTGCCTAGTTAATTTCATCTTTATGTTTTTTTCTAGGTCTCACAAACGTGATCTTACTTTAAAGATTCACTCTTCACACAAAAATAGGTATGATGCGAGATTCCGACTAAGATTACATCAAGCTGCAAACGTAATAGATATTTTAAGAGGGTATGGCACCCACGTTCACTTCAGGTCTATCATTACCAACATCTTTCATCGATACCATGTTTAGTGTGAGTCTAGACTTTACCACGGTTAAGTCACGATTGGGTCACTTATTGTGCGATATTATTATTATGGATTTATTATGTGACGATGACTGGAGAGAAACAAGCGAAATTTTAGTACTTTAGTTTTTGCATTCTTAATGACTTGGTTCTTATAGGTACTCTCCTGTTTGTACAACTCGGTTTCCTGCGATACAGGTTTACATCTCGTGCGGGGACCATCAGTAACTTGATGTTACTAGTATAGTTTTTCGTTGGTAAAATAAAGTTATTTGTATTTGTATAAACTTTTGTCCTACAATGAGACAATATGGAATATTTCTACTAATATTTCTTCTAGGTAAGCATGCTCCATCTTAGACCTCACTACTGCTTAACATCAGGCAGAGTGAGGTCAAATGCTGACCTATTTAATAAAAAAAAAATTTTGTTTCTACTAATATTTCTTCTAGGTAAGCATGCTCCATCTTAGACCTCACTAGCTTAACATCAGGCAGAGTGAGGTCAAATGCTGACCTATTTAATTAAAAAAAAAAAAAAATTGTTTAAAATATCGCGATTTTGATTCTACGATGACGTCCCATTGACGACTTTTTACCTGGCTATTTCAGTCTTCAGAAAAACACTTGTTACCAACAGTCACCCGAGACGCACAGATCAACTTTGATCATCAAAAACGACTTAACATTCTAGCGTGTTTGCAAAGTGTAGATGGATGTAGATGAAAAGGGCGGCACCCACGTAACTGATGCAATTTAACGAGGAGGCATGTCTGTGGCAACCATAGTTTGTTTTGGTTGGCCGTTTGTTTAATAAATGTTCAAGATCAAATTACTGCTGCTTAGTTGATGAGATTTGATTAATAAATACCTAATGCGGGATTCTCACAACATCATCTGGCCCAAAAGTGTGAAATGGGGACTTATTACAGATGTACCTAAAACTAAATGGGAGTGAATGATTTGTCTCAGGATTTTAGCTCTACCAACACCCACGGGAAAAGGTGGTCGCAGCACTCATCCGCGCTGAGCGCGCCGAACTATCAATTCAATAAAGGAAATGCTGACGTCAGAAGCGAGCCGCATTTTCTGACGTCATCAGGACATAAATGTGCAATCAGCTGGGTCGTGTTTTTATATATGGCAACAAAAGCAACATAGAACCTAAATACAAAGAATGTCATGCCCAAATTCATCATCTCAGCCAGGTTTCACCTTCTTTTATAGATAGGCCTCCCTTCTTTTATGTTTGCCTTGTCTATCTTGTTTTATAGCATAGACTAGCGAACATTTTTTTAGGTCTGTGGTCTATGTAAATAATATCATAGACTGACATTACTTTTCATATAATTGTGTTTTTCTCTAGTTTTTCTATTTTTGTAAAAAGAAAAAAAGTCAAAAGTTTTTTTGAAAGTCAAAAGGTTCAATCAAAAGTAGACTTGCATAAATAAATAATAAATAAATTGAAGTGCCACATAAGCATATTGCAAATGAATTGAAAAACATTACTTAATACGTGACATTTATGTAGCTGTTTCAATCGAGGTATTAACCGCAACTACTTATGGATTCTGTACAAAAAATCGCAGAGGCTGTTGACAAATTAATGACCACTCGAGTTATTTGAAGTGATTCAATCGCTGTCACAATAGGACCTTCTTATGTTGAGTGCATTGACCTTAACAGAACAGCATTAGTTCTGTTCTTATGCATTGCGTATTATTTTGAGAACTGTGTTTTTTTTTAACCTCTGCCTTCCAACCGTCTAAAAATTTCATGCTGTTGTTTCACATTCAGACAGCCTTTTTTTCAGTCACAGATTTATTGTAAAAAAGTACGTGTCAATACTTGATAGAACCAATTTTTGAAGTTACTCAGTTATTTTAAGGTTAATGAAATTAAAAAACACTAAGATATTAGGTCATTTTACCCCTTTAAAATTGTTTTTGATACCATAAGAGTGCCTAAGGGTCGCACAGTCTAGCCGAGCCGACCGCGCCTAACTGTCAATTCAATAGACAAAATGCTGCTGACGTCAGAAGCCAGCAGCATTTTCTGACGTCATCAGAATTTTTTGTACAGAAAAATGACTGCGACGCGTACAACGCGGATGAGTGTGCGATCAGGTTAAGAGTTACGCACTGTGCAACTTTGTTTGTCATGGTAATTTGTTAGTCCCACCAGTATTGTATACCTGTGGTCTCACGAAACATACGATTTCGTAGTCAAATGCGAAGATTAATTGATATAATCAATAACGATTATAAAATTACTGACATTTGTATTATGGTTGATAAACAATTTACCAATGGCATGCTATTATAATTTGAATATGAAAATTAATTGGACTCGTTGTTTGTAGGACAGATCTATCGAAATGTGTGCTACTAATGGTGAGCAGTGGGGTCGTTGGGAATTTTTATTCCCAACTACCCCACGGGGAGGTTCGTGGGGTCGTTGGACATTTATCCGTTGTTGTGAGTAATATTATGCTGAATACAAGTGAAATACAAAAATAAAGGTGCATTTACACGATGCGATTTCAACCCATACGATATCGTATCGCACGGCAATTTTTCACATGTAAACGCTTATTGTATACGATTTTTCATATTTTATATAGAGCGCGACGCTCGTCGGCACCTTCAGTGGGCGGGGCTTAGCAAATCGTACGAAAAATCGCATCGTGTAAATGCACCTTACGACAGAAGAATTACTAAAAAAATCCTTGATAATTTTGCATACTAATCATCATCATCAGCATATAGCAGTCCACTGCTGGACATAGGCCTCCCCTAATAATCGCCATTGCGCCCTGTCCTCGGCTCGACGCATCCAGCTTCTGCCAGCAGCCTTTCGCAGATTGTCACTCCGCCTGGCCGGAGGGCGTCCTATACTACGTTTGCCGAGTTTGCATACTAATGCGACCACAAAATTAAATAGCCTATTACATATTCTCAGACAGCCGGTAGGTAAATCAACTACCTTCTTGAAGTGTTAACTTCACACCAGGATCATCCAGGATTCTAATAAGTCCCCAAGGAAGTGAAGGTCTTGGGTTCAAAATTAGCATGGGTGAAAAAATCTACTTGTATTTCGAGTGAGTAGAGGGTTAAAAAAACCCTGAATAGAAAATGTTTTTTTTTTGTCGTAACAACATTTCAATGCAAATAAATTATTCCACATTTGCATGAACTATGGAAGATTGGAACAGATACAATTGGACCTTTCACGGTGGGAACGATTATCTAGGTCATGCCGACTAGTTGACATTATACTGGCATCTTCAGTGTTGCAATACCCTTCAATTAAGTTGCTAGAATCAAAAGAAATAGGCTCAATGTATCGTCCAGTATTGGTGGAGCCTCAACTATCAATCCGAGTGTGGGACTGAATTCCATCCCTACCTATTGGTAAAACCCATTCCGGAAAGAATATTTCTAAAGACGTTCGTATTTTAAAACGAGCTCAAAAGGTGAAGGAAAACATCGCGAGGAAACTAGTTAAAAAAAAGAAGAAATTAGTTAAATTAGTTAATATTATAAAGTGGAAAGATTTGTTTGTTTGTTTGAATTAAATAGGCTCCAAAACTACTGGATCGATTAGAAAAATTCTTTCACCATTAGAATCCTACATCATTATTAAAGGGCAGGGAGATGATGAAGATGATGAGAATCCTACATTATCCCTGATGAACATAGGCTATATTTTATCCCGGGAAAGTCATGTTTTCCCGAGGGACTGCGGGTGACATCGCGACGGACTAGCTGTCCGTCGCGATCCAATAAAACGCCATTTACACGATACAATTCATTCCGCTTGCTTTCTCAAACTCAACGGAGCAAGAGTTATTATTCTGTGGCAAGAGGCAAGAGGCAAGAATGGTATGCCAGAATGGTATCGTGTAAATGACGCCTTTGTATTCTACTAAGAGAAAAAATATACAGCGCGCAAATAATCAAATAATAAGCAATACAATCATACTGAGTCATGTAAACAAACAATTATCAGCAAAACCTCAGACAGTCTGATAAACATACTATAGGCACTTAGCGTATGAATGGAAACTTGCACTTTCATCCTACTCGTTTATTTTCCTTGTATTGAAACCGCTATGTATCGTAGTCACTGGTTTCGAACAAATCGCCAACGTAATTTGACAGTCCTATCTTTTTGCGCACAGGGCTCAATGGCGCTCATTAGGAGTCCTATGTCCAGCAATGGACTGCTATAGGCTGATGATGATGATATTTTTGCACGACTCTTACGTGAATTATTTAAAAAGATTTTGTTTATCTGCGGGGCATTTAAATCGTACATGTGTAAAATCTGGTTCAAAGTTTTGTCTTGAGTTATTTTTTTAATGCCGGTCATTTTCACACAGCATCATCTAGCCCCAAACAAAGCAAAGCTTGTACTATGGGAACCAGGTAATTGATAGAGATCTATGATTTTGACCTTTATTATTAGACTGCATCATCCTACAGCAAAGCGGCCTAAACACATTCAACTTTTTAGTTTGAAGGCGAATAGTACCAACCCATTTCATCCCGTGGGTGTCGTAAAATGCGACTAAGGGAATAAAGGAACACAGAAGACGGGCAGCAGCGTCTCTGAACCGTTTGACATCTTACGTAATTTATAAAAATGTTTTATCCAATAATAAATAGTTAGGTAGTAAAAAAGTCTGAAAGGAACTGACCGTCATATTACGTTCATTGCTTTCTTAGAAGACCTTAGCTAACTGATTGTAAGCATGCGCAAGAGTGTATGACGAAACTCTAGTTTTGTGTTTGCGTAGGTCATAGTATATTACCATAACAGAAATGAGAGAGATTAGTTTTTTGTACACAGACTGTTGTTTTAAACAAGTCTATAGGTCAAACTTTACAACACTTGGGATTTCGTAATCGATTATTTAAGGATCTACTTATCATACAGATTTTCAAGGTTATGCACGTAGTAGCGTGGGAGTGAGAACCACGATCTGGTAAAAAACTTGCACTTCTCGGAATGACATAAGTTTAATAAGTTGTATGGGACATCGATATAATGTAAGTACCACATGAAACAAAAAAAATCTTAGTTTTAAAAAAAAATCAATATGTTCTTCATACGAACAAATATGCCGGAAAGTTTTAACTGCATCATGAAAAAAAAACATTTTTCTTTTATATTCAACAAACTATTCTAATCTTTAAGTGCAATTCACACTGAGCCCGCCGGGCCGCCGACATATGTCGGCAACTTTTTGTCGGCGGTCTAGTTGGCGGCTTGAGATGACTTGTGTGGTTGTGTCATATAATTTATGCCGCCGGGCAACTGAGCGCAGGCAACCCAAGCCGCCAACATGTCGGTGGGTAACACGCGCCGTCACATGTTGCCGACATGATTCTTTTCATACAGGCCGCCGGGTTGTGTCGCCGGGCTTTGTCGGCGGCCCGGCGGGCTCAGTGTTTATTGCGCTTTACGGTCAGTGACAGAAGTTCATGAACATTTTGATGTTTTTGAATCTTCTAATCGAAACTCGTAGGGTTGTAACTAAAACTGTAGCTTATATTGGATGCTTTGCCATTATTATTTGTGACAAAAATACACTATTTTCCCACAAATTATGAAGAAAATGAAGCTTTAAAATCTCCAATTGTTGATGAACTTCTGTCGAATACTTTGATATATTGAATCTGGTACAGTACCAGTTTCAATATATCAAAGTATTCACTTTTTCTTAAACTCTAATCTTTGATGTAATATTTTCGAACCAAAAATCATAAAACACGTAATACTTTGCTAATAAATCACAAAAGAAAACAATGTTTCCGTTTTGTCACACCTCATACATAATCCCGGCTTACTTCACACCAACTCGGCAAGTGCAGTTATGGCCCGAACAAAGGATTTCGACATGTCCCATCACTATTCATACATGTGACTTAGGAAAATAGGAAAACTTTGAAACAAGCGACAATATTTTACGTGTATTTTATTAACTTCCAATATTTTCAATAATTCGAGTTGGTATTCTCCCGAATAGGAGCAGAATCATAGGTCAATGTTTTATTTGTTCTCAGAAATAAAATAAAATTACAACTTGTACTTTATTCATAAAACATAAAAATATTTACACGAAACAATAAACATGAAAATACGTACGTAATTTAATTAAACTAAAGATAAAAAACAGTGTTCAAGTCACCGACCGCAGGTAACGTGCCCAAAATGCTGGCGGCATTACCTCGTTGGATGGCTATACTTATCCTTTGTCCGAGGTAAGCACCAGCCCTTTGGTCATTGGTCTCGTCAATCAACCTCTTGGATAATTCTCTGAAAAGGAGCCACGCCTCTGGACCCCATGGACCTAAAGTTTCCACTCCAAAAGGCAGAAATATATACCCATCACCGATAGATATGTATTTCCGCCTTTTGTAATTTTCTGCTGAAGCCGCCGCCGCACCAGCTGTCCTGGAGGTTGCCGACAGGTGAGAGGCCGCTAGTGTATCGACGCAAGTAGCGTCCCACACTAGAGGCTTACCATGGTTCCAAGGAATCAAAGACATACCGTCGGGCCTTTTAAATAAAATAAACATATTTTGTGTTTTATTTCAACTATTATTCACAAAACTATTAGCATTTGAGGTTAAACGTTTTGTTTTATTTAAGTATTTAAATTAGATTTAAAATCGATTAAAAATTCAATATTAATTTGACACAGACCTATGTGTTTGGTCCATAAAACGACATTCTATACAAAAACGCATAAATTAGTGTCATACAAAAGTCAAGGTGAAAATTCATGCAATGTGTTATGTTTTCTTCGTAATCGAATAAAAGCCGATTATTTAATCGACGCATACAAAGTTGCAGCCGTCTCGGTATTTATCGATTACGAGATTGTAATCACGGCACATCACTAACCTTCACATTTAGCGCACTATGTATTGAAGCGACATTCTATTATTTACTATTTTTACGATACGTTGGGTTAATGACCTTATTGATGATCAATAAAATATTTTCCTCTTCAACCGCTGGTAAGGGTGGTAGATATAGTTTTCCCATCTCACGAAGGCTTTCTATTTTAATATTCCTGTTATTGTGATAATTTTTTTTCTCCCATAGGCATAAGCTTACAACGCAGTTCTTGTTTTTAAGTGTTAGGATCTTTAACCGTGTAGTAAGAGCACTTGGTGACCTGTATGCAGGTTTTTCATAAACTCAGGCACCAGTCTCGCACAAACAATTCGCTCTAACATTTATTTTATGCTTACAACATGTTATATGAACCATTGTGTCTATCAATCTATCTATTAAGCCTGGTTGTACCTACTGAGTACAGGCCTCCTCTCTGTAATGCCACTCTTTTCGGTCATGTGCAGTCCTTTCCCACGCTTTGTGTGCGCCAAATAAACGTTATTACTATCTCACAAAGGCGGTTTGGTCTTGATTGTGTGTGTAGGTGCACATGCACGTTGTTTCTGTGCGTAAGCGTCGGAACGCTGTATGGACGAATGAACGCTCAGTATCGCTTACGCACACAGGAACAAATCGACACCCTTGAGATAGAACAGATATACCAACACTATTGCCAATGGATCGTGGAAATCTGGAAATTTGACATTTGTATGCCCTCATCCCAGTGAGGTCGGCACAACATGTTTCTGTTTTCCATTTCCCTGTATCACTCGTCATTTCTGAACTCAATTCTCTGAAACGTCAGTCTTCACGAATGCCTAGATCCGTTGACCATCATAATGATTCAGAATTCAGCGGTATGCATTCGGGTCGGAATTGGTCAGCTGTTCAACCAACCGCAACCAGTCACAGTGCAGGAATTGATCCAAAACTGACGTTTCTTGCACTGTGATTGGTTGCGGTCGGTTGAACAGCTGACCTATTCCGCCGCGAATGCACGCTGAAGTCAGAATCAAGGGCCTTAACTATGTCGGTTTAAATGTTTTACTACCAGTAGGCGCTTTATACAAACATATTTGCATGACTAACGTGATGAGAATAGTTAAACACAAAATGCAAGCATTATCAGGGGTAATCCAATATTTGCTAGTAAAATACTAAAAAAAATTAAAACCAGCTCTAACCTTGGTGTTGGAAACTCATTAGTTAACTTAGGCCTTTATATTTTTACAAAATTCTACACTGAACGAGACGCTGTAGTGCCGAGACATTGTTTGAGATGGAACCTAAACTATCCTCTCAGCTTTATCGGCTATACAGGTGATATTTACGCAATAATGAGAATTTGAATGTGTTTCATCTATATTGTGTGACAAATCATAATTGTACAAATTCTCGAAACTTGAAATGATCACTGCAAGATAAGTTGTTGAACCATTTTAAATAAATCCTAATGCTGGACAATTTCACACAGTATCATCTAGCCCCAAACTAAGCGTAGCTTGTACTATGGTAACCAGAAAACTGTTATATTGTACATAGAAACACCCCGACTCGACATAAATATTTGCAGATCATACAAACATTGATCCCGCAGCGAGGATCGAATCCGCAACCTTCTGCGTCTCAATCGGGTTTTCACCCACTACTCCACAGAGGTCGTCATTAGTGGTCTCTTAGAACTTCTGAAAACTATCATTAATGTTAGTTTTGTTACCGACCATGTCAATCCATAGCACACGATAAAAAGCTGCCACAGTATCACATCTCCCACAAATATGAGTGGCTAGTTTTGGGATGAATTACAAAAATCTGCAATAGTTCGTAGGACAGCCGCTTTTTAGAGACCACGGCTTTAGTAAATGAGTATTCCGAGTCAAAAGTACATAACATGGAATGTTCAATTATTATTTTATTAAAGCATCTGAGTAACTGTAGGGCAAAGGTTTTTAGTCATTTCAATGTTAATACAAATACTAAATAATGGCAAATTGAGAAGTGGAAGGTTGGCGAGGTATGGGCATGTCATGAAGAGGGATGAGTATGAATGTAGATGGATATACTGGAGGGGTAGGCCTAAGAAAAGATGGTTGGACTGTGTGAATGTGGATATGTTAGTGAAAGGTGCGAGTTCTGATATGACGAGTGATAGAGGGAAATGGAAGAAAGAAACATGTTGTGCCGACCCCACTTCACTACGGCTTCTTCTTGCTGCCCTTATCCCACTGGATAAGGGCAGCAAGAAGAAGAAGAAGAAAACAAATACTAAATACTCCAAGAGGTGTGTTATATTCATATTCGATACTCAGATATGTGGCTTGAGGTACTAACTTTTTCAAATTGTGGGCATGTATACCTATTGTATATGAACATTGAACATGTCTATATTTTTTAATTTTTAAAGTGTTATAACCCATAAATATGAGCTGATCAAAAATTTCGATTGTGACGTTAAGGATTCCGTGGCCGAGCAGTAAGGCACTCCGGATTTAAGATCGTCTGATCGTTGTGGGTCTGAATCCCGTCGAAATCAATTGGACATGTCTTTGAATAACCCCTTAGATCTCTTCAAATGATCTTTGATATGGGTAAATCTGGGTAGAGACTAGAGATACAGTGGTGTCCGTTCTCTTGTTTGTGATGACAGAAAATTTGCATCTGCAAATCAATTTGCAATATTTGTTCCGGGTCTGAGTGTTGAAACCTAGACAATTAAACAAAAAGCATATTCATCAACCACAAATGTCTAGAATTTAGCTTTTTACTTTGTTTATGCAATCTAATGTATTAGTCACAGCTTCTAGTGTAGTTACTAATGGGTGTAAGAAATACGATACGACCAAGCAGATCCACAACAAGCATCACTTTGCAGTTTGAACAAACTGCTTGATCAAGCAGCCGATCAGCGGATCGTCTTAGCCTACGCCTTGTTTCCTTATTGCATGCACTGCAAGACGTCTCAAGGGTCTCTCAATCATGTCAAGTGTTTGACCACCTAAAATTAACTATTGCATCAATGCGCGTTTCAGTGACAAAACAAACACCTTGTGGATGTTCAAACTGGCTTGATTCAAGCTAACACTTACATGCTTGCTTCAAACTGTCATACTCGAAACCTCTATATCCCATAACTCCAAAGACTATAATATAGTTGGTATCGGTAAGTAGGTATTATGAAGATGCGTCCGCCTCCGGGTCAGTCTACTCGTTATTCCACGAGAGTTCCGTATTACATAAAGAATTGGTGCTCACACACCAGCAATTTTTAAAAGCAACTTTTTTGTCTATGTTCGATATGATTGCGAAGAAATATTAAACTAATATTATAGATCTGGAAGTTTCTATATAGATTAGAATAATTTATAAGCACAATTTAAAATTATTTAAAATATTGCGTTTCAATGACGCAAACGGAAACTAATAAATAAATAATGCTGGACATTTTCACTCAGCATTATCTAGCTTGTACTATGGGAACCAGATAACTGTTATACTACTAATATACTCACAGAAAAAATAAGGTGTTTGGTTATTATTATCAAAACTATATCATTTATCAAGTCTAACTTTGAGACCTTATCATATTTATTATCGTACAGCGTTGACTAATATATGCTTACAAAGTTGCCCGTACATGTATGTACATGTCCGTACATGTGTGGTTGCCGTATGGCCTGACCACAGAAGCACCTAAAATTAACATTTGTATTCCGTCAAAATCACGGTCGATTGATTTAAATATAAATGAGTTTCATTCATTTTAGAGTGAAGGTCATGGCTCATGATGGGCTGTCTAAATAAAGTATTTTATTATTTTAGTGCTTTACACATTATGATGTAATTTGTTTTTACATACATACATACATAAAGTCACGCCTCTTTCCCAAAGGGGTAGGCAGAGACCACGGATCTCCAGTCGCTACGATCCTGACACACAACTTTCGCCTCATTCACTCTCATTACATTCTTCATACATGCTCGTCGGTTTAGGGTACTTTTGACCTGGCCCTTCTCCAAAATGTTGCCAATTTGATCCAAGAAGGTTCGCCTAGGTCTTCCCCTTCCAGCTGTCCCATGCACACTCGCCTCATACACTTGCTTTGTCAAACGACTGTCATCCATCCTCTCTACATGCCCAAACCATCTTAACATACCTTTCTCGATCCTCAACACTACATTATTAATTTGTTTTTATTATAAAATAATGTCCATGAATGTGACCGCACGAGTTTAATCAGAATTGTTGTTTCCAGTTGGTAATTTGTATAACTTTATTTATTGTTCGATAAAGTAAGAAACAAGAAACATCCTCAAACTTTCACATGTTCAGAAGAGGATTGCGATGTCAGTTCGATTGTTTATGATACCCTAAAGTTAAATTTTCTTGCAAAATCATTTGATTGGTAGTTTGTATGACCTAGTAATCAAAAGCTGTAGACTAGTCTCCACAGGCATTTATCATAGCTTCGTTATTTCACAGCTGTATTTCATAATCTTAGATCATAAAGACGGGATGAGACTTAACCTTGTATTTCCCTTCTGCCAAAAAGTACACGATTCCGAATCATGTGCGTCTTGTACACGAAATTTGCAAGAGTGTGCGTAAAAATTAGGGTGTATTGTCATTTTTATGCATAAGTGTGCATTTTACACACCGGTTTTTGCAGGGGACGAGGTATCGTCCCCTGCAAAAACCGGCGGAAAATGTTTAAGGAGAAATTCTGTCAATAACTCGTCCATTCTATTTCGTCTGAGTTCATAATGTATCAAAGGAGATGATCTGTGAACCATTCACAGTATACGGAACTCCAAATTGAGCAAATTCACCTTCCTATTTTGTAAATGCGAGTTCACACAATAAGAATAGTTTGTAAGCCGTCTTGTTACTTGAACTGTGTATGCTTGTTTACCAAATATAGTACAATCAGCGACAATTTATATGCAGTTGTCAAACTTGACAGCAGATAATCTTTGAAGAAAGTATGACAAGTTTTGATTATTGACACACGTAATTAAAAAAAATGTTTTGCAAACCTGAACAGGAAAATCAAACGTAAACAGGGTCACGACTGTATCCCCAAGGCGCTGTAGACATTTTCTCAGATCTTTGTATATTCCAGATCCTTTGAAGATGTCTATGGGGGTAGTCAGAGGCATGTACAAATGCATATTTGATACATGCCCACATCTTGCAGAAGTTAGTATTCCATACGTGACAGGTTGCAAGCCCATCGCCGCCTATATGAATAGTAACTGGTTTCCACACGATGTTTTCCTTCACCGTTCAGAGCTCGTGTTAAAGCGCAGGCAAAACAACGCAATTGAAACTGTTTTTCACCTTTTATACTCTTTTATTGTTAAGTTTTTTTTTACCGTGAAAATCATGACATACAAAAAACATTTCTTGCTGACTGTACCAACCGTGGGATCTTCTAATTTGGTAATTACAATAGTTGCTTCATCCATATTGCATTGTGAAAAACTTAGATCTATCTGAGTAAATGTCAATGATATCTATCTGTGTTATAATTGGCACTGGCAAAAAACACATGGTTTCCTGTTCCATGATTTATTGTAAACTCTTCGAGGACGAGTTTGTTTGACCTTTTTAGGCCTAGTTTTTCTTTCTAGGCATACAGTAGTGTTTTGTCTTTGTAAACCGGCTTTTGCCTAGTAACGGGCTTAAACTGACAAAGCATTTTATCAGTAGGTTTACTGGAATCACTTAGAATAGTCCTATAGGCCGGGAGTCTAAACATGAACTCTTATTTTTTTTATTTTTTTTGGAGGGCCTAATACTAATGGCCTATGAGGCCGTTTTAGTGTTACCGGACTATGGCGGGCACTGAAGGTGCCGAGGCGCCTAAGAGCGAAGTTACGACAACATCCGCAAGGGCACCTCTAATAGGTACGAGCCTCGGCTTGGGCTGTTGCCGGAGTGAAGTTAACAACCTAACTATCATGACTAGACGATATCACTTCGCCGTTGGCGATGGTGATATCGTCGTCTGGATCGCCAAGAACGTTTCTTGGCCTTCTGGGCATAAACACGAATTTCCGCCTATTGCGGATGCCGACGTCGGGTGGTCGCTCTGGCCTCTCGTACTCTTATTTCCAGGCAGTTTTCCTACTAAATGTCAATTTCGTATAACCCGGGTCATTATAAAAACATAGCTACTTATCATGTTTTCTCGCTTGCACACTAGTATACTCACTAATGTGCAAGCGAGAGAGCTTTGCCATTGCCATGCAGTTCAAAAACTGCCAGGAAATAAGGGTTTATGCTAAGCCACTTGGTGATTTTAGTAATGTTCCTGCTATTATAATGGATTCTACAGATTCTAATAGAGCAGTAAGGACGGGTTCGCAAAGAAAGAACTTACGTAATGGTTAAAATGAAATCGGAATGATAAGTATCAAGTCTCTACGGCAAAGACTTGATGGAACTGGATGGACTTGCTTTAGACAGCATCCTGCAAGATTATGCGCATCTAGATGAAGAATTTAGCACTTCAAACTTGTTTCTAACGATTTGACAACATTTTTCGGATGTCTATCGAGTTTTTGTTACAAGATTATCTGACCTTAGCAATTTACGATGGAATAACAAATTCAAGATGATATTTACTGAGGTCAATAAATTAAAAGGTCAGAAATCTAACTAGATTGACATTTATGTGTTTATTATGAGGTTCTGTTTTATTGAATATCGATTAATTTGATTAAAATAGGCAGATTTTTAACACGTGCCATAGGAATTATTCGTAGTAAGAAAATGTTCAGCAGCGAAACGTCAAGGTTATCGAGGCTGTCGAGATTATCGCAAAAATTTCGATTGCGACGTTAGTGGCTCCGTGGCCGGTTTACGGCTTAAGGAGGATTGAATGCGCGTCGCGGGTTCGAATCCCGTCGGAATCGAAAATTTTAATAAGACTTTTCATTCCTCAAAGACAATCGACTGTCGAGATTATCTGATAACCTTGCTTAGACCCAGAGTTACTTAACTCTTCCTTTTTTATATTGAAGCCATTTATTTTTTGGAAGAAACTAGTTGCTGGTATATTAATTTCGTTCTTTATAATAAATGCTTTTAGCCATCCTATGATTAATAGATTCACTTTAAGTTACCTATTGTTGCCGATCCACCCACGTCCTGTGAAAATTGATTATCTTCCTTTAAGTTTTGACAATTTGTTTTACTAAACAAGTATGTAATGATCAATTGTTGAAAAAATATTGTAGAAGACGTTTTGCAGTCAGACATATCATCATCATCATTTACAGCTATTTATACGACCGCTTTCTGTTATTACTTGGTCTCTAAAATCTTATTAAATTTACATTTAATGAGACAAACTAAAGATGATATTGCTAAATATTGACAAAATATCATAAAATTGAATAAAACAATTCATTCATTAAACTTGAACCTTCTGCATCTCTAATAAGCAAAAATAATAGCCATCCAGTATACCAAAATTTCCATCAGCAATTTTTAAGTTACCAAATCAAATTCGAACGTAAATCGTTGTAAATCTTGTAATTTACATGTGCTATAAATTCGCAGGTTCAAATCTGCTATTGTTGTGGGTAGGGCGTTTCTCACGGAAGACGCACGGCACACTTACCCACATTGTGAGTTACGTACAAACGATAAGCTTGGCAGTAGCTAATACTCTGATTTAAACCAAAGGCATAGAGGATCTTTATACAAAATTGGACCTTATTTTAATAGGAAGAAGGAATATGAAAACTGAGGAGTTATATGAGCTAAGTGAAGGAGGTCGCTGTGTTGTCGTGTTAAGAAGTCAAAGAGGCTGCCCTGGAGGACGCATTAGATGTTCCGATATGGATCGTGTCCGAATATTAGCAATAGTGGCCGAGCGGTTGAAGGCACTTCGGATTTAGGAGGATCGTCTGATCGTCGCGGGTTCGAATCCCGTCAGAATCGAAAAATTTTATACGACTTTTCATTTCTTAACGAACGTAAGAATCATTTGAACCCTCCTTATATTAACAGTATTCAATTCAAGATGTATAAATTTTAGCTTTATTAAACCCAATTTTTACTTTTCTAGTTTAAACTCATGCCAAAAGTATGATACAAATAGTTTTGGTTTTCATATAAACTTTACTCGCATCATTGACGCAATACAAACATCGATTGGAAGCCTGCCCATTATTCTCACCACGACTAGTAATGTAGGTTTACTACCTGGGTTTAAACATAACATGCTAGCTTCTACAAAATGTTGGCATGAGCCAAATATTTTTGACTTCTGACCACCCCCTTTTACATAAAATGCTCTTAAAGGCCAAATGATCTGAGATTGTCCTACGGTTTGATTGTGTAGAGTTCATTTCGTATTTCAACTTTTTTTTTATGAAGTATGGGTCGGCTCATGACCTCAAAACTTACAGTGCCACAAACTTATCTGAACCGGTGAGAGAGGCGCTGGTATCGCAGTGTTGGCAGAAAAATAAATCTTACAGTTCGTTAAAATTCGTTAGTTCCTCTTTTGGCCACTGGTCCAGATAAGTTTGTAGCACTGTACACACGCAAGAATGACTACGATGGAGCGAACCTATCCAGAAGGAGCCTATTAACCTTTTTCTTTAAAAAACAACAGGGTCGTAACGGAAATACAGACGCTGGAAGCTGATTCAAATTTTTTGCAGTACTCTTAATAAAAGAAATTTGAAAACGCTTAGTTCTAATAAATGGAATATCAACCAAGTGAGATAGTCAACTGGGTGTCTGAAGTCCTTGTATGAACACAATTTCAAAATGGTTAATGTAATCGCTATTCACATGACTCTACCCTAGATAATATAATACTTTAACTCTAGAAGATTTTGTTTGTCATGTGATTTAGCTCCAAAAAAGTGAACTCCTTTTTAACCGACTTCAAAAAAAGGAGGAGGTTCTCAATTCGCCTGTATGTTTTTTATTATTATTTTTTTTATTTTTTTTTTGTATCATGTTACGCGATTACTCCGCCAATTGTGGACCGATTTTCAAAATTATTTTTTTGTTTGAAAGGGTATACTCCAGAGGTGGTCCCATATAAATTTTATTCCTGAGGGTTTGATAATTTGCCCGTAAAACTCTAAAAACCTTCCCTCCTAGCCATTGTAAATCGAATCCACAGATAAGTCTAAGACTCTCTATGCAATATGTCAAATTGACAATTTACTAATGCCAGGAACTCACGTGTCGCGAGACTTGACATAAAATGTATGCAGTTTTGGTAATTATTGCCTTTAGACGCCGGTGGAGCCTAAGCATTATCTGTTTAGCATTATTTATTTCTTTCTTTCAAGCTTATCTGATGATGGAGTCAAGAGCTGTTCCAGGGAACTCCTCAGACAGTGGGCTGATTGAGTTGAAACTCGGTTCGTAGATTAAGTATCATCTAAAATTTTCAAAAATGGCGACAACGAGCGGATCTGATGATGGAGTCAAGAGCTGTTCCAGGGAACTCCTCAGACAATAGGCCGATTTAGTTGAAACTCGGTTCGTAGATTGAGTATCATCTAAAATTTTCAAAAATGGTGACAGCGAGCTGATCTTATGATGGAGGGAACTCCTCAGATAATCGACCGATTTAGTTGAAACTCGGTTTGTAGATCAAGTATCATCTAAAATTTTAAAATATAGTGACAGCGAGCTGATCTGATGATGGAGAATGGAACTCCTCAGTTAATAGGTTGATTGAGTTGAAACTCACTACATCGGTCAAGTTTCATATACTAATTTGAAATATGATGACTGCGAGCTGATCCGATGATGGAGAACGGAACTCCTCAGAAAATAGGTTGATTGAAATGAAATGTTGTACTTACATCGGTGAGTTCAATCAGATCACGGTAATCCATTAAAAGCTTGTACTTGATGATATTTAAAAAAAACTTATTCTTATTTAGATTTGTATGTATGGCTTATTGATTCCCTGAGTCACGCCGTGGTAGAGTCGAACATTGAAGTCGGTTTTTCTTTTTTTTTAAAAACGTAATTATATTCCACATAGTTCCCGGTGTTTTCTTTTACATTTTAATATAAATGCATTGCTTTCTGACAGCATAAATGTCATCTTAAATAAAATAGTGAATCTCTTTTGCTTTCTTTACAATAGTACATAGATTCTTTTGGTCAAAATGTAATTTATCATTGACCTGCTAGAGAAGGCTTTTGACAAAAACTTACGTTTTAAATTGCAAAACTCAATTCCAATTCATGGCTTTACATAATAATATACTACACACTAAGTCAGTAATACACAACTAAATAATGTAATATTTTATCTTGAAGTAATAAAGTCCTTGTATGATTGGTTGTTAAGAAGACATCTGCTTAATAATTTGCAGAACCTATTTAATAGATATGGGCAAATTATGATTAACTATAATATAACTAAATAAATCATATTTAATTTATCATTTTAGTTATTCAAAAATTCAGTAATAGCGGAGACTAAATTTTATTTAATTGAAAACTCGTGCCATTCAAAATTCACTTTCTTTGATTGAAGTTATGCATATCAATTATAGTGTAAAAATAAAAGTTTCATAATGAAATATTATAATGAAATATTTCAAAGGATTTTTTCGGAAAAACTAGTTTCAATTAATTATTATTTCAATGGCCGTTTGATGAATCCCAACTTTGTCCTTTTGACCTCAAAATAAATTCGATCTCCACGCATCATCATAGGTCACCATTTCAAAAATAATATAAGTATTTATTCTATGAATATGCATATTACATAAAAGATTACAAATACCGCAATTAGGCGTATTGACTTTGAATATTATCACATGTCATGTTTACTTATCATGTAAAGCTGCGCGTACGCAAGAGATCGTAATATTTATATTTAGTGGTCGACAGTAATGAGATTGTATTAACGTTTAAGTTGAGACCTGTCATATGCCATAGTGCAGATTTGTCAGATGTAGTACGTGTGACCCACTTTTACATATGTTTAAAGAATATTGTTTAAGGTCAATACTACCGTTCCTAGTAGTTACAAAATGATGCGGATAGGTAATTACGGTCAGCGTCACTATCTAGTAACCCCCCTGCAGGACAAACCGCCTAAGGGGGTTACCAATTGGTGACGCTGACTGTACCTACTGTGTTTAACTGACTTTTAGTACCTAATACTTTTGAGTCTAACAATTTTTATTAAAGCTCTGTTTCCTTAGTAATTGCAATTTTAAATTTCCTCGTATCGTACTTTAATGTATTTCATGAGAATGAGACGAACATAACCAACTCTTTTCCAACCTTTAAGTTCAAGCTCGTGCACATGGGAGAGCTTGAACTAAGGTGGTTTGAAAAATAATTGGTTGAGTGATAGAATGTTCTTTGACCTTTGCGGAGTAGCGGAAGGAGCAGTCATATTTTTAATGCTTAGATTAACATTTCAGGTGCTATACCAGTGTGTCCAGCCCTTACTAATACTGTACTGTGACTGCATAACCTTACATAAGACTAACGTAACATTTTTGCTTTCGCTGGTCGACCCCTGACATTAGTACAGTCATCTTTTAAAAAGTGCGCCTAATGTAGTTAAAACACGAGCTGACCATGGTTTTACTAGGTTAAATAAATAACGCTGGACGTTTCACACAGCATGATCTAGCCCCAAAGTAAGCAGAGCTTGTGTTATGGGTACTACATGACTGATAAACTACTTATATACTTTTTGTTTGTAAATAAATACCTATTATACATAGAAACACCCAGAACCGAGACAAATATGTGTAGATCATACAAACATTTGTCGCGCGGCGGGGATCGAACCCGCAACCTTTTGCGTCGCAAGCGGACTTCGCCCACTGCGCTACTGAGCTTGTCGACGATAGCGGCTAGATAAGTTTACGCTTTACATATTCTTTCTATATATAATCAAATGAAATGAAAAAAGCTTTATTGTAACACAATCACAATGTAGGTAGGTTAGTACTTACCTACCTATTGTACTCATCTTTGGTTGCATTGGCGGTCTTATCGCTAGATTGCGCTTTCTTCCAGACAGCTAAATAGCTAAATAGAAAGGGGAAAAGTTGTATGTATCACTGTAGTTTCGGAGCCTATTCATTTCAAACAAACATACAATCAATCAAACAAACAAATTTTTCCTGTTTATAATTTAGTATAGATACCAACTTATTTTGTTAATTACAAAAGTACCGAAAAAATATAAATGAGCCGTCGATGTAGTACCTAATAAACTTCAGTTTTAAATAATCACACCGTACTAATCCACATTTGATTGCCAACTCATCTCATCGTCCTTATCGATTTTATTACGTAATAAGTATTTATAAGTATTTATATGATATTGAAGTTTTTTCAAGTATGTACTCAATATTCATAATTTAATTGGACATATTGTATGGAGGTCGATAAAATATTCTGGCAGAAAACTTGATATTCTTTAAGGATGCTTGATGCAAAGTTATGTATGAAATAAATTGAAGATAACATGGTCAATTGGTTGTTGCAGATGTATTTATTGACCTTGCTTAATTGCAAGGCTTTTTTGTTTTATAGCGACGATTTACCCGTGATAATCATATTGAACGTGATAATCATGATCTTACTACAGCAATATCAACGCTACAGGATAAATTTGACACTGATTTGAAAGGACTCCAACTTCACCGAGAACAGAATACAAATCGTATCAATGCACTGGAAAAAGAAAACAAACAACTGCGTCTTGAACTAGATGAGATTAAAAACACTTTACAGCTCTTAAAAACAACACCAACAATAACTAGAAGCTCTGATTTGACAACCTTCCTACAGAAACAGAACATAAACAAAGTGGAACCAACTATGGTAGCAAAAGCTGTTGATGCAAGCAAAACAGTTGTGTTGTATGGACTGCTGGAGTACAAACATGAAACCGAACACCAACTGCATGACAGAATAGTTGAAACATTGTATTCTATCACTCACATTGACATAACTGGATACATCGAAGAATTCCAAAGGATTGGTTCCAACGGATACAAAAGGCCCTTGAAAATAGAACTTTTAAGCAAAAGGATGTGCAAATACCTACTCTCCAATACAAGGTACTTTAGGAATACTGGCTTGTGGATATCTGAATATTTAGACAATAATGGTTTACAAAATAGAAAACAAAGAAGGGAAACATACCAAACATCACAAGAACACCCAACTACATCAATGGGATGTCACTCAACATCATCAAAACAGAAAATCAGAACGCTTCAACAGGAATGCCATGCAAACAACACAGCGGCACCAAGTGAAAGAGCATCATACCCAAAGCAAGACCAAATATGCAATACAGATAATCAGCCACTCAAGACCCTCTGCCATGTCCGGAACAATAAAGAGAGTAGGCCTACAACAACGCTGCCATCCCAACTACAAACCAACCAACTTAGTCAAACAAACCTGAATCTGACTCCAGCACACTGTAAACTACAAAAGAGCTTCACAGAAACACCCAAGAATAACGTCACTAGACTGGACAAACAAGTAAAGATGACTTCGCCAATGCACAACAACTCAAAAAAAAGGAATTCATTTCGTTCCTAATAACCTGTCAGTTCTTTATCAAAACATGGGTGGCGGACTGGTAAATAAACTGCACCTCATTGAAGTATTAGCTGAAGAAAAAGGCCTTATTGCTATTTGCTTGACTGAAACCCATATATACCCGTCAAAGATAGACTTACTTGCGTTGGAAGGATATGTCACAGCTAGTCTCTTCTGCAGAACACACTATGAGAAAGGGGGAGTCTGCATCTTTATAAAAGATAATATTGAGTACAAAGAATGTGATGATATAAATACTTTAACTATAGAATATATAATAGAACTTTGTGCAATAGATATAATTAAGTTAAATGTGATATTATTAGTTGTATATTGGCCTAATAGTAATAGAGAAAAAATGACTTTTAATACTCAATTAGAAAAATTGTTGCAATTATTAGATACTAAATACAAAAATAAAAACATAATTATAGGTGGAGACTTAAATGTAAATGTACTTGGAAAAACAAAACAAGCTAGGTCTATGATTCAACTGTTTAATAGATTTAACTTTCAACAAAATGTAAATGAACCCACAAGAATTACTAGCACAACCTCTAAATGCCTTGATGTAATATACACAAATTTTGACAAATGTAACTTTAGCATTGATGTTGATGAATATGGGTTGTCAGACCATAAGGGCACTCAAATCTCTCTACACAAGTCAAAAATAAATACCGTACAACCATACAAAGTTCACAAAAGATTATTTAATCAGGAAAACCTAACATTATTTAAAACAAAACTTCAAAACATAAATTGGCAAAATATACTGATACATGACCATGACATAAATACTAATTATAAAGTTTTTCATGAACAATTAGTTACAATATTAAATAATTGTATACCAAAGAAAAAAATATTAATTAAGATAAAAAAAAAGAAAACATGGGTAACAAAAGGTATAAAAACCTCTTGTAAAAACAAAAGATTGCTAAAAATATTAACATCACAAGTAAATAATACAATTTTGAATGAATATTATAAAAATTATGAAACAACGTTAAAAAAAGCTGTTAGGACATCAAAAAAGTTATACTATATAAAAAAAATGGAAACTTCAAACAATATAACTAAATCTATGTGGAGCATAATAAAAGAGCGAACAAATAAGATTATTAAAAGGGAAAAGAAAAATATATCATTAAAAATAAATAATAAAATTGTAAATGAACCTGTCATAGTTACAAATACTCTTAATGAGTATTTTGTTTCGGTTGGAAATGAACAAACAACCTCAAACAATACCCCCCACGGCCGCCCTATAATTAACCCAAGTGTTAACACTTTGTATCTAAGCTCAGTTACTCATCTAGAAGTTTATAATATTATTAAATCTCTAAAAAATAAGCTAAGTTATGGCATGGATGAGCTTCCACCAAAATTAATTAAGCACTGTAATGAAGAACTGACAATACCTCTAACCACGTTGATAAATCAATCCTTTGCTGAAGCTGTATTTCCAGATTTACTAAAAACCTCAATTATTAAACCGATACCTAAAATCAAATCAGCGAATACCCCACAAAATTTTAGACCAATAGCATTATTATCAACATTCTCAAAAATCTTTGAAACTGCCATGGCCAACCGTTTAACCCAATTTTGTGAAAAATTTAAAATCTTTGACAATAGTCAACATGGCTTCAGAAAACATAGATCTACTACAACAGCTCTTTATAATTTAAATAGAGAAATAATTAGCTTCATAGATGACAGAAAATATGCCATTGGTATCATGTTAGACATGAGTAAGGCTTATGATAGGGTGTCCCACCACATTCTTCTTAAAAAATTAAATGGAATAGGAGTGCGCGGTCCAGCTTTAGAATGGTTTAGTTCCTACCTGGAAAACCGCCAGCAATATGTTGAAATCGATTTCTTTGATGCACTCCAAAATCGAATTAGCAATATAAAATCTCATAAACTAAATATTCAAAATTCAATACCTCAAGGAAGTGTGTTAGGCTGCATACTCTTTTTAATATATATAAATGATCTGCCAAAAATAATAAATAAAAAAACTATTCTATATGCTGATGATATATCTGTAATTTTTCCGTGTAATGAGCAACAATACCTTAATTCAGAAATAAACACAACACTAGATTTAATAATAAATTGGCTTAAAGAACATAATTTAGAACTTAATATAACCAAAACAAAAATCATGCAGTTTAAACCTTATCAAAAAATACCCCTAAATATGAATAATCTTAACTATAATAATAATAAACTAAATTCTGTAGATTCATGTAATTTACTGGGTGTAAATATAGACACCTCAGTGAATTGGAAGTGTCATATAGATAAAATAGCTAGTAAACTGTCAAGGTTTGTCTATGCATTATTTGAACTAAAAAAATGTACAAACTTGGAAATAAGTATAAATGCATACTATGCATATGCTCACTCCTGGTTAAGCTACTGTATTATCCTGTGGGGAAATAGCTCTGAGTCAAATAAGTTATTTGTCTTACAAAAAAGATGTATCAGAATCTTAGTCAATATTTCAGAAAGAGAGAGCTGTAAAATCCATTTTAGTAAATTAAAAATCCTAACCCTAACTTCAATATATATCTATGAAATCTGTAAATTTGTAAGAACACATAAAACTTTCTATACATTATCTAAAGAGCAATACACCAAACCGCACAACTTGAGAAACAAAAATAAAATAGCCCTACCTTACACAAAATTAGAAATAGTTAAATCAGGAACATATAACATGTCAATCCAAATTTATAATAATTTACCCTCAGAACTACAAAACTTAGAAGAAAATACAATATTTAACAAAAAATTAAAATCTTACCTCATAGAAAAAAGTTATTACAATATTCAAGATTATCTAGATGACAATAAAAGATTTAATAAAAAGTAAACTCGGATTCTAAATATATATTTAATAGTACTTGAACTAAAAATATTTAAATTAAATATCTTTAAGGGCTGAGCCAATATATACCTACATAAGTTAGTTTATAAGTAACCTACCAAATGTTGCAGTGCCCCAGCGGGGTTCATGTTATGAAACGCCTACCTATATTTAAGACATTGTAACTAACATGAAGCAATAAACAAATTGAATTGAATTGAATTGAATTGAAAATTCGGTTTATACCTTTTAAAATATTTTTTCTGAAAATTTTCTTGAGTAATAATCTTCGGCATTTAAACAATACAGTTTTTTAATGTTAGTAGATTATTGTTCCTTTATTGTATTTTTGATCACTTAAAACGTAAAAAAATGGTGCAGTATGTTTCTGAAAGGTTACATTACGTCAAAGAAAATGTAAAACGCACAGAGAAGACGGTGAATTAGCAATTGTAATGACTCTTAATTCAAATGGTAAGTGATCTTAGAACTTTCGCTTTCAAAACCAGCGATTAAGAATTATTTAATCTAGCGGAGAAAACATATTTTAGAATTGTTATTTTCTGACCGAATTATCCCACTACAAGTCAATCTACTTATCCCTCTTCTCCTTTTTAATTGACTACAAAAAAAGTGGCACTCTCGGGAGTGCCGACTTTTTTTTGTGTTTTTGTGACTGAGTTTGATATTTTTCTCCCGTCTCAAAAATTCCTAACGCGCCTAAAGAAGTTTCAACTTCAACTAAGGTTCACACTAATACCACAATTTGTTATTGATAAAAAATAACACAAATGTATTGTGATATTGTATAGAATGCATAACAATAGATTTACAATAACTTAAGTGGCTTGCCGTGGGGCGTTATAGACAGTAATAGCTGTATTATGACTATTTGTCCATACTGAATGATTTTGATTTATTATCCTTTATGATTTATCTTTCAGAAGCTGAATACGTAGATTGTAAATTCTATTGTAGTCTTATTAAGCCTGAACTAGCTGCGCCCCCGCGGTGTGATCTGCGGTCCCTCGGGTTTTTCGGGATAAAAAGTAGCCTATGTACTTTCCTGGGATACAAGCTTTATCCATGCCTTTCAGATTTTTCAGCGTTTTGGACATACAAAGGTAACAAACAGACAGAGTTACTTTTACATTTACAATATTGGTTTGGATTTGAATTCTATACTTAAGAATATTGATTTTTGCAATTATGTGCGACACGCACATAATTGCAAAAATCAATATTCTTCAATACTCTACATTATTTATTATAAATTAGTTTTATGTATTTTAATTAAACAATTTAATTAAAAAATTAAAAATTCATTCAAAAATTCATCAAATTCATCAGTTTAGTCCAACTTCCCCTTTAACACGTTAAATGACTGCGTACAAAATCTGCATTTGTTTTTTTGAATTTTCTTAAAGGTCAATTCATTAATTTGCTTCATTATTGCCATACTTTATGTAAAAAAAATCGCATTATTTTAGCATTACTATTCAACAAAATCTAGAAAGCATACTACCATTTATGTATATTATCAGTAGACTATAGTCTATCAGAAAGTGACTTTCTTCCCAAAGGTCAAGGGAAGGCTAGTAGCAACTTGTTTGAAATCTAGTGGGACCAAATAATCCTTACATGATGTGATCTGGTATAAACAAGTTTTTTATTAATCGTTGTCTTTTCGTGACACACTCAATTTAAACATAAATGTTTAGCTTTCATAAAAAAAACCTGGCACTCCGGGAGTGCCAAAAAAAGTCAAAACTTGAACTAGGTGTTGGTAACGATTCCAAACTTTAAAAAGTTGCAAAAAGTTTATTGTCTTTGTAGCGATCCAGCCTCATCCCGTCATGCTATGAACTGATAGGCCATCGTCGCGTATAGCTTTGAGGTCGAAATAGCAGATACTCGTGCGGGGACCACCAGCATATTCATTCCAACATATTTATTCTACATAAATACAGAGGTAAGGTGTCGGTAACAGTGTCATGGGTTCAATGGTTTTTCCCCATATCAAAAAAATTCCCAACGTGCCTATAGAAGTTTTCACTTCAAAACCCTAAGACCCCTCGCAGACTACAGACTTTCTATCGGCCGATAGTTGAGACGGGCTATACTTTTCCATTCTCATTACGAGCCGAAGTATATTCCGTCTCAACTATCGTCCGATAGAAAGTCTGTAGTCTGAGAGGGGTCTTAAAAATCGTGTAATAGTTGTAATAATTTTCATACAAATCAAACATTTTTAGTACCAGGAGATCAGAACTCATCAGTAGGTTTTCTAATTCTCAAGACGTGTCCCCGATTCAAGTGCAAACGAAGCTGCAAGTGCATACAGCAATATTTTGAACCGCAGTTTTCGCAAGAAGCTTTTAGGATTCAATGCACCTGCTGTTCAATATTCATATTTATTATGATGGTACAATAGTTCAAAGACGCGTGGCATCGCATAACTTAATACCTTTATGTGTTTTGTATCTAAATGGTAATGGTCGATATAAAAGTTATTGCAACATGAGTATCAATACTAAATACTAAAAATTTAATTGAAAAGTATGACCAAAAATGTAGATAGATTTTTGTTGAATTGGCAATTTAATCCGTGGCCCGGTATTTATTTACAAATCATATTTTTACACAAACTGTTGTAAAATTGTTCTCGATAATGTAATTGAAACCTTTTATTCACGTTAGTATACCTAATTATCTAAATAAATAATACCCAATAAAATGTAGACTTTTAAGTATGAAGAATGATGTAATAAGTATGGAAAATACAAATGATTGAAGCGCGTTTATATCTTTTGTATGCAGCACCCGCATAAAGCGACCAACGTGTACATTTGCATAGAATAAACCAATATGTTAAGTGCGTGCCCTATTCAATACCTCTACATTTGTTCTTGCAGATAATTCAGCCTAATCTCCTGAGCAACATTTTACCTTGATTCGATGATATTTGATCATTAAACGAACTTACCTGTAAGTGAAGTTCTTTAAAATGCGAGGGCTTTGTCTAAAGTTTAGCTTTAGTATGAATTTATTTACACAGTGTCAATTTTCAAAATTATACAGAAATATAGTATAAAATCGGTAAAATGACCTATTTCTGAACTAGAAAAATACTTTTTTGATTTTTAACCAAGGTAAAACGGTTAAATACAAAATATGTACTTACTTTATCTTTATTTCGATTAAATAAATAAAAAGCAGTTGTAACTAAGGCACTATAGCCCGTAGATCACTTACGAAGTTAAAAAATCACGCACACTAAATAACACAGTAAAATACATCTTAAAAGTGTATTTTGCAAAAAGCCGGTGTCTACTAGATACGAAACGTATACATCTGTCTAGTAATTGTGTCTTTATCGTGCGTGGAATGCACTGTAGATTCATATCTAAATATATAAAATTGTTGACTTTACTGTCTGAATTACTTACAAATACAAATAACTTTATTCACCCATGAAGAACTATACTGATTACATTAAGTTACTGATGGTCCCGCACTAGGTGTAAACCTGTATCGCAGGAAACCGAGTTGTACAAACAGGAGATTACCTTTAAGGACTTCATCGTTACTTCAAAGTAAATTATGGAAGTAATCTTATAAGGTAGGTACTCAATTTACAGTTGAAGTCAAATTGAACTAGAATATACTCTGTAAAAATTAATCAAAAAAACTATTTTTAAATTCTTTCTGTCTTTTTGATAGGACTAAACTAGGGATTGAATTAAAAACAAAAAGAAGGAATTTCAAAAATTAGAATTTGTCGATGATAACGTTTTAAAAATTAGTTTTAACACGTTTGTCATTTTGACGAAACATATTTTTACTTAAGTGTAATTTTTTTTATCACTTTTTAAGCAAAGTCACAGGCAAAACCTAGGAGTCGTAAAGTGAATAGTTAGTTTCCTGAATGGTTATCACGAGGCGGCATCGCCGGAAGGCACTTCCTAGACAATAGTTAATCGTAAGATATGCGTAGAAAAAATAGTTTAAATTAACATTATGTAGGTCAATACTGCTTAAAAATAATTTGGCATTAATAAATTATACTAATAACCTAGAAATATAATTTGATAAAATATATAGAATAATATTGTACCTACCTTTGTTTAAGGATAAATTTTAACCTAAATAATAATATTGGATTATATATTTTTTTAACCCTTTTTATATATTATATTGAACTAAACATCTAGAATGGTTTAGGTAGTTAGGTACTACATAATATCTAAAATTAGAAATTCAGATGTTAAACTATTTTAAAATATATAATTTTAGGATCAATTAATTAATGAAAAGAATCCCAAAAAATTAACGATTTTATATTCTGTGCCCTTTGACCTTTACATATTCCAAAATCACTCACCTTGCACAATAGAAAAAAATATCACCTCACGCACGTCACTAGCACAATTAAAAAAAATGAACTTCTAAATTCGAAACCGTTTCCCGCGCTAGCTAGGGTCAGAGTGCGCGCAGACTCATCCCAAGACTCGCGCGCACGAATAGTGAAAGTGTTTATATAGCCTATGGCTGAAGCTCATCTGAGTGACATCACTTGCGATATACGATCAACAATTGAACGGGGGTGCGACCTTGAACTGTTTGGATGATGCGTTTATTGATGTTCAGTATATATTTTTGAAAAAAAAAACTGTGAGATTATATTCTAGGTACTAAAAATATTTTTTCCTGTCTTATTTCATTTTGGTTCTAATTGTTATATTTTTCATTTTTTTAAGTTATATTAAGTAGTGATTTGAGATTTCCTTTAAGATCCGTTATTTAGTTATTAATGTATTTAGTTATTTTGGAAAAATTGAAAGATTCAAATCATGCAATTATCTTAAATATTATGATATTCAGTGATAAAAAAAAAAATAATGAACAGGGTATCCTTGAACCATTTAAGACTAATGGATTATAACTATATATGTATTATTATATTATACTTTGTATATGCATTTTGTAATAAGTTATATGCATTATTATTAGATATGCCCTGCTAACAACTCTTTTGTGATCGATGATGAAGAATGCAATTGATCGACCTTTTGGTTAATCAAAGTATTTTTGCAAATAAATTACTTGCACTGCATTGTTGTTTAATACTGCTTCACACATTACTTTCAATGCGTAATGTTGCCTAAAAGAAATCACGTTTTTTAAGTAAGATCACTTAATTTTTTTTGAACTTTTGTTTTGTTCTTAGTGCCTACTGTGCCTAGGTATTGTTGTACAATAAAATAAAATCAATATATCTATTAGAAAAAAATGTAAATCAAATGAACAGGTCTCAATAATTTTGTTGTTGAGCACTTTTAATTAAATACAACGAAAAAAATATGTACAACAAATAAAATATATAGTATTATTTTCTCTATTTTCCTTTTTTATTTTGTGATGATGGGACCTTGAACTATTTGAATAATGCAGTTTTGCTGTTATTTATTTTATTTGGCTTAAAAGTTGAGCTATTCATTATGTTAGGTTTAATCTGGGATTTACTTGATGATTTACGATATTGTCGTGATAGAGCCTTGACCTATCTTATGAAACTGGTCGGTAGATCAATTTCTGAACTTAAATAAAAGTTCCATATAGGTAGTTTTTTTTATTTATTTTTTTATACATAAGTAGTATATCAGTTAACTGGTTCCCTTAATATAAGCTCTGCTTACTTTGGGGCTAGATGATGCTGTGTGAAAAGTCCAGCATTATTTATTGCTAGCTTCTGCGCGCGGCTTCGCCCGCGTGGTTCCAACATTTTGAATAGCCTATATGCTACTTCAGGTCACTGTCTATGCCTTTACCAAGTTTCATCCAAATCGGTTTACTGGTTTAGGCGTGATTGATACACAAACATACAAACATCCAAATAACCAAATATCCAAACATCCAAACATCATCCAGTGGGATTTATTATTATTTATTTAATATACAACTAATATATTTCATGGCACTTCATTGCATTTTAGTAATTTTCAAAAAAGGAGGTACTCAAGTCGTCTGTATGTTTTTTGATCCAAAATTCCTTTATTAAGGATATTGAGTATAAGAAATGGTTCCCAAAATCCACAACCATGCGGGATTCAAACCCACGACCTCGCCGATCCCTAGCGGTTCTCTGGTGCTAACCAACTGAGCTAATGGGCAATCGATGCCATGGTTGAAGTTTTTGGGAATACAATACTTTAGGTAGGTACAGTATTTCGCTTTGTGTTTTTCGGATGCATTTAATGTTTTTAAATGATCCGAGGGACACTTCTCTTAAAAAAAAACAGCACGGCACTCCGGGAGTGCCAACAGAAATTAATTTTTGAACGAGATGTCGCTAACGTTCTAAGCTTCAAGTTAAAAAAAAGCAAAAAGTATATTGCCTCTGTGGGATACGATCCAGCCACATGCCGCATCGTAAGCCGCGCTATGAACCGATTGGCCAGCGTTGCTATCGCTGAAACCTTCTGTATAGAAGCATGCATGCCTGCGGGCGGATAGGGCGCGCGTCGGGAAACGCCGACTGACCCGTTTGTCGATCTTTGCCGAATGGTAACGGTTCCATGCCGAACGGTATCGCGAATTCTTAAATTTTTCTCATCTCAAAAATGCCCAAAGTGCCTAAAGAAATTTTCACTTCAAAAAATAAGTTATCTATAAGGATATTGAGTTATATAACGTTAATTTACATTCAAAATATCACAATGCTTGTATAGTATACTTAAAACAAATATCCTTAGTTCTTTATTTTGTTGTAATCGCATTAATAACCAGGTGACATAATCCTTGGAGTAGGTTAGGTGAGTTTATTTAGCTAGTCAAGTCTGGTGACGTTTTTAGGCTACCTAAAGAAACTTTAAATTTTACACAATACTATTCTTGCCTATTTCTTTACCTCAACGGAGCAAGAGCTAATATGCTGTGGCAAGGAAAAAGAATGGTATCGTGTAAGCACGTCTCAACTATCGGCCGATAGAGAGTCTGTGTGCGAGCGGTCTAAAGGCTCCAAGATATCACCGGTTCAGAAACATCAAATTTTCTGAAGAAAATCTGAAGAGCTGGACCATACCGATTATGAGAGACAAGTTTGAAATGAAACATCGATTTCTTTATACGTTAATAAAAAAAACACATATTCAAGAATATAAATAAATAAAATAAATAAATAATGCTGGACATTTCATACAAGGTCATCTAGCCCCAAACTAAGCAAAGCTTGTACTATGGGAACCAAGTAACTGCTTATATACTTTCTTTGTCTGTAAATACATACTTGCAGAACATACACACATTTTATCCCGTGGCGGGGATTGAACCCGTAACCTTCTGCGTCGCAAGCGGGCCTTCGCCCACTGCGACATAGAGGTAGTTTTTCATATACGTAAGTTTATTTAATACTAGCTGTCCGTCGCGGTGCTCATGCGGTCCCTCGGGAAAAAATCACATTCACGGAATAAAATATAGCCTATATTCATCAGGGCTATTGTAGGATTCTAATGGTGAAAGAATTTTTCAAATCGGTCCAGTAGTTTCGGAACCTATTCAATACAAACAAACATACAAACAAACAAATCTTTCCTCTTTATAACATTATTATTTTTATTACTTATATAATTATTTTATACAAAGATAATAAGTAGGTAAGTAGAAAACCTTGACCACAGCATACTGTCTAGAAATTCGAGTGTTATGTAAGCCGCAGGAAATACCTACAGCATGAGCCACCATGGTCATTCATCCAAGTCGGTCAGAGACACACCCCAAATATTTAGCAAAACTCTACACAAACGCAGTATTTAAGTACATATAATTTGAAAAATAATACTTTCTGTATTCTATTTTTACCAAATAGTATACTAGAGCTGAGCCCAATTGCCGAATATTTTTATGTCTGTTTTTGTTAATTTCTGTATGTGTGCTCTTTTTCTGGCAATAAATGTATGTAATTATTATTTTTAAACCGGGTATTTATCACGTACCTATTGTTATTATTTCTTTTTTCTTTTTTCCGACGTTAATTATGTCACCAAATCACGAAAGTTTAAAACGTTTAATAAATGTATGTGTTTGTATTTGTAAATTATTCTTAATTTTTTTGTGACTTCGAAAAAGGAGATCTTCAGCTTTGTTTTTTAACTATTCATTCCATCGATGTCTTCGTCAATTGTGTACTGTACCGATTTGACATAGCCATAGACATACATTTTATTTTTCGTTGTTGATTATAAAATTGTTTTATTCATCATTTCCCTATCCTTATCCCACTTTTAAGTTTTTCTCTTCCACTCCGCTCTATCAGCCGTCATCTCAACACTCAGCCTCCTCACGCACTAGGGTTCAACTTTTAGTAAGTGGGTGGTTATGTGCGTACAATAACAAGCGGTGGCATACTAAAACTGGAAAAGTGGCCCGCCACGCAGCTAGCCACCCTGCGGTTCAACCACTAGTGCGTAAAAGCACTCACTCCTTTCTTACCCATATCATCCTTCACACAGTCCATCTATCTTTTCTTTGGTCTGCCTCTTCCGCTACAAAATGTAATTTTATAAAATTGTTTTATTATTCCCGTAAAACTCAAAAACCTTAACCTCGGTTGTGATTTTCTACCTATTAACGCGCTCCTTGTTCGCAGTCGAGAACTCGCGGAACAAAGTTTGGTGCAAGCGGTGTCCTTTCTATACGTAAAGATAATCTTTGTAATAGTGACAAAACTTGCACATCTTTAAGTTAATGTTTTACCATTTAAACCAATCAAAGTCAATCAAGTTTAAAGGACCTATAAACCGCCATACTGGGTGCGTTTAAGTAATTTCCTAGAGATTGATTCTGCTTAAAATAAGGTCAACACATCTATTAATGTACGATTGATTATATGTTTCTATAAAACAATATTTACCTCTTAACCTACTATTATAAGTCAGTAGGTTAGGGAGAAGAAAAAATTATTATTTTTTTCAGTTCAACCTGTATACAATGTTTCATACCCTTAAGCTCCCTCGCAGACTACAGACTTTCTATCGGCCGATTGAGACGGGCTATACTTCTCCATACTCATTACGAGCCGAAGTATATTCCGTCTCTGCCGTCTCAACTATCGGCCGATAGAAAGTCTGCAGTCTGCGAGGGGTCTTATCATAAAACAAACACCTCGCCTAAATCAAATAATTTTATTAGTTTAATTAAATGTGATAACCGTGCAATAGCTATAACCTCTTTATTTATAAAATTTACGATGCCTTTATGAATTTCGACAATGAAAATCATCATAATTATATCCTCACTAGCAAAAGGTTAAAAGCTACACTTCAACGTACTACGTGTTGCAATATGTTTCCAATTTCAATGATTAATCGTCATATTGTGATATCTGACATACAGAACCAAGTTATGTAACTAAAGACAATGGTTTTGATCATCTTGATCAAAAATTCTCATTGAATATATCAAAAATGTGATTTACTTGTCTATACTTGATTTACTTGACTACAAGTCCGTACTCAAAGGCGCTCAGGACTGACATCCGTTTCTTAGTTAAGAATTTCTACATTATAAAATCATTGGAGACACGTTGGTCTAGTGGTGCAATGTCTTGCCTTTCAACCCAAAAGTGGGTTTGAATCCCAGCCGAGCATCAACGAAATTTTCATTTCTGATGCGTAATAAAATTTTGTTATCCGTGTAAAGCTTTCGATAAACGAACAATCACTTTACTTCCTACACATAGCCCTCTTCACACGATCAGTCAGAGGTCAAGTACGAGTTTCATGATGACTTTTTGAAAGGACCCTACACGACCAGTGATGGTATCGTGATTGAACGTCAAATGGGCGGTTCTGCGTGTTTTACGATTATGAAATATTTTTTCGGTGTTCCATTACATTAGTTATGCCGACTGTACGTACATTGTACAATACATGAAGCGTAGTTTTTACATGAAGGCTGAAATATTTTCATCATCATCTCAGCCATCTATCGTCCACTGCTGAACATAGGCCTCCCCCATCGATTTGCACAGCAATCGATCTTGTGCAACCTGCTCCCAGCAACCTTTACCAGATCTTCTTTCCATCTAGTGGGGCGCCGTCCTCTACTGCGATTTCCAGTGTGTCCTCCACTCGAAAATCTTTTAGTTTCTTTAAATTGGGAAGAATCTCTCCCCCCTAGCCACATTAATATAAATAGACAAGATACAAATAGACTAGAGTTGACACATAAGGGTTAAATTCACCTATATCTAATGACATTTTTAGCGTGACTTGACTGTGTTTTTATTGACAGTTAATGACGCAAGTGGAGTTTTACGGCCACTCTACACATTCACCGATCTATGTGCTGAACTATTCGCCGAACTATTTGCCAAACTATTCGCCGAACTATTTGAAAACTATTATTTGGATTGAAGATGACAGGCGAACACAGGCGATGAGGCCCACTACACGTTCTTGACCGTCGGTATTCGTCTACCATCGGCGAATATGTAGAGTACCCATTAGCATTATCAAGGTCTATTTCTATTTGTAACATGACTAACTAGGGGGCAAATAAACTTTGTGGGTAAAGCTTTTTAGCAATCAAGCTTAAATCTAGCCAACCTTAATGGAATTCTTCATATGATGAGTAAATGCCAATCCGTCCTAGAATCAACGTTTATTCTACGATATTAAAAAGTCATTTCGGAATGACAAGCTTTACTTCATAGGTCAACTTGTAATAATGGTCTTCACAGTTCGCACACCGTTTCTGGCGCCTATTACTGATGCTATTAGTAACATTTTATTGAACCTACTATTATGATGACATGCTCATCATTCAAACTTTGCAACTAAGTATTATCAAATTTGTGTTATTGTAATTGATGTATTAAACTTGTAGTGTTGCGTTTGAAACTGTACGTATTAATGTATTAAAACTTTTATCTTTTCAAAACGCTATCACATCTTAATATTTGTATTTTGTAGTTATAAGGTGTACATTGTGCAATAAAGTGTTTTCATTCATTCATTCATTCTTAATAGCCAAACATTTTTATAGCCGTGAAAATCGAATTTGCACCTCTTCTTGGTCTCCTATCTAGACTAGTCGTTAAGCCATGACGAAGGCCTGGAAGAACTTCGTCACCAGAGTTATCCTCTGACTTATATGAAATACTTTTATCTAGGACTTGAAGTTATGAAATTGAAGTGTTAGAACCCTCGCAGACTACAGACTTTCTACCTGTCGATAGTTGAGACGGGCTATATACTTCTCCATACTCATTACGAGCCCAAGTATAATCCGTCTCAACTATCGGCCGATAGGAAGTTTGTAGTCTGCGAGGGGTCTTAACCTTTGTGTGGTGACTGTTCTTAACCTTTGATCGAGAATGTTTATTAACTAACATAATAATTCTATCACATAATATTATTATTATATGCATATTGATCTATTACAATTTATGTTATAGAATCGTTTTCTCAGCGGGTGGCATTGATTTCGGAATCAAACTCAATTAATGTTAAAAACTTGTTAATGAAGTATCTCTATTAAAATTAATCTGAAAAATTAAGATTTCATTTTTTTATCAACCTGATAAAATACATTTTTCAATTTCTTCATAATAGTCACGGTGAATAAAAAAATGGATTGATGAATAAAGAAATTAATTACACGCATTTGTAATACAATAGATTAAAACAAAAAATATAGGAAGGACAATCTGGCTAAGAAAAGCCAACAATAGAAAAGAATGGAAGCAGCTGGAAGAGGCCTATGTGTCACAAGACACGCTGATCACGAAAGCAGGACGTTCGATGTGCTAGATTTAAGTTTTTTTTCAATAGTTTGTAATTTTGTGTGTATCAGCAATAAAGGCTTAATAATAAAAGATGAAAACAAAAGTTTGTTTTTTTATGATGAATAGGTCGACACTTGACCTCGAAACTTACATAGGCAAGAATGAAGTCTACGATGGAGTGAGCCTACTCAGAAGGTGCCTGCTAACTCTCTTCTTGAAAACAACAGGCTCAACGGAAATACAAACGCTGGAACCTGATAAAATAAAATAAATAAATGCTGGACATTCACACAGCATCAGCCCCAAAGCACCCAAAGTGACGACCTCTGTGGCGCAGTGGGTGAAAGCCCGCTTGTGGCGCAGAAGGTTGCGGGTTCGACGCCCGCGGCGGGATAAATTTTAATGTTTGTATGATCTGCAAATATTTATCTCGGGTCTGGGTGTTTCTATGTATAATGTGTATGTATTTACAAAAAAAAAGTATGTCAGTTATCTGGTTCTCATAGTACAAGTTTTGCTTAGTTTGGGGCTACATGATGCTGTGTGAAATACCAGCATTATCATCATCATCATCCGCAGCCAAGAATATCCCACTGCTGGGTATAGGCCTCCCTCTGTTTGCGCCACTCCTTCCGGTTCTGTGCCTCACGCATCCAGAATCTATGCTGCCTCTTGATGTCGTCCACCCATCGCGCAATTGGACGTCCCCGACTTCTTTGTCCGGTTCTAGGCCACCATTCGGTCAAAGTGATTCTGTATCTCACCTGCGTGAATGATTCTGTATCTCTCCAGGAAGACCTGAATGCCGTGCATGACTGGTGTCTCGGTAACTACATGACTCTTAACATTAAAAAATGCTTCGTTGTCACTTTTACAAAAAAGAAACATAAAATCTTGGAGAATTACAGTCTTGAAAATCATATTTTGGAACGTAAATCCTCTGCAAAAGACCTTGGAGTTATTTTCGACGAGGAGCTCACATTTCATGCACATTACGACTACATCATAGCTAGATGTTCAAAGCTTCTGGGTTTCATAGCCAGATCCACTCAAGACTTTAAACACCTGAATAGTCTGACTTGCCTCTACTTCTCACTAGTTCGTAGCATTTTAGAGTATAACTCCTCAATTTGGTCTCCTTTCTACCAAGTGCATACCGATCGCATCGAAAGATTGCAGAAGAAATTTCTGAATATTATGTGCTACAGAAGTGGCTTGCGCCGAAGTACCCTAACTTATGTGGAGAAATTAAACAGATTTAAGATTATGTCACTTGAAACTCGTCGCCAATACCTCGACTTGATCATTCTTTTTAAGATCATACACTCCATAACTGTTTCCCCTAGCTTATTAGCTTCCATCAACTTTAACACAAAACCAAGATCTCGCCATCCCTTTCAGAATACTTTTGCCCTAAAGGTCTACGCTAACAACACGTCATATTATAATCCGATTGTCAGAATGTGTCGTCTATATAATGATTTGCTAGTAAACAATAGCGATAACATTGATATATTTAATAAAAAATTGTACAGTTTTAAAAAAGATGTCATAGCTGCTCTCAATAGGGAGAGCTTATTTAACATTGAGTAGTTTTTGTTTTCTTCGAGCCCTTAGCTTATGTATTAATTTAATTTGTTTTCGTTTTTTTTTTCTCTAACTCTAGAATCCTTGTCTTATTACACAGAACTGCTTTGTATTTAATTCATGCTGTGTACACATGCTTTGGAATTCAATTTAGGTCTTTAATTTGTATTACTTATATATTGTTAATCTGTGATTGTCTTCTGTTTTGTGTGCCATAACAAATAAATAAATAAATAAATAAAGTCTTACTCCACCTGCCGTCACTTCGTCTGGCCAAGTGTCCTGCCCAATTCCATTTGAGTTCCATTACCCTGTTTCCGACGTCTTGAACTTTAGTCAGACGACGGATTTCGGCATTAGGAACTCGGTCTAGCAGGTTGATACCGAGCATGGAACGCTCCATGGCTCTCTGTGCAACACGTACTTTGTACACAGCCTCCTTAGTGAGCGCCCATGTTTCGGCACCATACGTCATGGTTGGCAGGACACATTGGTTATAGAGACGAGTTTTCAGGCATTGTGGAATTTCCTTTGACCGGTAAATGTTTTCATGCTTTCCAAAATTATATATTAAAAAAAAAAGTAAGCAGAACTTGTAAGTTAAGTAATACTCTTTCGACCTCTTTTGCGCAGTCTGTAAGCTAAAGAAGACGATTTGATTAGGTCCGATATAAAGCTTAATGCAGATCCATTCACATCTATTAATTACCACAAAGCTATCGACTGAGTCATATCCGTGACTATAAATAATATAAATGTTATGTGAGTGACGAGATGACCTATGTATTTTGTTATCATAATAATTATAGCCATATAAGGAATAATGCGATGTTTATCATAGAGAATGATGGATTGAAAATGCTTGCTATTTTGTATTACCACCCCGTTCAAAGTCCAAAAAAATAACTCAGACTAATTCAGTAAATCTGTTTAGATAGACGTCATAGAAGTAGTACGAGTATACCTTATACTCTGCTAAAAATAATCTTTATAGAACTGTTCAGTGTTCAGTTAAATTTTTAAAACCTCGTTTATTATTTTATTATTAGATATTAAAAATAGTAAGAAAATATACTGAATTACTACTTTATTTGAGAATAGATTAGCGGATAGGTACTACATATTTCTTTACTATTTTTAATTCAATTCAATTCAATTCAAAAGTATTTATTTCAAAAAGAGGTTATAAAGTAACAGAGCTTACACTTTCTACCTTAAATAATGCGTAGTTGAATTTATAACAATAAGTTCATCCTTAGTAAAAAATAATATGTAGGTACTCTGCCCAGTAAAAACCTGTGTGCTGTCAATGCATTCGACCCTTTGTTCTAACTAAGTGATAACTTGTGTTTAGATGCAAAGGGTGCTCTGCCTCGGCATACTCAGGAACGGGCTTAAAGGTAGTAGGTACAATATTTATAGTAGGTAGGCATGCTATTTTAAGAAATTTCAAAATAGAGAGAGAAACAGGGAAAAGCAACAAAAACTTAAAATTAATCTAATATCTTACAATGGACTTCCGCAAAGTCACGCCTGAATCAATTCAATGTTTTATTATTGTCAAAAGAAAATCAACTGATTACGTTGGCAATCAGAGGCCGTATTCGCATTCCTTTGTTCTTTTTTCCGAATGTTCATCAAACGAACGGCAAAAGGAACGCGAATACGGTCCCAGGTACTGGAACTGTCCATCACCGGCAAAAGACCTAGCTAGAGGGAGTCCAAAACTACCTGGACTGTGTTGGAACGAGACATGAAGGCATGTAACGTTTCCCATAATGACGTCTTGGATAGGGCAAAGTGGAGGAAGAGTGTTAGGAAGGCTGACTCTACCATGTGAGATGAATAGTTGAGAAGAGAGAGAGAGAGAGAGAGAGTTATTTCAATATTAATTTAGAAATAAGGCGGCCCTTGCACTGCGCCACAGAGGTCGTATACGTTTCGGGTTCTAGCTTCCGATCGTCAAATCGAAAACCAGTACAATCCCACTAGGCTAACAGTTACAGACTGTTGTGTAAATATTCACACTTATGGCGATGCCATAACAATTCGTAACATCCCACTAAAATAAAAACATGAATAGCAACCAACAATTGTTGAAACAATAAAACTGCGGGTCAATCGTCAGAGTTGGGCAACGTTTTACAGATAAAATCATAGAGCGATGGGTTTTCAATTATCGCGTCACCGCTAACGCGCTGTTTCTAAACAATACTACGAAAATTCTCTTGTGAAATCCGGGTATGGCGACTGAATATATTGTGTTCTACACCTACTGAACCCAACCTAAAGTTATAAAATAAGAGAAGAATAGACAGGCCACAAGATTATTTTTATTTAAGCTGAAATTATTAAAATCAGTTGAGCTATCTGCCAGTCAGAAGCATGCCCAAACGCTAGTTGCCAATGAGTAAGTAAGTACGTATGAGTTAGTGGTCAACTCTGGTGACGGTTTTTAGGCCGCCTTAAGGCCTCCTGGCTTAACGACTTAAATAACCGAGACCGACAATTTAACGTGCCCTCCGAAGCACGGAAGCGCTCGGATGAAAATGCCACTGGAAACGTTGTTTAACTTCGTCAATCTATCAAGAACGACTAAGCACGACCACGAGCGCTTCGTAAGACAATAGGAAGAAGTATAGTGTACTTCCTTTAGCTCTCTCCTTAATTAATAAATAAATAAAATAAATAAATAAAAACTTTATTGAGCAAAACATTGTTACAGAGGTATACCTACCTACTTACCTAATTCTAGACTTAATTTAGCATTCTGACACAAACTTACCTACTGACAATTTCTTTGAGAACACTACTTAAACATATTAAACTCACTCGATTTAATCTCATTTAATTCTTTAACTTGTTCTTCGTTTACTTTACATTTATTGAGTAAGTGTCAAATCTAGATTGGATCCCCAAATGTCTCCGCTCTGTCGCGGATAAAAATAGAATTGGGTCCATTGACATAGTTTAAAGAAGATTTTGAACAATAGTCCCTTAAGTACCTATCTTCGGTTCAATATGCATCAAACATTGCACTATAGTGAAGCTTTCAAAAAGCATTCACCGTCTTTTAACACGTCTCAATTCAATTCAATTTCAATTCAATTTATTTATAAAACTTAATACATAAAATTACAATTATTATAAATAATTTACATCGAACCCCGCACTAGGCTAGGCCTGTATCGCGGCAGTTCGAGTGTAATTATTAAATTATTAAATAAACATATTTATAATAAATACCTTAAGATACATATAAAATATATATATAGATTATAATTAACTAAAATTATCACGACGTACGAACTGTACGCACAAACGGCAATACCAAGGCAGATAAATATTGGGTTCGTGTATAAGAGATGAGATGAATCTCTTCTGCGAAAGGCTGCTGGCAGAAGCTGGATGAGTCGAGTTGAGGACAGGCCGCAATGACGCTCATTAGGGGAGGCATGCCCAGCAGTGGACTGCTATAGGTTGATGATGAAAATGAATATTTAGGAGTGTTTCTACCTCCCATTATTTGGACATATTAAAAGGACTGATTCTATTGTGTTTTGGACATTTATGTTAATATTTAGTTTCTGTAAAAACTAACTAGGTACAATGTATGATTTCTATGTATCGTTGTCGATATCAAAATAATAATAATAATAATAATGCTGGACTTTTCACACAGCATCATCTAGCCCCAGAGTAAGCAGAGCTTGTGTTATGGGTACTAAGATGACTGATATACTACTTATATAGTTTTTGTTTGTAAATACATACATATTATACATAGAAACACCCAGACCCGAGACAAATATTTGTAGATCATACAAACATTGGTCCCGCTGCGGGGATCGAACCCGCAACCTTAAGCGTCGCAGGCAGGCCTTCGCCCACTGCGCTACAGAGGTCGTCAACTAAAACGGGTATTTAATTTCAAGGAGGCTTATATAAAATGGGTTCCAATTTATATAAGCCTCATTGAATATAAAACTTATTCCTGTCTGTCTAACTCCTAAAACATACTTTACTCAAATATTTTATGTTTGGTATGAACTGCTCCAGTTTTTCAAGTTTACGTCTGAAATAGAACGACCACAGGTTTTTGTTAAACAAGGCATCGACGTTAGTCAATAGTCGATACGTGGCTCATTATTCCAGTACTTATATAGGAATGCGTCTTTGTTTTGTTCACAAAAGGACATTTGATTCGTATCGTCGTGGAATTCCATTTTTCTAAGCACAAGTCATACTAGCAATAAATGCAGATAGAAGTGAAATAGGTTCAAGAAGGAGCTACTTCGCGGTGACTTGCAGTGACGCAATCGGTCAGCTGTTTGACCGACCGCAGACAATTGCAGTGCAGGAATCGTCAGTTTTGGATCAATTCCACGGAAAGGATTGTTGCGGATGCGTTCCACTGAAGAATGAATCGCTGTGCTGGTTCAGTTGAGATACTTAATGGTTTTCAAGGATCCCTAATAAAGGCGCACCAACAATCCTTTGAACACACTGTTTAAAAAGAACTAGTGACACGTCAAGAAGAAGAAGGGATGTTTTTTCTAAATAACTCAGCTGATTGAAGTGTATTTTATAAACTTATGTACATTCAGCGTCACCAATTGGTAACCCCCATTAATAAGGTAGTTTGAACGACAGGGGGGTTACCAGCGCTAACCGTACCTACAAGAACACGAAGTAGCTTTTGTTTCTGTAATTAATAAATAGGTATATATGTTTCTCTCGAATAAAGAAAAGAAAACTAAAATGACTATGATAAGTTTTTTTTATATTGAAGAGCAGTTTACGAGGCGAGTTTCACTTCTATTACCTATTTCGACTCAAATCAAGAAACGGAGCGTGTCCATTGTTTTTCTTTTTCATTGAACTAGTTTAGGATTAAAAAATGAAAGAAAACTTAACAGGTTTAGCGGTTACGAAAGGTTAAAAGATGAATCTAATTTGAGCCTTATTTTAGAATTGTACCTAAGCTAAATTTTTTGTTTGTCATGAGGAATGTTAAATAATGCAAAATTTTGACGCGTAGAATTCTCAAATACAATTTCAAATAGAAATGTTTGATTTAGATACATGACAATGTATAGATAGATAGATAGATAGAAAATACTTTATTGCACACCACATAATAAAAATAAACAAAAATGGAAAACTAAACAAAAAACACAATGACATACAATCGGCGGTCTTATCGCTAAATAGCGATCTCTACCAGACCATCAGAACCATGTTCATGTTGTATATAATCCATGTAATACGCCAAATTTTCTTATAGTAAAAGATTCAAATCTTTAAGAAAGTAGTTATTTCAAGTTGCTGCAACACACACTGAGTGGTGGCCAATTTTGTGTCTAAATAGTACATGTACTTAGTTATTAAATTGAATGCAAGCATTTTGTGACACAAATAAACTTTTTTATATTCTATTCTATGTCAATGTTTAAGCTAAATCGTGCCAGGTAAATTAATGCAAATAGTTTACAATAACACTAAGATGTGATAAAGAATAGGTAGTTAATTGAAATGTGAAAAAATATTAATGTTTGAGCATAAGGAAATAATAAGTTTTATGAAAATAATAATGCTTAGAATGTAATGCGATAACTTAATATAACAGGGTAATATCGAGTGGAAAAGAGTAGTATGAGGGTGATCGCACTGTCTATAGCCGAGCCGAACTGTCAATTCAATAGAGAAAATGCTGCTGACGTCAGAAGCGAGCCGCATTTTATGATGTCATCAGCATTTTTTGTATAGAAAAATGACTGCGGCGCGTACGGCGCGGACAAGTGTGCGATCAGGTTGATAGTATCATTGTATAATGGGCCCCTCTACATATTCGCCGATGATAGACGAATGCCGACGGTCACGAACGTGTAGAGGGCCTCATCGCCTGTGTTCGCCTGTCATAGTCTATCCAAATAATAGTATCTCTAGAACACTCTGAACACTTATTTTGTTATTAAGTTCTGTTGATCCATTCATTTTTAGTAATAAACTTTACAAAGATCCATAAGAGCAAATAAATCCATTGGTAAATTATTCAAGGTGTTTTTTTTAAACCATTCGGGTCGATTTACGTCTAAAGTAAAAACTTTACTTAATAATGTCCACCGTGCTTTGGGAGAGTCGTGATAATCTAGTACTTGTTATATTATTAGAACTAATAAAAATAAAATAACTTTTGCAAACGATAATACCACTAATTAAATAGACATCTTGAAGTGGTTTCTCAACACTTCCTATTCCTACTTACTTTAAACTCGTGAGCTTTGAAAAACAAAATAAAGCTTCATCAAAAGTGTTTTATTGAAATCTGAAACGGATGCAATCAGAAATACACGATTGTAAACAAATTTTACGTCATCTTGCACTTAAAAAATATGAAGTAAGTAAGTAAATAAGGTGCGTAAGCGCAAACGGTTCCTTAAATAATTGAATACAGTCTCAAGCATCCATTTTCATTAGAATAAAAATTATATTATTTTTTCCTTTATAACTAGCTGTCCGCCACGGTGTTACCCGCGATACCTCGGAAAAACTTCACTTCCCCGGGATAAAATATAGCTTATGTTCATCGGGGATAATGTAGAATTCTATTGGTGAAAGAATTTTTCAAATCGGTCCAGTAGTTTCGGAGCCTATTCATTTCAAACAAACATACAAACACACAAACAAATCTTTCCTCTTTATAATATTAGTAAAGATATACTTTTATGTCCACCATTTTTCAGAATTGTAAAGTTAGACGATACGCTCCCTCGAGATATTTTCGTCATCAATTATTTTATATCTCATTGAGTTAAGGTGATCGCACGACCCATCCGCGCCGAAGGCGCCGGACTGTCAATTCAATAGAGGAAATGCTGAGAAGCTTGCCGCATTTTCTGACGTCATCAGTATTTTTTCTGTAGAAAAATTACTGCGGCGCGTACGGCGTGGACATATGTGCGAGCAGCTTTTTAGGAAGATTTTCATTGTAATATTCAGTATCAGGTTAGTTAAACAGTTAGCGACACATGCCCTAGAGATAGCTATCTGTAGATACTTTAGGCAGGCGCGGTCGCAGCCTGAAATTTTGGAGGGGGTCACTACGGAAATTGGGGGGGGGGGTCACTACACTAATATTAGACTTTGTTGCACAATAAATAAATAATAAATAATAATGCTGCTGGACTTTTCACACAGCATCATCTAGCCCCAAAGTAAGCAGAGCTTGTGTTATGGGTACTAAGATGACTGATATACTACTTATATACTTTTTGTTTGTAAATACATACATATTATACATAGAAACACCCAGACACGACACAAATATTTGTAGATCATACAAACATTGGTCTCGCCGCGGGGATCGAACCCGCAACCTTTTGCGTCGCAGGCGGGCCTTCACCCACTGCGCTACAAAGGTCGTCAAAAGATTTTACTACTGGACGTGTACGATTTTGGGGGGGGGGTTATGTCCCCTGTGACCACCCCCCTCGGACCGCGTCTGACTTTAGGTAAGTTTTATTCTATTCGTTCATTGAGTTTTAATCAAACCAAGCTCGTTTTAAAAAACTACAAATGTAAAACTATGTTTATAAGTAAAGCGATACAAAACTGACCAGAGATTGCTCTCAACGAGAAGAGACTAATTTTATGATCCAGTTCTTTTTGCATTCAATTGCTACGGGCAATAAAGTAATGAAAACGACTTAATAAAGTGAAGAAAATGAGTCAAGTGAAACGATTAGTTTCCCAGGTTTCCCACACTTAATGTTACTTTTAATGTAACACCTTGAATGGCAAGCTAGAGCATCCTCAGTCAAAGGGCACGAGTGTGAAGGCCGAGTGACCGCATCCGTTTGTGGGCTAGTGATGTGCTATGCTATGCTATTTATCGATTAATGAACGCTAATGGATGCATGGACAAAGGACGCGTTTTAATACAGAATTGATTGAAACGAATTCTGTCAACCAACTTTGTACCTACATAATAAATAATTCTGGACAATTTCACACAGCATCATCTAGCCCCAAACTAAGCAAAGCTTGTACTATGGGAACCAGATAACTGGTATACTATTTTTATACTTTTTGTTTGTAAATACATACATATTATACATAGAAACACCCAGACCCGAGACAAATATCTGTAGATCATACAAACATTTGTCCCACGGCGGGGATCGAACCCGCAACCTACTGCGTCGCAAGCGGACCTTCGCCCACTGCGCTACAGAGGTCGTGACATGAATATATTATTATTTCCTTTAACATTTCTGAATATTATATTTTGAAGGTATATACTTTTTTCTGCTTTTATCAGCAGGATGATTGGTTTTAAGACAACCACAATCAATTAATACAAATTAGTCCAGTTGATGAGACCGAATTTGGCGCATCTCATCACTAGAGAGATCGGTTTGCAAACTATTCCGTATGTGTATAGGTGAGTGGCTGTGTCAAGCCTTATTAAGTGTTTAAATCTCAGATCTAAGAGCTAACGTATATTTCGTTTTGGATCAACATTGCTATACTAATCCGAGATCCGGGAGCTGGTGTCTATTTAGCTAATCAGATCAGCGTTAATCGTTGATCAACGTCGAGATAATGGCGCCGGTGTTTAAGGGCATCGATAGGCAGTGATCTGGATCAGTACAGTACTAGAGCTGTACCTTCCTATCGATACGCCCATCGATATGTCCATCAATACCTATATTTTATAGAAATTTTATCTTGCTTAGCTTTTTACACTAACTTTTTTACTTTTTTTTATACAGCAAAGGAAATGAAACACAATCTGATGGATTTAGTGAATAAAAGACGATAATAAATGTGATAACTTCGAGGCGATATATTGCGAGTTCAAACATGGAGCAAGAAGTAACAAGTAAACAGTTTTGACAAGTAGGATTGAAACAAACTTCTACAATCAGTCAAATATGACAGCTTACATTGACATACTACAAATAGCATCACAGACAATGTACCTAAGCTTTTCTGAGTCTATTACCTAAGAAGGCGCCAAATTCAAATATTACAACACTCTGACCGAATTTAAGCCTTCGTACTACCATTACATAATGTTAACATTAAATTATTACATTAGCAAATATCTACCAAAATAAGCTATCTCTATCAGTATACAAAGCTATGAATATAAATCTTAATTTTAAATGTGTACAAACCAGTTTAAAATTACACCAAGCAATGTACACTAAATCTTATTTTTCTATTTTACACACACCAAGTTTTTCTCTTAAATAATTAAATCTATCTTTAGACAAAGCTTTTGTAAATATATCAGCATTTTGTTCATTAGTACAAATATACTTTAAATCAATTTGTTTGTTTACATATTTTTCTTTTATGAAATTATATCTGACTTCAATATGTTTACATCTTTTATGATAATCTACATTTTTAATCACACAAATTGCACTTTGATTATCAATATTCAAACAAATAGAGTCCTGATTATATTCACCAATGTCTTTCAATAGCTGTTGAATCCACATAGCCTCCTTGGTTGCAGCACACGCAGCCATAAACTCCGCCTCGGTGGTGGACAAGGCAACACTTGCTTGCCTCTGACTAGCCCATGTCACAGCTGCTCCATTCTTCATGAACACGTACCCAGTCGTTGAGCGCCTTGTACTGGTGTCATTGGCGTAGTCTGCATCACTGTATCCTTCCACCTGTTCCTGACCTGTGCTCGAATACCTCAGCCCATAGTCCTTGGTTTCTTTCAAGTACTTCATGATCTTCTTTACGACCGCATAGTGAGTATGATCATAGCAGTTGAGGTAGCGACTGACCAGGCTCACTCCAAACATGATATCTGGCCTGCTGACGATGGCCAGGTGCATCAGAGAACCAACAGCTTCCCGGTATGGGATACTTTTGTCCTCCGGCAGCTCACCCTTCACCAACTTCGTATGTGGGTCAACTGGAATTTGATTTGAATTAGCATTACATAAATCAAATTTTACAAGTACCTGTTCAATATACTTTTCTTGATGAACAAATAAATTCCCATTTGTCCTTTCTATTTGTACTCCTACAAAATTATGTGGTTCACATAATTTAATCTCAAAATCTTCTTTCAGACCTTTTATGATATTGTTCAAAATGGTAACATCATCTGAAATCAAAAGTCCATCATCAACATATAGTAGCAAGTATATTTTCTTCTCTTTTATCCATGCAGTATATACACATCTGTCCGCATGACTGTTGACAAAACCATATTGTTTCAGCGTCGAGTCAAATTTGTGATTCCAGCATCGTGGGGATTGTTTCAGCCCATATAATGACCTGTTCAGCTTACAAACATAATTTTTAGGAACTTCCAGCCCTTCTGGTGGTTTCATGTAAATGTTTTCTTGAATGTCACCATACAAAAATGCAGTTTTGACATCGAATTGCACCATTTTTAGGTTATGTTGAGCTACTTCTGAGAGAACTATACGAATTGAATCGTATCTTACTGTGGGAGAGAACGTCTCATTGTAATCTATACCCTTTTTCTGAGCACAGCCTTTGGCGCAGAGTCTGGCTTTGTATAGAGTACCGGATGTTTGTTCTTTTGTGCGAAATACCCATTTACATCCAATTATTTTTGTTTCCGGTGGTTTCTCAACCAGCTCCCATGTTTTGTTCTTCTCATGTGCTTTTAGCTCTTCTTTAATTGACTGTAACCATTCATTTGCTTCTGGTGAGCGAACTGCTTCTTCATAAGTATCTGGAATCAAAACTGTGTCCACATATGAACAATAATATGACTCCTCGGATTCATTCTTCTTTATTCTTTTTGACCTTGTGGTAACATTTGGGTGGGGTTCTTCTGACCTTTTGTAAGGTGAATCATTGTCTGAATAAAATGTTTCATCAGCTGAATCACTCTCCGAGTGACCGACTCTTTTATTTTCTTCAACGATTGCTTCTGCTTTTATTTCATTTTCTGTTTCTGTTAAGGGCAACGTTGCAAAGTTCCTTTTGATGGAACTTTCAAGAAAGACTACATCTCTACTTTTAGTAGCCGTTCTTGTTCTTGGGTCTATGACTTTGTATCCCTTGGTATTCTCGCAATAGCCAACAAAAATCATTTCTCGTGCTTTGGAATCCCATTTCTTAGACTTTTCTTTTGGGACATGCATCATTGCTTTACATCCAAAGATTTTTAAATGACTTACATCTGGCTTCTTGCCGGACCACATTTCCTCGGCAGTTGCAAAATTCAAAGTTCGTGTCGGTGAGCGGTTCATTAAGTATGTTGCTGTCGACACCGCTTCAGCCCAGTACTGCTTCTGTAAATTAGCATTTATAAGCATACATCGAGCTTTCTCAACTAATGTGCGATTAGCACGCTCTGCCAACCCATTTTGCTCTGGAGTATATGGGTTTGTGGTTTGATGTGAGATACCTGAGTCTTTCAGAATGTTTGAAAAATTATTACTTGTATATTCAGTTCCATTATCGGAGCGGAAAACTTTAATCTTTAAGTTTAACTGGTTTTCTACATTTGCTTTGAACTCTTTAAATTTTTCAATCATTTCAGACTTATTTTTCATGAAGTAAATAAATACCTTCCTTGAGTAGTCATCAATAAAGGTGACAAAATACTTAGCCCCTCCTATTGACTTTACTTCCATGGGACCACATATATCAGAATGTACTATCTGAAGTAGTCCGTCAGCCCTTGATCCTTCTGCTGGAAACTTCTGTCTGGTTTGCTTCCCTTCGAGGCATGATACACATATCATTTTGTCCACGTTATCATTCAGTTTTATACCTTCAGCACAGCCGGGAAGTTTCTTCAGATCTGAGAAGTTCAGATGGCCCATTCTTTGGTGCCATAAATAAGAATCATTTTCGTTCATCTCTGATATGTATGCCACACCGCTTGTGGTGTTAAGCCTGTACATATTGTTACTGAGTTTGGCTGTAGCCACAATTTTCTTTTCCTTGTTGATGATATTACAACCGTGGCTATCAAACTTGACATGGCATCCTTTACTAATTATTTGGCTTACTGACAAAAGATTTGTAGCTAGTTCAGGCACATATAGTACATTTGTTATCTTCAGTTTCTTTCCACTCGAAATTTCGATATCAACACTTCCTGAACTTGTTACCGGAAGGACTTTGTCATTCGCTACTTTAATACTGCTTACCGGAGGACAGGTTACGTCGTATAGCCACTCCCTGTGCTTTGTCATGTGCATGGAGGCGCCCGAGTCAACGAACCAGCCATCGTAATTCTGTTGAGTAGCTGAAAGCACGGCAATAAAATTAGCATTATCATCTGATTTATTACCTGCCTTTTTCAATCTGCAATGCTTTGCAATATGGCCATGTTTATTGCATACAAAGCATCTAGGTCCTTTACTCTTTTGTTTCTTATTAGTTGTATATAATGCCACTGTGTCGGTTTTGACTTCTTGCAGCAATTTTGTTTTAATTAGATCTGCTGAGACTGCTACACCGGAACTTTCTAAAGCCATAATCATCGGTTTGTAGATATCAGGTAGGCCGGCCAATAATAGAGTACCTAACCATTCATCGTCTACTTTAAAATTGATGTTTCTGAGTTTGTGTGCAGTGCTCATTATCTTTGACACATATTCCTCGATGTTTTGACACCCGTCGAGGTTTGTGGTTATCAGGTCTCGCAGTAAACCAACCTTCCTAGTTAGCCCTGAGTCATCAAATGCCTTTTGAAGGTTACACCACACTTCCTGTGCGGTTTTGGCCTCCTCTATGTGCACATAAATAGATGGGTCACATAATAAAATGAGTTTTGACTTAGCTTTTAGGAGTTTCTTCTTGTCGGTTTCAACGCCAGTTACACATTCCCAGAGTTCCTCGTGTTCCAAGTATGTTTGGATTGCGAACTTCCAAGTTGCAAAGTTGGATCGTCCCATCAACTTTTCAATCTGCATTCCATGAGCATTGTTGTTTAGCATAGACATCTTGCTTGAGGCTTTCTTTAGCTGAAATGCTGAAAAAGAGAATGCCGGGCGCCGGTGTGCATACGCACATGCGCGATTGACAAAGTAACTTGGAAATAACTCCGTAATTTTCTTCACTTGGGCTTATTATTCACTTTTGAGTACGAACTGGGCCCATAACCTGATGGATTTAGTGAATAAAAGACGATAATAAATGTGATAACTTCGAGGCGATATATTGCGAGTTCAAACATGGAGCAAGAAGTAACAAGTAAACAGTTTTGACAAGTAGGATTGAAACAAACTTCTACAATCAGTCAAATATGACAGCTTACATTGACATACTACAAATAGCATCACAGACAATGTACCTAAGCTTTTCTGAGTCTATTACCTAAGAAGGCGCCAAATTCAAATATTACAACACAATCCCACTCATATAATAAAGCTGAAAGTTTGTGAGTTTGTTTAGATATTTGAATATTTGGATGTTTGTATGTTTGTGTATCAATCACGCCTAAACCAGTGAACCGATTTGGATGAAACTTGGAATAGGCGTAGGTAGTAGACCTGGAATAGCATATACGCTATTCAAAATGCTGGTACCACGCGGGCGAAGCCGCGCGCAGAAGCTAGTTTTATATAAACCAGTGACTACTTAAACAGTAACTATAAAATCTGTCGAAACTACGAATTCCGTTCCATAGAGGTTATCATCAGTTCAAAGCAAACCATTAATGATTGTTTAAACTGCCTTAGATGTTTCTATTGATTCTTAATCTCATAATGTAAACTGTTTATTTATGTTAAACAAAAACAACGTTCCTAAGAAATGTGATATCAGTTAATTAAATTCCATTGTCATAGAAAAGGAGGTCAGGGGGCAAGTATTTTGAAATACTTATTGATATATAACAATCGCATTAAAACAAAATTTGAATCGTTTGAAAAACAAAAGAATATCATTTATAATGTTGTTATAAATGCAACATATTAGTATATATTTTGGTATTAAGTGGTTAACACGTTTTAGGTACAATGTTTTCATAACAAACAACTACTAGGCTCGAACTGTAGAGAAAGCCGAAGCAGAGATCCCTCGCGTCTATATACAAATACTGAGGTATTTAGTTAGAGCGTGGTTTCAAAGTATTTGACTCCATCAAAGGTTTTGTGCAAAGTTTTATTATAAACTAGATACACCACTAAAATTTAAGTATATTTTTTGTATAATCTTTAAGGTTATATCGTTAGACCTACGAACTTTTGTAAACCTTTTTCATAAATAAATACTTTTTATTATTATTATAAATAAATTAATGTAGTGTCCAAACTTTTTAACATTGAATAAAGATGATGATGAATAATATTTTTTTTGGCTCATCACTAATCTATCGATATTTGTGCTAAAGTAACATGTATGCAAGTGTCAACACTTGCATACATGTCATGTTACGTGTTAACACGTCACTAAAGTCAATGAAAAATTTTATTGTAAATTATAAGTGGCGATGTGTTATGTTGCATTATGCTAATCTTGAATTATAGTCGTTTTATTATTTCATAATCTACTACTGTTTATTTTAACGACCTTTATATTTTAACATTTTATTTTATAGCCTGTTTTACTGCAAAATAGATTTACGCGTTTATCGTGTCAGATGTGAATTTACACAAATATGTTGAAAATCTGACATAATTTGATGAGTTTAAAATGTTTTTTTATGGTCATGCATTACAAGGCCTAGATTTTAATATCAGAGCTATTTTATGAAATGCAACTTGTCAAAGATTAAAGAAGAATAAAAATACCTACGACATAATTTTGGCAAAAGAGCAACTCGAACGTCTAGTAAACAGTACGTGCAACGGATCTAGGCATTCGTGAAGTTAGCCGTTTGTCTGCGCAGTGGCGCTTTTTCATACAAAATTGTGTACTGCGCATCGAATCTAACTTCACAAATCCGTTTAACGTACTATACAGGGTGTAAAAAGACAACTACCGAAAACTGAGGGGTTGTAATCAGACCATGATTCTAAACATATTTAGCGAAAAAAAAAACGCAAAAAATTTTTTCACTTGCCTTTGTCATTTTATGTTATGTTCGGTTATTTACTACCATTACAACATAATAAGACCATACCTACCTAATAATCTCATTTCAAAAAGAAAAAAAACAATTAAAACTCAAAATCCAGCAATCTACATAAAAAAAACGCGCCCAGAACATACGCAAACAGTACTCTTCAAACGCTGTTTTCTCCGGATATAATGATTTTTTCGGAAAATCCTATTGGAGTTGGTTGTGTGTTGGTGTGTGTTGCAACCTACCCCTTGCGGCTTCGGTAGACGTCTTTTTACACCCTGTTTATACGTGGAACAGAATTTTGTTCACATAATTTGTTACCACTAAAATAAGATACCACAATCGTAACCACAGATCTTGTAGAGCCAGAATTATAGTCCACTATGATACCTAAATGTTATACTTATCGATTCTTACGTGTATCATAGGTACTGAGATTATGTCTTACCAAATTAGGTTCCAATTATGGGGTCTTAGTCGTGATTTTTAGCAACCTATTGTACAGCGTGACGAAAGTCTAGCCTTGTTTAACGTGCGATAAGGTCGAATGGCTATTTGACGAAACGAGTAGGTACTAGTTTCATTATAATAAAAAAAACATAGAAGTTTTTTTTTTATTAACCATTACTTTCCCACTGCTGGGCAAATGTCTCCCCCAATTGTTTCCATCTATCACGGTCTTCTGCCACGTCCCACCAGTCCTCTTGAAAGGCATCCAGGTCGTCACGCCAACGTTTCCTTGGCCTGCCCCGGCTTCGTCGCCCATCTGCAGGCACCCATGGCGTGACAATCCCTGAAGAAGATGGGACTTGTTTTTTTTTTCTTTTTTCTCAGGTTTAATAGGGGTGCATTGAAACGAGCCAAAGCTGCATACCGCGATTATACTGCAAAATTCATATGGATAAAGTATTTTAATTTTTTTTACTTAGTTATATTATTGACGTGACAACGTCTTATAATTCGATAGAGCCGGCTGCACGCACGAAAAAATGCGGCGTTACCTCGGCGTTACCTGAGGCGTTCCATGTAAGGCTTGAAGTGCAAGCGAGAGCGCGGAACGAGCGACAAAGAAGCACAAACGTCACGTTCAACTATCGTCAGT